>JANUWF010002977.1:1280000-1899028 GCA_026120185.1 Voacanga thouarsii
GTTTTCAACCCCTTAATCTATGTGCAAAAAATTTCATGAACAAGTATTTTGAAACGAATAGAGTAATAAATTTAAACTATGAAATTAACATTTAATAAATTAAAACTTTATCTATTTAATCTTCTCTCTCTTTTTTTATTTTTTGTTTGATAACGTTTGTCTTTTATGATTTATTTCACCAAAGACAATGTTATTAAAAAATAAAAATAATAATACTAAGAATCAATGCCTCCTACTCCTAGGTTGTTTTATTCAATGCATATTAATTATATGTGTGTATTACATAAGTTGTATTTGATATTTGTAAAAATTGTAAATTTAAAATAATTTTTTAAATTTATTTTTTTAAAAATCTAGAATATTTAAAATTTTAAGGAATTGATGAAGCATGAAGTGTGAAAATATTATAGAAAAAAAATCCAAAATTAAAAAGTTTAATAAGTTGTCAAAAAAATGATATAAAAATATTTAATGAAATATATATATATATATATATATATATATATATATATATATATATATATAAGTAGTTGCGGAAGGCTCCTGTTTTGACAAGTAGCAACATCAACATTAAATTAATTCAATGAATTTAGATAAAGTTTATCTGAATATGAACTAATTTTTTTATTTTAAATATCAAGATTCTATGAATTCAATTAATTTAGATAGATCTTATCTGAATATAAACCATTTTCAATATTGAAGGAGACTTCTTAATTCAATAAATTCAGATAGAACTTATCTGAATATTTTTTTTTTTAAATATCAAAATTCTCTGAATTCGTTACCTGCCTTTATTCGTTATCTAAAGATCTTCTATTTTCATATTAGCCTTCACAAATATTTGTAGTCCTTTCTGGAACCTCTTAACTCGCATCCTAAGAATCCAATTCACACAGTTTGTTTCTTATTCAAGTGCAAGATCGAGAGAATACCAATTCACTTCAAGGAAATGCATTTGAAAAAAATTTGGGATGTAAGGAGATTCAAGAAAATATGCTAAAAAAGTCCTGAGGTTGAGTGACGCCACCTACCTCACGCTGTTTTTATCTCCTTTGATGACATCAAAGATGTCAAGAACCCATTAGATCAAGCCACTCAGAAGCACTGTTCCTTTGGCTTTGTTACTTTTCTCGACAGGGATGATGCTGCCGCCGCCATGGACAACATGGACGGGACCAAATTCTATGGCCGTGTTCTCACTATTAATCATGCCCTCCTTGAGCAGATTAAGGGTGGTGAGTGCAGTTGGGCCTCCCTATCCAGTAAGTATTACCATTGCTGCTTCCATATTTTCGCTCACTTTTTGGGGTTGAATTCTTGAAATACTTAATTACTAAAAAATTTTGTTAATGGGGTCAATTAGTGGTGCTTGATCTTAAAGGGTTCTGTAATTATTAAAGCAAACTGGAAAAATATGGGTTTCCAAATTTAATCAAGAAAAATGGGATCTCTTTAAAACATAAGAAAAAAGAGTTTTTAATAATGAAAATAAATTCAAACCTTGCATTTCAATTAGAAGATGAATTTTAGGCATTAATTTGTAATTCCTAATTTTGTAATAGTATGGATTGAATGCATATATACACAAACACAAACAAGTAGTATGCAGTTCTTTATCGACTGCAAGCCTTGAGCACTTTTTTGTTCATACCAGGGACCTTTTAGAAGTGGAGGCTGAGCAGAAGAGATTAGAGGAGGTTTGCTATTCAATCTATTGTGAACTATTTCCTCAATGTGTTCAATAACATTGTGATTCATTGTTTGAAAATTCTGAGCATGTTCTATTTGGTGACAAGCAATAAAGAATGCCCGAGAGAGAGGGACAGGAGGACACTCCTACATGTTCTAGGAATTCAAAATTGTGTTGCGTACATTGATTTTTAAGATTAGTATCTAAATTTATTCATTAAGTCTCTAGAATATAAATCCAGGTCCTTAAGGTTTTTGTAAGGAAGGGGTCAAAGTGATAAGATACTCCAGAAAAACATAAGTTATCATAACCATAAGAAGAGCTCCCACTGTTTCCCAATCAACTTCTCAATCAGCTACTTACCATAAGTCTGACATGATTATTCCTTGAATGCCTAATATTCTGGTCTCAAAATATTGTATAGTCATATAGTAATAGTTTTGTAGAGGTATAATGAATAATATTAAGGAATAAAAGCAAAAAAAGAAGATATTAATTTAATTTAGAAAAAGAAACAAATGAAATTGTAGAAATGTGGTGAGGTGAGCCGATGAAACAATATAAACCAAAACTAGAACAAAATTAATTATTGAATATGATTATTATTAATTATTAATCATATTAGTTATGGGTTGTAATAAACATAACAACCCATCATGCAAAGTACGAGCATCTACGTAGTATTATTAAAAAGAGAGAACAAAAGAATTAAACAGATAAAACCATAATATATTACATATTAATTTGATATGTTAAACTTATTGTCTTATTCTTTATAATTATGAATGGTAAAAAAGAGTTGAATATCGAAATAAAACTCTTTTAAAGGGATCTTAATTGATCTCTAATATTTAATATTTAATATTGACAAGTTTACAAAATTATGCTTTACTTTAGTTAAGCAATAAAATTACATATTCTATTTTTTTTTTGTCAAACAAAAATAGGTACAATACTTCTTGTCAGTTTACTATGTGATAATTTCATGGTTTCATTTTTATTCCCATTCCTCAAATATGAAAAAAAAAAAAAAGGTGTTTGTAGACCTTTTTGTTTCCGTCCTTTCTTAGGAACGAAGAAAATAAAAGTGACCAATTAATATACGGATTTGGGGCCGCGCCATTTCAATAAGGAAATTGTGCAGCTCTTTCGCAGTCAAGATCTACTCTTTGCAGATTGTGCAGCCAGGGAGAGGCCACGTCTCCCTGCCAAAAAGTAGGGCAAAACGATGTCGCTTTTCCTCAATCTGGCTTTGGCTCTACTATGGCTAAAGCCAAGCCGGGTTTAGGCCCCCTCACATCAACAGTGCAGAGGAGACATTTTGGCAGGTGAGTTGATGTTTTTCCAATTGCTGAGACCAACTTCCCTCATCTTACTTGTCTGCTTCACCTCTCTCAACAAAAAACCACTGCCTGGCTTAAATTTTTTTGTTGTTCCGTTCATCTTCTGAAAAACCATCCTACCAAAGTTGTTTGTTCACTCCGTCACTATTCTACCTGGTTTGCCCATTCACTCCCGCACTATCAATCTCTTCCTCCCTCTCTCCTTTTACCGTTTGTGGCTGCTCTTGGTCAGTGGCAACTACCATATTCCGTTTTCCTCTCACCACCATGATAATTTCAGAGTTTCCCGTTTATTCCCTAACTGTCAACCTCATTTCCTGGAACTCTCCCTTTAGAACTGTTCTTAGTCAGTGTCGTTTTCCATTTTTTGTCTTCTTCATCTCACTGCGTGGCGTTGTTTTCAGGCTAGAGGCCACTCTACGTACAACATTCTACTACTTTAAATGTGACGTCTTTTAACTAAAAAGTGAACTCTTTTACTACAATTTTTCTCTGTTTCTTTATTTATGCTTCGGTTATATTTCTCTGTTTCCCAGTAACTGTGTTTTTATATTTTTCTCCTACTTTTTTAAAGTTCTATCATTTTCTATGAAAGATTTGATATTGTGGTTGTAATGAAAAAAAAAAAAAAATGGTTTGAATGCTGTTTAGAAGTTTGTCAGAATTATTATCTTCACATGGTAAAAATAAAATCCGGTAAACAGTGCATTGTTTCTTTAGCTTCTCTGTTTTGTCCTTTTGTGTTTCTTCTTTTAGAGCTCTGTGTGTATTCTTGCATGACCAATTTTGATGTAAGAAAGAAAAAATATGTAGTTGTTAAAAGTTAATCACAACCGATATTTTGTAGAGAAATACATAAACACAACATAAAAATACATTAACACATAGCAGGAGCATATTTACATTTTCATGAATCAAGTAACATTGCAACACAAACACATTAGCTTGAAGTGTACAAATACATAAATACAACAAAGAAACACTTGAACACACAATAATGAAATATTAACATATATTCACTCTCAAAATATTACTAACATATTTTTTTCATTATCAAAAATTTTCCTCATCTTTATTATTCCTTATTCCCTTGTATCTATGTATTTGGTTTTTATTTCTGGAGAGGTTAGGCCTTATTCTTTTCTTGACCCTCATCTTTTTTGCTTAAAATCTGCAATGAATATCTCATTGTGTGTCCTCCTATTTTTTTCCCCCTTTCTTTTCTTGAATTAACTTGATTCATAGAATCAAATCTCATCAATATTTTTAATGGAAGTAGGATAGAAATTTTATCAGTGCTAATTCAAGCTGTTTTTATTTTATCAGTGCTAATTCAAGCAATGAATTAATTTGCATATTTCGCGTTATTATTTCTACTTCTTATGTAATTATGCCTTCAGCTTTCACCCTTTCAATAATTAAAGCTTCTACTTTCGATGGATATTATCTTATATTTCTATTTCTTACTACTACAATACCCTTTTAAATATGATTACTGGCTACAGTGTTTTGCATAATTTTACAATATATACTTATGTTCTGTAAATTTGTTCTATTTCTGTTTCTCTCATCTTAAATGTTAAGCTATTGTTTAGTTACCCAAGGTTTGCTTGCATAGAATATTGCACTACTTATGTAATAGAGGTTTTTCTTATTTATGTTCACTTCTAAAAGCATCTCTAATTGAAGAACGTCCAATTGATTCTAGTTTCATTAGTTGACAAGATAAATGATATTTTGAGGTGTTAGCATTACTATGCGGCATAATCTTGCCGACAGGCTATTTACTATAAATAACTTGGATTCTATTTGTACTTCTCTAACTGAAGATGTGGGGGGGAGATGATTATAGCTTGACAAAAAGTATGAAGGATTCAAAATATGAACCAAAAGATATATTGATTCAATCTCTGATATTTTCTTACAGTAATTATATTATAATTTTACCAAAAAAATATGTAGATGCATTTATACCTACCAATTACTTGATTGTTCAAGATTTTCTTAGAGTACATTATAATTTTTAAGAGAAATAAAAATTACCTGAGTTTGAAATATTCATAAGCAATTAGTTTATCTTATCATTGGTAAAAAATTTATTCCATGTTTTTATTGTAGGGAGGAACCCAACAGGGAGGCAGAGCCTATTGCACACAGGTAATATTTTGGCTATAACATCATGTTTGTGCTTAGCGTTAGTTGACATTATGTATTTATGTGGGATTTTCATGCATTGATGATGTTACTTAAAAAATTCTAATGTGCTTCGACAGGCCCACGAGCAAGTGAGAGTCACTTGGTAAGCTATGCCTATTGCTGAAAGGCGACAATGGGAGAATAGGCAAAAGCTGCATTCCAACAGTACAAGGAAGCTTCATCAGGCGCTAGTACTTCTGCAAGAACTAGCAGTCATGTAGGGCATTGATGAGAGCTGCTGCAAATGAAGAGCGTGAATGCTTATGGCATGACCTGTTTACCTAGGTCTACCAACCACTGAAGACCTCCCTAGACCTATCCATGCTGCATAGATTTTCCTTGCCCTCTACTTCTCCCAAACTGATTTGTTAGATTATATTGGATGTTGCTGTAGGATGTATGTTGGACATTAACTAAGGATGAAGTCATTCTGTTTATCTAAGGATTTATGGATTTTTATTGACGGATTACTTGTATTCATGTTTAGAAATCTAGGACTAGTATAAGGGCTTATAACTGTATATGTTGTTGTTGGTTGTTTGATGGATATTGACTGAGGATGAACGATTGTTGGTTGCGAAGGATTTGTTATTCGTATTGTTGTTGATGTGTGGGATAAATGGTGATATATTATTATCTAACTATATTTATGTCTCTCTATATGGTATTAATCGACCTTGTGTTGTCAGTTCATGTGTTTGTGTATAGTGTTATGTGATTGTGTATGGTGTTTATATATTTGTGTCAAGTGTTCACGTGTTTGTGTGGCATGTTTATGTAGTAACTAGTGCAGGTTAACTATATGCTTAGGGATTGTGTTCATATGGTTGTGTAAAGTATTCATGTATTTGTGGTAGGTGTTTAAATGTTTGTGTGGTGTGTTCATATAGTAATTAGTGCAGGTTGATTATATGCTTAGGAACTGTGTTCATGTGACTGTGTAAGGTGTTCATGTATTTGTGTTAGCTGTTCATATGTTTATATGGCATGTTCATGGAGTAACTACTGTAGGTTTAGAGTATGCTCGGGGACTGTGTTCATATGGTTCTGTAATGTGTTTATGTGGCTTGTTCATATGATGACTAATGCAGGTTGATCATATGCTTGGAAACTGTGTTCATGTGACTGTGTAAGATGTTCATATGTTTGTTCCAGATATTCATGTGTTTGTATGACATGTTCATGTAGTAACTAGTGCATGTTGATCATATGCTTGGGATTGTGTTCATGTAATTGTGTAAGTTGTTCATTTATTTGTATCAAGTGTTCATGTGTTTGTGTTACTTGTTTATGTAGGTTTTTTTTTTTTTTTTTGTTTTTTGTAGGCAAAGTTATATTGTAGCAATCCTGTGATCTACAGAGGATTGTATATTGAATTAAAGTTATAAATTAAACTTTTAGTATAAGAACAGGAATACATACTTTAACTAATTCACATCATAAAGCCTGCATTACAGTATTGTTTATAGCACCTCAAACCCAAAGATAAATCCCGTGTCTTGTGTTTTAGAGGGGAATAAAAAGAACATAAAATTTCACTATCATATTCATTTTTTGACTAAAGTATTCCTTTTTGCTTAAAACTTGAGAGATTAACATAAGTGGTATCTCCTTACAGATCAATAATATATAAGTGAGTTAAGCATATGGTTACCTGCGAATTCAAAAAAGTTAGACATGCAAAACTGCAAGTTCGAATAGAGCAAATTCCTCATTTTTTACCCTTGTAGGTTTAATTGCATGAACAAATGTCTTCTGAATATCTCAACTTCCATTTTTATCAACTAGGTTAAATTTAACCAAAAAATCTTTGGTTTTAATGACTGAAATTTCTTCTATAATTACATTTCAGCAAGCAACAGGACAATAGGGAAGACCAAGATAGTCTTAATGCAGTTCAACTGAATAACACCAATCTTTTTTTTTTTTTTTTCCTGAAGGTTGATCTTTCTATATGGTTATCTTCTCATTATTACTTGTTCAAGGTTAAGCTTGAAGATGTTTGTCACCTCTAAGTTTGCGTTCTAATATTCAATTTTTGTTATCTGACATTTTAAGTAGGCAAAGGCTATACGGGCATTTAGCAAAAGGCATATAAAGGATTCATCAATTGCAAACAATGCCAAATGTTTTGTAAATGAAGCAAATCTTTTTCTAAAGTGACACATACCCAAGGAGGATAAGCTCTATTATACACTGATGGATGTCTACTATAAATTTGCTATTTGCAAATGCCAATGGCTGGAAATTACCTAACATTCCTTTCCAAATTGTCCAAGAGGGGAAGCTTTGATTCTCAATCTTGGTATCAAGATAATGATTTACTTCTACTTGAAATTTACAATTCTCCAAGTAAGGAGCTTTTGGCACACTGGATCGCACTAGTCTGCTATATCTTATTAAGGAATCTTCCTTATTCATCCTTTTACTTAGCAAGTTACTCCAAACTGAATAAAGATGTGACTCTTTCATCAATTCCAAGAATGGTGATTTACTGTGCAAACTTGATGCTTTCTGTTATCTTTTGTTTGGGATTGCCCTATCCACCTGTAGCTGCATCTGTCGGAACAACCATTTCCCACAAGATTTATAAGAATGCACATCAATGGCTTATACCACCATCTCTACAACCTACACCCCTTATTGAATGCGTGGAAAGAGGGAAAACACGGAGCACACAACGGAAGCGAACATAAAAAAAACTAAAAAAAAAAGAACAGGGAATCCAGGGTAGGGCGACGCCGACTCCGGCAGCCCTAGCCGGCGCCGATTGCGCTCTGTCCCAATCCCAAAGTTTAAAAAATTTTATCTCTTTTTCTTGTTCTAAGTGTTAGCTGTACCGAAATGTGTGCAATTGGTGTAGGTGTGTTAGTAGAAGCCTTTGGTTCGATTCCTGCAAGCCTCCTACTCCGCCTTTGCATGTATGTGGACGCCAAACTCTCGGTCTTCTAGTATATGGCCTGCCTAACTACCGTTTGGTGAACAACTAACGAGCTAGGGAATTTTTTGGAGAGACAGAGAGAGAGAGACGTCTGGCTTCCACAGAGAAGAAGCCGTCTCTTTTGTGTGTTTGATTTTTTTTTTCAACCACCCTGTTTTCAATCCTCCTATTTAACCTAAATAACAAACCCTAGGTTAAACTGGACTGGGCTATTAGACTCTTGGTTTAACCTATTGGGCTTAATTAATTATTCTAGTTAGAACCAACTCAATGGCCCAACAAATAATTAATTTTTCAGCGGAAATAAACTAGTCCAATCAAATAAGCCTAAATCAATTTAGTCCCAGGTTAATCCCTAATTATTCAAATTGGGCCAAAGCCCTAAATAATTATTTAACCCACCAAACCAATTTAATTATTTCTCTCTTCATGTACCTTTATTTTATTCTAGCCCAATAATTAAATTAGGCTACTTAAATAAAGTAATTCCATTTAATTTAAGATCAATTCCTTAGCCTGTATTTAATTAGGACTCACGGGCTATACTAGGGACCAAAAGATACACCGCATTGGCTACTAAAATGACCAAAATACCCTTGCCATATAAATAGCTTTATTTTGCATTTTAAATATTTCCTAATATCACCATAAGAAAATATTGACCCCAAAGATAGTGCTGCATTAGCAAAGTCTTCGACCTACAGGTGTAATAACTAAAATACCCTTTTATATATCGTCGTATATTTAGAGAAGAATATTTAGAGAAGAAGAAGTGTACTAACACTTCTCTAAATGATATCTACTATCCTTAGGCCTCTAGTCCAATGATCCACGACCTCCTGGATTGTTTCAGCTTTCCAAGGAAGCTACCCTAAAGCAAACATCCAAGTTATGTTTCCCAAGGCCTTGGATATTTAGATCATTGAGACAACCACAAGGGACGATATAGTATAGAAACTATCTTGTACAAGTTTGTCTTAACTAATTAGTCACACATACCTAACATACAAGTATATTGACCCTATGATAGAACCTCAATTATAGCACATCAAAGTATATGCTTCCAGCTTCGTCAGACCACCAACTCATACTCAAGTCGTAGAGTACTAGTCCATACTGTAGCGGTAGTAGTCTAGGTTTCTACCATACCGTATGGTACTTTTAAGAAACCACTACTATAGGTCTTGTTCTACGTATTCGAAATACACTTATGTCATGAAGTGAGTGGACTACTCACAGGCTAAAAGTAAGCCATTTCCCATTTATAATTCACAACAAAATAATCTAGACATGATGAGATTCCCATTCTCATCAATCAATTAAGAATAAAAGTTTATGTGTTAAGTAACCCGTGATTCATACCTTACTGTGAAAGACTTCCATTCACATGGACCACTTATTTAAACACAATGAGTCTTTTCCAAATGTAATTATATACACATAAAATTGTAAATTCAAAAATAATTTCTGAGAATAAATTCTTTTATTAAAATATTCAATTTTTACATCAGAAACTTAGTCTAAAAGGGGATATTTCCCAACAATCTCCCACTTGCACTCTAAGACTAAGTAAGTCCGTAGGTGCCCACCCCTATGGTGTCTAAGTGTCTCTAGAAGACTCTCTCAGCCAAAGGCTTGGTGAATGGATTAGCTATATTGTTCTCGGAGGCAATCTGTTCCACCACAACTTCCCGTCTCTGGATGAAATCCGGGATCAGGTGGTACTTCTTCTCGATATGCTCCCCTTCTTGTGGTTCCTGGGTTCTTTTGATTGTGATACTGCTCCAGTGTTGTCATAATACATCACAACTGGCCTGTCTATGTGTGGCACGACTACAAGTTCTGAAAGGAACTTCTAGAGCCAGACTGCTTCCTTGGATGCCTCCGAAGTTGTCACATACTCAGCTTCCATGACTGAGTCAGCAATGCAAGATTACTTAATACTCCTTCATGAAATGGCTCCTCCAAACAAGGTGAAGACATATCCACTAGTGGATTTTCTCTCATCCTTATCCGCCTAGAAGTCTGAGTCTGTGTATCCTATAGGAACCAAGTCATCAGTCCTATAAACCATCATATAATCTTTCGTTCCCTTGAGGTACTTGAGTATATGCTTTACAACTTACCAATGAACCTTCCTAGGGTTTGATTGATATCTGCTAACCAAGCCTACTGCAAAGTAGATATCTGGCCTAATACACAGCATGACGTACATGAGACTTCCCACTGCTGAATCATAGGGAATCCTACTCATCCTGTCCTTTTCTTCTTGAGACTTAAGACAGTCTCTTGAAGAAAATGACAACCCATGTCTACAAGGAATTAGAGCTCCCTTGCATGAGTCCATACTGTACCTGGCCAGCATCTTGTCAATATATGTAGCTTGGGATAATCCTAACATTCTCTACTTCCTATTTCTAAGAAGTCTAATCCCGAGAATGTAGCTGGCTTCTCCTAAGTCCTTTATACTGAATTGACTAGACAGCCAAACCTTTGTAGATGATAATGATGTTAGTGTTGTGCTTTAGAGGCAATCACTTGTACATTGTATATGACACATTTTATTTTAATAAAAGGAATTATTTATCTTACAGTTTCTTTTGTGTACTTTAAGTAATATAACTATTCAATAAAGTCCATAGTACAACACTGTGTTAAGGAAATCATGATAGAGATCATGTATGAGATTCCTACTATACTAGATGGTGTTAGTATTTAAATAGTCCCTAGTCATAGTATTAATGAGACAGGACATCATTAATGTATTAAGACTAGCATGTGTTAGACTTCCTGATTTGATCAGGCAGTGGTTCTCATAACCGTGAGTATTGAGATACTCAAAGATAACACATGGATGCTTGTTAATAGAACAAGTTCATTGGATGACTTAACTTTGAGATAATCACATGGATAACTATTTAGCGCCAGTGATATAATATAGCAAACGTGCAAGTATTTTTAGACTTGAGATCTCCAAGGTACTTTGTTTACTGAGCATTGTACTTTGATTCCCATCTCCGGAGTTCGATTGAGGGCCGCCTATGGGATGGATATTGGGTATATTGTGAGGTAAACGAAAGTAGTTGAGAAAGTCAATAAAGGATTCACCACTCCTAATAGTAGAGGCGAATATCTCACGGCCACTTGTAGGAATTACTACTTGAAAGTCCTTGGCCAAGGTAATTGTGTATTAAAAATAGTTTCAATTAATACACATCTAGAGTAGTGGGTTCCTGGTACAAGTACTATTGTATTCGGGCCAGAATTATTTCTGGAGGGAGTTGGCACTAATTTCGTACTCCAAACCGAATGAGATATTGTATGGTGAAAGGAGTTAATTGCACTGAAGTTTGTTATTGAATGGTTCATGTCAAGCCACTTGACTTCCTGGACTCTTGGGTAGTTATGATGTGTTGCTAAATATCGCTCATGATTTGGAAATATGGGTTTATTAATTGATGAATTAATAAACCAATCCTGATTAGAATTAATAGGATTAATTCTAATTAATTATCGATTATTAATCTCAAAGATGTTTGGATTAATTCATGTTCTTTACCAATTGATTGGGAAACCTAATAGGTCACATACAATAGAGGATTATATACTCAAGATGTTATTTGATAACATAGTGGGATTGATTAAGAGAAAGAGAAGTTGTTGTGGACAAATTATAATTATTTAAAATTTATGGTCTAAGTTGTAATTTTGAGAACTTGATGTTTCCAATTACAATTAGGAAATTTTAATAGGATTAGAATTTTCAGTTTTGGAAGGAAAATTTCGTGTAATATATAGTATATGTAACACATGAAAAACCCTAGCTGAAAACACACATGAAGAACCAAGAGCCACGAAACAACAACTTCCTCTCTTTTCTCTATCGATTTAATCTTGATCAAAGAACCCTAGTCACCATCTTTTTCTGCTAGCACTGGAAATTTTGGTGCTTGAGTGTATCCTCTATGTAGATCACTGTTAAAGATAATCACACACTGTGATTATAGTGGTTAGCGTTCAACTCACATAGAAGTTAATCACGAGGATTGCTGGATCGCGCCCCGACTTGAAGAAGAAATTTTGTTCTTTGGACGATTACCCAAAGGTAAAAAGCTGCTACCTTTATTGTCTTTATGTCTTGTTTTCCACACATAGACGGGTCCTGGGATAGTATCTCATTTTATTTTCCACTGCACCGTATATGATACGAGCCTGAGATAACCAACAAATGACTCTACATTATTTCCAATGAGTAGAATATCATCCACATACAAGATAAGAAAAACCACATTAATGCCTTCAAGTTTCTTGTACACGCATGGTTCATCCTCGTTTTGAACAAAACCATAAGACTTTACAGTCCCATCAAAACCAATGTTCCATCCCTTGATGCCTGCTTAAGTCCATAAATGGACTTCTTAAACCTACAAACCATATGTTCTTGGCCTTCAGCAATAAAGCCTTCCGGTTGGGACATATAGATGTCTTCACTAAGATGGCCATTTAAAAATGCCGTCTTGACATCAATTTGCCATATCTCGTAGTCATAATGACATGCGATGGTAAGGAGGATACAGATGGACTTAAGTATGGCTACCGGGGAAAAGGTTTCCTCATAATCGATTCCTTCTTTCTGAGAATACCCTTTCTCCACAAGCTTAGCTTTGAAGGTTTCCACCTTCCCATCTATTCCCCTCTTTTTCTTGTATACCCATTTACACCCTATAGGTTTTATCCCTTCAGGTGAAGCTACAAGATCCCAAACCTGATTGAGATACATAGACTCAATCTCGGCTTTCATTGCTTTATGCCACAGATTTGCATCAGCACCAGTAATAGCCTCCTCGTATCTAGTGGGGTCTTGTTCTTGATGGTCGGAGATCAGCTCGAAAGCTTCTCATGTCCATCTCTTCGGAACCCTAGACACTCTCTCATTATGACGAGGCTTCATATGTATAGGCTCTTGAGGCTGTGCCTCTTCTTATTCCACAATTGGGTTAGAAAAAGTTACTTCCGAAGATAACTTCTCTTCAAATTCCAACCTAGTTGAACCTTTCGTAGAAGTACTTTAATCATCCTCTAAGTATCTAGCATTGGTACTTACCAGTACCTTTTGCTCATTTGGATGGTAAAAGTAACCACCCTTTGTCCTTTTTGGATACCCAACAAAATAGCATAATTCTAACCTTGGTTCCAACTTGTCTCCCTTGACTAGTACATAAGTTGGACAATCCCATATTCTGAGATGATTCAGACTTGGCATATGCCCAATCCACATCTCATAGGGAGTCCTAGGTACTGACTTGGAAGGTACCAAATTCAGAATATATGCCGCTGTTTCCAGGACATATCCCCAAAAGGACACCGGAAGAGTAGCATGAGATATCATGTTTCGGACTATTTCCATCAATGTCCTATTCCTTCTCTCAGCTACTCCGTTCTACTGGGGCGTCACCGGCACAGAGAGTTGGGATACTATCCCATGATGTACCATGTAGTCCTTGAATTCACCAAGGAGGTACTCTCCACTACGATCCGATCGTAAGGTCTTGATCAATTTACCTATCCGACGCTCCACTTCAGCCTTAAACTCTTTAAACTTGTCAAAAGAATCAGACTTACGTCTCATCAGATAAATGTAGCCAAACCTTGTACAATCATCCGTAAAAGTGATGAAGTACTCAAAACCTCCTCTAGCTGGTGTAGACAAAAGACCACACACATCAGTGTGAACAAGACTCAATACCTCCTTGGCTCTATTCGCCTTAGGGGCAAATGGCCTCTTGGTCATCTTTCCCATTAGGCAGGACTCACACTGAGGCCAATTTTGCAATCTCAATGAGCCCAAAGGCCTATCATGGATCAACCTCTGAATCCTAGTTGAGTTGATATGACCTAACCTTAGATGCTAAAGAAAAGAGTCATTGACATTGGGTTTTCTCTTCCTTGTTAAAGGTTCAGATTGAGCGTTATTTAATTAATTGTTAATAGGGTTTAAGAAAAATAAATTTCCATACATGTGCCCAATACATAGAATTTTTCCATCTCTACTAATGGAAATACCAGAATAGAAAGATACAGAATATCCTTGAGTTATTATTTTTGTAACTGAAATCAAATTCTGTCTAAATCTAGGTACATATAAAATATCTTTCAAAACTACTATTCTATTACAATAAAAAATAAGATCCAGCTCTCCCACTGCAAGGGCCCAAACTTGTGCTCCATTTCCCACACGTAGTCTATGTTCGCCATTCTGGAGTCTTCTAATCTTTCTAAACCCCTGCAATGAGTTATAGATATGATTAGTAGCTCCTAAATCAACAATCCAAATGGAAGTTGATCCAACTATTGATATAGACTCTAAATAGAGAACACTACCTGTGGGGTTTTTCTTGGCTTGAAGATCCGGACATGCCTTTTTCTTGTGTCCCTTCAGTCCACACTTAAAGCACTTACCCTTGGGTTTGTCTTTAGGCTGGGTCTTGGGCTGGCCCGCTGCGTTTTCCTTATTCTTCTTGAACTTTCTGGGCTTGGGCCCAGTTCTAGAAGATGAAGCCTTGGCAATCATAGCCTTTGACTGTAGCTTCATGACCTTCTCCGCCATTTAGAGCTCATTCATCAACTCAGTCAAACTCATGTTCAACTTGTTCATGTTATAGTTCAACTTGAATTAAGTGAAGGAACCCGGTAGAGATTCGAGAACCATGTCCACTTGGCTTTCGGGGTCAATGACAGCCCCTAAGATTTTTGCCTCCTCGAAAGCAGCAGTCATCTTAAGCATATGCTCTCTGACTGATGCTCCCTCAGCCATCTTAGTGTTAATGATGGTTCGAAGAGCCTCCTGCCTTGCGGGCCGGCTCTTATCCGCAAACATCATAGCTAATGATTGGGTTATGTCATACGCAGTGGTCATGTGCTCATATTTGGATTGGAGCACATTAGACATGAAGGCCAACATGTAACAACGAGCCATCTCGTCAGCCTTTTTCCATGCCTTCTTAGCCTCACGCTCCTTGGCGGTGGAACCCTCCCCGATTACAGGATAGGTTTTGTATAGGACATACTTATACTCCTCGACTGTGAGTATTATGTCTAGGTTCCTTTTTCAGTCCACATAGTTTGGTCCCGTTAGCTTATTCTCTTGGAGAATAACGACCAATAGACTAAAAGAACCTCCCACCATTTTTGAAAAATCGAAAAAAAAAAAAAATTCAGTTTGTGAAAACAAAACAAATATGTGCACTTAATCATTATTATCAAAACTGATAATAATCAATTTGGCTCTTAGGAAAACTAACATAACTTCTTGAGAAGATTAACAGTTTCCTAAGCTAAGTGTGTTAACCACCACAAATTAATTTTCCTTCTAGTTAATGATCTAGAAGATAGCTCCATCGAGGGGATGGTCATTTCCTCTCATTTTCTATGGACATACCTTGCACTATGACCTCCAACGAGGGGTTGGCTGATCATAGTACATGCCCCGGGTTATTAATTTCATCCCTCCATTAGATCTAGATCCTTATAGTATCCCTATCCTATACGGGTTCACTCCCAGGGTGACGCGAGGGGACCCACGATCTCTAATGAGGATCGTGATGAAAGCCGTGGGGCCGTTGAAACCCCTCTCCCACTTAGTTTTTTAAAACAATGGTTTTCTGAAAAATATCCTTTTGAAAAATTCCATTAAGTTTTCCCTTAACTTAAAATAAAATGTCTAAATCCATAAAAATCTCTATGTCAAGGCTTATATCCTTTGAGAGCTTTTCCCATGGACTAATTTTATTTAAGTTAAAACTTAATGATTTCAAAAAATTTTCAATTAAAACTTTTTAGAGACTTTGGTCTCAAGTTTATTTTACAAAACATTTTTCTTGTGCCAAGAGTAAAACAAAATGGCTTTCTATTTTAACTTACAAAAATATCTAAATCCAATATATTTTCTATGTCAAGGATTAAATCATTTGATAAATATCTAAGGATTAATTTTTGTTCAAGTTAAAATAACCACTTAATTTGTAGAAAAATGTTTTCCTTGTCAAAACATTCCCAAAGGCTTTAGTCTTTGAGAAATCGTGCACATAGGTACCAAAAATAAGTAGCATGCCAGAAACAGTAGACGTTTTCATTCTCTTCTATTTTTTAAACCTAAGTGTTCAGATAATAGAATTAAACATATTAATTAATTAATTAATGGTCTTTTTTAAACCTAAAATTCCTTACTAATATTTTTCATGCAAAAATATTCCATGAATATTAAGTATTGTAAAAATATTAACTTCGTCTGGTATGGACCCCAAAACCAAAATAAAACGCAAGAAAAATTACAAGGAAAAATAAAAATAATTTCCTTGGTCCACTGCACCCGCCGCACTGGATCATGCACCCATCTGTACTGTGGTCCACTGCACCCGCCGCACAGAACTAAGATCCTCCAGAAGCCAATGCGCGGACCGGCCTTCTAGAGCCAAGCCGGCGCCGGTTCCACCACTCCAAGTCAGTGCCGGTTCCGTCCTGAATGCCGGATCCTGTAGTTTTTTTCTGCGAATTTTCCCTATTTTTCTGCACGACTTCTGGTACCGATGGCTCTCCGATTTCAAACCAAATACAATGAAATCAACCAAAATCAACAACCTCCTATACCCATAAACATTGGGCTTACACAATTTATTAAGAAAAACAGTAAATTACAGATTCTTATACCTCCACCCGCGAGGTTTAACAAAGAATCTATCTATAACATAAACAGCGAAGGATCACAATTTTAATCACACATATGTGTACATTTTTTATTCATCCAGATGCATGCTTCTTATATTTTCACAAAAACCTTCATGCTCTGATACCAATTGAAGGTGTGGAAAGCAGGAAAACACGAAGCACGTAGCGGCAGCGAACATAAAAAAACTGGAAAAACAAGAATAGGGAATCTAGGGTAGGGCCGGCGCCAGTTGCGCCCTGTCCCAATCTCGAGGTTTTAAAAATTTTATCTCTTTTTCTCGTTCTAAGTGTTGGCTGTACTGGAACGTGTGCAACCAGTGTGGGTGTGCTGGTAGAAGCCTTTGGTGCAATTTCTGCAAGCCTCTTACTCCGCCTTTGCATTTATATGGATGCCAAACTCTTGGTCTTCCAATATACAGCCTGCCTAACTACCGTTTGGTGAACAACTAATGAGTTAGGGAATTTTCTGGAGAGAGAGAGAGACAAAGAGACGTCTGGCTTCCACAGAGAAGAAGCCGTCTCTTTTGTGTGTCTGATTTTTTTTTTCAACCACCCGTTTTCAATTCTCCTGTTTAACCTAAATAAAAAATCCTAGGTTAAACTAGACTGAGCTATTGGACTCTTAGTTTAGTATTGTGCTTAATTAATTATTCTAGTTAGAACCAATTCAAAGGCCCAACAAATAATTAATTTTTCAGCCCAAATAAACCAATCCAATCAAATAAGCCTAAACCAGTTTAGTCGTAGGTTAATCCCTAATTATTCAAATTGGGCCAAAGCCCTGAATAATTATTTAACCCACCAAACCAATTTAATTAATTCTCTCTCCATGGACCTTTATTTTATTCTAGAGTAAATTAGGCTACTTAAATAAAATAAAATCAATTTTGGTAGGAGTTTGAAATCTATTTTTCTGACTATTTTGAAATTTGGTAGGAAATATGATTTACGCACTCCAAAAAATTATTTTGTTACTTGGAGATAGAAATTAAATTTATAATTTAAACAATTTTCCTTGAAGAAATAGTTTTTTATGACCAGAACAAATTTTGGAAGGAAAAAATGTTACATTTTCGACCATAAAATAATTTTGGTATGCTTTGTGATTCAAATTTCCTACCAATTATTGGTTTGGTTGGAAATTGTAATAGAATATTAAACTAAAGTTTCCTACCAAATACAAATACAAGGTTGGTAAGAAATCAAAATTAAAACTTAATAGTATTTTTGTTCATAAGATTATTTCTTTTGCAACCACCTTCAAATTTGGTAGGAAGAAAATTATTTTCTGACGAAAAGGACAATTTGGTAGGAAGATGTAATTAAATTTTGACCAAACATATTTGTTTGTAGCCAAATTCAATTTGTAATTTTTTTATTAATAGAACTAATTTGCCGACCAAATGTAATGTTTGGTAAGAAATGAACAGTTATTTTCTCACCACTTTTATTTAATGTCGGGTATTTAATTAATTTTTAAAATTTTGGCTAAAATTTTAATTTAATATTTATTTATCTTAAAGTATATATATGTTCCCATAAAATTGTATTTATTTAATTTAAAGAATATGTTCCAAACAATCATATAAAGTTTCTATAGCTAATTTACTAGATAATTTATTAATTTTAATGTTTTCCAAAGTCTCCTTAACTAAAATAATAATTTTTTTATACTAGATTCTTAAGTTATATATTAAAGTACAATGAAGTAAGGGGTCGAGTTTAGTTCTACTTCTTATGATAAAGTCAAGTAGAGGATTTTGATGATTGATAAATATTGTTACGAAGCAAGAGCAATATTATAGATAATTATTTTAGATTTTTTGATCTTGATAATGATCACCTATATATAATTTCAAATTACTTCTATATTTTTAAAATTTCAAATTTAATTTACAAATTTATAATATTAATAATCGACAAAACTTTTTTCCTTTTCATGCATAATTGCAATTCTTAATAAACTTTCAATTACATAGGAATGAAAATTTTAGAAAGTAAAGTTTTTCTACTTATGTAGTTGTTGTTGGGATAAACTTTTACTACCAAATTGTATTATAGAATTACTATGTTTCTAATTTTAATATTTTTTATACAATTGTGAATAAGTAAATGTTAAAAAATATAAATACGTTTATAGTTAAAACTATATGATATACCTATGATAAGTAGCTTGAAATGCATATATATGCTATATGATGTTATTATTTAATTTCTAAATTTGCAATATATAATTTCTAAAATATCGTATAAATTAACTTATTTGTTATTATAAAATACATAATATGATAAAATATATATATAATTTTATCACTTTTGATTATTTTATTTGTAGAGATTGAAAAATTTTATACTTTTATTGTAATTTTTATTATAATATTGAAGTATTAACATTTAAATAATAAAAAAGGAATTAAAGAAAAAAAAAAGGGAACTAAAGGAATTTTGTAAATAGAACAAAAAACTTGCATAACATTTGTCTAAATTTCCTTCTCTTTTTCCCACAAAATATTTTCCCTCCAAATACTAGCTGCACCCTCGTAGGGGAGAAAGTGTGTAACAATTTTAAAAATAAAAAAAGGGCGGTGCTTTTTTTCTTGGAAAAGGCTGACACTTTTTTTTTTTTTTCAAAAAAAAGGGAAAGCTTCTTCTTCTTCTAGGAAAAGGCGGGCTCTTTTTTTTTTTTTTTTTTTTTAGTTTCTCATCTGCTCATTGGCGACTACAATATTTCGAAGCAATCAAGACTCTTCAGCTTGGAAGTCGTGGAAGCAAGTCAGTCGTTGGCCAAGTGCATCGGTTTTGTTGATTGGGAGGGAGCCCTCACCTGAAGCCTAAACGAATTAGGTATGTTGATTTTGTTTCATGAATCAAAATTGCAAAACTAGAATTTGTTGATTTTTTTAATAGATTCAAATATTATTTGACTATATATGGATTTGAGGTTTTGGGTTTTCTCTATGTGTATTTTGTTGGGGATATGCCCTAGAGTCAATTTGTACTTATACTATTGTCATTATGTTTTATATAATAATATGAGGCTTTCCTTTCCATGAATAGTGAGTTTTGTTTTGTGTTCATCAAGTACGTGACTCGATAGTAAAACCCTACAATGAATACAATGACTATTCTAAAACTGTCCCTGATCGATTATTATTATTGGAATAATAATAAATTAAGATTAGTATATTTGTGACTTGATGGCTATGTTTTACTGGCCATGGATATTTGTGATATCGAGTCAAGACATAAATAAATGTTAGAGAACATTGTATTGGACATGACCCACTGTGAGAGTACTTCATGGAATATGTCATAAGTACTTTCTAGCCATAATAATATTGAAAGTCCTTCGACCTAAATTCATCATAGTTTCCTACTTGATAAATTCTATATTTTGACATTGTCTAAAGTTGTCTTTAACCAGATAATAAATTAGACTACTGTTGGATATAGAATAAATCAAGGAGAGGAATATGATTGATTGTGAAGGAATTTGTCCTTCTCAATTATGGGAGAGATATCCATGGGCTCCTTGATAAGTTAGACTGTTAAAAATGCATGGTCGTGCTCAAATATATCAATCTAAGATATTGATATAATTTGTTTGAATAGTCTACTATGAAATCAAGAAATAATTGATTAAGCTTAATAAGGATGACATGCTCCGTGCCTTATGCTTAATTTGGATATCGTGTGACAAAAGGACTAAATATAAAATTATGGCTTGGTTCAAAGAGAACACCGATCTTTATTTAACCTGGATAGTTATAATGTTTTGCTAGAAACCGCTTATAACTTGTGGGCCATTTAAATATGATTTAGGCACACTGCCTGTGTTAAATGAACCTATAGGGTCACACAATAAGCGAACTTGTTAGGTTATTTTTCTGGTGACCAGATTCGATGAATCTGGAAATATGTCTAAGTTAATCGTACTTATAAAATTTACCAGATACAATGAATCTGAAAATATGTCCACATTCGATGTATCTAGATGATGTCCAGATTATAAGAATCTGACTCGGTAAATTAATTAGTTAAATTACCGAGATAATGGCGTAATCTTATCATATCGCTTTAATTTAATTTGAATTTAAATTAGAATATGATAAGATATTATTAGGGTTGGACTCTAAGAGGTTCGGGGGGTTTTTAAGAAAACCCTAGCCGTCTTTTCAAGAGTCCAATTTTTCGGTTGAGAACATTCGTGTCATTCTCTACCAGAAGAGAAAAAAAAAACTCTCAAACCCTAGGCACTAGCACTCTCCGGGTATCGAGTGAGTTCGCGGTGTGTATCCGATAGAGGACGTTCGCATACTGCAGCGTCTGGTGATTGTTCGGGTTGAACGTACAACAGCGCAATCAGAATCGAAGGATTTCGATTACAGCAACCAGAGGTAATTCTTAAACCTTAGATCTTCTTAATTGTTTACATGGGTCCTCGGGAGGGATTCGTGGATGTTTTCCGCGTTTAGGAGTCCACAAATTCTAACAGGGGTATCAGAGCCAGGTTGCTAAACGATTAGGTTGATTCATCTTTGTTAATCGTATTGTTGAATACATGTATGATATGTATATGTGAATTTAAACGGTATGTATCAGCATGTTCGCATGATTATGATTTTAGAATACTTAGCATGCAGACTGCCGAAATTAGGTTTAATATGTGCGTCTTAGTTGCCTGATCATACCAGATTAGTTGCAGATTGTCTGTAAATTGGTCTGTTTTAATATGATATGGTATCGTAAGCATGATATTCGTCGTTCTATATTTGTGAATTGTTTGTATTAATCGGCCATGATAATATGTTATCTATATAAATATGATTAAAAGAAGGCATATTGTCTGTAATATGAATTTTCACGTCGATGGTTACTAAAGGGTCCGAACGTTAATTTGATTAATATTCGGAAATCAGAAGGAAAAATCTCATTCAATGAGAGAAGGAAAAATCGTTTTTCCTTCCGGGGCAGCCCCGCAAGGGGTGCTGCCCCCTTGACCCCCGCCTGCTGACTGGTCAGCGGGACCTCCGCCAGGCGCGTTGCCTATTGGAACCCCAACTAACTGTTCGTTGTGTGTTATTCGTTAGTGTTTTTTTATTGTAGTTGTGGATTATTTTGAATAGTACATAGCATGGCCCGTTTTATCCCAATGTGATTGGCTGGTTACATTATGGTTGTTTTAAGTTGTAATTTTTTAAATACGGCCTGCGTGTCGTTTTTCATTGTTGTAAAATTGTACTGCTTTCCTAGAATAGGAATTATTTTAATTTTACTATCCAATGTAAAAGAAGACGGCAGCCAACATTTACAACTAAGGAGGAGTATGCTCAAGGCATAGAGAATGCTTAAGGAGTTCATATACCTAGATTGACCACCTTGATCTTCACTTTGCTCGTGATGATCAACATAGGTTATGGGCCATGCTATGTCACTTTTATTTATGTCTTGCATGCATATTTGATATGTTTATTTCCTGCTTACTACAATCAAATTCTTAAAAAAAAAAAAAGAAAAAAAATTTAAGTGTTAAATGCCTTCCAAAATCAAACACTTGTTATTACTTGGATCATCATATGGTCATTCCTACCAAAGTAGGATACTTTTGATTATCTGAGTGAGATAAGATGGAAAATAATTTTCCATATGTTTGATATGGTTTGACTTAACTGGGCTATCAAAATGGTTTTGGGCCTAGGGCATTATATGAGATATTTTTAGCCGGGACATTTGATGTCTATCTCATTTAAAATTTGAGTTTTATTTAATTATAAGATTAAAGCCAAAGCTTACTTATGATTAAAATGAAATATTTATAAATATATATATATATATATATATTTTCCCCACTACGAAACATCAAAATGTTGAAATTTCAAAAAGTTTAAATGCTTTTAGTGGGAGTTTTTCGTTAAAGTCTCAAAAAATAATTACTTTTGCATATTTTTGTATGTAGATAATGGCAACAAACAGTTGGAATAATTCATTGCGATCTGTGCTTGAGAAAGACAAGCTTAATGGGACTAACTTTCTTGATTGGGCATGAAACTTAAGAATTGTTCTTAAGCAAGAAAAAAGGCTCTATGTCCTTGAAAATCCTATTCCCCCTGCTCCAGCAAATAACGCCTCAAAAGCTGAAAAAGATGCTTATAGTAAGCACAAAGATGACTCCAACGATGTTAGTTGCCTCATGCTAGCAACCATGAACTCTGAACTTCAAAAACAGTTTGAAGAAGCAGAGGCATATGATATGATTGTGCATCTCAAGGAAATGTTCCAAGAGCAAGCACGACAAGAGAGATTTGAAACTCACAAGGCGTTAAATGCATGTAAGATGGTTTCTAGCACCTCGGTAAGTGCTCATGTCCTTAAAATGAAGGGCTATCTAGATCATCTTGATAAGCTTGGTGCTCCTGTTAATCATGACATGGCCACGGATTTGATCTTGGGCTCTTTACCTGCTGAGTATGACCAGTTTGTCATGAATTTTAACATGCATAATATGGAGAAATCCATTACTGAATTGCATGGGATGCTAAAACAAGCTGAACTGAACATTAAGAAGAATACTCCTAGTGTTCTAATGGTTCAAAAGGGGAAAGGCAAAAAGAACAACCAAAAGGGCAAGGTCATGGCTAGTAACGGTAAGGACAAGGCAAAGTCCAAGTTCAAGCCCAAACCTAAGGCCAAGACACCAAAGGAGGGAGCTTGCCACCATTGTGGAGAACAAGTACATTGGTTAAGAAATTGCAAGCTCTATTTGGAAGCAAAGAAAAAGAAGGACAAGTGAGACCGCCGCTCGGTATTTATGTTATTGAAATTAATTTATCTACTTCTGATTCATGGGTATTGGATACCGGTTGTGGATCTCACATTTGTGTAAATGTGCAGGGTCTAAAAAGGAGTAGAGCCTTGGCAAAAGGCGAGGTGGACCTACGAGTTGCGAATGGAGCAAAAGTTGCTGCATTCGCTGTAGGAACTTTTGAATTAATTTTGCCCAGTGGGCTTGTTTTAGAACTGAACAATTGTTTTTATGTTCCTGCTATAAGTAGGAATATTATTTCAGTTTCTTGTTTGGATTTAGAAGGTTTTGAATTTGTTATTAGGAATAACATTTGCTCTATTAATAAAAACGACATTTTTTATGGAGATGCTTCATTATCGAATGGGCTCTATATTCTAAATCTTCGTGGATCTTCAAACATGTCTATCTATAATATAAATACTAAGAGATTGAAATCCAATGATTTAAATCAGACTTACTTCTGGCATTGTCGTTTGGGCCATATAAATGAGAAATGCATAACAAAGCTTCATAATGATGGGCTTCTAAAATCGTTTGATTTAGAATCTTACAAAACATGTGATTCTTGTTTATTAAGCAAAATGACTAAAGCGCCTTTCAAGAGACAAAATGAAAGGGCAACTGATTTATTGGGCCTAATATATACTGATGTATGTGGACCAATGAATTCACATGGTAGAGGAGGATTTCAGTACTTCATTACATTTACAGATGATTTCAACAGATATGGCTACCTGTATCTGATGAAACAAAAATCTGAATTGTTCCAGAAATTCAAAGAATTTCAAAATGAAGTACAAAATCAACTTGACAAAAGTATCAAAACACTTCGATCGGATCGAGGTGGTGAATACTTAAGTCACGAGTTTGACGAGCATCTTAAAAATTGTGGAATTATTTCCCAATTAACTCCACCAGGAACACCTCAATGGAATGGTGTATCTGAACGGAGAAATCGGACTTTATTAGATATGGTTCGATCAATGATGAGTCAAATTGATCTTCCAATCTCCTTTTGGGGTTATGCCCTGGAGACTGCTGCATTCATACTAAATCGAGTTCCATCTAAATCGGTTCAGAAAATGCCATATGAGATATGGACTGGGAGACAACCTAGTTTGTTATTTCTGAAGATTTGGGGTTGTGAAGTTTATGTAAAGAGTTTATTATCTGATAAACTTGCACCTAAATCGGATAAATGCATGTTTGTGGGGTATCCTAAAGAAACTAAAGGATATCAATTTTATCTCCCAAAAGAAAATAGAGTAATTGTTGCTTGAAATGGATTCTTTCTTGAAAAGGAATTTATTTCCAAAAGAATCAGTGGGAGTAAAATACATCTTGATGAGATTTAAGGACCACAATTAGTGCCTGAACCTTATCAAGATGAGAATCAAGAGCCACAATTAGTGCCTGAACCAAATAATGAATCTTGATTAGAGAGCTTACAAGTCCAAGATGAGCCTACATCTATAGAACAAGGACCTCGAAGATCTGATAGGGTTCATCAACAACCTGAGAGATATGGATTTCTCATCACTGACGATCACAATGTGGAGCTTATGGTTAATGATGAGCCTACTTCCTAACAAGAAGCCATTAAGAGTTCTGACTCTGGAAAATGGTTAGAGGCTATGAAGTTTGAGATGCAATCCATGTATGATAAGCAAGTTTGGACTTTGGTTAACCCACCTAAAGGTTCAAAAACCATTGGGTGTAAGTGGGTTTTCAAAAAGAAAACAGACATGGAGGGAAAAGTGCATATTTACAAAGCACGACTAGTAGTAAAATGTTATAGACAAACTCATGGTATAGACTATGATGAAACCTTTGCACCAGTTGTAATGCTTAAATCTATCAGAATTCTTCTTGCCATAGCAGCATATTATGACTATGAAATTTGGCAAATGGATGTCAAAACCGCGTTTCTTAATGGAAACTTACTCGAAGATGTGTACATGACACAACCTGAGGGTTTTGATGATCCTTTGAATTCTAATAAAGTGTGCAAGCTTCAAAGATCCATTTATGGATTGAAGCAAGCATCTCGAAGCTGGAATCTTCGTTTTGATGAAGCAATTAAAGAATTTAACTTTATCAAAAATGAAGATTAGCCTTGTGTCTATAAGAAAACAAGTGGGAATGCAATAGTCTTTTTGGTACTTTATGTTGATGATATCTTACTCATTGGAAATGACATCCCAACTCTACAAAGTGTAAAGATATCGTTGGGAAATTGTTTCTCAATGAAAGACTTAGGTGAAGCTACCTATATTCTAGGTATAAGGATCTATAGAGATAGATCTAGAAAGCTAATTGGACTAAGTCAAAGTGCATATGTTGACAAGGTACTGAAAAGGTTCAGTATGCAAGACTCTAAGAGAGGATTCTTGCCAATGTCACATGGCATTAAGTTCATCAAAACTCAAAGTCCTTCTACGAAGGATGCAGAAGAGCGCATGAACAAGATACCATACGCTTCCACTATAGGGTCTATTATGTATGCCATGTTATGTACTCGACCCGATGTATCATATGCATTGAGCATGACGAGCAGGTTCCAGTCAAATCCTGGAGAGGCACACTGGACTGCTGTCAAGAACATACTGAAGTACTTAAGAAGAACTAAAGATATGTTCTTAGTTTATGGAGGACAAGAAGGCGAGCTAGTTGTAAATGGTTACACTGATGCTAGGTTTCAGTCCGACATAGATAATTATAGATCGCAATCAGGTTTTCTATTTTGTTTGAATGGAGGTGTTGTAAGCTGGAAAAGTTCAAGCAAGACACCGTGGCCGATTCTACTACAGAAGCTGAGTATGTAGCTGCCTCAGCTGCAGCTAAAGAAGCAGTTTGGATTAAAAAGTTCATTACAGAACTAGATGTAGTTCTTAGTATTGTGAACCCAGTGGATCTCTATTGTGACAACAATGGAGCCATTGCACAAGCTAAGGAACCAAGATCACATCAGCGATCCAAACATATACTTAGACGTTTTCATCTTATTCAAGAAATTGTTGATAGATGAGATGTCAAAGTATGCAAGGTACCAACTAATGACAATGTTGCAGATCCACTGACAAAGCCTCTCCCATCGTCTAAACATGATAGTCATACCAGATCAATGGGATTACGGCTGATGCCAAATTGGTCTTAGTGCAAGTGGGAGACTGTTGGGGATATGCCCTAGAGTCAATTTGTACTTATACTATTGTCATTATGTTTTATATAATAATATGAGGCTTTCCTTTTCATGAATAGTGAGTTTTGTTTTGTGGTCATCAAGTACGTGACTTGATAGTAAAACCCTACAATGAATACAATGACTATTCTAAAACTGTTCCTGATCGATTATTATTATTAAAATAATAATAAATTAAGATTAGTATGTTTGTGACTTGATGGCTATGTTTTACTGGCCATGGATATTTGTGATATCGAGTCAAGACATAAATAAATGTTAGAGAATATTGTATTGGACATGACCCACTGTGAGAGTACTTCATGGAATATGTCATAAGTACTTTCTAGCCATAATAATATTGAAAGTCCTTCGACCTAAATTCATCATAGTTTCCTACTTGATAAATTCTATATTTTGACATTGTCTAAAGTTGTCTTTAACCAGATAATAAATTAGACTACTGTTGGATATAGAATAAATCAAGGAGAGGAATATGATTGATTGTGAAGGAATTTGTCCTTCTCAATTATGGGAGAGATATCCATGGGCTCCTTGATAAGTTAGACTGTTAAAAATGCATGGTCGTGCTCAAATATATCAATCTAAGATATTGATATAATTTGTTTGAATAGTCTACTATGAAATCAAGAAATAATTGATTAAGCTTAATAAGGATGACATGCTCCGTGCCTTATGCTTAATTTGGATATCGTGTGACAAAAGGACTAAATATAAAATTATGGCTTGGTTCAAAGAGAACACCGATCTTTATTTAACCTGGATAGTTATAATGTTTTGCTAGAAACCGCTTATAACTTGTGGGCCATTTAAATATGATTTAGGCACACTGCCTGTGTTAAATGAACCTATAGGGTCACACAATAAGCGAACTTGTTAGGTTATTTTTCTGGTGACCAGATTCGATGAATCTGGAAATATGTCTAAGTTAATCGTACTTATAAAATTTACCAGATACAATGAATTTGGAAATATGTCCACATTCGATGTATCTAGATGATGTCCAGATTATAAGAATCTGACTCGGTAAATTAATTAGTTAAATTACCGAGATAATGGCAGAATCTTATCATATCAGTTTTAATTTAATTTGAATTTAAATTAGAATATGATAAGATATTATTAGGGTTGGACTCTAAGAGGTTCGGGGGGTTTTTAAGAAAACCCTAGCCGTCTTTTCAATAGTCCAATTTTTCGGTTGAGAACATTCGTGTCATTCTCTACCAGAAGAGAAAAAAAAAAAAAAAAACCTCTCAAACCCTATGCGCTAGCACTCCCCGGGTATCAAGTGAGTTCGCGGTGTGTATCCGATAGAGGACGTTCGCATACTGCAGCGTCTGGTGATTGTTCGGGTTGAACGTACAACAGCGCAATCAGAATCGAAGGATTTCGATTACAGCAACCAGAGGTAATTCTTAAACCTTAGATCTTCTTAATTGTTTACATGGGTCCTCAGGAGGGATTCATGGGTGTTTTCCGCGTTTAGGAGTCCACGAATTCTAACATATTTATATGTGTTTGCTTTGTATTTTCGTAAGAACCCCTTCTGTATTTTCATACTATTTTGCTTATCGATTGAGGGGTTGTTGGTATTTCTTGGAACCATAGTTTGAATGTTGGTAATGGGTTTGTTGGGTTGAAGACAAGGACTTATTCAATGCTACAGGGAAACAAATAGGCTGGGGCAATTATACTGTTTAGGGAAGATGTGATTCTATTCAATAGAAAGAAAATTAGTGAATATTTAGTTATTTTTATTTTTACGTTTGTTTTTTTTCTTCTTTTCCTCTTCCCTCTGATGTTCAGGGAATTTCCATTGGTGTCAATTGGCACGAATGAGTATATTTTGACAAAAGATGATGTTAGTCGACACTTGGAATTCTCATATATACCTACAAATTCTGAAGGTCAGTAGATTAAGTTCAATTGTGCTAACAATGCAATTTTCTGATTATAATTTTGATGTTTATTTTCGATAGCGTGTTCACTTGTTCTTGTGTTTTCTCATGTTCAGGACTGGAAGGAAAATCTTTGACAATAGTCTCTGATATTGTAAAGCAGGGTATGGTTCTTTTGTATTAATAAGTTAAAAGTTTCTGTTATGTTTTACTACTTCTTGCTTATATTTGAGTACTCTAGCGATGAAGATTAGTTATAACAGTATTCTGGTAGAATTTCAGGCAACTGGATGCATGGTTAGTTTGATCAAAGTAAAAAAACACATATGTTTGAAAAATTAACATTAGTTTCTATAAGGAAACTCTTAGCCGTTGAAGGAAAAAACCTGTTGATGTTTATTTAACTAATATCCCACCTCAATATGAACTGACTTGGTTCCAATCACTATTAGTGTATTTGCTTGTGTTAGACTTTAGCAAAAACTTAAATCTGTTATATCTAGTTGTTACCTTTTTTCTCCCTCTGACGTTCAGGGAATTTCTAGCAGTTTGAAGGAATATTTTGACGTTCCTTTTGTTTACTACTGTTTTGGAAGAATATAATCTGAAACAATGTAATGACGAAATTCTGCCAACTCCTAATTGAAGGTTTACATTTCAAAGGCATAATCATTTGTCTATTTCATGACTTTTTTTTGGGGGGGCTTAAGATGGTTTTAGATTTTGATTTCAAATAATTTTTGCAGCGATAATAGAAAAAGAAGAGAAATATGCTGTGACTGTGTTGTGAACACAATGGATCATAACTAATTATCTGATTTACTTCAAATAAATAGCAAAAAAAAAAAAAGAAGAGAAAGTAGAAAAAGAAATCAGCTTGGCAAGAGAGAGAGGGAAAAGAAGAAGAAGGGACTTCTGCCACTTTCTGACCCTGATATAGCTTCAAACTCAGGTAAGACCCTTCCCCCATAAACAAAAAATGTTCTAGAGATAATAAGGATCAATTTGATGTATGTTTTCATGGCTGAAGATGAAATATGCTGTGACTGTGTTGAGATTGGAATTTCAGTTTTTTGTGTTGTTTGTAGATGGGGTGTGAACTGGTCTGTTTGAGGATGCTTTGGTACATTTTGTAGTCCTTTTTGAAGTGTTTTGGGGTGAAGTAAATACAGAAAAAGGAAGGATAAAATCAGGGTATGTAAAGTTTAAGGAAGATAAAAAGATAAGGCTGAAAATAGGGATGAATGAGTGCTAAAATGATTTTTGTTTCATGGTTTGTAGCTATGGAATTGTTTTACTTGCAGGGTATTGAATTGAAGTAGTAGAATCTAATTACATCTTGACATGTTAGAGAAGGTTAGGAGCTGGTTTTTTGGGATTTTGAAGGTGAAAAAATTCAGAAGAACAAAAGGAACCTAAAGCTGAAAATAAGTTGTTTATGTAAATTGGGATTATTTTTTTTGCTATTTTGTGGCTTTTATTTGTTATGTATGCTTGAATGCTATGTTGTTGTGGCTGAACTTATACATGCCCTGAGATGTTAGAGGAAGCGGGAAATTGATTTTGGGATGTTTTGAACATAAAAAATATCATAGGAATTATAGGAATGAAAACTAGTTACATAATGCTTAAGAAAATGTTGTTTTACCATGTTTACTTCTATGATATGTTTGAATGGTTTTAAGGGATCTGGATTGAAAGAATGATTGGAAATTTGTTATTTAAGTCTGGAACAATGTCTAGGAAATCTTAGAAGTGATCGGTTACATGGAAAGAGTTACAAAAATTTCGTAGGTCAAGTTTGTGCTAAAATTGGAATTCTGATTGTGCAGTGAATATGTGCAGTCTGTTTGAGCGTATCACTGTGTAAAATGATGCTTGATTCTGGGAATCCATGAACTGGAAATTATAGATAAATGTCTTAAGAACGTTTTGGGACAAGTTTAATGTAATTTGGATGAGTACATTGTAAGTGATGACATAAATAAGGAAGAGTGCCATTATTGAAAATGTAGTTTGAGTCATTGAAGTGAGTGGACTGTTTTGGTTCAATGTAAGCTAATGGCCTGTTTTACACCTTGGGGGATTAATTCTGCTTCAAGCCCTTGATATTAAGATGAAAATGGTATAGGTTTATGGGGCTTTTGATGTCTGAACAGCATGGCCAAAATAAAATGCCCAAACGATTCAAAATCACAGTTAGGGAATTTTGTTTTGCTTCCTTAATCATAGCAACCTCATATTTCAAAAGTTAAGCTCTCATATACCTCTACTATCTTCCCTAACCTCTCTCTAAGGTATAGGAATGTTAGGAAACCATTCTAAACTGGTTTGAATACAAAGTAAATCTAGGGAGTAAACTATTTTAAAACTTAATATATAATGAATACCGAACGACTAGCAAGTCATTTACGATTACGCTAATTAACTTATGTAACTTATGACAGTAGATTAACTTCATTTAAGGTTTCATATAACTTCCTTGGGTGTTATGGATATAAAGATGGAGTTAGAAAACATTATATCACAAGGATGAAAACCTTGTAAGAAGTAGCATACTACCTACTACTTAAAATTATATATATAGCACACCAAGCGAGGGAATAACATGGAGTGTTCTTATAGGTGAACTGCACCAGTAAGCTCATGAGAACGAATACCGGTACTTGTTAAATAATCAAGGTGTCCCTCTATTTCTTAAAATTTGCATTAATATGGACATAGTTCATGTATGACATTCTTTTTGTTTACTATTGTTTTGGAAGAATATAATCTGACAAAGTGTAATGACGAAGTTCTGCCAACTCCTAATTGAAGGTTTACATTTCAAAGGTATAATAATTAGTCTATTTCATGACCTTTTTTGGGGCTTGAGATACGGTTTGAGATTTTGATTTTAAACATTTTTCGCGGCAATTGTAACTATTTACTCTCTCTTAATGTTGTCCACTAGCTTGGGGTTAGCAGCATAGTTTAGAGTAACAGTTGCTTTTGAATATCGAGTGTCTAAAGTATATTAGAAATATTGAAGATATATGGTAGACTATAGGGATTATTGTATGTGTTTCATGCATTTTGCTTCGTTGCAAAATTATTCTGCCATAATTTATTGCTTTCATCAGTTAGGAATGGTAGGAAGAAGGAAGAGAAGAGAAGGTGTCCAATCTGTGCCTCCACTGCCACCACCTCATGTTATAGATAATGATGTATCATCACCTTCAGTAAATCATGTTTAAACAAGTTTAGAGATGTTGAAGATTTTAGTTGACAATTTACAATCATGTTTTGTTGATTGTAATTTGGATTGAAGATATATATTTTATTAGAATATAATATTATTGGTCAACTGAGACGTTGTATTCTATTTATTTATTCATATTATTTTGTTAGTGCTTTGTTATAGATCTAATTTTTAAAATTATATACACGGATTTTATTTTTGACCAAAATGTGGTATCAGAAAAAAAAATTTTATGCAAAAAAAAATTTCGACCAGAACTATTTGGTAGGAAATATAGTTTCGTTAAATTCCCACCAAAAGTTTTGGTAGGAATGATACATTTTAAGAAAAAGATTAAATTTCCTACCAAACAGTTTTGGTAGGAAAAAAGTTTCTTTTAGAAGAATTTCCATTTCCTACAAAATATTAGGTAGGAATTTTTTTTTTCAAAACATTTTTCTTACAACTATTTTGGTTGGAACTATTTACATATTTTTTTTTGAAAAATTCTTTCCTACAAATTAATTTGGTAGGGAGACATTATTTATTTTTTAGAAATAAAATTTCCTACCAAATAATTTGGTTGGAATTTAATTTAGTTTTTTAAAATATTATTTTTTAAAAATAATTGCCTACCAAATATTTTGAACGGAAACATTTTTTATTTTTCGAAAATAATTTTTTCCTACCAAAACATTTGGTCGGAGATTTAATTTATTTTTTGAAAATATTATTTTTAAAACAAAATTCCTATGAAATATTTTTGGACGGAATGTTCTTCAAATTTTCCTACTAAACCATTTTGGTAGGTAAAAAACTCTTAGCTTTTTAATTACTAATTTCCGACCAAATTCCTATTTTCCTACCATATTTTTGGCCCCTAATTTCCGACCATAATTTAAACTTTGGACAGAATTTTTTTTTCGACGAGGGGTTTTTCGACCACGTAGGTTTGGACGGAAAATGGTAGAAAAATACAATTTCCTGCCAAAATTGTGAATTTTTGGTATGAAAAATAATGATATCTTGTGGTGATACTAGACAAATCTTGCCTCCCCCCCCTCCTCCCAAGAATAGAGAAAAAGATTTAGATTATCCTTTTGAAGTTTAGAGACGCTGATTAAAGGAGGAACTAAACCCTTTGATTTGATCTTGATGAATAGGAATCATCCTTACACAACTCTCTTCTAGTGAAGATTTGGTTTCCTACCAAAATACTCTAAACTATCTATTGCAAGAGATAAATGGCATATATATAGATGTCAAATCCTAAACTACTAGAGATACTAATTGTAGTTAAAAGAAGCCTTAAAACAAGTCAATTTGGCCTTTAAAAATATTATAAAACGTGGTTAAATAATAAATGCCCTAGACAAAGCCAAAATAACTCAAACAAAACAAGAAAAGTAGCTTTAGGGAAGTTGCACAACCCTGCATTTGAGATGCACGGCTGTGTCCGTGTTGAGCCCAGCTTCTAGTGCCAATGCACGGGCAGATGTGTGGCCATATGCCCAACTACTGGGAGCTGAAGTTTCTACTAAATGCATAGGTTAGCACATGCTCGTGCTTCAAGCCGTGTGTCCCCAGTTTTCTACACTCAAACTTGATCTTATTGACCTCCTTTGCTTTGCAATTAGTGCCCATGACTCTCTATACGAATTAAGGTTTACTTTGAGCTCCTTTTGGTCCTCCTTTTATCATCCATTGCCTCATCACCTTTCTTGATCCTTGGCTTGTTAGCTTCATTAGCTTGATATCCTACTTAAAGCCTTTTGAAAATGAGTCTTACCTAAGGATTTACGAGTTGTAGTTTGAGTTTCTCTCCCCCTTCTTTGGTATAGTTTTCATGCCTTGGTCGATTCTTATCATTTTCCCCTGCTTTGGCTTTGATTCTTCCATGAATTAGCTCCTACATAAAAATTCAACTAAGAATTTTTAGGTGAAGGAAATGTAGTCTTTTGAACCTTGTCATACTCTTCATTTTCTTCTTTCACCAATTACATTTTTCTCTCATTTTACCTCCACTCTCTTTTCTCTTCTCACCCTCTCGTTTGTCTCTCATTTCTTTTCTCTCAAACTTGAAGAAGTTACTCTATTCTCATCTCTCTCTCCTTTCATCTTCTTAATTTGATCTCCAATCTTTTCTTTTGTTTTCCCTTGATCTTTTGTTCTCTCAATCCTTTTTCCCTCTTTTTTCTCTCTTCCTTCCTTTTCTTTCTCCCTCAAAATATTTTGATCTTTCAAAACCTCACTAGGGATAAGGGAACTAAAGTGAACTTCTTTCTATCTTTCTTCAAAGTTATAAGTATTTTTCCTCCCCCTGTGGATTATATCTCTACCAAACATCTAAGGTCTCCCTAACAAAATATGCCTAACATGCATAGCAGATATATCATACAACACTTCATCATGGACCCCCATGTCAAATTTAATATTGGCTTATTTGTATACCTTTACTTCTCCACAATTGTTCAACCAATAGAACTTGTACGGACTAGAGTTTTTCAAGATTTATAGCTCCAATTCCTCCACCAATATAGCATTAATCAAATTTTTGTAACTTCTCCCATCAATAAACACACTATATGGTTTTTTCCTTAATAAGCCACCTTGAAAAGAAAATATTTTTACTTTAGATTTCATCTCTTTCTTCATCCTCTCAAGCTCCTCAACTTTCCTTACTACTCCAATCAATGGACATGTTAGCCCATTCATCATCCCTTCTTTATTACCTAATCCAACCACTCCAAGTTCATTTTTTCTCACATTTCTTGATTGATTAAATAGAGGTTTTACATAAGTTGTTTGCTTCAGGTTTACTCTCCTTTGGGGTTATTTCTCAATCTCTAGAACTTGTTTTTCAATATTCACATGATTTCATTTACCTCCTTGTGTCCTATAAAATGTCCTATTTACCAACTTGTGGAGATAATGAACTTCAGTGTACCTATATGTGCAATTTTTACTCCTTTTCATCTTATCCTTTCTCTATTGTGGCTTATTAGGACAATTACAAAAATAGTAGCCTTTTCCCTTAACAATTAGAACAATCACACTTCTTCTTTTGCACTCTATTCTTTGAATGTTTTTACAAATTACTGTTTGCTCTCTTTTGAGGTCCTCCTTCCACAAAAACTCCATCACTCTCGTAATCTATACATCCATATCTCCTATTTTCATATCCATCATTCCTACCTCCACTAGTTATTGGAGTTGCGTTCTAGAGATAATTATTTGTACGATGTATTTTGCACATTTATTAATAAAAGTCATTTTTTTATCTTTCAGTTTAATTAATCATTCCGTGTATATGTGTATAAAACTATTAGAGAAAGTCTCCTGCACATAGTATAGTGTTAAGAAAATAATGATAGAGATTATAATGTAATATTCCTACTACACTATGTAGTACTTGTGCTTAAATTATCCCTAGTAATTGTACTAATGAGATAGGACATCATTAATGCATAAAGACTAACATGTGTTATACTTCTTAATTGAATCAAGCGGTAGTTCTCATAACCGTTAGTATTGTAATACTCAAAATTAACACGTGGATACTTGTTAGTTGAATATTAGATGATCTAGCTATAAGATAATTACATGAATAACTATTTAGTACAAGCGATAGAATCTCATTGTAGTAAATGTGTAAATATTCTTAGATTTGAGATCTCCAAGGCATTTTGTTTATCAAGCATTGTACTTTAATTCTAATCTTTGGAGTTTTATCTAGGGCTGCCTATAAGATGGATATTAGGTACAATGTAAAGTAAATGAAAGTAGTTGAAATGGTCAATAAAAGATTAATTACTCCTAATAGTAGCGGTGTATATCTCACAGCCATTTGTATGGAATCATTATTCGAGAAGTACTTGGCCAGGGTAACTATGCACTGGAAATAATTCTAATTGATATACATGTTGATTAATAGATTATGGATCAAGTACTAATAAATTCAGACTAAAGTTAATTATATTCTAGTGGGAGTTGACACTAATTCCGTACTTTAAACCGAACAAGATATAGTATGATGAATGGAGTTTATTGCACTAATGTTTTGCTATTGAAAGATTCATGTCAAGCCACTTGACTGGTCTTTTGGGTAGTTATAATGCATTGCTAGATGCTACTCATGATCTGCTAAATATGAATTTATTAATTAAAAAATTAATTCTAATTAGAATTAATAAGTTAATTATAATTATCAAGGATTATTAATTCTATAGCGATTAGAATTAATTCATATTAGCTACCAATTGACTAGAAAACCTAATAAGTCACACATAATATAGAAATCGGTACTTAAAATATTATTTGATATTATTATGGGGTTAATTTATGAGAAAAAATATTTATTATCGACTAATTATAAACTGTTATAATTAGTTAGGGTTAAATTGTAATTATTTAAACTCAAACCATAATTTTGGAAAAAGGCTGAATGTTGCTTTTGGAAAGTATCACGTGAAAAAGGGAAAGAAAAGCTTTACTTAATTGTTTCCTAAAAGGTTTAGGAAACATGAGTAGTGTGTATCTATAATTGTTTCTTTCCAAAAGACAGTGCAATCATGTGTTGGGAAATATGCCCTCTTAGACTAAGTTTCTGATGTAAACATCGAATGTTTTAATAAAAGAATTTATTTTCAGAAATTGTTTGTGAATTTACATTTTTATTTGTGCATAATTATGTTTGGAAAAGACCCATTGTGTTTAAGTAAATGGTCCATGTGAATGGTAGTATTTCACAGTAAGGTATGGATCACGGGTTAATTAACATAAAAAAGTTTGTTCTTAACCGATTGATGAGAATGGGAATCTCATCATGTCTAGGTAATTATGTTGTGAATTCCAAATGGAGAATGACTTACCTTTAGCCAGTGAGTAGTCCACTCACTTCATGACATAAGTGTATTTCGAATACGTAGAACAGGACATGTAGTGGTGGTTTCTAAAAAGTACTACATGGTAGAAACCTAGACTACTACTCCTATAGCGTGGACTAGTACTCTACGATTTGAGTATGAGTTGGTAGTTTGACGAAGCTAAAAGCATGTACTTTGATATGCTATAGTTGAGGTTCTATCGTAGGGCCAATATACTTGCATGTTGGGTATGTGGGACTAGTTAGTTAAGACAGACTTATACAAGATAGTTTCTATACTATATCGCTCCCTGTGGTTGTCTGAATAATCTAAATATCCAGGGCCTTGGGAAACATGACTTGGATATTTGCTTTAGGGTAGCTTTCTTGGAAAGCGGAAACAATCTAGGAAGTTATGGATCATTGGACTAGAAGCCTAAGGATGGTAAATGTCATTTAGAGAGGTGTTAGTATATTTCTTCCTTTCTAATGTACGGCGATGTATAGAGGGGTATTTTAGTCATTTCACCTGTAGGTCGGAGACTTTGTTAACGCATCATTGTCTTTGAGGTCACTATTTTCTTATGGTGATATTAGGAAATATTTAAAATGCAAAATACAGCTATTTATATGGCAAGAGTTTTTGGTCATTTTAGTAGCCAAGGCGGTGTGTCTTTTGGTCTCCAATATAGACCGTAAGTCCTAATTATATACAGGTAAAGGAATGGTTTTAAATTAAATTAAATAGAATTTATTTTATTTAAGTAATCTGCTTTAATTATTGGGCTAGAATAAAATAAAGGTCCATGGAGAGAGAGAATTAATTAAATCAATTTGATGGGTTAATTGTTCAGGGCTTTGGCCCAGTTTGAATAATTAAAGATTAATCTGGGACTAAACTAATATAGGCTTGTTAATTGGACTAATTTATTTAGGCTGAAAAATTAGTTATTTATTGGGCCATTTATTTGGTTCTAATTAAAATAATTAATTTAGTCGAAAAGGCTAAACTAAGAATCCAATGGGCCAATCCAGTTTAACCTAGAATTTTATTTAGGTTAAACAGGAGGATAAAGAAGGTCGTGGTTTTTACTCTTCTTAGAGTTAAGAAAACAACATTGGTTTTTTCTTTTTCTGGCATGAGGAAAAACACAGACTTTTTCTCTCTCTCTCTCGAAAATATTCATTAGCTCTGTGAGTTGTTCACCAAACGGGATTAAGCAGGCCATATACTGGAAGATCGAGAGGTTGACGTTCACATACATGCACAGACGAAGTAGGAGGCTTGCAGGAATCACACTAGAGGTTTCTACCAACGCACTTACCCTAGTTCCACACATTCTGGTTTAGCTAATTTTGAGAACGAGAAAAAGAGGTAAAAAATTTTTTTTCCTCGGAGTCTTGCCAGGCCGTGACCGGCACCGACTCTGGTCTGCGATTTTTAGTTTTTAGTTTGTTTTTTACTTCCACTGCATGCTTTGCTTCCCCCTTTAAACCTTCAATTGGTATCAGAGTATGAAGGTTTTGTGCAAATATAGGAAGCATGCTTCTAGTTGAATTAAATAGGACACATATGTATGATTAAACTGTGATCCTTCGCTGTTTTTGATATGGATAGATTCACATGTTAAACCTCTCAAATGGAGGTATAGGTGAAATGTAATCTGTTTTTTTCTTAGCAAATCGTGTAATCCCAATGTTAATGGGTATAGGTGATTTTTGGTTTTTGGTGTTGTTGATTTTGGGTTGAAATCGGAGAGCCAAGAACTGGAAGGAAGTTGCAGAAAGAACAGTGAAGAAATCTGCAGAAGAAGACGCAAGAAAAAAAATTCAAGGGAGAGCCTGGCAGACTGGGACCGGTGCCGGCTTGGGTCTGGGATCCGGTCTACACGCTGGTCGCCCACGAGGGGCTGGTCCAGTGCGACGGGTGTTGTGGACCATAGTGCAGTTAGGTGCTCAATCCAGTACGGCAGGTGCAGTGGAACAAGGAGATATTTTTATTTTTCCTTGTATTTTTCTTGCATTTTCTTTTTTGTTTTAGGGTTCATACCAGGTGAAGTTAATATTTTTGCAATAGCTAATATTCATGGAATATTTTTGCATGAAAAATATTAGTAAGGGATTTTAGGATTAAACAAGATAATTAATTAATTAATTAATGTGTTTAATTTCTTTATTTGGGCACTTAGGTTTAAAAATAGAAAAACGTGAAAACGTCTATTGTTTTCTAGCATGCTATTTATTTTTAAATACCTATGTGCACGTTTTCTCAAAGACCAAAGTCTTTGGGAATATTTTTGACAAGAAAAACAGTTTTTCTACAAATTAAATAGTTATTTTAACTTGAACAAAAATCAATCCTTAGATATTTTCTCAAAGAATTTAATTCTTGACATAGAAAATATATTGGATTTAGATATTTTTGTAAGTTAAAATAGAAAGCCATTTTGTTTTATTTTTGCACAAGAAAAATTATTTTATCAAATAAACTTGAGGCTAAAGTCTCTAGAAAGTTTTAATTAGAAATTTTTTTAAATTATTAAGTTTTTAACTTAAATAAAAGTAGTCCATGGAAAAATCTCTCAAAAGATATAAACCTTAACATAGAGATTTTAATGGATTTAGATATTTTATTTTTGAATTAAGGAAAAGCTTAATGGAAATTTTCAAAAGGATATTTTTCAGAAAATCCTTATTTTAAAAGACTAAGTGGGAGAGGAGTTCCAATGCCCCCACGACTTTCATCACGATCCTCATTAGAGATCGTGGGTTCCCCCGCGTCACCCTATGAGTGAACCCGTATAGGATGGGGATACCACAAGGATTTATATCTAATGGAGGGATATAATTAATAACTCGGAACACGTACTATGATCAGCCAGCTCACGTTGGAGGTTATAGTACGAGGTATGTTCATAGGAAATGAGAGGAAACGGCCATCCCCTTAATGGAGTTATCTTCTAGATCATTACTTAGAAGGGAAATTAATTTGTGGTGGTTAACACACTTAGCTTAGGAAACTGTTAATCTTCCCAAGAAGCTATGTTAGTTCTCCTAGGAGCTAAATTAATTATATTATTAATTTTAATATAAGGATAAAGTGCACAAATTTGTTTTGTTTTCACAAACTAAATATTTTCTTTTATTTTGATTTTTTTAGAAATGGTGGGAGGTTCTTTTAGTCCATTGGCCATTATTCTCAGAGAGAATAAGCTAACGGGACCAAACTATGTGGATTGGAAGAGAAGCCTGGACATAATACTCATAGCTGAAGAATATAAGTATGTCCTTTACGAAATCTGCCTTGTTATCAGGGAAGGTTCCACCGCTGAAGAACGAGAGGCTGAGAAGGTATGGAAGAAGGCCGACGAGATGGCTCGTTGTTACATGTTGGCCTCTATGTCTAATGTGCTCCAGTCCAAACATAAGCACATGACTACTATGTATAATATAAGTCAATCATTAGCCACGATGTTCACGGATAAGAGCTAGCCCACAAGGCGTAAGCTTTTCGAACTATCATAAACACTAAGATGGCTAAGGGAGCATTAGTTAGAGAGTATATGCTCAAGATGATTGCTGCTTTCGAGAAGACAAAAATTTTAGGGGCTGTCATTGACCCCAAGAGCCAAGTGGACATGGTTCTTGAATTTCTACCGGGTCCCTTTACTCAGTTCAAGTTAAATTACAACATGAACAAGTTAAACATAAGTTTAACTGAGTTGATGAAGGAACTCCAGATGGCGGAGAAGGTCATGAAGCTACAATCTAAGGCTATGATTGCTAAGGCTTCATATTCTAGAATTGGGCCCAAGCCCAGAAAGTTCAAGAAGAAGAAAAGAAATGCAGTGGCTAAGCCCAAGACTTAGCCCAAAGATAAACCCAAGAGTAAGTGCTTCAAATGTGGAATGAAAGGACATTGGAAAAAGGAGTGTCCAGATCTTCAATCCAAGAAAAACCCCAGAGATAATATTTTTTATCTAGAGTTTATATCAATGGTTGGATCAACTTCCATTTAGATTGTTGATTCAGGGGCCACTGATCACATCTGTAACTTCTTGTAGGGGTTTAGAAAGATTAGAAGACTCTAGAAGGGCGAATATGAACTATGCGTGGGAAATGGAGTACAAGTTTAGGCCCTTGAAGTGGGAGAGCTAGATTTTATTTTTGATTGTAATAGAATAGCGGTTTTAAAGGATATTTTATATGTACTTGGATTTTAACAGAATTTGATTTCAGTTGCGAAATTAATAAATCAATGATATTCTGTATCTTTCCATTTTGGCATTTTTATCAGTAGAGATGGAGATATTTTATGTATTGGGAACATGTATGGAAATCTATTCTTCTTAAATCCTATTAACAATTAATTAAATAACGTTCAATCTAAACCTTTAACAAGGAAGAGAAAAACCAATGTCAATGACTCTTATCTTCGACATCTAAGGTTGGGTCATATCAAATCAACTAGGATTTAGAGGTTAATCTATGATGGGCCTTTGGGCTCATTGAGATTGAAAATTGGCCTCAGTGTGAATCCTGCCTAATGGGAAAAATGACCAAAAGGTCATTTACCCCTAAGATGGATAAAGCCAAGGAGATATTGAGTTTTGTTCACACTGATGTGTGTGGTCCCTTGTCTACACCAGCTAGAGGGGGTTTTGAGTACTCCATCATTTTTTTGGATGATTATACAAGGTTTGGTTTTATATTTCCTGATGAGACGCAAATCTGACTCTTTTGACAAGTTCAAGGAGTTTAAGGTTGAAGTGAAGCGTCGGATAGGTAAATTGATCAAGATCTTACGATCGGATCATGGTGGAGAGTACCTCCTCGGTGAATTCAAGGACTACATGGTACATCATGGGATAGTATCCTAACTCTCTGCGCCGGGGACACCCCAGCAGAATGGAGTAGCTGAGAGAAGGAACAGAACATTGATGGAAATGGTCCGAAGCATGATGTCTCATGCTACTCTTCCAGTATCTTTTTGGGAATATGCTCTAGAAACAGTGGCATATATTCTGAACTTGGTGCCTTCCAAGTCAATACCTAGGACTCCCTATGAGATGTGGACTGGGCATAAGTCAAGTCTGAATCATCTCAGGACATGGGGTTGTCCAGCTTATATACTGGTTAAAGGAGATAATTTATAACTAAGGTCAGAATTATGCTATTTTGTTGGGTATCCAAAAGGAATAAAAAGTGGTTACTTTTTTCTTTTCTAAGGAGCAGAAAGTACTGGTTAGTACCAATGCTAGATACTTAGAGAATGATTAAAGTACTTCCACGAAAGGTTCAATTAGGTTGGAACTTAAGGAGAAGTTATTTTCAGAATTAACATTTTCTGACCCGATTGTGGAGCAAGAAGAGGCATAGCTTCAAGAGCTTGTACAAATGGAGTCTCGTCGTAGTGGGAGAGTGTCTAGGGTTTCGGAGAGATGGACTAGAGAAGCTTTCGAGCTAGTCTCCGACCATCAGGAACAAGACCCTACTAGATACGAGGAGGCTATTGTTGATGCCGATGCAAATCTATGGCATGAAGCAATGAAAGCTGAGATTGAGTCTATGTACCTTAATCAGGTTTGGGATCTTGTAGCTTCACTTGAAGGGATAAAACCCATTGGGTGTAAGTGGGTATATAAGAGAAAGAGGGGAGTGGATGGGAAGATGGAAACCTTCAAAACTAGGCTTGTGGCAAAAAGGTATACTCATAAAGAGGGAATCGATTATGAGGAAACTTTTTCCCTAATAGCCATGCTTAAGTCAATCCGTATCCTCCTTGCCATCGCATGCCATTATGACTACGAGATATGGCAAATGGATATTAAGACAACATTTTCAAATGGCCATCTTAGTGAAGACATCTATATGTCCCAACCGGAAGGATTTATTGCTAAAGGCCAAGAACATATGGTTTGCAAGCTTAAGAAGTCCATTTATGGACTTAAGTAGGCATCGAGAGCATGGAACATTCATTTTAACGAGACTGTGAAGTCTTACGATTTCACTCAAAACGAGGATGAACCATGCTTGTACAGGAAACTTAAAGGCATTAATGTGATTTTTCTTATCTTGTATGTGGATGACATTCTACTCATTGGAAATGATGTAGGGTCATTGTCAACTACAAAGGTTTGGCTGTCTAGTTAATTTAGTATGAAGGACTTGGGAGAAGCAGTTACATTCTCAGGATTAGGCTTTTTAGAAATAGGAAGTAGAGAATGTTAGGATTATCCCAAACGGTATACATTGACAAGATGCTGGCTAAGTACAACATGGACTCATGCAAGGGAGCTCTAATTCCTTGCAGACATGGGTTATCATTTTTTTCAAGTGACTGTCCTAAGTCTCAAGAAGAAAAGGACAGAATGAGTAGGATTCCCTATGCTTCGACTGTGGGAAGTGTTATGTACGCCATACTATGTACTAGGCCAGATATCTACTTTGCTGTAGGCTTGGTTAGTAGATATCAGTCAAACCTTAGGGAGGTTCATTGGCAAGCTGTAAAGCATATTCTCAAGTACCTTAACGGAACAAGAGATTATATGCTGGTTTACAAGGCTGATGACTTGGTTTCTACAGGATACATAGACTTAGACTTCCAGGCAAATAAGGATGACAGAAAATCCACTAGTGGATATGTCTTCACCTTATCTAGAGGAGCCATTTTATGGAGGAGTATCAAGCAATCTTGCATTGCTGACTTGACCATGGAAGCTGAGTATGTGGCAGCTTCGGAGGCATCCAAGGAAGTAGTCTGGCTACAGAAGTTCCTTTCAGAACTTAGAGTCATGCCACACATGGATAGGCCGATTGTGATGTATTGTGACAACATTGGAGTAGTATCGCAATTCAAAGAACCCAGGAACCACAAGAAGGGGAAGCACATTGAGAGGAAGTACCACCTGATCCGGGATTTCAGCTAGAGATGAGAAGTCATGGTGGAACAAATTGCCTCAGAGAATAATCTAGCAGATCCATTCACTAAGCCTTTGGCTGAGAGAGTCTTCAAGAGACACTTAGACGCTATAGGGGTGGGCACCTACGGATTTAGTCTTAGAGTGCAAGTGGGAGGTTGTTGGGAAATATGCCCTCTTAGACTAGGTTTCTGATGTAAACATCGAATATTTTAATAAAAGAATTTATTTTCAGAAATTGTTTGTGAATTTACATTTTTATTTGTGCACAATTACGTTTGGAAAAGACCCATTGTGTTTAAGGAAGTGGTTCATGTGAATGGTAGTCTTTCACAGTAAGGTATGGATCACGGGTTACTTGACACATAAACATTTGTTCTTAACCGATTGATGAGAATGAGAATCTCATCATGTCTAGGAAATTATGTTGTGAATTCTAAATGGGGAATGACTTACTTTTAACCAGTGAGTAGTTCATTTACTTCATGACATAAGCGTATTTCGAATACGTAGAACAGGACTTGTAGTGGTGGTTTCTAAAAAGTACCATATGGTAGAAACCTAGACTACTACTGATACAAGGTGGACTAGTACTCTACGACTTGAGTATGAGTTGGTGGTCTAATGAAGCTGGAAGCATGTACTTTGATATGCTATAGTTGAGGTTCTATTGTAGGGCCAATATACTTTCATATTGGGTATGTTTGAGTAGTTAGTTAAGACAGACTTGTTGAAGATAGTTTCTATACTATATCGCCCCTTGTGGTTATTTGAATGATCTAAATATCCAGAGTCCTTGAAAACATGACTTGGATGTTTGCTTTAGGGTAGGTCATTTGGAAATTGGAAACAATCCAAGAAGTCGTGGATCTTTAGACTAGAAGCCTAAGGATGGTAGATGTCATTTAGAGAGGTGTTAGTACATTTCTTCCTCTCTAATATATGGCGATGTATAGAGGGGTATTTTAGTTATTTCACCTGTAGGTTGGAGACTTTGCTAACGCAGCATTGTCCTTGGGGTCAATATTTCCTTATGGTGATGTTAGAAATATTTAAAATGTAAAATACAGCTATTTATATGGCAAGGGTATTTTGGTTATTTTAGTAGCCAAGGCGGTGTGTCTTTTAGTCCCCAGTATAGACTGTGAGTCCAAATTATATACAGGCAAAGGAATTGGTTTTAAATTAAATTAAATAGAATTTATTTTATTTAAGTAGTCTTATTTAATTATTGGGCTAGAATAAAATAAAAGTCTACGGAGAGAGAGAATTAATTAAATTAGTTTGGTGGGTTAATTGTTCAGGGTTTTGGCCCAGTTTGAATAATTAAAGATTGACCTGGAACTAAACTAATATAGATTTGTTAATTGGACTAGTTTATTTGGGCTGAAAAATTAATTATTGACTGGGCCATTTATTTGGTTCTAATTAAAATAATTAATTTAGTCCAAAAGGCTAAACTAAGAGTCCAATGGGCCAATCCAATTTAACCTAACATTTTATTTAGTTTAAACAGGAGGATAAAGAAGGTTGTGGTTTTTACTCTTCTTAGAGTTAAGAAAAAACGTTGGTTTTTTCTTCTTCTGGCATGTGGAAAAACACAGCCCTTTTCTCTCTCTCAAAAATATTCCTTAGCCCTATGAGTTGTTCACTAAACGAGATTAGGTAGGCCATATACTGAAAGATCAAGAGGTTGGCGTTCACATACATATACAAACGGAGTAGGAGGTTTGCAGGAATCACACCAGAGGTTTCTACCAGGGCACCTACCCCAATTCCACACATTCCGGTCCATCCAATTCTGAGAACAAGAAAAAGTGGTAAAAAAAAATTTTCCCTCGTAGTCCCACCAGGCTGTGACCGGCGCCGGCTGAGGCCGTCGGAACTGGCGTCGGCTCCAATATGCGGTTTTCAATTTTTTTTTTTTTTTTGCTTCTGTTATGTGATTTGCTTCCCCTTTTAAACCTTCATCATGTGCATACATACATACATACATACATACATACATACATACATACATACATACATACATACATACATACATACATACATACATACATACATACATACATACATACATACATACATACATACATACATACATACATACATACATACATACATACATACACAAGAAAAATTACACACGACACAGTAGTTTTTTATTTTTTCAGTTTTACTTAAACCCAATAGCTTTCTTGTTGTTCTTCTCTAATTAAATCCCTAACTGCAAATTATACCGACTAGCATAAGAATTAAATGTGCGTAATTGAGTACAATTCCTCATATAGATTGTGTTAAAGAAATTCATACACTTGGAATTTTTGTGGTTCGTGCTTGAATGAGTTTGCGGAAGGGTTTTGTGCGTGCGAAGAAAAATTTTAAAAGCAGCGTTTTTTAGGTAACGAATTTTTTTCTTCCCTCTCCTAACCCGTTTAATTACATATGAGTGATCTTATTACGTGGACTTCATTTCAATTTCCACTGCGCATTAATTGTCATTTGCATGATCGAAATCCAACAGTAATATTAGAGTAATCTCATATGTGTTTTTCTGGTTTATTATTGTTTTGAAATTGTTTCAAAAAAATAAATTTGGCATTATGAATTTGTTTCATAAATATACTGAATTTTGAAATTGTTTCAAAATTAATTTTGGGTTAGTAAAATTGTTTCACGTTTATTTTGAAGTTTGAAAAATTTGTTGTTGGCAGAAAAAATGTTGGTGTACAGGAAATTGTTTGATCATGAATTGATTTATAAATAAAGATTTTCTAAATCCTGTAACCAAATTTTGTTTTGGAAATTGTTTCCCAATTTGTCCGAAAGAAAAAATTTCTGAAGCCTCAAAGAAACTGTTTCCTAAAGGAAAAAAGAAATTGTGGGTTTTTTTTTTAGGAAATTATTTTCCTAAATTTTTTTTTAAAAAAGAGGGGATTTCGTTTTTCATTTTTCCCGAAGAAATTGTTTCCGGAAATGGAAAAGAAAAGAAATAGAAGAAACTGCCAGAAGATTGTTTCTGGCAGAGAGAGGGGGAAAAAAAGAATAGAGGTTTCCATTTTGAAATTTGGAAATTGTTTCTAGAAGAAAGAAAAATTAAAAAATTAAAAAATAGCTATTTGCTCAAGCCCCGTGTGGGGCTTTCTTACTTAATAAAAAAAGTATTTAATTTTATTTTTTTTTTCCCTTTTTTAACCCTTAAGTCTTTTCTTCTTCAAAAACGACCCAATTATTTTTTCAAATTTTGATTTTCAGACTAACCATATTATTTTCCAAAATAATGATTTTTGGAAATTTATATTTCACTTGGCATGTTGACTTGGTTATGGATTTAAACAAATTAATTTTGATTAATTAATATTGTGTCATGTATTTTTATTGCTTTGTTTTGAATAAATATGGCTTGCAAGTCCTACATTTCTGTATAATTCTCTTGTAATTTTTCTTCTCATCTAAATCCTCTCGAAGGTAACTTGAGGTTTCTTTATTGGGAATTTATGTAATTAGATTACTAATAGGGCCTAAATTAGTCATATAATTCCTAGTTATTTGAGGTTATTTTGTGATATATTTTGTTCATTAATTGGTCATATTCCTTCATATCTGAGATTTTACCCTTAAAAAGGTATTTTGTGGATTATTTCAGATTTTAGGGGTAAAATAAGACAAAATCGTCGCTAAACAGAGTAGAGGCGGCGCCGACTAAGACAGGGGAACCGGTGCCAGCCATGTGCTGTTGGCATGCACTTTGAAGTGATGAAAATCAGTGAAAAAGAACTGGACAGAACACAGCCGGTGCCGGTTGGGAGCTCAGAAGCGGTGCCGGTTGCAGTCTGGAAGGGTTGGCGCAAAAATTAAGAAAAATCGACGAACGAACAAAAGATCAGACCATAATCGGCATCGGCCCTAGGCAGGACAGGCGGCGCCAGCTGTGCACTGGTGTCGAGGCGGTGCCTCGATTTTCGCACGCATTTTTTGATAATTTACAGAGTTTTAGTATTTTCCTACTTTTAGTCAGCCAAAAACCCTAGAGGAATGATTTTAGGCACTTCTAAAACTTATAAATAGAGGGAAAACACAAGACAAAAGAGAGAATTCATAGATCAAAATAGAAAATCACTTAAATTCGAGGCGGAATTCTTTAGATCAAGGAGGATTGTACAAGAGGGTTTACAAAGGAAGAAGAAGGCGACTTGTCTATGAGTGCTTTCTTTTAACTTTGTTTTCTTTTTCTTGAACAATAATGTATTAATTATTTTATTGTAATTTGACATTATTTTCGGTATTCATGATTTTTAGAGTTACTTTGATCGTTTGATTAATTGATTGTTATTCTTGGTATTTAATTACTTGTTGATTACGAGATGAATTTGTTGTTTCTTTCCATTAGCTTGCTTGGAAAAGGGGTTGATGGTGGTTTCAATTCATTTATTTCATATTTGTTGTCTATTAGCTTGCTTGGAAAATGGGTTAATTGCTAAGAACTAGGTAATTAAAAATTAATTGATATATGCCAGGATATGGATTCATTGGTTAATTTCATGTTTTAAATTTTCCAGGATATGGAAATTTAATTAAGGACTGTGTTTAATGCATCTTTTAGGTGAATTAGTTGAGACAGGATATATGATGCTAATTTGTCTAGATCATAGTGATTTCATGGATTGGAAAAGAAGTGAATCTATATTAATCCTTCATGATGCTAATAGAATAATTAGTTATGATAATGATTGGGTATTTTAAGATCATGTTTGTCAAAATAATGGTTTGAGTTACATAATTCTCCATCCTTAACATGTATATATTCTTTTATTTTATTTTTATTTTTATTATTTTTCACCTTATTAAGTCGGTTAAACAATGAAAGAAAAGTGATTAATGTATACTTGTTCCTTGAGGATAGATACTCGTTTTAAACCCTATGCTATGCTTAATGATGAGTACGCTTGCTCATATGTGTAATTTGGGATTGACGTGTTAATTTAAACTTGATTGTGAATGTGCTTATTTTTATATGATTTATGTACTTACATTCAAACACATCAAGTATGCACTAATCAATTTTCTTTCATTGTTTAACTGACTCAATAAAGTGAAAAAGAAATAAAAAGAAAAATAAAAAATATATATATACATGTCAAGGATGGAGAATTATGTAACTCAAACCATTATTTTGACAAACATGATCTTAAAGTACCCAATCATTATCATAACTAATTATTCTCTTGGCATCATGAAGGATTAAGATAGATTCACTTATTTTTCAATCCATGAAATCACTATTTTCTAGACAAATTAGCATCACATATTCCGTCTCAACCAATTCACCCAAAAGATGCATTAAACACAATCCTTGACTAAATATCTATATTCTGGCAAACTTAAAATATGAAATTAACCAATGAATCCATACTCTGGCAAACATCAATCAACCTTTAATTATCTAGTTCTTAGCAATTAACCCCTTTTTAAAACAAGTTAATAGACAACAAATATGAAATTAATGAATTGAAACCATCATCAACCCTTTTTTCAAGCGAGTTAATAGAAAGAAACAATAAACTAATCTCGTAATCAGCACAAGTAATTAAATACCAAGAATAATAATAAACTAATCAAAAGATTAAAGTAACTCTAAAAATCATGAATACCAAAACAATGTGAAATGACAATAAAACAATTAATACATCATTGTTCAAGAAAAAGAAAATAAAGTAAAAGAAAGAACTCATAGACAAGCCTCCTTCTTTTTCCGTTATAGACTCTTTTGCACAATCCTCTTTGAATTGAAGAATTCCTCATTTGATTTGAGTGATTTTTTGTTATGATCCACGAATTCCCCCTTTTTTCTTGTGTTTTCCCTTTATTTATAGGCATTCCAAGTGCCTTAAATTCGTTGGTGTAAGGTTTTTCGCAGACTAGAAGTAGGAAAATAGTAAAACTTTACAAATGATAAAAAATCACATGCCGAAATTGATGCACCGCCTTAACATCAGGACATAGCCGGCGCCGGTTATGATCTGTTTCTTTATCCGTTCATCGATTTTTCTTGATTTTTGCACCAATCTATCCAGAGTGCAGCCGGCACCGGTTCCAGCCTCCTAGTCTGCGCCGGTTCGGTTATGTTTCGCTCCATTTCACTGATTTTTTGTCATCTTGAAGTACGTGCTAGTCAGCACGTGGTCGGCGCCGGTTCCTCTGTCCTGGCTGGCACCGCCTATGTTCTGTTTTGCGACGTTTTTATCTTATTTTATCCCTAAAATCTAAAATAATGAACAGAATACCTTTCCAAGGGTAAAATCTCAAATATAAAGGAATATGAACAGTTATTAAACAAAATGTATCACAAAATAGCCTCAAATAACTAGAAAAAATATGACTAATTTAGGCCCTATCATATTCCCCCGCACTTAGCTCTTTGCTTGTCCTCAAGCAAAGTATCAAGGACAAATAGGAAACACATAAGGTTTCATAAATCACTCCATCAATTTCAAAATAGTATTTCAATGCTTTCTTCATTCAGGATAATAAAACATATGCTATTACATCTTTATAACAAATGTAAGACTTGTGTAAGTGAATAGTGACTAGTAGAACCATCCCAAAACTTGACCTCATTCTCAAACCATTGGAAAGAATTTAGTTCAAGAAACAATATGCATTCTGTAAGCTTACTTTTCATACACTCTCTTCACTAATCCGAGACATATCATGATTCTACTTAGGTCAAGTAGGACTTTTAAGCTTGTAATGTAAGGCTAAGGGGTTTGTAATATAGCTTGTCAAACGAAGGATATAGGAAAATCAAATATCAAAGAAGCTAAGAGTTCACAAGAAAAGGAAAAACACAATGTATCAAGAAATTCCAAACTTCTCTTGCTCTCATATTCCAAAATCAATCAACCTTGTATGGCAATTATAATATAGTTCAAGCAAATCTTGCATTTTCATCAATCATTCTTGACTCATCACTAATTTTTTAACAAGACCATCAAAATTTCAGCAATAGTGCCAAGGACTTGATGTGAACTCAAGTTTTTCAGAAATACCTACAGCTCATCCACCATTCTTCTTATGATCTTTCTTTTCTTTCTCTCTCAAATTTTCTTTCTTTTTCTCTTCTTTTTGTCACCTGCTACTGTTGTTTGTTTCTTAATTTTTTTTTTCTCAATTTTTCTAGTAGCCTTTCAACCTTTATTTTATTTTTCTTTTCCTTCTTTTCTTCTTTCACAACTCAACACAACTATTGAGGCATAACTAAGAGTAACAAGTCATGATCTTTACACAAGTATTCTCCTTTAACATTCTCCTACATGTACTTTTATCCATTCAGAGCAATCAATGATTTGGAAGATAAATCAAACTATCAGAAAGAAGTAATGGACAAAGTATGATAACGGGTTTTAAGAAAGAAATTAACAATTGAAGCTCAAAATAGGCACTAAGGATAATATAAAATAGGTAGGCTTGAAAAGCTCAAACTATCCAAAGAAGGCCTATTACTGTCATCCCTAAGTTGAATCATGAATGTCTTTCTTATTTTGCCTTGAGAGGTATTCAAGTAAGTTCTAGAATGCTCAATGAATTTTAGTGAAAATACAGGTTTAAGAACAATGTAAAGCATTTGATCAAGAACTACTCAGTCCAAATGCGTGCAAAAAGCCATACATAAGCTATAATTGATATAGAACATATGCTCAATGGTCTATCACAAAGACATGCACTTAAAAATACATCTTGAAATCTCAAAGAAAATCAGAAAAATTATAAAAAAATTTTTGCTCTCAAAGGTTCAAAGGAGATTGAAAAACTAAAAAGAATAATGAAGCATAAAAGCATAGAAGAAATCTCACTCTAACTACTCCCCTACACTTAAACTGGACATTGTCCTCAATGGCCAAACAAATAGAACAAGGTAATATTGCCATGGGACCAAAAATATAAAGGGGAAAAGTGAAGAAAGAAGTTCCATTTATTGTGCATTCTTCTATACAAGAGATGAGTTCCAACAGACAGGAGCATTGTCGAGGTACCTAAAAAAGAAAAATACAAAAGAAACACACCAAAGAATAAAAACTAGTAAAGAAAAATAAACAAAAAGTAAAGAAAATAGTACAAGAAAAAAAAAAAACACGAGATCCCTCAAAAAGGTCATGAAAATATAAAGAGAAAAAGAAAACCAAAAGATAGGGACAAGTGTAGAACCAGCATCTCAATCCTCCCCATCATCATCAGGTGTGGAAGGGCCCTCACCACCATGTTGTCCCGGGAAATGCTACCTCCACTCAACCTATTGCTGCTCCATAGTAGTTTACCTCTGGGCAATGTTGTCGATGGAGTCCCGCATGTGTAGTAGCATCTCCGTCTGCTGGGCTAACTGTCCCAGCATTGCGGTCTCAAAGCCAGTCCTAGATTGGGACTAGGAACTACCTGCTCGTGCCTGCGATGGTGGTGGGTACTCCTTCTCCACAGGGGGTGGCCTAACCTGACGAGATACCTAACCTCATGGGGTGTTGGCCACTTTTTCAACTCCTGGTTATACTTGACCCACAATTTATCAGGGTTTGCTCCATAACCATATCATGCTCAGTGGTAGTCTCTATCAATTCTTAGTGCTAATACCAAAGTCTCTCAAAATTTTCATGATGACTAGAAGAAAGATGAAGGCTTTGGTAGAGAGACAATGATGAACCACATCCCTAATAGATTGTATAATCAATGGGGCAAGAGGGATAGGCTGTGTGGTCATTATTCTAGGCAAGATGTATGTGTCAATAAGGTGCGTCTCATTAAAACCACTGGCCTTGGGTACAATATTGAAACCAAACATGTAGACTAGAGCGCTAAAGTTGGCAGCAAGATCATTGTTTGAATAAAAGTGGTTGGCTTGGAAAGCATTATGCTTGTGCAACCCTAGAGTAGCAATAGTCCCACTGGCATCCCAATTAGGGTCAGAAAGGATCATTTGATTATTAGAATCTATCCCTTGCCAAGTATCATCATTATAGACCTATAGGAGAGTAGCTAAGTGATTTTGGGTGATGATGATGGGGGTTCCCTTTGCCCTTGTCTCTATGTGTGGAAGGTGTTTATTGCCTTTGTCAACCATGTTGGCAGAGAATTCCTTAATGAGTATTGGGCAATAATCCCCTTTTAGCTGTACAATAGGTCCCCACCCTAGCTTTCTAAACATCATTCCAAGTTTGAGGGCACGGTCTAGGATTGGTGCAAAGGTACACTCTACAGTAATCTTATTGGAAGCCCTCCTATTATACCACTCCTCATATGATGGGTCTACGAACTTAGTTGGCCTAAGGAACAGGGGGTCTATAGATGAAGAGTGCGAGGAAGAAGAAGCTCTAGCTCTTTTGGAAGGTTGACCCCGTGCTCTAGACATATTGACAAGTAAGTAGTGGTGGGGATAAGAGGATAAAGCACAGAAGCTCAAAGATTGTAGAAGAGTTGTATCTCCCCTGTTTCAAACACAATACACAACTCCCACTCAATGCTCAACCAGCTTACACAAATAATCCCCAAACTCCTTTACAGTATATCACACACCCAACAACAACCAATTCAATCTCTTTTAGTCAATTCAACACAACCTGCAAGAATACATATAAAGCTCACTATAAAGCATAAATGTGTTGAACAACCCCCAATGCATTCAAATGTACATACATGATCATGTGAATGAAGGCATCATCATCGAATTAGAGTGATCAAGTGTAAAACATTTCAAGGCCAATGTGCATCAACTACTCAATCATCATAATAGCCACAATCCTACCCTTAAGCAAATGCATAAAATTCCTAATGATCATGTGAATGAATCAAGTACTTAAGAATCATTAACTCATAATATATCCAAAGTCATGAAGCTCAAGAGTTAAGTCACAATGCAAGAGAAAATTATATATCCCAATTTTCAGCAAAAAATATATCCAAAATTAGAAAAATTCATCTACAATATTTTAACTGTGGGAATTGAATAAAAATCATACATTTGTGCTCTCTTATACATGAGCAAGCAAAAGTTGCAATCTTTTTCAGAAATCCAAGCTTTTTGCATGCAGATTGAAGATTGGGTTTTTGTGGAAAATAGAAGGTTTAGAGAATTTTGAACCGTAAAATCAACAAAAGAATGAGAGATTGATGTTCTAAAAGTGTTTGGGATGTGAAAAATCAAATCTTGAGAGGTTTGGAAGGTGAAGCCGGCGCCGATTAGAGAGAATTTGAGAGTGAGTTGGAAAGTTTAAAAGAAAAAGTGGCCAAAATAGCTTGTTTGAAGTGGCCTACCCAACAGGAGCCGGCACCGGTTACATTCTGCCCGGGCTCCGCAATTGTTTTTTAAATGAAATAAAAACGATGAACACGCAGTAATGATGACTAATGCAATTTAATTCATGAAGAAATAATAAAAGCAATAAAACAAAACGACGAAACTAAAAATTGTTCCAAATCACAAAAACTGAAAGCAAAAATTGACTTCAATGTTTTCCACGGCCTTGATCCTGTATGTTTTCCTCAGTGTTTCTTGGCAATGTTCCCGCTTGACGATCCCCAAGTAGTTTAGTAAGTTGGCCAATTTGGCTCTCCAAGTTGCGCATGGAAGCCTCTAAGTTCCTTGTTGTAGCATCAACCCCTTGGAACTTAGTCTCTATTGTATTTACCAATTGGCCAATCAAGTCCTCCAATGGTGGCTTGGAAGGTGCTGAATTGTTGTTCAAAGGGGGGTTGTTTCTTTGAATACCTCTAAAGTTAAAAGAACCCTGCCTAGGTTGATTTTCGTTGCTCCAAGAAAAGTTAGGGTGATTTCTCCAACCAGGATTGTAAGTCGAGCTATAAGGATTGTTACCTGGACAGACATTACCTGCAAAGGCCGCTTGTTCTGTGGTTTTTTAGAGTGAACCCATATTCTGGCATTCATGGTTTGGGTGCCCTTCTCCACAGAAATCACAATTCCCATTTACCACTTGGCATTGAGGCTTCACCATTTGTTCCATCTTCTGAGTCAACGCTTCCACATTAGCCTCCAAAGCTGCCACGGCATCCACTTTGTGCACTCTTTGTACATGAGCTTTAGACCTTGTACTTTTCCAAGAATAGTTATTAGAAGTTAAATTTTCAATGAGCTTAAATACCTGTTTTGGGGTCTTATAATTGATAGAACCACCTGCAGAAGAGTCCACCACTTGTTGTGTTACGAATGTAAGGCCATTCAAAAAGATGAGTATCTGCATTCCGAGCTCAAATCTATGATGTGGACACTTGCTCAGCATTTCCTTGCACTTCTCCCAACTTTCATATAAAGGTTCGGAATCCAATTGTTGGAAAAAAAATATCTCATTTCAAAGTTTGGCTGTCCTAGCTGGAGGGAAATATTTAGCAAGAAACTTTTCAGCTAGTGCATTCCAAGTAGTGATGGAGCATGTAGGTAAAGACTTTAACTAAGATTTGGCTCTATCTCTTAATGAAAAAGGAAAAAGTCTTAGTTTGATGGTATCTTCCAAAACACCATTCATTTTAAAGGTATCACAGATTTCAAGAAAACTGGCTAAGTGGGCAATAGGATCTTCTTCAGGTAACCTATCAAATTGGACCATATTTTGGACTATCTGGATGATATTGGGCTTTATTTCAAAATTGTTGGCATCCACCCTAGGTCTAGTGATACTCGAGCCTGTGCCCGAGATTGAAGGTTTCACAAAGTCATCCATAACCCTCCTATTGTTTCTAGCATTGTTGTTTTGAGCACCGTCCATGTTTGTGATTAAGTTCTGTTGGATTGTTTGGCGGATTTTTGATAATATCCTTTCGATTTCAGGGTCAAAATTGACTATCTCGCCTTCAGATTGTCGGGTGATAAGGCCTAAATTAGTCATATTTTTCCTAGTTATTTGAGACTATTTTGCGATACATTCTGTTCAATAACTAGTCATATTCTTTCATATTTGAGATTTTACCTTTGGAATGTATTTTGTGCATTATTTCAGATTTTAAGAGTAAAACAAGGTAAAAACGTTGCAAAATAGAATAGAGGAACCAGAGCCGGCAATGTGCTGCTTGCACGTATTTTGAGGCGATGAAAAGTTGTTGAAATAGGACTGAAACAGAACCAAACTGGCACTAACTCTAGTAGCCAAGGCAGCACTAGCTGTACTTTGAAAAATATTACGTGAAAATCAAGAAAAAATCGGTGAACGACTAAAGAAACAGAACACAATCGGCGTTGGCTCCAGCAGCCAAGGCGGCGTCGGCTGTGCCCTGAAGATAAGGCGGAGCTTGATTTTTGCACACGGTTTTTGGTAATCTGCAGACTTTTAGTATCTTCCTATTTCTACTTGGCCAAGAACCTTGCACTAACGAGTTTAGGCACTTCCTAATTCTATAAATAGATGGAAAACACAAGAGAAGAGGGGGAAATTCATAGATCATCATAGAAAATCACTCGAATCAAGGAGAAATTCCACCAAATCAAAGAGGGTTGTGCAAGAGTGTCTACAAAGGAAGAAGAAGGAGGCTTGTCTATGAGTGCTTTCTTTTACTTTATTTTCTTTTTCTTGAACAATGATGCATTAATTGTTTTATTGTAATTTGACATTGTTTTAGGTATTCATGATTTTTTGAGTTATTTGATCTTTTGATTAATTGATTCTTATTTTTGGTATTTAATTACTTGTGCTAATTACGAGATTAATTAGTTGTTTCTTTCCATTAACTTGCTTGGAAAAGGGGTTGATGGTGGTTTCAATTCATTGATTTCATATTTGTTGTCTCTTAACTTGCTTGGAAAAGGGGTTAATTGCTAAGAACTAGGTAATTAAAGGTTAATTGATGTCTACCAGGATATGGATTCATTGGTTAATTTCATGTTTTAAGTTTGCCAAGATATGAAAATTTAATCAATGATTGTGTGTAATGCATCTTTTAGTGAATTAGTTGAGACAGGAATATGATGCTAATTTATCTAGAAGGTAGTGATTTCATGGATTAGAAAAGAAGTGAATCTATATTAATCCTTCATAATGCCAAGAGAATAATGAGTTATGATAATGGTTAAGTGCTTTAAGGTCATGTTTGTCAAAATAATGGTTTGAGTTACATAATTCTCCATCCTTGACATGTATATATTATTTTATTTTACTTTACTTTGTTTTTGTTTCTTTTTCACTTTATTGAGTCAATTAAACAATGAAGGAAAAGTTATTAATGCATACTTGTTCCTTGAGGATCGATACTCGTTTGAATCCTATGCTATGCTTAATGATGAGTACGCTTGCTCATATGTGTAATTTGGGGACGTTTTAATTTCAAATTGATTGGGAATGTGCTTCATTTTTATATGATTTTTTTATACCCAAATAAATACGCATCATCGGGTCATGTACCAAGGTTAACACCTACAAAAGACAGGAAGCAAGTTAGATAATGGAGTTCATAATTAAAACAAAATTAAGAGAAGACAAAGTTAGTCAATTAAACATAGTCAAAGTTAGAAGGTTAGATTACAAAGATACACATGATACAAAAGATGGCACCTTGTTATATAAAGAACAATTGCACATATCTACATATTTACATATATGCATATTTACATATTTACATGGTTAAATCAACAAAATTTAAGCTTGTATGATATTCTTCCCCGGCAACGGCGCCAAAAACTTGTTGTGTATAGATTTGGGTATAAAAATCATATAAAAATAAGCACATTCCTAATCAAGTTTAAATTAAAACTTTAACCCCAAATTACACATATGAGCAAGCGTACTCATCATTAAGCATAGCATAGGATTCAAACTAGTGTCGATCTTCCAGGAACAAGTATGCATTAATCACTTTTTTTTCATTGTTTAACCAACTCAATAAAGTGAAAAAGAATAAAAAGGAACATAAAATAAAACAAAAGAATATATATATGTCAAGGACGGAGACTTATGTAACTCAAACCATTATTTTGACAAATATAATCTTAAAGTATCCAATCATTATCATAACTAATTATTCTTTTGGCATCATGAAGGATTAAGACAGATTCACTTCTTTTTCAATCTATGAAATCACTATCTTCTAGACAAATTAGCATCACATATTTTGTCTCAACTAATTCACCTAAAAAATGCATTAAACACAATCATTGAATAAATCTCTATATTATGGCAAACTTAAAATATGAAATTAACCAATGAATCCATATTATGGCAAACGTCAATCAACCTTTAATTACCTAGTTCTTAGCAATTAACCCATTTTTTCAAGCAAGTTAATAGACAACAAATATGAAATTAATGAATTGAAACTACCATCAACCTTTTTTTCAAGCGAGTTAATAGAAAGAAACAATAAACTAATCTCGTAATCAGCACAAGTAATTTAATATCAAGAATAACAATCAACTAATCAAAAGATTAAAGTAACTCTAAAAATCATGAATATCGAAACAATGTCAAATTACAATAAAACAATTAATACATATTGTTTAAGAAAAAGAAAACAAAGTAAAAGAAAGCACTCATAGACAAGCCTCCTTCTTTTTCCGTTGTAGACTCTTTTGCACAATCTTCCTTGAATTGAAGAATTCCTCATTTGATTTGAGTGATTTTCTATTATGATCCATGACTTCTCCATTTTCTCTTGTGTTTTCTCTTTATTTATAGGCTTTCCAAGTGCCTAAATTCGTTGGTGTAAGGTTTTTGGCCGACTAGAAGTAGGAAAATACTAAAACTCTACAAATTACCAAAAATTGCTTGCAAAAATTGATGCACCGCCTTAACATCAAGGCATAGCCGGCACCGCCTACAGCCTTACAGCCGACGCCAGTTGTGATCTGTTTCTTTGTCCATTCGCCGATTTTTCTTGATTTTCGCTCTAATCTATCCAGAGTGCAGTCGGTGCCAGTTCCAGCCTCCTTGCTGGTGCTGGTTCAGTTTTGTTCCGCTCCATTTCACTGATTTTTCATCCTCTCGAAGTGCATGCCAGTTAGCACGTGGCCAGCGCTAGTTCCTTTGTCCTGGCTGGCGCCACCTATGTTCTATTTTGCGATGTTTTTGTCTTATTTTATCCCTAAAATCTGAAATAATGAACACAATACCTTTCCAAGGGTAAAATCTCAAATATGACGGAATATAAACTGTTATTAAACAAAATGTATGACAGAATTGTTGGGGATATGCCCTAGAGTCAATTTGTACTTATACAATTGTCATTATGTTTTATATAATAATATGAGGCTTTCCTTTCCATGAATAATGAGTTTTGTTTTGTTGGTCATCAAGTACGTGACTTGATAGTAAAACCCTACAATGAATACAATGACTATTCTAAAACTGTCCCTGATCGATTATTATTATTGGAATAATAATAAATTAAGATTAGTATATTTGTGACTTGATGGCTATGTTTTACTGGCCATGGATATTTGTGATATCGAGTCAAGACATAAATAAATGTTAGAGAACATTGTATTGGACATGACCCACTGTGAGAGTACTTCATGGAATATGTCATAAGTACTTTCTAGCCATAATAATATTGAAAGTCCTTGACCTAAATTCATCATAGTTTCCTACTTGATAAATTCTATATTTTGACATTGTCTAAAGTTGTCTTTAACCAGATAATAAATTAGACTACTGTTGGATATAGAATAAATCAAGGAGAGGAATATGATTGATTGTGAAGGAATTTGTCCCTCTCAGTTATGGGAGAGATATCCATGGGCCCCTTGATAAGTTAGACTGTTAAAAATGCATAGCCGTGCTCAAATATATCAATCTAAGACATTGATATCATTTGTTTGAACAGTCTACTATGAAATCAAGAAATAATTGATTAAGCTTAATAAGGATGACATGCTCCGTACCTTATGCTTAATCTGGATATCGTGTGACAAAAGGACTAAGTATAAAAATTATGGTTTGGTTCAAAGAGATCACCGATCTTCATTCAACCTGGATAGTTATAATGTTTTGCTAGAAATCGCTTATAACTTGTGGGCCATTTAAATATGATTTAGGCACACTGCCAGTGTTAAATGAACCTATAGGGTCACACAATAAGCGAACTTGTTAGGTTATTTTTTTGGTGACCAGGTTCGATGAATCTGGATGATATCCAGATTATAAGAATCTGACTCGGTAAATTAATTAGTTAAATTACCGAGATAATGGCAGAATCTTATCATATCAGTTTTAATTTAATTTGAATTTAAATTAGAATATGATAAGATATTATTAGGGTTGGACTCTAAGAGGTTCGAGGGTTTTTTAAGAAAACCCTAGCCGTCTTTTCAATAGTCCAATTTTTTGGTTGAGAACATTCGTGCCATTCTCTACTAGAAAGGAAAAAAACCTCTCAAACCCTAGGCGCTAGCACTCCCCGGGTATCGAGTGAGTTCGTGGTATGTATCCGATAGAGGACGTTCGCATACTGCAGCGTCTGGTGATTGTTCGGGTTGAACGTACAACAGCGCAACCAGAATCGAAGGATTTCGATTACAGCAACCAGAGGTAATTCTTAAAGCTTAGATCTTCTTAATCGTTTACTTGGGTCCTCGGGAGGGATTCGTTGATGTTTTCCGCGTTTAGGAGTCCATGAATCCTAACAAGAATAGCCTCAAATAACTAAGAAAAATATGACTAATTTAGGCCCTATCTGCACCGTTGCCGGGGAATAATATCATGAAAGCTTAGATTTTGTTGATTTAACCATGTGAATATGTAAATATGCAAATTTGTAAATATGTAAATTTGTACAATTGTTCTTTTTGCAAAAAGGTGCTATGTTTTGTATCTTTTGTCTCTTGTAATCTAATTTACTAACTTTGACTGAATTGACTAATGTGTTCTTGTAATTTTGTTTGAATTATGAATTCCGTTATCTAACTTTCATCTTGTCTTTTCTAGGTGTTAGCCTTGGTACATGACTCGACAATCTGAAGGCGAGATAGTAGATTTTGATCCTGAAATCGGAAGGACATTATCAAAAATTTGCCAGACAATCAAAAGGAACTTAATCGCAGACATAGACGGTGCTCAAAACAACAATACTGGAAACAACAGGAGAGTCATGGATGACTTTGTGAAATTTGCAATCTTAGGCATGGGCTCGAGTATCACTAGACTTTGGGTGGATGCAAATAATTTTGAAATAAAGCATAATATCATTCAGATGATCCAAAATATGGTCCAATTTAATAGGCTACCTGAAAAAGATCCTAATGCCCACCTAGCTAGTTTTTTTGAAATTTGTGATACCTTCAAGATGAATGGTGTTTCTAAAGATGCCAAAAAACTAAGTCTTTTTCCTTTTTCTTTGAGAGATAGAGCTAAATCTTGGTCAAAGTCTTTACCCACAAGTTCCATCACTACTTGGAATGCCCTGGCTAAAAAATTTTCTTGCCAAATATTTTCATACAGCTAGGACATCCAAACTTAGAAATGAAATTTTTACCTTCCAACAATTAGATTCTGAACCTTTGTATGAAAGTTGGGAGAGGTTCAAGAAGATGTTGAGAAAGTGCCCACACCACGGATTTGAGCTAGGAATGCAGATGCCCATCTTTCTGAATGGCCTTACGTTTGCAACACGACAAGTGGTGGACTCTTCTGCAGGAGGTTCTATCAATCATAAGACCCCAGAACAGGTATTCGATCTTATTGAAAACTTGGCTTCTTATAACTATTCTTGGGGAAGTACAAGGTCAAAAGCTCGTGTGCAAAGAGTGTACAAAGTGGATATTGTGGCAGCTTTAGAAGCTAAGGTGGAAGCTTTGATTCAAAAGATAGAACAAATGGTGATGCCTCAAGCCCAAATGTTAAATGTAAGTTGTGATTTCTGTGGAAAAGGGCACCCAAATCATGAGTGCCAGAATATGGGTTCACTCCAAGAAACTACGGAACAAGCAGTTTTTGCAGGTAATATCCGTCCAGGTAACAATCCTTGTAACTCTACTTACAATTCTGGTTGGAGAAATCACCCTAATTTCTCGTGGAGCAATGGAAACCAACCTAGGTAAGGTTCTTTTAATTTTGGGGGAAATCAAAGGAACCAACCTCCTTTGAACAGCAATTCAGCACCTTCCAAGCCACCATTGGAGGAATTTATTGGTCAATTGGTAAGTACAATGGAGACTAAGTTCTAAGGGGTTGATGCTACAATAAGGAACTTAGAGGCCTCTATGCGCAACTTGGACAAATTGGCCAACTAGCTAAATTACTTGGGGATCGTCAAGCAGGGACGTTGCCAGGAAAAATCAAAGAAAATCCACAGAATCAAGGTCGTGGAAAGCATTGAAGTCGTTTGCTTTACGTTTTTATGATTTGGAACAATTTTTATTTTCGTCATTTCATTTTTATTTATTTCTTCATGAATTAAATAGTATTATTCATCATTGCTACGTGTTCATAATTTTTATTTCATTTTTTATTAAAAAAAAATTTTGAAGCCCGGACAGAATGCAATCGGTGCCGGCTAGGCCCAAAATCGGTGCTGGCTCTTGTCGGGGGAGGTGTTAAAATAGGCCAACTTGGCCATTTTTTCTTTTAAACTCTCCAACTCCTTCTCAAATCCTCTCTAACTTGCGCCGGTTTCACCTTCCAAACCTCTTAAGATTTGATTTTTCACCTCCCAAACACTTTTAGAACATCAATCTATCATTCTTTTGTTGATTTTACGGATCTAAATTCTCTAAATCTTCCATTTTTCACAAAAATACAATCTTCAATCCACACTCAAAGAGCTTTAATTTCTAAAAAAAAGAATGCATCTTTTGCTTGCCCATGCATAGGAGAACATAAAGGTATGTTTTTTCTTGAATTCCACAGTTAAAATGTTGTAGATAAATTTTTCTAATTTTGGGTATATTTTTGGCCGAAATTTGGGATATTTAATGTTCTCTTGCATTGTGAATTAACTTGTGAGCTTCATGACTTTAGATATATTATGAGTTAATGTTTCTTGAGTACTTGATTCATTCACATGATCATTATTAGGGAGTTTGTGTATTTGCTTAAGGGTATGATTATGGCTATTAGAATGATTGAGTAACTAGTGCACATTGGCCTTAACTTATTTTACACTTGATCACTATAATGCCATGATGATTCCATAATTCACATGATCATGTTATGAAGCATTTAAATACATTGGGTTTATGTAGCACATTTACACTTTACAATGAGCTTTTATGCTTATTCTTACAAGTTATGTTGTAAATTGTGGTGGATTGATTGGAGAGAATTAATTGGTTGTTGTTTGGTGTGAGGTATACTTTAAGGAGTTTGGGCATAGTGGTGTGAGTTGGTTGAGAGTTGAGTGGGCATTGTGCATTGTGTTTGAAACAGGGGAGGTACAATTCTTCTAAAATCTTTGAGCTTCTTAGTCCTTATCCTCCTATCTTCACTACTACTTACTTGCCAATATGTTTAGAGCACGGGGTCAATCCTCCAAAAGGGCTAGAGCTTCTTCTTCCTTAGCCCCTTCATCTATAGACCCCTTGTTCTTTAGGCCAGTAGAGTTCATTGATCCATCAAGTGAGGAGTGGTACAATAGGAGGGCTTCAAATAAGATTATTGTGGAGTATACCTTTGCACCTACCCTAGACTATGCCCTTAAATTAGGAATGATATTTAGGAGGCTAGGGTGGGGACCTATAGTACAGCTAAAGGGGGATTATTATCCAGTGCTTGTAAAAGAATTTTATGCCAATTATGTTGAAAAGGGCAATAAACACCTTCCACACATTGAGATAAGAGTGAAGGGAACCCCTATTATCATCACATGAAACCATTTAACTACTCTCCTCCAGGTTTATGATGATAATTCTTGGCAAGGGATAGATACTAATAATCAAAAGATTCTTTCTAACCCTAATTGGTATGCCATTGGTACTAGAGCTACTTTAGGATTACACAAGCACAATACTGTCCAAGCCAATAGCTTCTATTCTAACAATGATCTTGCTGCCAATTTTCGGACTCTAGTATACATGTTCGGTTTTACTGTTGTACCCCGAGCCAGTGGATTCAATGAGACATGCCTTATTGATACATACATCTTACATAGGATGATGACCACTCAGCCTATCTCTCTTACCCCATTGATTATACAATTCATTAGGGATGTGGTTCATCATCATTTCTCTACTAAAGCCTTCGTCTTCCCTTTAGTCATAATGAAAATTCTGAGAGATTTTGGTAGTAGTACTGAGGGGGAATTGATGGAGACTACCACTGAGCATGACATGGTCACGGAGCAAACATTGATGAGCTGTAGGTACAAGTATAGCTAGGAGATGAAGAAATGGCTAACTCCCTATGATGTCAAATATCCTGACCAAGTTCAGCCACCACCTGTGGAGGAGGAGCACCCAACACCACCATCGCGGGCACGAGCCAATAGTTCATAGTCCCAACTAAGGACTGACTTTGAGACCGCGGTGCTGGGATAATTAGCCCAGCAGATGGAGATGTTGCTATACATGCGGGACTCCATTGATGACATTGCCCGTAACACCCCACTACTATGGATCCTAAAAGGGCGGGGATGTCACCCCGTCTCGTAGGACAAGGGGTCTTTAAAATAAGGTATAAAATATAAAGGCAAACCCCAAATGAATCAAACTTAGATAAATAGAGAAAAACTCTTATTACATTAGGCTCAAAATGGAGCAATACGAAATAAAACGAATATCGTTCAGAAGCTTAAACAATAGTTATCTCCTAGAACCAAAACGTAAAAATAGCAAAAGCTTCAATTATCACATGCCCCGCTTGCTCAGCATAGCCTATCTCCTGAAAACATGATATAAAATAGTGTGAGATGACATCTCAGTAAGTCCTGTATGTGCACATGGTGTTTCAAACAGTTCGTCTATGCATAGTGAAAAATATTTGCAGAAATATTTGGCAAGTCATAAATACTTTCTTTTCGTAAGGAGTGGGTTTTTCTCATAATCACACTTTATACAAAAAAAATCATCCACTCGAATAAATAGTCATGTCACCACATGTTGGACTCCATGAGGATAGGGCACCACACTTTGTGCACTTTGCCGGGACCAGATTACCACACGTTGGGCGTTCTGATCAGGGTGAGCGTACAGCTCACCGGGTGAGATACTCCTCCTTCTCTACGCCCAACAAAACCATTTGGGTGTCCATGCCGGGAAAATAATAATACCTTACCAGGTACAAATGCTAGCTCGGACCGGCCTGACCAACCAATACTGTTACCTATTCAAGCCGAGCTTATCTTCTGGAGGTGGCCTCTTGCCAGAAGACTTACTCTAGCCCTCCAAGACTAGTATTGTTAGCCTACCCTTATTGAGTACTCAAAGAACATATCCGTCAATTCCTTATTCAAAATTTCCATACCTTGGCTTTGTACAATGTGGTTTTCTTTAAAAGGGTTTTCTAAAAGTTTAGAAGAAAGAATAGTTTTCTTGATAAAATCGTTAGTTTGACAAAATCGTTTAAAGAATAAATATCCACGTTTACAACCCAAGCGAACATAGTTTAACAACAGCTTCACAAAGCTTTACAACATAGATTTGCCATCACAACATTTAACAAAAGAGTTTATGCAAGGACTTACTTGATATGCCTCAGACAAATGAGATAAAATCACAGCTTACTTTCCTCAAATATCTTCCTGATCTAAAACCATATAATATCATAATCAGGGTCTCAATCGATTCGAACATGCTCTAAACTTATTTATTCCCATAACAATTCACAATCCACTATCTAATTCCCAATAAATTAACCAATCCCCAAAGTTCATATTCTATGACCATATATTCATCAAAGACATGAATATTATATCAAAAAGGCTTGAATTGACCTTCACAACTCATATCTATCATTATCACAGTAAAATATGGCATTGCTATGCATCGAATATGCTTAATTAATTACTCGACTCAAAATACCCATTCATCATGCTAATGGACATCATCAACCATATTAAACCTTAATTTCGACATCAAGGGTAAGGATTCCCTTACCTTGCGATAACTGGGTTAACAAAATCTCGATACTCCTATGGTGTTCGTCCCGAGTTCGTTCGAGTAGAAGAGAAAAGCTGCCTTCTTTCCTTCATTTTGACCGAAAGCAGGTAAAAGGGATGAAATCAGCCTTTAGGTGGCATGATTCAAGGGAAGAAAAGGAGAAGAATTGATGGAAGAAAGGAATCAAGAGGTTAAGATGGTTTTTGCTTACCTTAGAGTGTGATCGGTTTTTTGCTAGGACTTGTTCTTGTGATTTTCGAAAATTGTAGGGAGATTCTTGCTGGAATTTTCGTGTAGAATGGAGAGGGTAGTCGGCTACTGTAATTTAGGGTTAGAGAAGATTGGTTTAGGGTTAGATGGTGGTGTTAAGAAAGACTCCTAATGGCTTTAGGTTTCATGGACAGCAAGGCTGAAAATTGCAGCTTGCTGTGCACCTTGTTGCTGTCGAATTTGGGAGGGTTTATGAGGAGAAAATATTCTACAATTGCTACCTTATGCTGGCCGAAATATTGCTCAAGAAAAGAGCTGTGTGCTTTCAGAGTTTTTGGCCAAAACAAGGAAGAGTTTGAGTAGGTTTTAAGAACTAAAATTCTGTGCAAGAATGGCTCATGTGCTGTGTGAAAATCACTGAACCAAAGGGGAGAAATTCTGGACTGTTTTAGCTGTTGTTCTGCCGTGATTTATAGAGAAAAGGCAAGGGTTTTAGGTGCTGAAAATTGGCTTAATCAGCTGAGGATTTTGGTAGGTTTTGGTGTGTAGAATTTTCGTTTGAGTTGGAGTACAAGCTGGCCGAAATTTCCTGTGCAAGGCTGGCCGAAATTCTGGTTCCTAAGCTGGCCAAATTTCTGGAATTTTGGTGAGTAAAATCTGGTTTTTGTGTGGCTAAGGTAATCTGAATTGATGAGGAGTGTTCTAGATGTTTTGAGCTAGGATTTGAAGAGTTGGACTGCACTCAGGAGTGCTGAAATTTTGGACAGCTTGTGCTTGCACAAGGCTGTCGAAATTCTGCTAGAGAAAGGAAGCAAAACCTAGTTGAAGTAGGATTGAAATAAAATATGATTTGGTAAAGGATTTTGAATAAGATTTCCTAGTGTTGGAAGAGTTTAAGTTGGGCTAAAACTCCTTCAAAAAGTGGCGGCACCTAGCTTGAAAATTTTCCAGATTTTTAGCTAAGGTTCTAGGTTCAAAATCCACAAGGTATCCAACTAGAAAAATAACACTTTAATTCCAACTATCAATTACAAAATCTAGTAAGTTAAAATCAAGTTGGAATTTAGTTATTCAGCTAGGGTTTTTTCGAAAATCAAAGGGAACAAAAGCTGAAAATAACAATAAACTTTATTCACATAAAAATCCTTGAATTTAGGAGATAAATATAGAGACTTATTTCCCTAGAAAAGTGGCGCTGAAAATTCACTAGGATGGCTAGGTCTTTTTCGGCCAAGACATGTAGAAGTCTAGGGAAAAGAATTTTCAAAAAGAAAACTAAGATTCACAAGAGGTAAGATTCGAACTCGGGTTACCAAAGGAAATCACCAACCTCCCCGCTATTCCAAACCAACTCCAATACTAATATTTCTCTAAGAAATTCTTTCCACCCTAATTCTCATCCTTCCATCTCCTTGACTAAACTTCACTTAACCAACTCTTAAACAACACAATTATTTCACACCAAATAAATCAAATGCAAAAGCAATTTTGAAAACCACATGCACCCATGCAAGAATAATTTTAAGATAGCACACGAAATGCGAAATGCTATGCAATGCATGACTTTTTTCCCCATAGCCAAAGATGGTTTTGGGCGGGGTATTACATTGCCCGGAGGCAGACTACTATGGAGCGGCAATGGGCTGAGTGGATGCAGCGTTTTCTAGGACCACATGGTGGTGAGGGCACTTCCGCACATGATGAGGATGATGGGGAGGTTTGAGATGATTGTTCTACACTTGTTCCTACTTGTCACTATTTTTTTTTCTTTTCGTTTATATTTCCATGACATTTTCTAGTTTTTTCTTGTACTTTTCTATTTTGTACTATTTTCTTTACCTTTTTGTTTATTTTTCTTTTCTAGTTTTTGTGCTTTAGTGGGTTTTTTTTTGGTATTTTTCTTTTTAGGTACTTCGACAATGCTCCTTGCTACTTGAACTCAACTCTTATGTAAGAGAATGCCCATTGTACTGGAAGGATTTTCTTTCTTATCTTTGCCTCTTTATTTTTGGTCCCATGGCGATATTTTCTTACTCTATTTATTTGGCCATTGAGGACAATGTCCAGTTTAAGTGTGGGGGAGTGGTTAGAATAGAAAATTCTTATATTCTTCTTGAAATTCTTCTTTGAGCCTTTTGAGCAAAATTTTCAAAAATTTTTCTGATTTTGTGAGCTTTCAATATGTATTTTTAACACATGTCTCTGTGCTAGATTATAGAGCATATGTTTTATATCATTTGTAGCTTATGCATGACTTTTTGCATGCACTTGGACTAAGTGGTTCTTGATCAAATGCTTTACATTGTTCTTAAACCTGTTTTTCTGTTAAAATTCATTGAGCATTCGAGGACTTACTTGAATACCTCTCGAGGCAAAATAAGAAAGATATTTATGATTTAACTCAAGAATGACGGTAATAGGCCTTCTTTGGATAGTTTGAGCTTTTTAAGCCTACCTATTTTATATTATCCCTAGTGCCTATTTTGTGCCTAAATTGTCAATTTCTTTCTTAAAACCCGTTATCATGCTTTATCCATTACTTCTTTCTGAGAGTTTGATTTACTTTCCAAATCTTTGATTACTCTTAATGGATAAAAGTACAAGTAGAAGAGTTATGAGGGAGAAAGCGTGTGTAAATATCATGACTTGTTACTTTCAATCATATATTATTGTTGAGTGGAGTTGTGAAAGGAGAAAAGAAAAAGAGGAAGAAAAAGATAGAGAAAAATAAAAAACTGAGAAATAAACAAAAGCAGCATTTGGAAGGAGAGAAAAAGAAAAAGAAAAGAAAGAGCACAGGAAGAGAGCTGGAATAAAAAATTGCTGAAATTTTTGATGATCTTGTGCAATATGAATGATGAGTTAAGAATAGTTGAGGAAAAGAATGCAAGATTTGCTTGAACTGTACTATGATTGCCATACAAGGTTATGGGTTTTTGATTGATTTTGGAATAGGAGAGTAAAAAATGTTTGGAATCTATTGGTACATTTTGTTTATCTTTTCTTGCAAACTCTCATCTTCTTTGATATTTGATTTTCCTATATCCTTCGTTTGACAAGCTACATTACAGACCCTTTAGCTTTACATTATAAGCTTAAAAGTCCTACTTGACCTAAGTAGAATCATGATATGTCTCGGATTAGTGGAGAGAGTGTATGAAAAGTAAGCTTATGGAATGCATATTTCTTTTGAACTAAATTCTTTCCAATGGTTTAAGAATGATGTTAATTGTTGGGATGGTTCTACTAGTTATTCTTCACTTACACAAGTCTTGCATTTGTTATCAAAGGTATAGTAGCATATGTTTTGTTGTCTTGAATAAAGAAAGAATTAGAGATATTATTTTGATTGTAATTGAGTGATTTTGTGAAAACTTGTGTTTTTCCTACTTATTTTTTATACTTTGCTTGAGGACAAGCAAAGAGCTATGTGTGGGGGAATGTGATAGGGCCTAAATTAGTCATCTATTTTCTAGTTATTTAAGGTTATTTTGTGATATATTTTGTTCAATAACTGGTCATATTCTTTCATATTTGAGATTTTACCCTTGGAAAGGTATTTTGTGTATTATTTCAGATTTTAGGGGTAAAATAAGACAAAAAACATCGCTAAAAAGAGTAGAGGCGACGCTGGCCAAGACAAGGGAACCGGCGCCAGCCACGTGCTACTTGCATGCACTTCGAAGCAATGAAAAATCAATGAAACAGAGCTAGATAGAACACAGTCGGCGCTGGTTGGGAGCTCAGAAGCGACACCGGCTGCAATCTGGAAGGGTTAGCGTGAAAATCAAGAAAAATCGATGAACAGACAAAGGAACAGACCACAACCGATGTCTACTCTAGGTAGGACAGGCGGCGCCGGCTGTGCACTGGTGTCGAGGCGGTGCCTCAATTTTCATGCACATTTTTTGGTAATTTGCAAAGTTTTAGTATTTTCCTACTTCTAGTCGGCCAACAACCCTAGAAGAATGATTTTAGGCACTTCTAAAACTCATAAATAGAGGGAAAACATAAGACAAAAGAGAGAATTCACAGATCAAAATAGAAAATCACTCAAATTCGAGGCGGAATTCTTCAGATCAAGGAGGATTGTACAAGAGGGTCTACAAAGGAAGAAGAAGAAGGTTTGTCTATGAGTGTTTTTCTTTAACTTTGTTTTCTTTTTCTTGAACAATGATGTATTAATTGTTTAATTGTAATTTGACATTATTTTTGGTATTCATAATTTTTAGAGTTAATTTGATCATTTGATTAATTGATTGTTATTCTTGGTATTTAATTACTTATGCTAATTACGAGATTAATTTGTTATTTCTTTCCATTAACTTGCTTGGAAAAAGGGTTGATGGTGGTTTCAATTCATTAATTTCATATTTGTTGTCTACTAACTTGTTTGGAAAATGGGTTAATTGCTAAGAACTAGGTAATTAAAGGTTAATTGATGTCTGCCAGGATATGGATTCATTGGTTAATTATATGTTTTAAATTTTCCAGGATATGGAAATTTAATCAAGGATTGTGTTTAATGCATCTTTTGGGTGAATTAGTTGAGACAGGATATGTGATACTAATTTGTCTAGAAGATAGTGATTTCATGAATTTGAAAAGAAGTAAATCTATATTAATCCTTTATGATTCCAAGAGAATAATTAGTTATGATAATAATTGGGTATTTTAAAATCATGTTTGTCAAAATAATGGTTTGATTTACATAATTCTCCATTCTTGACATGTATATATTCTTTTATTTTATTTTATTTTCCTTTTTATTCTTTTTCGCTTTATTGAGTCGGTCAAACAATGAAAGAAAATTGATTAATGCATACTTGTTTCTTGAGGATCGATACTCGTTTTAAACCCTATGCTATGTTTAATGATGAGTATGCTTGCTCATATGTGTAATTTGAGGTTAACGTTTTAATTTAAACTTGATTGAAAATGCACTTATTTTTATATGATTTATATACCCAAATTCAAGCACATCAATTACATAGGGTAGATAGGAATAGAAATTATTTTATGAGCTTATAGAGATGGCGTTCAAGATGAAACATGAAGATGGTAAGACTTTCTTCTCAAAACATGCATGAGCACATAAATTTGACCAAAATTAATTTTCTACTTGGCTCAAGGAAATTAATCTAGAAAGGTCCATAACCAAGCCATGTAATTGAATCTATTACAATTTTGTCAATTCGTTGATAATATGCATGCCAAATAATGAGACCATTAATTGAATAATTTAATTCCTCAAACAATATTAAATCTAAAGCCTTCCCTTAATATAGTAAGAACGAGAACATTTTTACATGATTAAGTTGTTGAGCATCCCCAAGCCTTCTTGATATCGAGTATGTTCAAGTTATGGAATTTAATTATGGATTAATATGTTGGATTTAACTAATACCTTTATCCCGATTAGGCATCCCCAAGCATAAAGAGTATTTGAAGCTATGTTGGGGTGGAACTAAATGTTTTAAGACTAAAAAATGTTAATCACCCAATATACTGATCGTTGCATTTGATGCAAATGGTATTGGATACTTACCATTAAACTTAAGAGTGGTTTGTTGAGTATCTCCAAGATTATTCTTAAGGGATTTGAATATTAGTCCATTAGGAAGGTTTCCAACAGGCTTTCTGAAATTAATAGTGGGGCTATTAATTAGAGTAAAATAGTGGAACTAATATGTGTTTAATTAAAAATCTAATTAAATGCATTATATGTGCATATATATAGTCTAATGTCTCTTATTTTTTATAGGAATCACTCAAGCGAGGAGGCACAATTGCAAGAAGAGGGAAAGGGTGCTCAAGTCCATGCACAAGGGCCACTAACAAGAGCACGAGCCAAGTGATTTAGAGCTAACCTCCAAACTTATATAGAAACTTACTTGACTTGCGATGGACCATAGATGACATTAGAAGACTGCAGAGAACATAATTGGATGTTTAAGGCACAACTGGCACCGGATCTAAGGACTAATTCTCTCTAGAGGTTAAGGCTATGGAGATTGCTCCTTGTTCTTCCTTTATCCAAGACTAATCAAGGGATTAGTCCTACCTTGGTAAGTCTCTAAAACCCTTTGGATAATTTAATAAATCAACTCAACTTGGGTTATAGTTACTTTAGTTCCTCTTTGGTTCTTGTTTTTTATTTGTTGAATGCCTACACTTCCTATCCCTTTTGTTCTTAGCTATTCTTGTTAAACCTTGGGTATATGGGTGTTGTGTGGTAGATCTTGGTTACAAAATTTAGGGTTCTAGTGGCCAGGCTCCACTAGGTTTCTTGATTTGTGACTAAAGATGTTAACTTATAGTTCTATTTTGTGTTCTATTGTTCTATCTTCCTCTACTCTTCTCTTGTTTATTTTTGTTTGTCCCATTCTTGTTGTTTGACTTCCTACACCAAGAGTTCCTCCTAAGTGACAAGAAGAGACCGTACCAAGGATCGTATCAAGTGGTATCAAAGCAAGACAAGGCTTTGATCCTTATCAAAGCTGGAAGCTATTGAAGAAGCCACTAAATCTACAAATCTCGTCACTCAAAAGGAGCCCTAAAAAAGGTCCATTTTTCTTAACATCCCTTGCGATTCTTTGCAAAAAAACTTACACTTAGATGATATGTCAATGCTTGGAGATGAAAATTTTCTTATTGTTGTGATTATTTGGGCACAAAAGGATAGAAAATATAGTGTTATAGAGTTACAAAATGATACCCACAAAGTGTTTGATAAAAATCCTATGAGCAGTAATATGGCTTACTTGAAGGCTCTTGAGCTCATGATTTGTTACATTGTGATCCTTGTTATTGGTATATACTAAATACAAACCAAACTTACTACTTGAATCCACCAATTGTTGATGTCTCTTAGGAATGCCATAGTTCATCTTTACTATTTCACTTCTAGTTATAGCTAGCTATCTTGCTAACTATTAATATTGAACTCTCTTTATCTTATTTGTCTACACTCTAGTTACTTGTTATTGTTGTTGGCACTCATTTTCTTTGAAATCCTTAAGGTATTATCTTGAATTACTTGTGCCCACTAAGTGTTTGATCAAATTCCCCTAAGACCCTAATTGAAGAATCTTAAGAGTTTTAAGGGACCATCAAGTGAACTAAACCCTGAGGAGTTGGGGAGGAATTGGTTGAACAAAGAGGGTGAGCTTACTGATGAGAGGGCCCAAGAATGCAAACACGAGTAGTGAGTGCAAACACCAAGGGAGTGTAGTAAGGACTTCGTTACTCTTTTACTAACCAATTGTAGGTATAATTTTACCTTATATTTTATTCTACCATGGAGCAAGGAGATGACACTTCTAGAACTAACCAAATTAGGGGTAGTAGACCATAAGAGGCCTTTGATGTTCGGGAAGCCTTTGAGACTATGAGGAGGAGTATAGAGTGTAACACCCCACAGCCTATGTACCCAAATAGGGCGGGATGTCACTCCATCCAAAGGACTAAGGGTCTTTATAACGAGGTATAAAGGGAGCAAAAATGACTAAATAAAATAATGCGATAATCTAATTACAACCACAGTTAAAACTTATACAAGTCTGAGAATCTAAAACTAACAATCGTCTTTTAAAAGAAATACAAAGTAGAAATAAATAAACTGAAGGTCATCTTTTATCTTTTCAACCTACTCAATAAAAGTACTTCCCTGAAAATAGGATATAAAATAGTGTGAGATTGACATTTCAGTAAGTCCCATGTGTGCGAATGTCATATATAAACATTTTGTGCAAACAGGTTTATCAAAATCATAAAATCATGTTTGCAAGACATTTTCATCAATAAATAATTATTCAAAAGAGCATTGCTCATCATATCCAAAACAGTTCTCAATAAATCATCATCTCATCATAGTCATAAGTTCATTAAGTAGGGAATAGCAATGATTCAAACAATAGTATCACAATCCATATCATAGTTACCACTATGATAGTGTCCCAATGTAACCTTTCAACAATGGGTAGTGGGGGATTCTCCCACTAAGGTGAGATACTCTTCTATCTCTACACCCAATATACCGGTTGTCCATCCAGGAAAAATAAAATCCACATAGGCCAATATGCTAGCTCGGACCAGCCTGGCTAAGTAGTACTGTCGCCTCTTCAAGTTGAGTTCATCTTATGGAGGCGGCCTCCTGCTAGAAGATGCATTCTAGCTCTTCAAGACTAGTACCACTAGCCTACCCCAAGTGAGTACTTAATGCTCCCCATTTAGGGACAGAATGTGAAACTCCACCTAAAGTCAACCCTATAGTAAAGGGGTCGGGATGCATATCATATTATTTTGCATGAATATATATATTTTTGAATGATTTTATGTGCTTTAGAATTGTGGTTTATGGGTTAAAAGGCTTAGTTATGCTTATTGAGAAGGAAGGGTAAAATGGTAATTTTGCTTGAAGTCAAAATAGGAAGTTAGCTTGAGGATTAAATAAGAGGAATATGTGGGTGAGAACATAAGAACAACAGTTATTGTGGTTTAGTGGTTAGAGCTTTGGAATTAATCTCTAAGGTCATGAGTTCAAATCCCATCATCTAAGTTTTTATCATGATTATCTTAATTAAGTTTGAATTTTTGTTTTCTTGCATTCCATAAAAATAGGAATGTTGTCTTAGGGGAGACATGAAGAGAATGTCCTAATCTTATCATTGTGTCCTAAAAAGAATTCTAGAGGAATTCTTGTCCTTTTTATTACCTCTACCTTTGTCCTAACATCTTCATAATTTAAATAAACCAAAATCCATTAAATCTCTTCTTTTAAATTCCAAAAAAAATCTGTGATAATTCTTCAACCTTGAATTTCGAAAATCAGTCTTGAAGGATAGAGGATTAGCTGAAAATATGAGAGAAATTAGGATGAGTTTCCAAAAGAAATAAATTACCATGAAGAAAATCCTACTTTCATGTTGTTCATATTTTTAATGAAGAAAATCTGGAAATTTTCTAGAATTTTTGCAGACCAGCTTTTCAAAAAATTCAGCCAGTAAACCTACTCATTTGCTGCCAGAAAAATGGTCATTTCATGTGGCTTGAAGACTGAAAATTCTGCCCAAAATTTGGACTGCACAAACTGCACAAAACCAGGAAAAAATTCTGGGCAGTTTCGCCATTTTCAACTAAGAAAATGAAGCTATTTTAATTCACCTTCAAGCCAGCAAAACTCCTCTAATTTTCTTCAGAAAGAAGGCTGGAAAATTACCTTTGAAGGACCTTCAAATCCCCTCAAAAATCAGCTGCAAATCGGGCTGAAGAATTGCAGAAAACTGCACAGGAAAATTTGCAACACACCTTCGAAACATGAGCACTATGAAACCAGAAATTTCTAGCCTTGTTCCCTTAGCCATAGACCGAAGAAACTACCCTCAAACCATTGCAAATTGAACCCTGTTCAGCCATGGACTGAACACCATTAACCTCCACACTTACCTTGAACACTTGGACTCCATAACCACACCTCAAACATCTCCTAAGATCACTCCATTCAAACTACATTTGAACTTCAAAATTTCCAGAATTTTTCTCCATGAAAACACCCCTTGTATTAAGCTATACAACCAGAATTCCTCTGCCATTTAAGCTCTGAATTTCAGCCAGCCTTAAGCCTTATCAGACCTCATTCATTTCAGCAAAGCAAAACAAACAAGCCGACACCATTGAAGAGCAAAGAAACCTCCCTTAATCAAATACCATTAGCTAATCTCCTACCTCAAACAACTCCACAATTTTCTCCATTTGAAATTCAAATAAAATCTGATCATTCTCTCTCTTTCTAGCTAAGACCGAAACTCCCATCTATCCTAGACCATTCGGCTAACATCATTTTAGATTTCGTGAAGCCTTTTCTCTCAATTCTCTTCAAAACACCAAGAACACCAAGAACACACACTACTTTTCTTCAAACCTAAACCTACTCTAAACACCTCTAATCACTCTTAAATACTCCAGAACACTTCTACTTAATCCCTAGACTTCATTTCTGATATTTATAACACAAAAACACGCAAACACGAATTTTCAATTGGATCAAAATCAGCTTTTTCTTGAAGGTCTCAAGAACATCAACAAGGTAAATCAAGAACAACCTTCTTGTTCATCCTCTTCCATTCAATTCTCGATATACCTTTCTAATGCTCTCTCTCTCTCTCTCTCTCTCTCTCTCTCTCTCTCTCTCTCTCGGGGCCGAAATGGTTGATCAACAACCATAGCTGTTTTCTTACTCTTGGACAATTCAAGACCCTCACTCGCGTGGACCTTCTTAAATCTTCATTGAAGTAATCATCAACCAAGTATTTCTCCTTAACCTTTCTTTTTAATTCTGAATTCATGTCTCTTAGATGTTGATAGGGAGAATAGTATATGAATGGGGGGTTGAGTATAAGCATATGTTTGAAGGGGTTGAGAGTAGGACATGAGAGTGATTGATCATGTTTAAGCTATATGGATTTTCTTGTCAATCAATATATGATCATTATGTCTTAAGAAAATTATGGATGGTTAAAGCATGTTAGATGAAATGACACCTTTGGTGAATAGGATTTCCATGTTCTTATCTTCATTGAAGCCATAGTTATGATTATGCTTAGTAGAGATTTGCCATGTGATAGCATTTGTAGATTGAAGCCTATGTTCATGAATGGATTAGTTTGTTGTTTGATGTTGGAGTATATGTTCATGATTCTTGTTAGCAGTAGGAAAATTATGATCATGACCTTGTTGACCCTAGGTTATTTTAATTAGCAAATTTTAGTATCTTAATTAAAATTATTACTATATTTTTCCTCTAGGATTTCGAAATCTCTTGGAAGCTTTGGAAATGGGGTATTAAATGAAATATTGATATTTTACTAGTCAAATAAATAATATTTTTCATTAAAAATAATATATGCATTCGTATAAAATTAAATAAGATCTTTTTATATAAATGCTATTGATAAATAAAATATTAATAAGCTTGTAGGCCTATAGTCATGAATATTATTCATATTTAAATTTGTTTGTTATTTATTAAAAAAAATTAACAAAATTTATTTATTATCTATTAAAAAAATTGATTAAAAATTAATTGTAAATTTATTATTTATTTAAGTAACATTATTTTTAAATTACCATTTATTAACACTATTTAGGACTTAATAGTATTCAAAATTCAAACCTTAGTTAAGTTATTAATAATAACACTCAAGATTTATTATTTGAGCCTGTAGCTTATTAGCAATTATTTTTACAATCCCTAGTTATTTTAACTTATCAAACTAGACTTATTTTGTAAAATCCTTTATCATCTAGCCTTAAAGCTTAGAACATTAGGGTCATGATTGTAATAAGTTGAACTAGGATTAATTGTATAAGTAAATATAGCTTGAGTATAACCTTATGTCTTGTGTTTACCCCAGGCGGGGTTAGGTCAGCCTTGGAAGACTTTTGAATTCGAGCAGGAAAAGGATCAGGTAAGTTCCTGCATGGAATTATTTGAAGATCAAAACTTACTGTGGCAAGCCAAATGTGATGTGTATGGACATTCCTTATGTAAAGGCAGTTAAGGACTGTTTTTCTTTTTTATTCCAATCAACCAACTCATTTGAAAATCAAACAAGAAATTTTACACAAAATGCTAAATTCTTTCTAAAACCTAACTTTGACAAGAATTTTAGAAACCCTTAATTGTTATTTCCAAATAAAACAATGTGCGATCAATTTTCTCCCAAGTGGGACAATCAATGTTGAGTACTCAATAAGGGTAGACCACCGGGACTAATCTTTGAAGGGTTAGGGTAAGTCTCTCAGTAGGTGGCCACCTTTGAGGGGTGAGTCCTTTCTAGATAGGATGCCAGTCCGGTAGGTCATGCCGGTCCGAGCTAGCAAGTTTCAGTTATGTGGACTGTGTGTTTCCGGAATGGACAACCGGTAAGTTTGGATGTAGAGATGGAAGAGTATCTCACCTGGTAGGCCATGCACCTATCTTTTGTTAGCTTGCACAAAGTGTGGCATTCTGACCGTTGCTTAGTCATGGGGCCCAACGTGTGGTAACCCATGGCTACCCATTTGAGTGGTTGTATTTATTGTGCACATGTATGGTTTGAAAAGCGAAACACCACTCTTTATTTTCAACACTTATTTAACGCTTGCCAGCACTTTCTCTTATGAAACTTTTACAACTTGCATACATGAATTATTTTACCTGAAACACTCAAAGCACACACGGGCTTACTGAGATTTTTATCTCATCACATTTTATACCATGTTTTCAGGTTGATCTGGCTGTGGAGGTCAATAGCTAGACTTGTTGCCTATGTTTTGAAGACTTTATGTTGTTTTCTTTATGGATGTTTTGAGAGAGTGTAACAAACAATTTATTTTGGATTTGTTCCTGTATTTATCTTTTGGGTTGTAATAAGTTTAATTTTAAAGTATTTATTTTATTTTATTATATGTGACCTAGTTATAAAGACCCCTTGTCCATTGGACAGGGCGACATCCCCGGCCTTGTTGGGCCTAGGTAGTGGGGTGTTACACAGAATCATTTTCCTTATTTTCACAATCGTTGATTACCTTATCTTTGCAAAACATAGTTTTCACATCAAGCTTCTCAAAATGTTTTAGTGTTAAAGGAAAAGAACCCATTTTTAGTTTGAAAGTTAACATTTGACAAAATCATTTGGAGTTTTAAAATATCCACATTCTCAATCTAATTATCAAAATACTACAATATTATTTCATCATTTTCAACCCTTGTTTCAATCATCATGTCAACTATCATAGTGACACCATTCCAATACCCTTGTACAAAAGACTTGCAAACATGTAATATTTAGTGAAATAGTTATACAGGGACTTACTTGAATGTACTCAGAAGTAAAACACAACAATGCTTACCCTTTCTTTCACTTTCTTCCTTATCTAGAATCATTGATTTTGTAATTAGAATCCTAATATTAACCTACTATCATCATGCATCTTGAACCCCTATGATCATATTAGTCATCTAATTCATCCAAGGCATATAGATAGACTAATTTATTAGCTCATTGCTATAGCCTAACATGATCATGCATCTCATCATGACATGCATATAATCAAATCTCATCATCAATGCAAGGACCTCTAATATTCGTCTACCATAAATCTCATATAATATCCCTATTTTCATTCAAAGATCTCATCTTTAACTAACATGCTGCAGATCTAGACTTTCATAGCAATATTCAATCATGATCAAAGACATACATGCCTAGTTCATTCCAATAAGCCCTCAACCTCATCAATGTAGTCTATTCATGCTTTCATATAGCCTCCAAGCATGAAAACACCACTATAAAAGAAGCATTATTTAAAGCAAAAAGGGATCAAAACCAAGAATACCTCTTGACGACACTCACTAAGAGCAAAGGTGATGTCTTTGGTAGTTGCTTGGGTTCACTTGAGGAAGAAAGATTGATTGTGATGCTCTTGGCCTTCTTCTTCAAAAATCTCCAATAAAAAGGGACAAGCATTAACCCCTTGATGATCGAGATTGAGAAGAAAATATGAAGATTATTTGAATAAAATTTGAAAGGTGTTGAAAGGTTACTCACCTTAGGTTTAGATTTCAAGTTTAGAGATGCTTGGAGGTTGAGATGGACGAACTTCTTCGAGTGGGTGGCAGTTCGAAATTTCATGCAGTAGGGAGTGTTTAGGGTTTTATTGGAGACTGGTTTGATGAAGAAAGTAGGTTAGGTTGAGGTGTTTTAGTGGTTGGGAGAAATTGATCTTGTTTTGGACTTTTAATCACAAGAAGGAAAAATGATCGCTTTTGGTCTTCTTGGTTTGGCTGAAATTGAGCAGGGTTTTAGGAGATTTTTGGTGGCTATTTTCTGATTTTTATTGTTGCCAAAATAAGGGAGGAAAAGATGAGAAAAGAAGCTACCTTTTGGTTCTTGTATTGGCCAAAAGTTGGAGAAGAGAAATGATGGCTTTTTGGTGTTGTTGTTTTAGCTAAAACAAGAGAAAATTAGGGAACAAGGCTGCTGGATTTTCGTGTGCTTGTGTGAGTGATAGGGTGGCCAAAATTGAGAAGAAAAAAGTGGATAAAAATCTGGTTGATTAATTGATTAAAAGAATCTTGATTGATTAAAACTACTTAAGTAAGTTTTCCCCTTTATTTAGGGAATTTGAAAGGAAATAAAAGCCTATCAAGGGTGGAGGCTAGGGTTTATTTTATTTCTAAAAATTTAGGTAATAAAGATGGAATATTGATCCAAGAAATAATTTAGTCAATGTCCTAATTTATTTTAGGTTAAAAAAAAATTATTTAAGGAATACATATATTTGGTGATAGAATCTAGTTTCTTGGAATAAAGTTGAATTTTTGTTTCCTTAAATACTAGTTTTCGAAAAGGCCATAGATCTTGGGAAAATATATATTTTCTTTAAAGATTTGGGCTAGATCTCTTTATTTCCAAATAAAATCTTTAGGGAAAATCAACTTTGGAGAAACTTTCCTTCTTTTGAAAATAGTAGCTATAATATAGTTTTCAAAATAAATGCTTCTATATTTTTCTTTCCATAATAAATCTCTTCGATAAGATCTTTAGAAAATTCTAGATGTTGAAATAATTGAAATTTCTAAAATATTAGAATAAATTATTAATTAGAGAATAATAAAAATTTAATTTACTTTAATTCCTTTTTAGCAAACCCCTAAATAATCACATTCCTATATTTTAGGAATTGGGGAAGCTAAAGTGGCGGCAACCTTAGAGCAATCGACCAAGAGGAGGGAAAAAAAAATAAGAGGAAAGAGTTTAATTAGAAATAAAAAGGAAAAGGTTTGCAAGAGTTGGGATTCGAACTCAAGTCCACCAAGAAATAAACACCAAGCTCTAACCACTATTCAACAACAACTCTTGTTTAAATATTCCTCCAACAAATTCCCTTATCTCCCACTTACTTACTCCGTTTCCCTTCGAATAAATTCTACTCAATAAAACAAAAGCTCAAAAAACACAATTATATTAAAGTAAATAAATTTATGAAATAACAAACTCATAGATCACATATACCCACGAAAATGGTTTAAGTTATCAAATGTAATATAAAATGTAATGCCATGAATGACTTTCCCCATATAATAAAGGTACTTGAAAACGGGGTATTACATCCTCTCCCTCTTGAGAGAATTTCGCCCCGAATTTCAAAGCCCTATACCTTTAATGTAAATTCAGATATTTTCTCTTCACCTAATCTTCAGTTTCTCTTGTTGCATCTTGGGTACCATGATGATCCTATAAAATCTTCACAATAGGTATTTGCTTATTCCTCAACATCTTGACACTGCGATCTAGAATCTTAATTAGTTTCTCAACATAGCTCTAATGGAAAAATGCAGAAACAGGGAGCCATGGACGGGAAAAAAAACAGAGAAAAAAAAATTAAACGCGAGCCATAAAGGCCATGCGGAAGCGTGAAGATCATACCTTTGCGTTCCTTAACCCTCCTAGGTTGCGTAGGAACAGATTGAACGGCTGGAATCGCCTCGCTTTGCACACTTGAAGGAGCTTCCGATTGAACACCCGCTAGCCTTCGACTTCGTCTTGTTTGCGTTAACGCTTAGCTCTCCCGCTCTCGGGATATTCCTCAACCTAACCTCTAGTTGGTGAACACTATGGTGAAGAGGAACGATCTCAAAACTCCTTAGTTCTTTCGCTATTGATTAGCAAAGAACAAGAGAAAAACAAGAAGAAGGAGAGAGACCTTGAGAGAGAGAGACCCACGTGAGTGTGTGGTTTTTGGGAAAGAAAAATTAGGGTTTTTTTTCTTTTCAAAGAGTTGTTTATATTTTAGCCTAAACTAGGTCTCTCAATCTCTGATAAACATCTCCCCAGGATTTCAAAATACCCGGATGTTATCCTGAGAAACAGTTTGGCCTAACCTTAAACTCCTCTTAACCGTATCTGGAAAAAACCCTAAGGTTCAAGCTATTGGGCCAGATAAATATTTATTATTTTTTTTGGACCCAAAAGGCCCAAAATAATAAATATTAATTATTTATTTTCTGGGCTTACATAAGTAACCCAATAAATAATTAATGAGCGCAAATGAACCATAATAATTAATCTTTAATTATTTATTTTTTGGGCCTATACAAATAACCCAATAAATAATTAAACATTAATTATTTCCCCTAGTTTAAGCCCAGGTTAATTTCTTAACTATTCATACTGGACCTAGGCCCTGAATAATTAATTAACCAAATAAACTAGATAATTAATTTCTCTCAACTCATATTTTATTTATTTATTTATTTATTTTATTCCAGTCCAATAATAAATTAGACTTCCTGAATAAAATAAAATAAAACAAAATAAAATAAAATCCTCTTCAACTGAGACCAATTCCTCAACCCAAAAATAGTTAGGACTTACGGGCTATCCCGAGGACCAAAAAGACACATCGCCTTGGCTGCTAAAATGACCAAAATACCCCTGCTATATAAATAGCTGTATTTTGCATTTTAAATATTTCCTAATATCACCATAAGGAAATATTGACCCCAAGGACAATGCTGCATTCGTAAAGTCTCCGACCTATAGGTGAAATGACTAAAATACCCCTCTACACATCGCCGTACATTTAGAGAGGAAGAAGTGTACTAACACCCCCCTAAATGACATCTACTATCCTTAGGCTTCTAGTCCAATGATCCACGACTTCCTGGAGTGTTTCCACTTTCCAAGGGAGCTACCCTAAAGCAAACATCCAAGTCATGTTTCCCAGGGCCCTGGATAATTTACACCATTCGGACAACCACAAGGGGCAATATAGTGCAGAAACTATCTTGTATAAGTCTGTCTTAACTAACTAGTCACACATACCCAACATGCAAGTATATTGGCCCTATGATAGAACCTCAACTACAGCAAATCAAAGTATATGCTTCCAGCTTCGCTAGACCACCAACTCATACTCAAGTCGTAGAGTACTAGTCTACGCTGTAGCGGCAGTAGTCTAGGTTTCTACCATATAGTACTTTGAGAAACCACTACTACAGGTCCTGTTCTACGTATTCGAAATACGCTTATGTCATGAAGTGAGTGGACTACCCACTGGCTAAAGGTAAGCCATTCCCCATTTGGAATTCATAACACAATAACCTAAACATGATGAGGTTCCCAGTCTCATCAATAGGTTAAGAACAAATGTTTATGTGTTAAATAACCCGTGATCCATACCTTACTGTGAAAGACTACCATTCACATGGATCACTTATTTAAACACAATGGGTCTATTCCAAACGAAAATCGTGCACAAACAAAAAGTAAATTCACAAACAATTTCTGAAAATAAATTCTTTTATTAAATAATTCGATTTTACATCAGAAACCTAGTCTAAGAGGGCATACAATCCAACAATCTCCCACTTGCACTCTAAGACTAGGTAAGTCCATAGGTGCCCACCCCTATGGCGTCTAAGTGTCTCTTGAAGACTCTCTCAGCCAAAGGCTTGGTGAATGGGTCTGCTAGATTATTTTCTGAGGTAATATGCTCCACCACGACTTCCCGTCTCTGGATGAAATCCCGGATCAGGTGGTACTTCCTCTCGATGTGTTTCCCGTTCTTGTGGTTCCGAGGCTCCTTAGATTGCGACACTGCTCCAGTGTTGTCGCAATACATCACAACTGGCCTATCCATATGTGGTACGACTCCAAGTTCTGAAAGAAACTTCCGGAGCCAGACTGCTTCTTTGGACGCCTCCGAAGCTGCCACATACTCAGCTTCCATGGTTGAGTCAGCAATACAAGATTGCTTGATACTACTCCATGAAATTGCTCCTCCAGACAAGGTGAAAACATATCCACTAGTGGATTTTCTCTCATCCTTATCCGCCTGGAAGTCTGAGTCTGTGTATCCTGTAGGAACCAAATCATCGACCCAGTAAACCAAAGATATAATCTCTCGTTCCCTTGAGGTACTTGAGAATATGCTTTACAGCTTGCCAATGAACCTCCCCTGGGTTTGATCGATATCCGCTAACTAAGCCCACGGCAAGCGGATATCCGGCCTAGTACACAGCATGGCGTACATGAGACTTCCCACCGCCGAAGCGTAGGGAATCCTACTCATTCTGTCCTTTTCTTCTTGAGACTTAGGACAGTCCTTCGAAGAAAATGACAACCCATGTCTGCAAGGGATTAGAGCTCCCTTGCATGAGTCCATGATGTACTTGGCCAGCATCTTGTCAATGTATGTCGCTTGGGATAATCCTAACATTCTTTGCTTCCTATTTCTAAGAAGCCTAATCCCGAGAATATAGCTGGCTTCTCCCAAGTCCTTCATACTGAATTGACTAGACAGCCAAACCTTTGTAGATGACAATGTCCCTACATCATTTCCAATGAGTAGAATGTCATCCACATACAGGACAAGAAAAACCACATTGATGCCTTCAAGTTTCCTGTACACGCATGGTTCATCTTCGTTTTGAATAAAACCATAAGACTTTACAGTCTCATCAAAATGAATGTTCCATGCTCTTGATGCCTGCTTAAGTCCATAAATGGACTTCTTAAGCTTGCAAACCATGTGTTCCTGGCCTTCAGCAATGAAGCCTTCCGGTTGGGACATATAGATGTCTTCGCTAAGATGGCCATTCAAGAATGCCGTCTTGACATCCATTTGCCATATCTCGTAGTCATAGTGACAGGCGATGGCAAGGAGGATGCGAATGGATTTAAGCATGACTACCGGGAAAAAGGTTTCCTCATAGTCGATACCCTCTTTCTGAGTATACCCTTTCGCCACAAGCCTAGCTTTGAAGGTTTCCACCTTCCCATCCGCTCCTCTCTTCCTCTTGTATACCCACTTGCACCCAATGGGTTTTATCCCTTCAGGTGAAGCTACAAGATCCCAAACCTGATTGAGGTACATAGACTCAATCTCGGCTTTCATTGCTTCATGCCACAGATTTGCATCGATATCAGCAATAGCCTCCTCGTATCTAGCGGGGTCTTGTTCCTGATGGTCGGAAACCAGCTCAAAGGCTTCTCCAGTCCATCTATCCGGAACCCTAGACACTCTCCCACTACGACGAAGCTCCATTTGTACAGTGCTCTTGAGGTCGTGCCTCTTCTTGTTCCAAAATCGGGTCGAGAGAAGTTGATTCCATAGATAACTTCTCCTGCAGCTCCAGCCTCGTTGAACCTTTAGTGGAAGTACTTTGATCATCTTCCAAGTATCTAGCATTAGTACTGACTAGTACCTTATGCTCCTTAGGATGATAAAAGTAGCCTCCTTTTGTCCCTTTTTGATACCCAACAAAATAGCATAATTCTGATCTTGGTTCCAACTTGTCTCCCTTGATCGAGACATAAGTCGGACACCCCCAAATCCCGAGATGATTCAGACTTGGCTTACGCCCAGTCCACATCTCATAGGGAGTCCTAGGTACTGACTTGGAAGGCATCAAGTTCAGAATATATGCCGCTGTATCCAAGGCATATCCCCAAAAGGACACTGGAAGAGTAGCATGAGACATCATGCTTCGGACCATTTCCATTAACGTCATGTTCCTTCTCTCAGCTACTCCGTTCTGCTGGGGGTTCCTGGCAGCAGAGCTGGGATACTATCCCATGATGTACCATGTAGTCCTTGAATTCACCTAGGAGGTACTCTCCACCACGATCCGATCGTAAGGTTTTGATTAATTTACCTGTCCGACGCTCCACTTCAGCCTTAAACTCTTTGAACTTGTCAAAAGAGTCAGACTTGCGTCTCATCAGGTAAATGTAACCATACCTCGTACAATCATCCGTGAACGTGATGAAGTACTCAAAACCTCCCCTAGCTGGTGTAGATAATGGACCGCACACATCAGTGTGAACAAGACTCAACACCTCCTTGGCTCTATCTGCCTTTGGTGTAAAAGACCTTTTGGTCATTTTTCCCATCAGGCAGGATTCACACTGAGGCCAACTTTCCAATCTCAATGAGCCCAAAGTCCCATCATGGATTAGCCTCTGAATCCTGGTTGAGTTAATATGACCCAACCTCAGGTGCCAAAGGTATGAATCATTGATATTGGTCTTTCTCTTCTTGGTTAAAGGTTCAGACTGAGCGTTATTTGATTGTTTGTTAATAGGGTTTAAAAAGAACAAATTTCCATATATGTGCCCAATACATAAAATTTCTCCATCTCTACTGATAAAAATACCAGAATGGAAAGATACAGAATATCCTTGATTAATAAGTTTTGCAACTGAAATCAAATTCTGACGAAAACCAGGTACATATAAAATGTCTTTTAAAACCACTATCTTATTACAATCAAAAATAAGATCCAGCTCTCCCACTGCAAGGGCCCAGACTTGTGCTCCATTATCCACTCGAAGCCCATGTTAGCCCTTCTTGAGTCTTCTTATCTTCCTAAACCCCTGTAAGGAGTTACAGATATGATCAGTGGCTCCTGAATCAACAATCCAAGTGGAAGTCGATCCTACCATTGATATGGACTCTAGATAGTAAACATTACCTGTGGGGTTTTTCTTGGCCTGAAGATCTGGACACTCTTTTTTCCAGTGTCCCTTCTTTCCACACTTGAAGCACTTGCCCTTTGGTTTGTCCTTGGACTGGTTCTTGGGCTGGGCTGCTGCATTCCCCTTCTTCCTCTTGAACTTTCTGGGCTTAGGCCCAGTTCTTGAAGAAGAGACCTTAGCAATCATAGCCTTAGACTACGGCTTCATGACCTTCTCCGCCATCTGGTGCTCCTTCATCAGTTCAGTCAAACTCATGTTGTAGTTTAACTTGAACTGAGTGAAAGAGCCCGGTAGAGATTCGAGAACCATGTCCACTTGGCTCTCGGGGTCAATGACAGCCCCTAAGATTTCTGCCTCCTCGAAAGCAGCAATCATCTTGAGCATATGCTCTCGGACTGATGCTCCCTCAGCCATCTTAGTGTTTACAATTGTTCGAAGAGCCTCCTGCCTTGCGGGCCGGCTCTTGTCCGCGAACATAGTTGCCAACGATTGACTTATGTCATATGCAGAAGCCATGTGCTCATGTTTTGACTGGAGCACATTAGACATGGAAGCTAACATATAGTAACGTGCCATTTCGTCAGCTTTCTTCCATGCCTTTTCAGCCTCTCGCTCTTCAGCGGTGGAACCTTCCCCGATAACAGGGCAGGTTTTGTAAAGGACATACTTATACTCCTCGGCTGTGAGTATTATGTCCAGGTTCCTTTTCCAGTCCACATAGTTTGGACCCGTTAACTTATTCTCCCTGAGAATAACGGTCAATGGACTAAAAGAACCTCCCACCATTTCTGAAAATCGAAAATAAAAGAAAGAAATTAGTTTGTGAAAAAAAATTGAAATTTGTGCACTGAAAACAATTTGGCTCTTAGGAAAACTGACATAGCTTCTTGGGAAGATTAACAGTTTCCTAAGCTAAGTGTATTAACCACCACAAATTAATTTCCCTTATAGGTAATGGTCTAGAGAATAACTCCATCGTGGGATGGTCGTTTCCTCTCATTTCCTATGGACATACCTCGCACTATAACCTCCAACGTGGGCTGGCCGATCATAGTACGTGCCCCGGGTAATTAATTACATCATTCCATTAGATCTAGATCCTTGTGGTATCCCCATCTTATACGGGTTCACTCCCAGGGTGACGCGAGGGGATCCACGATCTCTAATGAGGACCGTGATGGAAGCCGTGGGGCCGTTGGAACCCCTCTCCCACTTAGTCTTTTAAAATAAAGGTTTTCTGGAAAATATCCTTTTGAAATTTCCATTAAGTTTTTCTTAACTCAAAAATAAAATATCTAAGTCCAATAAAATCTCTATGTCAAGGCTTATATCCTTTGAGAGATTTCCTCCATGGACTAATTTTATATAAGTTAAAACTTAATGATTTCAAAAATTTTCCAATTAAAACTTTCTAGAGACTTTGGTCTCAAGCTTATTTGACAAAATCATTTTTCTAGTCCAAAACAAAACAAAATGGCTCTCCATTTTAATTTACAAAAATATCTAAATCCAATATATTTTCTATGTCAAGGATTAAATCCTTTGAGAAAATATTTAAGGATTAATTTTTGTATCAATTAAAATAACCATTTAGTTTTTAAAGAAAAATATTTTTTCTTGCCGAAACAAAAAGTTCCCAAAGACTTTGGTCTTTGAGAAAAGCACACATAGGTACATAAAAAAATAGCATGCTAGAAAACAATAAACGTTTTCATGCTTTTCTATTTTTTAAACCTAAGTGCCCAAATAATATAATTAAACACATTAATTAATTAATTAATGATCTTGTTTAATCCTAAAATCCCTTACTAATATTTTTCATGCAAATATATTCCAAGAATATAAATATTGCAAAAATATTAACTTCGCCTGGTATGGGACCCAAAACGAAAAAGAAAAAAAATAAAAAAAATTTGACTGGAGGTCCAGTGCACCGGCCGCACCGGATCCGGGCCCATTCGGCCTGTGGTCCACCGCGGCCGCTGTGAGCCAACCGCACCAGATCTCCTGAAGCTTCAACCCGCCAAGCCGCGACCCGCCCGCCCGAGTGCCACGCGCCCGCGCCCGGTTCTCCTCTGCTGCCGACCCGCGAACTCGCCCGATTACCCGCGCGCCAATTGAATTTCAATTGCGCAATTTCCATCTGCTCAATTTTCCTCCAAATCGGCTCAGCTCCAAGGTGTGAACAGCGTGGCTTCACTCACAATGTCGGCAGCGGCACGGCTGCGGCTCGGCTCGGCTCACACGGCTTAGGAACAGTGTGTTTTTCTTTCTCTCTCGCGCGAAAATTGCAGAACCTTTGTTCTTCATATTTTGCTCAAAATTTTGGCTTCTTCGGACATTTTTACTTACAAAAAACATCCAGAACCAAAACACAATCGCCTATACCCATTTAAATTGGGTTTACACGATTATCTGGCAAAGCTAAAAAAAATTTACAGTAGCTCCTATGCTTCACGGTGAAGCTTACAAAACCATCTATCCCATACCAAAACAGCGAAGGATCACAGGTATAATCATCTTCTCCATTTTATTAACTACCATGCTCCCTATATTGATCAAAACCAATGGCTCTGATACCATTTTTACAGGAAAAATGAAGAAACAGGGAGCCATGGACGGGAAAAAAAAACAGAGAAAAAAAAAATTAAACGCGAGCCATAAAGGCCATGCGGAAGCATGAAGATCATACATTTGCGTTCCGTAACCCTCCTAGGTTGCATAGGAACAGATTGAACGGCTGGAATCGCCTCGCTTTGCACACTTGAAGGAGCTTCCGGTTGAACACCCGCTAGCCTTCGACTTCATCTTGTTTGCGTTAACGCTTAGCTCTCCAACTCTCGGGATATTCTTCAGCCTAACCTCTAGTTGGTGAACACTATGGTGAAGAGGAACGATCTCAAAACTCCTTAGTTCTTTCGCTATTGATTAGCAAAGAACAAGAGAAAAACAAGAAGAAGGAGAGAGACCTTGAGAGAGAGAGACCCACGTGAGTGTGTGGTTTTTGGGAAAGAAAAATTAGGGTTTTTTTCTTTTCAAAGAGTTGTTTATATTTTAGCCTAAACTAGGTCTCTCAATCTCTGATAAACATCTCCCCGGGATTTCAAAATACCCGGATGTTATCCTGAGAAACAGTTTGGCCTAACCTTAAACTCCTCTTAACCGTATCTGGAAAAAAACCCTAAGGTCCAAGCTATTGGGCCAGATAAATATTTATTATTTTTCTTGGACCCAAAAGGCCCAAAATAATAAATATTAATTATTTATTTTCTGGGCTTACATAAGTAACCCAATAAATAATTAATGAGCGCAAATGAACCATAATAATTAATCTTTAATTATTTATTTCTTGGGCCTATACAAATAACCCAATAAATAATTAAACATTAATTATTTCCCCTAGTTTAAGCCCAGGTTAATTTCTTAATTATTCATACTAGACCTAGGCCCTGAATAATTAATTAACCAAATAAACTAGATAATTAATTTCTCTCAACTCATATTTTATTTATTTATTTATTTAGTTTATTCTAGTCCAATAATAAATTAGACTTCCTGAATAAAATAAAATAAAACAAAATAAAATAAAATCCTCTTCAACTGAGACTAATTCCTCAACCCAAAAATAGTTAGGACTTACGGGCTATCCCGAGGACCAAAAAGACACATCGCATTGGCTGCTAAAATGACCAAAATACCCCTGCTATATAAATAGCTGTATTTTGCATTTTAAATATTTCCTAATATCACCATAAGGAAATATTGACCCCAAGGACAATGCTGCATTCGCAAAGTCTCCGACCTACAGGTGAAATGACTAAAATACCCCTCTACACATCGCCGTACATTTAGAGGGGAAGAAGTGTACTAACACCCCCCTAAATGACATCTACTATCCTTAGGCTTCTAGTCTAATTATCCACGACTTCCTGGAGTATTTCCGCTTTCCAAGGGAGCTACCCTAAAGCAAACATCCAAGTCATGTTTCCCAGGGCCCTGGATAATTTAGACCATTCGAACAACCACAAGGGGCGATATAGTGCAGAAACTATCTTGTATAAGTCTGTCTTAACTAACTAGTCACACATACCCAACATGAAAGTATATTGGCCCTATGATAGAACCTCAACTACAGCAAATCAAAGTATATGCTTCTAGCTTCGCTAGACCACCAACTCATACTCAAGTCGTAGAGTACTAGTCTACGCTGTAGCGGTAGTAGTCTAGGTTTCTACCATATAGTACTTTGAGAAACCACTACTACAGGTCTTGTTCTACGTATTCGAAATACGCTTATGTCATGAAGTGAGTGGACTACCCACTGGCTAAAGGTAAGCCATTCCCCATTTGGAATTCATAACACAATAACCTAAACATGATGAGGTTCCCAGTCTCATCAATAGGTTAAGAACAAATGTTTATGTGTTAAATAACCCGTGATCCATACCTTACTGTGAAAGACCACCATTCACATGGATCACTTATTTAAACACAATGGGTCTGTTCCAAACGAAAATCCTGCACAAACAAAAAGTAAATTCACAAACAATTTCTGAAAATAAATTCTTTTATTAAATAATTCGATTTTACATCAGAAACCTAGTCTAAGAGGGCATACAATCCAACAAGCTCAAATCAGGCTGTAGAATCAATGGCTCCTCATTCAATACATGCTACGGGTCAGGGTTGTATTTCTTCAACTAAGATACATGGAACACATCGTGAATTCCTGCTAACCCTTTTGGCAACTCTAATTGATCTGCTACAAGTCCAATCTTATCAATCACTGAAAATGGTCCTAAATATCTAGGACTCAACTTTCCTCCTTTAGGATGCTTTAGAATCCCTCTACTAGGCGTTATCTTCAAAGAAGTCTGATCTCCCACTTGAAACTCCAGCTTTCTTTTTCTGTTGTTAGCATAACTCTTCTGTCGGTTTTGCGTGATTTTCAGCCTCTCCCTTATCATCTTTACTTTGTCTGCCATTTCTTCAATATTTAGCTCCTCAGACTTGTTGATTTGTTCATCCTCTGTCCTACCCCAGTATAACGGTACTTGACACTTCCGTCCATATAACGCTTCATAGGGTACCATTCTAATTGATGCTTGATGACTGTTGTTGTAGACCAACTCAGCATAAAGCATGCAATCCAACCACTTATATCCAGAATCCAACACACAAGCCCTAAGCATGTCCTTCAATATCTAGATGACTCTCTCGGACTGTCCATCGGTTCGTGGATGAGTAGAAGTGTTGAGCTTTAGAGTCGTCCCAATTGACTTTTGAAACTTAGTCTAAAACCTTGAAGTAAACCTAGGATCCCGGTCGGATACGATACCCGATGGTACACCATGCAATCTAACCACTTTCCAAATGTAAGTCTTAGCCAGCTTCTCCATAGAATCCTTAACATTTACCGGAATAAAATGAGCGGTCTTGGTCAACCTATCAACCATAACCTAAACGGCATCCTTCAACGTCTTCAACAACGGTAGTCCGATAACAAAGTTCATCGTCACCTTTTTCCACTTCTATTCGGGAATAGGTAATGATTGTAGTAATCTAACAGCTTTCTTATGCTTTGCTTTCACTTTCTGACAAGTCAGATAAGTAAAGATGTATTGTGCCACATCCCTTTTCATCCCCGGCCACCAGTTGGCCTTTTTCAAGTCTTGGTACATTTTCACTTCTCCAGGATGAATAGTATACTTCTCTTGTGGGCCTCATCCATTATCTTTCTCTTCAATTCTAGGTCATCCATACACATAGCCGTTCTCGAAAATACAACACTCCAGCCTAAACAGTCCGTAGTTCCTTATTTCCTTTGTTGCTTTCCTTTGCTTTAAAAGTTTGAAAATCTTGGTTGCTTCGCTGCACCTCACCAATCTCTTGCCTCAGCTTAGGTTACATCTTTAGGTTATATAGGCTGAGCTTTCCTTCTCCTACTTCTACCTTTCGCTTCAAGAGTTCTTGTACTACTTGGACTTTTTACACCCTCATACTAGCCATCCTCACTTTTCGACTCACCGCATCAGCTACCACTTTAGCCTTCCATGGATGGTAGTTAATTAGACACTTGTATTCTTCCAAGAGCTCTATCCATCTTCTCTACCTTAAATTCAAGTCCTTTTGCATGAATATATACTTTAAGCTCTTATGATCTGTGAAGACGTCGTACTTTGCTCCATATAAATAGTATCGTCATTTCTTCAAAGCAAACACTATCGCAGCCAACTCTAAGTCATGTGTTGGATAGTTTGCCTCGTGTGGTTTCAGTTTCCTCGATGCATAGGAGATAACTTTCCTATCTTACATCAACATTGCCCTCAGACCTTCCTTAGAGGCGTTCGTGCACAAGGAATAGGATTTACCTTCTTCAAGTAAACTTAACACTGGTGTCGTCATTAACCTTCCCTTAAGCTCTTGAAAATTCTTCTTACACGTATCACTCCTGACATATGGCACGTTCTTCCTTAGCAGTCGGATCATCAGTGTAGCCAGCGTAGAGAAGTTCGTGATGAACCAACGATAATATCCTACCAATCTAAGAAAACTCCTAATCTCAATCACACTTTCTAGTTGTTTCCAATTAGAGACAGTCTCGACTTTTGCTGGGTCCACCTTGATTTTATCTTTAGATATTATGTGACTAAGAAAGACCACTGAATCTAACCAAAAGTTGTATTTGCTAAACTTAGCATAAAGTTCTCCAGTACTAACTTCAGATGCTCTGCATGCTCCTCAAGACTTTTAGAGTAGATCAGAATATCATTTATGAACACTACTATGAACTTATCTTAGAACGAATAGAAAACTCTGTGTAAAAGATCCATGAAAATAGTCGGTGTATTAGTTACTCCAAATGGTATCATCACGAACTCCTATTGCCCATATCTAGTGTTGAAGGCTGTTTTGGGAATATCCTCCTCCTTGATTCGCACTTGGTAGTAACCTTGTTGGAGATCCAACTTGGAAAAGTAATAAGAACTTTGCAACTGATCGAACAACTCATCAATTAGCAGCAATAGGTACTTATTCTTCATCGTGAGGTTGTTCAACCCTCTATAGTCTATACATAACCTCAGCGTCCTATCTTTCTTCTTTACGAACAACACCGGAGCTCCCCAAGGTAACGTACTAGGTCTTATATACCCTTGCATAACCAACTCCTCCAGTTGTTCCTTCAATTCCTTTAATTCCACAGGTGCCATCTGATAAGAAGTCTTTGATACCGACTCAACTCTAGGAGCTAGATCGATAGTGAACTCGATTTCTCGTGATGGTGGAAGAGAAGTGAGTTCGGCCATAAATACATTTACGAAGTCCTTCACCACCTCGGTGCTTTCCAAGGTACACTAATCATTTGGCTTATTGATTAAGTAAGCCAGATACCCTACACAATCCTTCTTCAGTATTTTCCAAGCCTTTGTTCTTGCTATCAGGAATTTCAACTCTTTTGCCTTCTTCCCGATAAACTCTAATACACCACATTCGAGTCTAATGAACTACACTATCTTGACCTTGCAATCCACTCTTATTCCATGTTTCGCTAACCAATCCATACCCAGAATTAAATCGTAATCGTTGATAGGTAGGGTTATGAGGTCCGCCTTCAAAATCTCTTTCCTGACCACAATATCACACCGTTGCACTACCCTACTTGCATCTCTCTGCCTCCCCAAGGGTGTACTCACTAACATGGTATAAGGCATTTCTACCCTGTCCCAACCTAAATGGCATAAACACTTATTGTTCATATATGAATAAGTCGATTCGGGGTCTATCAAAATAGAAATAGATTGGCCATGAACAAAAAGCGTACCTTCAACCACCACTGAATTAGCTCCAACCTCTTCGTGGTTTAGAGCGAAGACCTAATCTTTCCTTGGGGTTTTTGGCCTTCTCTTCCAGTCGTCCCAGCAGAAGCTTCTCTGTTTGCCCCAGCTGGTGGAGTTGAAGCTCCTTACCCTATCTTGAATAGTTTAAGGTAGTTATTCCTTAGGTGGTTTGGATTACTACCGTTGAAACATCTATTTGTTACTCCCTTTGATCAACAATCCCTTTCTGCATGACCTCGCCTCCTATAGTTCCAACATATCAACACACTCGTTATACAACCTGGTGGAACTGTCTTTGGTTGCTTCCCCTTATTCCCCCACTGCATCAGGCCAGTAGGTCTCTTGTTATTCGGAGGTCTCATTGGTGGATCACTTAGTTGGAAGAATAGGTTTATTGGCTGGTTCTTATCTTCATTCTCCATTGGGGTTGCTACTCTACTGCCGCTGTATATGTCACCGGTGAAGATGGAGCCAGTACCTTCCCTAGATCCTGCCGGAGACCTTTCACAAATTGTCGCGTCCGTTTTTGCTCGGTGTCCACCAAACACTTGCAGTACTTAGACAGTTGAGTAAACCGTGCAATATACTGGGCCACGGTCATCCTTCCTTACTTGAAGGTTTGGAACTCATCCTCCCTCTTTTCCGCTAGCCATCACAGAATGTACAATGCTCTGAAAGCTTTCACGAAGTTCTCCCTTGTTCAGTCACAATCCTTTCTCTCCTAGTCCTCCTAGACTCGTTGCCACCAAGCTCGAGGAGGTCCTCTTAACCTGAATGTAGCAAACTTCACCTTTCCCTTCTCGGTATATTGCAGAGAGTCACGAAAATGTCCTCCATCTGCTCAATCCACTGCTTTGGCTTTTCGTTCTGTTCTTCCTATCCTGGAACGTTGGAGGTTAGAACTTCAAGAATCATTTCAGTGCCTCATCTTCACCCTTAAGTGCCTTCTTATCCACCTTCTCAGTCAAATATTAAAGAATGACAACCATTTTGTTAAAGGCTTGCCCCATGGTCACATCTCCGGACTCTCCCGATGTCAATTCATGTTCTTGTTTAGAATCGTCCTCCACCTCTAGTGTAGATCGCCATGCCTGCTTAGACTTAGGAGCTAATAACACGCTCTCTCGAGTAGCCCTACCCCATCCTACAGCCCTACGTCTTGGTGCCATCTATTTACACCCAATACAAGGTTCATTAGGGGAAAAGTTTATAACATGTAATAAATTAGCTCATAGATTGGAAATAATTTGCAATTCGATGAAAAATAAATTTTGCGAATAATACTCCAAATAGTATAGAGAAATCAATAAAATCATGCTTTCATTAACCAAATCCAACTTAGTACAAAATAAGGGAGTATCCTACTAGGTACTCCTTTTATCCTTGCAAAATAAAATTCAAAATAAGGAATAAATACTGAATCAAATAAATAAACGAACATCTCTTCATAAAAATAAAAGAATAAACACTATGGGTCCCATAAACTCTAAGCTTCACCAGAGTCACTGGAATCCTTAAAGTCTCAGGAGAAGGTTCTACTATCCATCATGCACTATTGTTGGGATGATCTTTCACACGATCCTTAGTGAAACTGAAAGATTGGGGCTTCTTCTTAGGTTGACCTAAAATGTATTCCTTATCATCCCTACCCCTCAGCTTGGCCCTCGACTCCGCATCCCTAAGCTTTTCTATGGCTAACATCAACACATTCTTTGGCCCCCTAGATTCTGACTTGTATGACTTACTTCCCAGAAGCGTCGGGATTCCCTCTTCTATTGACGGGGTCACAGGTGTATCAATACTATCCTCCCCCTCAATCACTTCTATTTCACCATCGCTCTTAAGCTCTCCTATGTTTCCCTTAATCTCAAGTACCCCTAGCTCATCCTCACTCTCATCATTCATTGCTTTTCCATTCCCTATCTCCCCCTCATCATCTCCCTCATACTCTACCATATTCCCATTCTTCTCAAGTGCAGGCATCTCAGGTATCGAGTTCTCGGGTTCTTCCTCTACTCCGAAGACTTCTATCGTAGGCGGCTCATAATCTACCTTATTTGTACCCAAAACCCATCCTCCCTTGGGTTCTGTCTCTGAATTGGATGATGATGAATCTAGTACGGTATTGGGGTTAGGTGCTCTCCCACTCGCAGGACCACACATAAAAAGGCCAGTTTCTGGTCACAGCTGCGGATCTCTTAGTCATTCTATAAAAGAAACATAGTGAAATCAGAACTAGATCTCAATTCTTAATGTTCAAAAACTATTCAATAAATCTCAATTCTTAGGGTTTAGGTACTACTCAATAAAGTTAATTGCCTAAACTGAATTTTTTATACCACTTGTAACACCCCATAACCTACGTACCCAAATAGGGCGAGATGTCCTCCATCCAAAGGATCAGGGGTTTTTATAACGAGGTACAAAAGGAACGAAAATGACTAAATAAAATAATATGATAATCTTTTTACAACCAAAGTTAAACATATACAAGTCTGAGAATCTAAAACTAATAATCGCCTCTCGAAAGAAATACAAAAAAGAAATAAATAAACTAAAGGTCATTTTTTATCTCTTCAATCTATTTAATAAAAGCACTCCCCCGAAAACAGGATGTAAAATAGTGTGAGATTAGCATCTCAATAAGTCACATGTGTGCTAATGTCATATATAAACATTTCGTGCATGTAGCTTTATCAAAACTACAAAATCATGTCTGCAAGACATTTTCATCAATAAATAATTATTCAAATGAGCATTGTTCATCATAACCAAAACAGTTCTCAATAAATCATCATCTTATCATAATCATAAGTTCATTACGTAGGGATTAGCAATGATTCAAATAATAGTATCCTAATCCATATCATGGTTACCACCATGATAGCGTCTCAATGTAACCTTTCAACAATAGGTAGCGGGGGATCCTCCCACTAGGGTGAAATACTCCTTTATCTCTACACCTAACATACCGGTTGTCTATCCCAGATAAATAAAATCCACATGGACCAATATGCTAGCTCGGACAGGCCTAGCTAAGTAGTACTGTCACTTCTCCAAGTTGAGTTCATCTTTTGGAGGTAACCTCCTGCCAGAAGACTCACTCTAGCTCTTCAAGACTATACCACTAATCTACCCCTATTGATTACCCAATGCTCCCTATTTAGAGCTAGAATCATTTCCTTTGTTTTTACAATCATTAAGTACCTTATTTTTGCAAAACATGGTTTTCACATCATGCTTTTCAAAACATTTTAGCATTAAAGGAAAAGAACCCATTTTTAGTTTGAAAGATAAGATTTGACAAAATCATTTGGAGTTTTAAAATATCTATGTTCTCAATCCAAGTATCAAAATATCATAATATTATTTCATCATGTTCAACCCTTGTTTCAATCATCATGTCAACCATTATAGTGATACCATTCCAATCCCCTTGTACAAAAGACTTGCAAACATGTAATATTTAGCAAAACAATTATGCAGAGACTTACTTGAATGTACTTAGAAATCAACCACAACAATGCTTGCCCTCCTTTTCACTTTCTTCCTTATATAGAATTATTGATTCTATAATTAGAATCCAAATATTAACCCACTATCATCATGCATCATAAACCCCTATGATCATATTATTTATCTAATTCATCCATGGCATCAAAATAGACTAATTTATTAGCTTATCGTTATAGCCTAACATGATCATGCATCTCATAATGGCATGCATATAATCGAATTTCATCATCAATATATGAACCTATAATATTCGTCCACCATAAACCTCATATAATAACCCTATTTTCATTCAAAGAACTCATCTTTAACCAACATGCTACAAATCTAGACCTTCATAGCAATATTTAATCATGATCAAAGACATACAGGCCTAGTTCATTCCATTGAACCCTCAAACTCATCAATGTAATCTATTCATGCTTTAATCTAGCCTCTATGCATGACAACACCACCATAAAATTAACTTTATTTAAAGCAAAAAGGGATCGAGCCCAAGAATATCTCTTGACGACACATAATAAGAGCAAAGGTAGCGCCTTTGGTGGTTGCTTGGGTTCACTTGAGCAAGAAAGGTTGATTGTGATGCTCTTGGCCTTCTTGTTCGAAAATATCTAATAAAAAAGGGGCAAGGATCAGCCTCTTGATGATTGAGATTGAGCAGAAAAGAGGAAGATTATTTGAATAAAAGTTGAAAGTGGTTGAAGGGTTACTCACTTTAGGTTAGGATTTCAAGCTTGGAGATGCTTGGAGGTTGAGATGGATGAACTTCTTGGAGAGAGTGGCTGCTGGAAATTTTGTACAGTAAGTAATGTTGAGGGTTTGATGAGAAAAATAGGTTAGGTTGAGGTGTTTTAAATGTTGGGAGAAGTTGATCTTGTTTTGGACTCTTGATCACAAGAAGGAAAAATGACAGCTTTTGGTCTTCTTGGTTTGGCCAAAATTGAGTAGGGTATGGGAGGTTTTTGGTGGCTATTTTCTATTTGTTATTGTAGTTGAAATAAGGGAGGAAAAGATGAGAAAAGAAGCTGCCTTTTGGTTCTTGTATTGGCCTAAAGTTGGAAAAGAGAAATGATGGCTTTTTGGTGTTGTTTTTGCTAAATCAAGAGAAAATTGGGGAACAAGGCTGTTGAAATTTTCGTGTGCTTGTGTGAGTGATAGGGTGGCCAAAATTGAGAAGAAAGAAGTGGAGAAAAATATGGTTGATTAATTGATTAAAAGAATCTTGATTGTTTAAAATTACTTAGGTAAGTTTTCCCCTTTATTTAAGGAATTTGAAAGGAAATAAAAGGCAATCAAGGGTAGTGGCTAGGGTTTATTTTATTTTAGAAAATTTAGGTAATAAAGATGGAATATTGATCCAAGAAATAATTTAGTTAATGTCCTAATTTATTTTAGGTAAAAAATTTATTTAAGGAATACATATATTTGGTGATAGAATCTAGTTTCTTGAAATAAAGCTGAATTTTTATTTCCTTAAATATTAGTTTTCGAAAAGCCCATAGATCTTGGGAAAATATTTATCTCCTTTAAAGATTTGGACTAGATCTTTTTATTTCCAAATAAACTTTTTAGGGAAAATTAACTTTGGAGAAACTTTCCTTCTTTTGAAAATAGTCGCTACAACATAGTTTCCAAAATAAATGCGATATTTTTCTTTCCATAATAAAACTCTTAGATAAGATCTTTAGAAAATTCTAGATGTTGAAATAATTAAACTTTCTAAAAGATTAGAATAAAATATTAATTAGAGAATAATAGGAATTTAAATTACTTTAATTCCTTTTTAGCAAAGTCCAAAATAATTACATTCCTATATTTTAGGATTTGTGGAAGCTAAGGTGGTAGCAACCCTAGAGCGATCGGCCAAGAGGAGGGAAAAAATAAGGGGAAATAGTTTAATTAGAAATAAGAAGGAAAATGTTTGCAAGAGTTGGGATTCGAACTCAAGTCCACTAAGAAATAACACCAATCTCTTACCACTATTCCACAACAACTCTTGTTTAAATATTCCTCCAACAAATTCCCTAATCTCCCACTCACTTACTCCCTTTCCCTTCTAATAAATTCTACTCAATAAAACAAAAGCTCAACCAATACAATTATATCAAAGTAAATAAATTCATGAAATAACAAACTCATAGATTACATATACCCATGAAAATGGTTCAAGTTATCAAATGCAATATAAAATGTTATGTCATGCATGACTTTTCCCATATAATAAAGGTGGTTTAAAATGGAGTATTACATGGAGGCCATCCAAAGAGGATTAATCGATCTTCGAACTCGTCAAGGAGAAGCCTTCACCATACCCAAATGAGGGGATATGAACATCAAGAATTGTCTATCCCTAACATGGGTGGAGGATACAACATACCTTAAGCTAACTTCCAATCGAAAGAAGATTGGGGTGAGCATTCCCTTAGGGGTTTTCAACAAGTCCTAATGAAAGGAAGTAGGAATGGGATAAGAGGAGGAAGAGGAAGGTTAGGAGGAAGAGTGGGCGGTGACAACCATAATAATGTAAAAGGATTAGAGAGTGAGTTTGAGAGAGGACTAGATCGAGATGAGAGTGGACAATTTGAGGAGTATGGAGCACCATATGGGGGAAATAGGATGAGAGCTAGGAGGAGAGAAGAAAATGAAGATGAGAGAGAAATGAATAATGTAAAAATGAAGGTGCCTACCTTCCAAGGGAAAGTGATCTGGAGGTGTACTTTGAGTAGGAGTGAAAAATGGAAATCTTGTTTGATTGCCAAGATTATAATGAACGTAACAAGGTTAAGCTTGCAGTTTTAGGATTCTCTGACTACGTCTTGGTATGGTGGGAACAAATCCTTGCTAATAGAAGAAGGATGGGGGAGAACACGATTGGAAATTTGGAGTTGATGAAGAACTTGATAAGGACACAGTTTGTTCCCTTCCACTATTACAACGAATTACACTAAAGGCTACAAGTACTTAAGCAAGGAAATAAAAGTGTTGAAGACTACAAGGAATTGAAGTCTTGTTGATGAGAGCCAATGTGCGAGAGGATCCCACATCTACCAAAGCTAGGTTTTTAAGTGGAGTAAACTAGGAGGTAGCCAACATTATGGAATTGCATTCATATGACACCTTGGAGGAGATGGTCTACATAGCTATGAAAGTGGAAAGGCAAGTAAGGAGGAGAACATTTATTAAGACTACACCTAATGCCAACTCTACACCTAGCAAGCCAATAGCCAAGAAGGAAGGAGTTTCAAAACCACCACTTAGGGACTTTAACAAACCTAAGAAGGAATGGAACAAGGATAAAGGAATGGCCGTGGAGAGACTCCAAAGGAGTCGAGATATCAAATGCTTCAAATGCCTCAGGTATGGACACATGGCACATAAGTGTCCTAGTAAAAGGACTATATATACCAATGCATTTGGAGATGTGTCTTATGAAGATGGAAAAGGGGGACAAGGAGATAATATGGGAAGAGAAGAGTTGGAAGAGGATGAAGCTACTAGTGAAGAAGTAGAGGAGGTAGGACAAGTGAAGCTAATAAATAATAGAAAGCCAGGTATGCACAGGCAACAAAAAGAAGCCAAAAACATAATGCAGAGAACACAATGGAAGGTTTCGTTTAAGTATAAACCTCTGTTTGTTAAAATTTTCTCTGGCTGTGTAGAACTTGATTGAACAACAAGGATAGCTTCTTCATTTGTAGATATTTATGATTGAAAACTCGCTAATATTCTACCCCTCATTGGCTTAAACGCCGAAGCCTTTTGCTTCTTAGAATATTCCACTACCTAATTTCTTGTTGGTGAAACAAATAGGTGAGGAAAAACTAGTCTCAAAGCTTCTTGATTCATTGCTATTAGTTAGCAAAATCAAGAAGACAAAGATGGGAAAAACAACGAAAGAAGTGATGAAAAATAAAGGCTTGTTGGGGAGTGTTTTTTTCCTCTTCTTGTTGACAGACGTGTGTCTCTATGAAGATTCAAAAAATACACGGCCTAAATCCCTGATAACATAACATTGGGGTTTTGATATTTCAAAACAACCGGAAGTTATCAACAGAAGATGTTTGGCTTAGCCTCAACTCTTCTGTTCCGTAAATAAAAAAATAAAAAAAAAAACCCTTTGGCCCAAGCTATTAGACTATTAATTATTTTTATTATTTTTTTCTTAGACCCAATGAGCCTAAAATAATAAATATTAATTATTTATTTTCTGGGCTTATAGAAATAATCCAATAAATAACTAGTAAGCCTAAATAAACTAGAATAATTATTCAAGTCTTTTTATCTAGTTTAGGCCCAAGTTAATTTTTTGATTATTCAATTTGGACTTAGGCCCTGAATAATTTATTAACCAATTAAACTACATAATAAATTTAATTTTATTTCGCTCATTCTTTTATTTTATTCTATTCGAATAATAAATTAGATTTCATGAATAAAATAAAATCCCTTTTAACTGAGACCATTTCCTCAACCCAAAATTAATTAGAATTTACGGGTTATTCCAAGGACCAAAAAGACATATCGCCTTGGCTACTAAAATAACCAAAATACATCTACTATATAAATAGTTGTATTTTACATTTTAAATATTTTCTAATATTATCATAAAGAAATATTGACTCCAAGAACAATGCTGCGTTAGCTATGTGTCGACCTACAAATGAAATAACTTAAATATCTCTCTACACATCTTTGTGCATTTAGAGAGGAAAAAGTATACTAACACCTCTCTAAAAGACATCTATCATCCTTAGGCTTCTAGTCCAATATTTTCACTTTACAATGGGGTTACCCTAAAGCAAATATCCAAGTCATGTTCCCAGGACCTTGGATATTTAGATCATTCGAACAACCACAAGGGGGAATATAGTATAGAAGCTATATTGTATAAGTCTGTCTTAACTAACTAGTTATATATACTCAACATATAAGTATATTGGTCCTACAATAGAACCTCAACTATAACACATCAAAGCATACGCTTCCAACTTTGTCAAACTACCAACTCATACTCAAGCTGTAGAGTACAAGTCCACGTTGTAGCAGTAGTAGTCTAGGTTTCTACCACATAGTACTTTTAAAAACTACTACTACAAGTCCAGTTCTACGTTTTCGAAATACACTTGTATTATAAAATGAGAAGACTACTCATTGGCTAAAGGTAAGACATTTCATATTTAGAATTCATAATACAATAACTTTACCATGATGAGATTCACACTCTTATCATTCCATTTAGAACGATAGTTTATGTGTTAAGTAACCCATAGCCCATACCTTGCTGTGAAAGATCTCCATTCACATAAACCATTTACTTAAATATAATGGATCTTTTCCATTAAAATTATGCACAAAAGTAAAGAAGAATTCATAAATAATTTTTGAGAATAAAATTTTTATTAATACAATTCAAAATTACATCAGAAACCTAGTTTAAGAGGGCATACATCTTAACAATCTCCCATTTGCACTCTAAGACTAAGTAAGTCTATAGGTGCCTATCCCTATGGCATCTAAGCATCTTCTAAAGACTCTTTCAGCCAAAGGCATAATGAAGAGATCTGCTAGATTGTTCTCTAAGGCAATCTATTCCACCACGACTTTCCGTCTCTGGATGAAATCCCGAATCAAGTACTTTCTCTCAATGTACTTCATCTTTTTGTAGTTCCTGGGTTCTTTGGATTGTGAGACCGCGCCAGTATTGTCGTAATACATCACAACCGACTTATCCATCTATTGCACAACTCCAAGTTCCAAAATGAACTTCCGGAGCCAAACTGCTTCCTTGGATGCCTCCGAAGCTGCCACATACTTACCTTCTATGATTGAGTCAGCATTGCACGATTTCTTGATACTCCTCCATGAAATAGCTCTTCCAGACAAGGTAAAAACATATCCACCTGTGCATTTTCTCTCATTCTTATCTGTCTAAAAGTTTGAGTCTATGTATCCTATAGGAACCAAGTCATCAACCATGTAAACCAGCATATAATCTATCGTACCCTTAATGTACTTGAGAATATGATTCGCAGTTTGCCAATGAATCTCCTATAAGCTTGACTAATATCTGCTAACTAAGCCTACGACAAAGTAGATATCCGTCCTAGTACATAGCATGGCGTATAGGAGATTTTCCATAGCTAAAACATAGGTAATCTTACTCATTCTATCCTTTTCTTTTTGAGACCTCAGATAGTCCTTTAAAGAAAAAGACAACCCATGCCTATAAGAGATTAACACTCTCTTACATGAGTCCATGCTGAACTTGACCAGCATCTTGTCACTGTATATAGTTTGGGATAATTCTAACATTATCTACTTCCTATTTCTAAGAAGCTTAATCTCGAGAATGTAACTGGCTTCTCCCAAATCCATCATACTGAATTGACTAGATAGCTAAACCTTAAAAGATTACAGTATCCCGACATCATTCCCAATGAGTAGAATGTCATCCACATATAGTACACGAAAAATCACGTTTATGCCTTCCAGTTTTTTATACACACATTGTTCATCCTCATTTTAAATGAAATCGTAGGACTTTATAGTCTCATCGAAAGGAATATTCCATACTCTGGATGCCTGCTTAAGTCTATAAATGGATTTTTTAAGTTTACAAACCATGTGTTCCTAGACTTCAGTAATAAAACCTTCTAGTTGGAACATATAGATGTCTTCACTAAGATGGCCATTTAAAAATGCCTTATTGACATGAATTTACCATATCTTGTAGTCATAATGACATGCGATGGTAAGGAGGATACAGATAGACTTAAGCATGGCTACCGGTGAAAAGGTTTCCTCATAATTAATACCTTATTTTTGAGTATATCATTTCGTCACAAGCCTAACTTTGAAGGTTTTCACATTCCCATCCTCTCCCGTCTTCCTCTTGTATACTAACTTACACCCAATAGGTTTTATCCCTTCAGATGAAGCTACAAGATCCCAAACCTGATGGAAGTACATAGACTTAATTTCAGCTTCCATTGATTCATACCATAGGTTTGCATCAGCATCAACAATAGCCTCATCGTATCTAATGGGATCTTATTCTTGAGGGTCGGAGATTAGGTCAAAAGCCTCTCCAGTCTATCGTTTTGGAACCCTAGATATCCTCCCACTACAACGAGACTCCGTTTGTACAGGCTCCTGAGGCTGTGCCTCTTCTTGTTCTATAATCGGGCTAGAAGAAGTCGTTTCAGAAGATAACTTCTCATTGAGTTCCAACCTTGTTGAACCTTTAGTGGATGTGCTTTGATCATCCTACAAGTATATAGCATTAGTACTTACAAATACATTTTGCTCCTTAAGAAGATAAAAGTAACCACCCTTTATTCTTTTTTGATACCCAACAAAATAGCATAATTCTGATCTGGGTTCTAATTTGTCTCCCTTGATTAGTACATAAGCTGGACAATCTCATATCTTGAGATGATTTAGACTTGACTTGCACCTAGTCCACATCTTATAGGGCGTCCTATGTACTGATTTAGAAGGTACTAAGTTTAAAATATATATCGTTGTTTCCAAGGCATATCCCCAGAAAGACACTGGATGAGCAGCATATGACATTATGTTGCGTATCATTTCCATCAATGTCATGTTCTTTGTCTCAGCTACTCTGTTCTGTTGGGGTGTTCCTAGTGCAGAGAGTTGGGATACTATCCTATGATATATCATGTAGTCCTTGAATTCATCAATGAGGTACTCTCTACCACGATCTAATCATAAGGTTTTGATTAGTTTACCTGTTTAACACTTCACTTCAGCCTTAAACTCTTTGAACTTGTTAAAAGAGTCAGACTCGCATCTTATCAGGTAAATATAACCACACTTAGTACAATCATTCGTGAAGGTGATGAAATACCTAAACCCCCCATCTTGTTGGTGTAGACAAAGGCCCATACACATCAATGTGAACAAGACTCAATGTTTCCTTGGCTCTATCTGCCTTTTGAGTAAAGGACCTTTTGGTCATTTTTTCTATAAGACAGGATTCACACTGAGATCAACTTTTCAATCTCAATGAGCCCAAAGGCCCATCATGGATTAACCTCTAAATCCTGGTTGATTCAATATGACCTAACCTTAGATACTAAAATATGAGTCATTGATATTGGTCTTTCTCTTTCTATTTAAAGGTTCAGATTAAGCATTGTTTAATTGATTATTAATAGGATTAATGAAGAATAAGTTTTCATACATGTGCCCAGTACATAAAACTTCTCAATTTCTACTGATAATTATACAAGAATGGAAAGAAATAGAGTATTCTTGGTTTATTAATTTTGCAACTGAAACTAAATTTTGTCTAAACCCAAGAACAAATAAAACATCATTCAATATAACTATTCTATTACAATTAAAATCAAGTTCCAGTTCTCCCACTGTAAGGGCTTAAACATGTGCTCCATTTCCCACGCACAGTCCATGTTCATCCTTCTGGAATGTTCTAATCTTTCTAAACCCCTGCAAGGAGTTACAAACGTGATCAGTGGCTCCTGAATCAACAATCCAAGCAGAACTTGATCTAACCATTGATATAGACTCTAGATAAAAAATATTACCTGTGGGATTTTTTTTGGCTTAAAGATCTAGACACTCATTTTTCCAGTGTCTCTTCTTCCCACACTTGAAGCAATTACCCTTGGGTTTGTCTTTGGGTTGGGACTTGGGCTGGTGCACTACATTACCTTTCTTCTTCTTGAACTTTCTGGGCTTGGACTCAATTCTTAAGGAAGAAGCCATCAGAGTCCTTACTTCTGGCTTCATGACCTTTTCCGCCAACTGGAGCTTTTTCATTAAATCAGTTGAACTTATGTTTAACTTGTTCATGTTGTAGTTCAACTTAAATTGAGTAAAAGAGTCTAATAAAGATTCGAGAACCATGTCCACTTGGCTCTCGGGGTCAATGGCAGTCCCCAAGACTTCCGCTTCCTCAAAAGCAACAATCATTTTGAGCATATGTTCCCTGACTAATACTCTCTTAGCCATCTTGGTGCTTATTGTTCAAAGAGCTTCCTGCTTTATGGGCCGGCTCTTGTCCGAGAACATCGTTGCTAATGATGTGCTTATTTCGTACGTAGTTGCCATGTGCTCATGTTTAGATTGGAGTACATTAGACATGGAGGCTAACATATAGCATCGTGCCATTTCATCAGCCTTCTTCCATACTTTCTCAGCCTCTCGTTCCTCATTGGTGGAACCCTCCTTGATAACAGGGAAGGTTTCATAGAGAACATACTTATACTCCTCTACTGTGAGTATTATATCCAAGTTTCTTTTCCAGTCTACATAGTTGGGACTTATTAGCTTATTCTCTCAGAGAATGATGGCTAAGGGACTGAAAGAACCTCCACTAACAATTTCTGGAAATTGAAAAATAAAAGAAATTCTCAGTTTTGTGAAAAATAAAATAATTTTGTACACTTTATCCTCATATTAAACTGATAATAGTTAACCCCATCACTATTATCTTTAACATGATTAATTTGGCTCTTAGGAAAACTGACATAGCTTCTTGGGAAGATTAACAGTTTTCTAAGCTAAGTGTGTTAACCACCACAAATTAATTTTCCTTCTAGGTATGATCTAGAAGATAACTCTATCGATGGGATGGTTATTTCTTCTCATTTCCTATGAACATGCCTCGTACTGTAACCTCCAACGTGGGGTTGGCTAATAATAGTACGTGTCCCGAGTTATTAATTACACATTTTCCTTAGTTTTAGATCCTTGTGGTATCTCCATCTTATACGAGTTCACTGCCAAGGTGACACGAGGAGACTCACGATCTCTAATGAGGATTGTGATAGAAGCCGTGGGGCCATTGGAACCCATCTCCCACTAAATTTTTAAAATGAGGGTTTTCTTGGACAAATATCATTTGAAAAATTCCATTAAGTTTTCTTTTAACTAAAAAACAAAATATTTAAACCAATAAAAATTTCTATGTCAAGGTTTATACCATTTGAGAAAGTTTTCCATGGATTAATTTTATTTTAGTTAAAAACTTAATAATTTCAAAAATTTCCATTAAAACTTTCTAGATATTTTGATCTCAAGTTTTTATTTGATAAAAATAATTTTCTTTTGTGAAAATAAATTAAAATGGTTTCCTATTTTAACTTACAAAAATTTCTAAATCTAAAATATTTTCTATGTCATGGATAAAAAAACCTTTAAGAAAATAGCCAAGGATTAATTTTTGTTTAAGTTAAAATTAACCATTTAATTAAAGAAAATATTTTTCCTTGTCAAATAAAAATTCCCAAAGACTTTAGTCTTTGAGAAAACGTGCACATCAAAATTAAAATAAATAGCATGCTAAAAAACAGTAAATGTTTTCATACTTTTCTATTTTTAAACCAAAGTGCCCAAAGAATAAAATTAAACCCATTAATTAAATTAATTAATGGTATTGTTTAATCCTAAAAATCCTTTAATATTATTTTTCATGCAAAATATTCAAAAAATATTAATTATTGCAAAAATAATAACTTCACCTAGTATTGAACCAAAAACAAAAAAGAAATTGCGCATGAATTACAGAATTTTTTTTAAAAAAAAAAAATCTGGCTTTGTGCACCTGCCACACCGGATCATGGCCTATGGAAAGGTTCATGGACCATGATCTGCACGAGGCACCCGCACCCGCCCCAGGGACATGGTCACAATAGTGATCGCATCTTGGGGAGGATGCAAAGCATTCTTCCAATGATGCTTCTGGGATTGCCGAGCCGAGGGGCAACTCGGGCCCAGCTGTGGCTCTTGAGCCATGGCTCAACTAAGCCGTCCCTCGACCCCGAAGACAAGGCTCGGCTCGGGCAGCGACTCTTCTTCATCTTCTTCATTTTTATTTTTTTTTTTTGGTAATTTTTCCAAATTTCTTCTACACTTCTTCTCGCGACTTCAACAAATAGCTTCTTTGTTACAAATTTTTATCAAAACAAAAACCACATCTGCCTATACCCTTTAAATTTGGATTTACACGATTGCTATGAAAAAATAATAGATTTACAGTGGATCCTAAACCTCAACCATGAGGTGTACAGAGAGCCTATCCCATACTAAAATAGCGAAGGTTCATAGGCAATAATCAAACAAATATTTGGCCAATTTTATTAACTAGCATACATGCTTCCTAAGCCATTCAAAGCTTCACTCTCTGACACCACTTGAAGCTAATAAATAACAGAAAGCCATGCATGCATAGGCAATAAACAAAAGCAGAAAACATAATGCAGAGAACACAACGGAAGGTTTCATTTAAGTATATGCCTCTACGCATTAAAATTTTCTTTGGCTGTGAAGAACTTGATTGAACAACAGGGATAGCTTATTCACTTGTTGATGCTTCCGGTTGAAAACCCACTAATCTTATACTCCTCATTGGCATGAACGCCGAAGCCTTTTGCTTCTCAGAATATTCCACCGCCTAATATCTTGTTGGTGAAACAAATAGGCGAGAAAAAAACTAGTCTCAAAGCTTCTTGATTCATTGCTATTAGTTAGCAAAATTAAGAAGATGAAGATGGGAAAAACAACAGAAGAAGAGATGAAAAACAAAAGCTTGTTGGGGAGAGTTTTTTTTTTCTCTTCTTGGTCATAGACACGTGTCTTTGCGAAGATTGAAAAAATAAACAGCTTCAATCCATGATAACATAACACTGGACTTTTAATATTTCAAAACAACTGAAAGTTATTAACAGAAGATGTTTGGATTAGCCTAAACTCTTCTGTTCTGTGAAAAAAAAAAAAAATTCTTTGGTCCAGGCTATTGGATAATTAATATTTTTATTATTATTATTTTCCTTGGACCTAATAAGCCTAAAATAATAAACATTAATTACATATTTTCTGGGCTTATAGAAATAGCCAAATAAATAATTAATAAATCCAAATAAATCAAAATAATTATTCAAGTCTTTTTATCTAATTTAGACCCAAGTTAATTTTTTAATTATTCAATTTGGGCTTAGTCCCTGAATAATTAATTAACAGATTAAACTAGATAATAAATTTAATTTTATTTCTCTTATTCGTTTATTTTATTCCAGTTCAATAATAAATTAAACTTCCTAAATAAAATAAAATCCCTTTTAACTGAGACCATTTCCTCAATCCAAAATTAATGAGGATTTACGGGCTTTTCCAAGGACCAAAAAGACATATAATCTTTGCTACTAAAATGACCAAAATACTCCTATTATATAAATAGTTGTATTTTATATTTTAAATATTTTCTAATATCATCATAAGGAAATATTGATCCCATGGACAATGCTGCATTAGCTATGCCTCTAACATATAGGTGAAATGATTAAAATACCCCTCTACAAATCAATGTGCATTTAGAGAGGAAAAAGTATACTAACACCTTTCTAAAAGACATCTACCATCCTTAGGCTTTTAGTCCAATAATCCACGACTTCTTGAAATATTTTTGCTTTCCAAGGGAGTTACCCTAAAGTAAATATCTAAGTCATGTTCCCTAAAGACTTGGATATTTAGATCATTCAGACAACCACAAGGGGCGATATAGTATAGAAGCTATCTTGTACAAGTTTGTCTTACCTAACTATTTACATATGCCCAACATACAAGTATATTGGTCTTACAATAGAATCTCAACTACAGTACATCAAAGCGTAATCTTCCAGCTTTGTCAGACCACCAACTCAAACTTAAGCTGTAGAGTACAAGTCCACACTGTAACAGTAGTAGTCTAGGTTTCTACCACATAGTACTTTTAGAAACTACTACTACAGGTTTAGTTCTACGTATTCGAAATACACTTGTGTTATGAAATAAGAAGACTACTTATTAGATAAAGGTAAGCCATTTTGTATTTAGAATTCATAACACATTAACCTTACCATGATGAGATTCCCATTCTCATCATTTGGTTAAGAACAATAGTTTATGTGTTAAGTAACCCATAGTCCATACCTTACCGTGAAAGACTTCCATTCACATAAACTATTTACTTAAACACAATAGATCTTTTTCAATGAGATTGTGCATAAAAGTAAAGAAGAATTCACAAACAATTTCTGAGAATAAAACTTTTATTAATAAAAATCAAAATTACATCAGAAACCTAGTCTAAGAGGGCATACATCCCAACAATAGGTGCATTCTTTGCTTGGAGTTGCTAGAAGGTCATTGAGTACTTAAGCTAAGGAAGATGATCACCACTAGCAAAAGGAGAACATCTTCTATACTAGGTGTTTCATTGCAAAGGTGCCATGCAGTATGATAGCAGATAGCGAGAGTTGTACTATGTGATTAGTGCAACTCTAGTGGATGAGATGAAATTAGATACTATGAGGCATCCTTGTCCTTACAAACTATAATGGCTTAACGATAGTGGAGAGATGAAAGTGAACAAGCAAGCCATGATTACCTTTGACATGCGAAACTATAAGGATGAGGTGCTATGTGATGTAGTCCCCATGCAAGCTGGTCACCTACTTCTTGGGAGGCCATGGCAATACAATAGGGGTGTGGTACATAATGGGAAAAAAAACACCTACACCATAAGTAAGAAAGGAAAGAAATATGTTCTCTTACCCATGAGTCCTAGTGAAGTGAGATTGGATCAAAGGATAATGAGAGAGAGAGAAGAAAAAAGTAGTTAAGAGGAAGGTAAAAGTGAAAAAGAAACGAGGGCCAATGAAAAGAATGAAAGCATAAAAGAAAAGAGCGTAAATGAAAGAAAGAAGAGTACAAAACAAAAAAGAGGGCAAAAGCAAGAGAGGGGAGAGGAAAAAAAAGTGAACTTCTTTGCTAAGGGTAGTTATGTCATAGAAGCTATAGAAGCAAAGGAGCTGGAGTTACTACTCTATTACAAAGGTGTTTATGCAACTACTAACGAGTCTGCTTTTTCTTTGTCTCATGACATTGTAGGAATTATTGAAGAATTTGAGGATATGTTCCCAAATGAGGTGCCCGAAGGATTGTCACCCATTAGCGGGATTGAGAACTAAATCAATTTCTTGCCTGGAGTTGTCATTCCAAATCACCGGCATATAGGTGCAACATGGAGGAGGCCAAGGAGTTGCAAAGGTAAGTTGAAGAGCTACTCAAGAAGGGCCAAATGTGAGAAAGTCTAAGTCTATGTTCGGTTCCCATTCTCCTAGAGCCTAAGAAGGATCGAACGTGGAGGATGTGTGTTAATTGTCATGCAATCAACAATATTACGGTAAAATATCGGTACTCCATTCCTCATCTTGATGATTTATTAGATGAGTTGCATATGGCATGCGTTTTCTCAAAAATTGACATGAAATCCGGTTATCATCAAATTAGAATTAGGGAGGGTGATAAATGGAAAACTACTTTTAAAACTAAACAGGGATTATATGAGTGACTTGTGATACCTTTTGGTTTATCAAATGGACCTAGCACTTTTATAAGATTAATACATCATATCTTGAGAGAATCCCTTGGAAAATTTTTTGTGATATATTTTGACGATATTCTCATTTATAGCAAGCCGCATAAGGAACACTTAAATCATCTCAAATGCGTGCTTGATGCTCTTAAGAAGGAATTATTGTATGCCAACTTTGATAAATGCTCATTTTGCATGGAGAAAATCACATTTCTTGATTTTGTAGTGAGTTCTAAAGGCATAGAGGTTGATAAGGAGAAAATTAGGGCAATTTAAGAGTGACCTACCCCTAAAACCATTACCGATGCTAAGAGTATCCATAGGCTGGCAAGTTTCTATAGGAGGTTGTTAGGAACTTTAGCACCATAGCCGCTCCATTAATGGAGGTAGTAAAGAAGTCGATTGGGTTTAAATGGAAAGAACCACAAAAGAAAGCCCTTAATACCTTGAAAGAAAAATTGAGCTAAGCTCTACTCCTTTCATTACCCAACTTTGACAAAACCTTTGAAGTGGAGTATGATGCAAGTGTGAAGGGTATAGGAGCCGTCTTGACACAAGACCAAAAACGTATAGCCTACTTTAGTGAGAAGTTGTCCAGAGCCACTTTAAACTACTCAACATATGATAAGGAATTATATGCTCTGGTGAGGACCTTATTCTATTGGCAACATTATCTTTTGCCTAAGGAGTTTGATATTCACACTGATCATGAGTTTTTGAAGCATCTCATCAAGGGACAAGAAAAACTCAACAAGAGGCATGCCAAGTAGATGGAATTTGTGGGAGCATTCCATATGTTATCAAATATAAGAAAGGTAAGGAGAATGTGGTAGCAGATGCCTTGTCACGAAGGTATTCACTTTTAAACTCCCTTGATGCTAAATTTCTTGGTTTTGAATTTCTTAAAGAATTGTATAAAAATGATGAGGAGTTGGGTGAAATCTATCTTGCTTATAAGAGAGGGGGTCTTGATAACTTTTACAAGCATGATGGGTTCACTACGGGAAAACTGGGATTTAAAGACAAAAATATTTTATCTCTAAATAGAGACTAATTTGAGACAGAATGGAAATGAACTGATTTTTAAAAAATTAAAATGGGATATTTGAGACAAAATAGAGACAAAAATTTTTCATCTCTAAATAAAACGTTTCTATTTGGTCTCTAAATAGATGCAAAATAAAGACAAAAGTAATGCCATCTCAATTTTATCTCTAAATAGAATCAAAATAGCAACGACTCTCAATGCGTCTCAAATATCAGAGACAAAATAGAGACAAATATTTTTCATCTCTAACTAAAACGTTTCTATTTAGTCTCTAAGTAGATGCAAAATAGATACAATAGTAAAGCCGTCTTAATTTTATTTCCAAATAGAGTCGGAACCATAGTGACGGTCAATGCGCCTCTAATATTAGAGTCGAAATAGAGATAAAAAAGTTATAAGTCTCTAATATTAGAGACGAAATTGAGAAGAAAAAGTTAAGTTATTAGTCTCTAATATTAGAGACGAAAAAGTTATTAGTCCCTAATGTGTTTAAAATTAAAAACTAATTAGAAATGAATATGTTCGTCTCTACCATTTCATTACTCCATTTTTTCGGATAATTGGTCTCAAAATTAGAGACGGTCTTTGTCGTCTCTAATTGGTCTTTAAATAGAGACGTTTTAAAGATTATAAAATCAATCTCAAATATTTGAGGCTAGTTAGAGTCTACATTTTTTGTCTTTAAATTTTAGAGACGAAAAGCATGATTTGCGTTTTTGTCTCTAAATTAACTCTAATTTCAAATCCGTCTCTAAAGTTGCAGAAGGTCTTAGTCGTCTCTAAAGAGAAATGTTTTAAAGATTATGAAATTAGTCTCAAATATTTGAGACTAATTAGAATTTACATTTTTTATCTCTAAATTTTAGAGACAAAAAGCATGATTTAAATTTTTGTCTCTAAATTAACTCTAATTTCAAATCCGTCCATAAAATTGGAGACGGTCTTAATCGTCTCTAATTGGTCTCTAAATATAGATGATTTAGAGATTATCAAATTCATCTCAAATATTTGAGACTAATTAGAGTCTATATTTTTTGTCTCTAAATTTTAGAGGCGAAAAGATTATTCATGTTTTTGTCTCTAAATTGACTCTATTTTCAAGTCAATGGTCATTGTCTCCATTTGGTTTTTAATTTTCTATTTAGAGACAAAATAGATACTAGATTAAGTCGTCTTCATATCTCTAAGTATATTTGACAAATTTTAAAAAAATAAAATTTTATTATGTTAAAATAATAATAATTGTAGGAGATTACAAATTGAACATGGACTTATAACAAATTTAGCAGTTGGATTGTTAATAGGGTATAAAATACTAATCTTTGTAAATACGTTAGGTTTTGGGCTTTTATATAGAGGTTATGATAGATCATGCGGCAAATCATACCCAATTACCTTCAAATTTGGCCATAATACTGGTTTTATCAATTTTAACAAATCTAAGGTTGGATTGTTAATTTAATATACTTATATTTCGAAATGCTTTAGGTTTTAAGCTTTTATATGGAGATTATGCTAGATCATGTGGCAAATCATATCCGATTACCTTCAACTTTGGCCGTAATACTTTTTCTTTTTAAAACAATTTTAAGAAATCTAACGGTTGGATCGTTAATTTTATATGCTAATCAATGTAAATGTGTTAGGTTTTGAACTTTTATAGATAGAGATTATGCTAGATCATGTGGCAAATCATATCCGATTACCTTCAAATTTGGCCATAATAGTTTTTTTTTTAAACGATTTTAATAAATCTAACGGTTAGATCGTTAATTTGATATGCTAATCAATGTAAATGTGTTAGGTTTTGAACTTTTATATATAGAGATTATGCTATATTATGTAGCAAAATTTAGTAATTACCTTCAAATTTGGCCATAATACTTATTTTAGCAATTTTAACAAGTCTAATAGTTATATCATTAATTTGATATGCTAGTATTCATAAATGCATTACACTTTGGGCTTTTTGCATAGAGATTATGCTAGATTATGTGGCTAAATATATCTGATTACCTTCAAATTTAGCCATAATACTTTTTAAAGCAATTTTAACAATCTAACGGTTGGATTGTTAATATTTGTAAATGTGTTCTGATTTTAGTATTTATGTAGAGATTATGCTAGATCATGTGGCAAATTATATCCGATTACCTTTAAATTTGGACATAATACTTTTTAAATTTTTTAAAACAAATTTAATGATTAGATCGTTAATTTGATATGCTAATCAAGGTAAATGTGTTAGGTTTTGGGCTTTTATATAGAAATTATACTAGATTATGTGGTAAAATATATCCAATTACCTTTAATTTTGATCATAATACATTTTTTTTTAGCAATGTTAATAATCTAACAGTTGGATCGTTAATTTAATATGCTAATATTTGTCAATATGTTCGGATTTGGGCTTTTATGTAGAGATTATACTAGATCATACAGCAAAACATATCCGATTACCTTCAAATTTGGACATAATACTTTTTTTAGAAATTTTAACAAATTTAATGATTGAATCGTTAATTTGATATCCTGATGTTTCTAAATGTGTTAGGTTTTAGGCTTTGATGTAGAGATTATGCTAGATTATGCATCAATATATATATATATATATATATATATATATATATTGCAATTTTAACAAATCTAACGGGTGGATTGTTAATTTGATATGCTATTGTAAATGTGTTAGATTTTAGGCTTTTATGTAGAGATTATGTTAGATTATATGGCAAAACATATTAGATTGCCTTCAAATTTGGCCATAACACTTGTTTTAGCAATTTTAATAAATCTAACGGTTGGATTGTTACTTTAATATACTAATCTTTGTAAATGTGTTTAGATTTAGGCTTTTACGTAGAGATTATGCAAGATCATTTGGCAAATCATATCTGATTACCTTCAAATTTGGACATAATACTTTTTTGAGAAATTTTAACAAATTTAATGATTGAATCTTTAATTTGATATGCTAATCAATGTAAATGTGTTAGGTTTTGGGCTTTTATATAGAAATTATGCTAGATTATGTGGCAAAACATATCTGAGTAAAATCAAATTTGGATATAATATATTTTTTAGCAATTTTAATAAATCTACAGTTGGATTGTTCATTTGATATGTTAATCTTTGTAAATGTGTTCAGTTTTGGGCTGTTATGTAGAGATTGTGCTAGATCATATGGTAAATCATATCCGATTACTTTCAAATATGAACATAATACTTTTTAAAAAAAATTTAACACATTTAACGGTTTGATTGTTAATTTGATATGCCAATCAATGTTAATGTGTTAGGTTTTGGGCTTTTATATAGAGACTATGCTAGATTGTGTGGCAAAATTGATCCGATTACAATCAAATTTGTACATAATACATTTTTTTAGCAACTTTAACAAATCTAATGGTTAGATCATTAATTTGATATCTTTATGTTTCTAAGGACTTTAGGTTTTGGGATTTTGTATGGAGTTTATATTAGATCATATGTCAAATCATATCCAATTGCTTTCAAATTTGGCCATAATACTTTTCTTAGAAATTTTAATAAATCTAACGGTTGGATCATTAATTTGATATGCTAATCAATATAAATAGGTTAGGTTTTGGATTTTTATATGGAGTTTACACTAGATCATGCCGCAAATTATATCCGATCACCTTCAAATTTGGCCAAGAATCTAGCTTTAGCAATTTTAACAAATCAAATGGTTAGATCATTAATTTGATATGCTTATATTTCTAAATGCTTTAAGTTTTGGGTTATATATGGAGGTTATGTTAGATGATATTGCAAATATTTGATTATCTTCAAATTAGGCAATAATAATTCTTTTTTAGTAATTTTAACAAATGTAACGGTTGAATTATTAATTTGATATACTTATCTTTGTAAATGTTTTAGGTATTGTACATACATATATATATATATATATATATATATGTTGTATGTATGTATGTAGATATTATGATAGATTATGTGGCAAAACATATTTGATTACCTTCAAATTTCTCCATAATACTTTTTTTAGGAGATTTAACAAATCTAACAGTTAGATTGTTAATTTGATATGCTAATATTTATGATTACGTTAGGTTTTGGGCTTTTATATAGAGATCATGCTAGATTATGTGGCAAAATATATTCAATTGCCTTCAAATTTGACCATAATACTTTTTTAAATAATTTTAACAAATCTAATGATTGAATTGTTAATTTGATATCCTTATATTTCTAAATGCGTTAGGTTTTGGGTGTTTCTATAGCGATTATGCTAGATTAAATAGAAAAACATATCTGATTACCTTCAAATTTGGCAATAGTACTTTTCTTACAAATTTTAACAAATGTAATGGTTGGATTATTAATTTGATATGCTAATCTTTTTAAATGCATTAGGTTTTGGGTTTTATGTAGAGATTATGTTAGAATATGTGGCAAAACATATCCAAATACCTTCAATTTTGGCCATTATACACTTTTTTAGCAATTTTAACAAATTTAACGGTTGGATTGTTAATTTGATATCCTTATGTTTCTACATGCCTCGGGATTTAGGCTTTTATGTAGAGATTATGCTAGATTATGTGTCAAAACATATCGGATTACCTTTAAATTTGGCCATAATTCATTATTTTGTAATTTTAACAAATCTAATGGTTAAATCATTAATTTAATATACTAATATTTGTAAATGCGTTAGATTTTGGACTTTTATGTAGAGATTATGCAAGATTATGTGGCAAAACATATCCAATCACATTCAAATTTGACTATAATACATTTTTAACAATTTTAAAAAATTTAATGATTGCATCGTTAATTTGGTATGCTAATCTTCGTTAATGTGTTTGGTTTTGGGCTTTTATGTAGAGATTATGCTAGATTATGTGACAAATTATATCCGATTACCTTCAAATTTGACCATAATACTTTTTTTTATAGAAATTTTAATAAATCTAATGATTAGATCATTAATTTGATATGCCAATCAATTTAAACGGGTTAGGTTTTGGGCTTTTATTAGAGATTATACTAGATCATGCGGCGAATCATATCCGATTACCTTCAAATCATATCCGATCATGCGACAAATCTTTTTTATTTGTATTATTATTAGAATATTTTTGTTAATTTAGTACAATGTAATTGCCTTTGTTTTATTTTAATTTCAGTTTTTAAATATAAAGAATAAATATATTATAAATTATGCATTTATAATTTGAGATGTTAAAAGATTATTACTTTTATTAGACTACATTATTAGTTATGACAATAGTTCTATATTTTTATATTTTTTAATAAAATATAAAAAATTCCTTTAAAAATATATATTATTTTTTTAAAAAATAAAATATAAAAATTAAAGATTTTATTTTTTATTATTAGATAACAATAAAAGAAATAATCTAAGTAAGAAATAGTAAAAAAAAAAAAAGGAAATTTTATGAGCAAGAGTGGGTGGTATTCCTCCGATTTATTTCATCTACATGATACATTCCAACTAAACTACGTAAATGCTACCATTAATGGCCTATTTAATAACTTAATTAAGAATTTAAAATTAATTAAATACTTATTTAATTAGGTGTTTGATGACGAATAGTATTAAATACTTAATCATTTATGTTTTTACCCTAACAAAAAAACCACAAGAATATATAGTAATATTTAAAAAAATCCCAAAAATATTTGTTTGTAGTAGCTTCATTCCAAAATTTAATCTTTTCATTTTTTTTTTGTTCTATAGTTAATTTACATCGATTTTTATGAAAATTTCATCCTTTCCAAAAGTCCCGCTAATTTACACCAATTTTCATGAAAATTTTGAAAAGAATCCAAAGCTCCAAATCTCCTTGCCCTCAAGCCCTCACATTTTTCATTTTAACGTGCTTCTCTATTTCTATCAATCTCCACTCCAATCCTCTGTAAATTCTTCTCCACTTCGCTAATCCTAGTTTTAAGCGTCAGAGCTATGTCCATATCTCCTCCGATCCCTCAGAATACTACCTATGATAATGATGAAAACTTTCATTTCGATTGTGAAAGACATTGTTCGAGGGAAGCAGAGCTGGAAAATTGTCTTCAATGATCCTTCAATTTCAGCTCTATCGCTTGTGTGCTTCATTTGTGCAGACGATTGGAATTTGTATGTGGTGGTCAGAAGTTGCACCAATTCTACTACCATAGCCACCAACACCGTTGCCACATCATCAACTAGTTTCACTCCTACCAGAGTCAATAATAGAGGATTAGGAGATTAGTTTGCAAACCCTCTTTTCAACACGACGATAGCCTATTTTATTTTCCTGGGGTTGTAGATGACAAAGATGACTCATTTTAAGGACTTGAAGAAATTTACAAGGAATTGTATTCCGATACTCATCATAGCCCCTATCCATCCAATCCTATCCCTGGAGAATTCTAGAATCAACCTAGGATTCAGGCACCTCAGCAACAAGTTCATCCACATGTACAACCACAGCAAGTGACATTTACACCTCAAGCATGCGATTCTTGGTTCTTGTCTCTCTTTTCCATCTACAAGTCCTCAGCTTGTACAACCTCGAAGAAGGTGAGCTTTCTCTTGGACTAAAATGAGAAAATAATTTTTGAAGGATGTCAAAGTTCCTTGAAGTTCTCTAAAATGAGATTTTTTTCAAGAAAAATCAGCAGACAATGGTTATTCATCAAATGACACAGGAGGAACTCTTAGGTGATTCATGGGCTTGGCGAAAATATGGTAAGAAGCCAATCAAAGGGTCTCCATATCCAAGGGTTTTTTTTAGCAATCTGCATAGATTCTTTCACCCTTTAAATTTCTGAACTATGAATTGTTCATTGCTGCTTCTGTTTGGAATGAAATTAGGTTTTTGTTGCTGGCCCTCCAACCTCAAATCCAATGTCCCTTTCTCCTCTAATCTTGGCAAGTCATAAAGTTTGATTCTTTTTTAATTTGACAAGAATAAGGGATATTTTTATGAACGCAATTGTGTTTGAGGGGTTTTAGGGAAATGTGGAGAGAATGAAGGCCTGAAATTGCCAACATCCAAAGAATACAAATTAGATGAGCTGAACATTATGAGATAATTTGTCCCTCCTCTTTTTATTGATTTGTTCCCCATCTCATTTTGTAAATATTGATGTATTCTGGACATTATGAGATTTTTTGCTATTAGGCTGTCCTATTCCTACTATTGATGACCTCGATAGAGTAGTTATTCCAAAGAAAAGATCTCTGGAAAGATTTGTTCAAAGTCTATCCTATGTCATAGAAGATGATGTGGCCAATAATGGATCTCAATCTACTCCTTTATTTGGAGAACATCAAACTTGGCAAGAAAAAGATAAGAGCTTTAAAGTGAAGTCCACAATGAAGGTAACTAATACAATATGATTTGTATGTATTTTGTTTACAGTATGAAAATATTTGGATAAGAAGCTTATGCTCATGCTCTTGATCTCTTGGAGCTCACTTATTGAAGTCTTGTGGTGGATTTCAAAACTTGAAATGTTCCTAGCTTCTCACATCTTTAACTCGTGTTTTGCCTATATTATCATGTTATTTATCAGAAACAACATTCTAGTACTACAAAGATATCAATCTTGTGAACAGAACCATTCAGTTTTAGCATAATTGCCTGATTGAGTTCCTTTAATGTTCTTGAGAATATGACTACATGCATTTGATTGTGAAATATTGGGAGCTTCAGTAAATAGTTTAGAGGAGGGTGACAGTAGCCTGCATTCTTACATTTAATGTGATGAACTTTAAGGTATAAGCTAGAGTTTTTGGTAAGCATTCGATTAACAAATTAATTAAAATAAATGTTAGACAACTTAAGTTGTGAATATACAACACTACAGGTATAAGTTCGTAGATAGCAAAACAAATTTATGTATAAAAATTCTTAGATCTTTGTACAACCTAATCCTTGTAGTGCTTATTTGTGGAATTGTTGTCTATATCCTAATTTGTGAATGAAATTCTTTTGTATTTTATGCTACTTTTTGGATTTCTTGTTTTAATTGAAAGTTTTAGCTTTAACCCTAATGTTGATTGTTAATGATTGTTGATGGGGGCTAAAATCGTCACTATTTTTCTAGTTATTTGAGGTTAAATTGAAATACTTTTGATATAATAACTAGGCATATTCCTACCTATTTGACATTTCGCTTGTAGAAAGTGTTTTTCAAATTTGTGCAGATTTAAGTTGATTTCGAGCAAAAAGAATAATTTTTCAGCACACACCTGGTGCTAGGTCTGTCAAGTAGATCAAGCGCCAGGTCCATTCTGGTCTGGCCAAGGAAAACAAAGAAAAAACTTAGGGAGGAAAACAAAACACATGTGGCACTAGGTGGTGGGTCGAAGGGACCCGACGCCAGGTCCTTTCTAGAGTATGAAATTTTTGTGTACGAATTTGGAAATTTTTCAAAGATTTCGGTATTTTCTAATTCCTACTAGGCCAAGACTCCTAAAGTAATGAATTTGGCATCAAAGAAGCTTATAAAACTAAGAGAAAACACAAGAGATGAAAAAAATCCAACACCAAAATTTCCAATCATTCAAAGAAGGAGAGATTCACCATTCAAGAAGGGTTGTTCAAGAAAGTCTTCAAAGGAGAAAAAGGAGGCTTGTCTATGAATACTTTCTTTTACCTTTATTTTCTTGTTCTTAAACAATGATGTATTCAATATTTTATTTGTAATTTGACATTATTTTGGGATTCATAGTTTTGTGTTAATTTAGTTATTTAATCAATTCTTTATATCATTGGTATTTGATTACTTATTATCATTGGTTATTGATGTGAGTTCTTCTAATTGACTTGGGAAACGATGTTAGGTGTTTTTTTTGCATTGATTTCGTATCTATCAAATCTTAATGGACTTAGGAAACGAAGTTAAGATTAAAGGACTAAAGTGATCAAAGATTAGTAGATTTCACCTCCAGCAAAGGGTCATTAGCTAATTTCATGTTTATGAGGAATTGAGTTTAATGTATTTTTTGGTAAGTTTGGTTTGATTGAGAAATCTGCTAATTTAATCAAAACTATTGATTCCATGGATTGGGAAAAAAATGGAGTCTATAGAAGTAGACTCATGACTTGGGAAACAATTGAATTTTATTTTATATTCCTTCATGATGCAAAGATGATAATTACTTGAGATAATTGTTAGATGATTTATTATCATGCTTTATAGGATAGTTGTCTAATTGTATATTCTTACATCTTTAAGTTATATATATATTTCTTTATTTTCCTATTTACTATTTTCTCATTTTATTGGGTCAGTTAAACAATGAATGAAAAGTGATTAGTGTGTACTTATTCCTTTAAGGATCGGTACTCGTTAATTCCCTATACTATGCTTGCGATAGGTATACTTGCTCTTATGTGTATTTGGGGATTAATGTTTTAATTAAAACTTGACTAAGGGATAGATTTAAATTTATTGATTTTTATACACCCAAAATTTACGCATCAATTGTTAATGATGTTGATAATCATGGAGACTGATAAAGTTTTGGGTGGGATTTAGCCATTGCTCCTTTATTTCTCGCCGCTTGTATGTGTATAGAAAGAAGTATGGGGGTAGAAAAAGAGAAGGGGAACCAATTGGAAGCAAGATATTGAAGATTCTTTACATATTATTAGTAAATTTAGTAGTAGTTTTGTTAATGGTATAAAGAAATGGTTGGAGGGGGAAGAGTAGAATCTCTTTTTTTAGGGACCAAACAAGTTTTTTAGAAAGTAGAAAGACTTTGTTTTGGGCTGCTCAAGGGCAAGCTAGCAGTAGTAGTAGAAAATTATGGACTATAGATTACTTTCTTTATTTATCTACCTCATCTTTTTTTACCATCATTAGCATTACTTTGTCAATATTGTCAATGATCTCTCATAATAGCAATAGCATGTGTTTTATCATTATCATTTATCCATTTAGGACAAATTTTGTTTGCATAGTATTGTAAATGTTTGTGAACATCTATGTTCATTTTCCTTGTAAACATCCATTAGTTCAGTAAAATATCATTTGCATGATAAATGTTGCACTAAGAATCTTGGACAGCTCTATTACATTCATTGGCTTTGAGGTTGCACGAAATGTTAATGACATTGGTCACTCTTAATGTGTTATTTTGACATTGGTCATTCTTGAATTGCTAACTGATTCAGGTTATTTTGGTTGCAATTTATGGTCACTCTTAATGTGTGTTTTTTTTTAAAAAATATTGTAAGAGACGATTTCTTGATTATGTACGTGAACAGAGAAGAGATTCCCAAGAGTCTCAAGAGATGACATCAAAGAGATGATTTCTTGGTGAACCCGAAGATCTTGGGTAAATAGAGATTGTAATAATATCTCTGTAATTTTTTTAGACCTTTTTGGTACTATATTTTGTTTTTAATGTTTAGTAATATTACACATTATACAATTTTTTAGTATATTTTATTATAAATATTTTCTAATGTTTCATACTATTATGTATTTTTCTTGTTTAGCATTCACATGGTGAATATGATATTAGAATTGTTGAATATACTATTATTTTTTATCTAAAATAGAATTGCATATATTTGTCTCTAATTTTTATCTCTATGTTCTATCAAAGTAGAGTCAGAGTGGAGATGAAAAAAAATAGTCTCCAATATAGTGACGGACAAATTGATATCTAGTTTTTGTTTTTAAATGGAGGCAAAGGATTATTTTGATTGATCTAAAAAATTTGTCTCCAAATAGAGTAAAAAAATAGTGACAAAAATGCGTCTCAATGTTAGAGACTGAAAAACCTTAGAGGGGGGGTGAATAAGGTTTTTGGCAAGCAAAAATAATTTTTCCGAAGAGTCTAAAATGCTGAACAAGGATGATCACAAAAAATACTTGAACTGACTTTATTGATGCATTGAAAGCTGTCCAAGCACTCTTAGATGTGTATTCAGATTTAGACAGTGAAAGATCATAAAAACAATATATATTAACCACTGAAATAAAATAAGTCAAGAGATGTATAGTGGTTCGATCAACAATGATCTACGTCCACTACCTTAAGCCTCACACTTAAGGATTTTCAGCCCTATTTCATTAACCTCACTTAATGAAACAACCACATACAAGAGAGGATTACCACACTAGGTTTTACACAACCTCTCAAACATATCAAGGCTCACCCCTATGGGTTTTACATCACAACCTTGAGCAATCACACAACAAGGATCACCCCTATGGGTTTTACCACACAACCTTGAACATACACACAACAAGGATCACCCCTATGGGTTTTACCACACAACCTTGAACATATACACAACAAGGATTACCCTTATGGGTTTTACACCACAACCTTGAACATACACACAACAAGGATCACCCCTATGGGTTTTACCACACAACCTTGAGCAATCACACAACAAGGATCACCCCTATGGGTTTTACCACACAACCTTGAACATACACACAACAAGGATCACCCCTATGGGTTTTACCACACAACCTTGAACATATACACAACAAGGATTACCCTTATGGGTTTTACACCACAACCTTGAACATACACACAACAAGGATCACCCCTATGGGTTTTACATCACAACCTTGAGCAATCACACAACAAGGATCACCCCTATGGGTTTTACCACACAACCTTGAACATACACACAACAAGGATCACCCCTATGGGTTTTACCACACAACCTTGAACATACACACAACAAGGATCACCCCTATGGGTTTTACCAAGCAACCTTGCTATTACAAGCTAAGAATTGAAAATCAATAGAACAAAGATAAGCTCACTTACTTGAGCAGATATTCTCTCGAATACAAGCACAAAATACTTTTATCTTTGATACACAATGAACTCACTTTGAAGCTAAGATAAAATGAGATTTTTGAAGATATTGAGCAATAGTATTTCTAAGATGGATGTTTCAAAAATCTTACTTGTAATCTAGCTTTAAGGGCTATTTATAGAGCCAAAAAGTGGAGTGCCAACGGTCATAAAAAAAATGGCTATAAATTTTTCTGTTTAAACTCATCCGAGTTTTGGACGAAGATGCATCCAAAAGTTAAGTCCAAAATGGCACATCCCTGACGGACAATTTTTCAACCCGGTTTACAAGATTTTGGATGAACCTTTTGGATTCAAACTATACCATCCAAAATTCTGTGAATTCTAAAAACTTTGAAAATCATCTCCTTTGAAGCTTTAAGGTAAAACCAAATGAATCAAAAGATAAGAGGACATAGGAAATAATAAGTATACCTTAATAAACACTTCCTATTCTAATATTCTTCATAAAAGTCTTCTTGATGTATAACTCCTTATACTTGATTTTCCAATTGATCTTCCATTCTTGAAATCGGTGATGAAAGAGTCACCAACAATTCTTATCTGAAGATTTTAGAAGAACAAAGGTCAATCATGTCCTATCACAATAAATTGACACGTTAGTCCATATCAACATTTGTCATAAATCAAAACATAAAAGAAGGCCCTTAGGGCTAACAATCTCCCCCTTTTTGAGTGATGACAAACATGACACATTTGATATGTAGATAGAGATAACATGATGAGCAAAAGGCGCAAATAATTGTAACAAGTCTGATAGAGATCTTATGAGAAACCATATCTCAATGATTCTAAAGCATATCATATCTCTATATAAATATTCAAAGTAATTTGATAGAGATAAAATGCTAAAAAGCTCCCCCTAAATATATACTTACGTGATAATTTTGAACATAAGAGGAAATAGAAGAAGTAACGATTTATCCATCCAGAAAGTGTATCCAAAATCATTTTGGAATAACTTATGTTTTCAGAATATCTTTTGGATAGGACTTTTGGATGTCCAAAATATTTTTCAAAAACTGCTTACAAGAATATTTGTTTTGGATACAAAGTTTCTGAGTCCAAAACTCTCCTTGATTCAATGCACCAAAAATTTATCACAGAATTTTTGTTTCAAGGATCCAATTATCATTCAGAATTCTGTGTTATAAAATTGAACTTTCATAAACTGAGAAAATTTTCAGAAAAATTTGTGAATAGTGAATCAAAAATTTTCATCACGGTTTTGATTTACTTGCGCAACTGTTCATATCATAAATGGTTCATGCAGTTCATAACAGTTCATGCACTTACTTCGGAATTCAATAACTGTTCATATAGTAGTTTCAGTTTTTCAAAGGGTTTCAACTTCCATAGCAGTTACTTTGCTAAACAAAAAACCAAACATTAATAGTCCAATATTAGTCATGTAGAATCCATGCAGAACTCATAACATTTTATTTTTGGATATCAACATGTAGATCAAATTCATATGCAGTCGTAACATGCAAACTTTACATTTTCTATCAATTACTGCATACCAACAATTTCATACAGCTTATATTGCAGACTATAACATTTTCAGATTAGCATATGTCTTGCAAACAATATCATGCCGACAGTCATGTAGACCAACATTCAACATTTTCACAACAGTTTCATTTTTTCATTTTCTCCTTATCAACATGTGGATCTATCTAACATTTTCTTTCTCCCCCATAATAACTGTCATCTCTCCCATATTCACTGTCATTTTCTTTCTCTCCCTTTGTCATCAATCCAAAAGAAGCATAGCAGAAGGAGAAGTAATATGCACTTAACAGTCATCAGATAGATAATAGGCATGATAGAGAATTAAACTTAAAAAAGTATCAGAAATTATCCAAAGACAGAATATAAATGACTGAAAAAGTAAATTGTTCAACTGTGGCAAAATGTAAGTTGTTCATCAGCTCACGGTGTTACCCAAGAAAACAGACTAGGAAATATTAATGGTTTCACCCTTGGATCCAGTACCCTTCTTGGAAAAATGACCAGCTATTCTGTTGGATTTTCGTTTTACAATCACATGCTTCTGTCTTTTTCCTTTGGGTTTGGGAGAAGGAGGAGGAATATCTTTTTTTTGGATAGGAGAAGTCTGTGGAGATGGTTCAGGAGAGGGAACCTTGATATCTGCAGGCGGTTCATTCTTGTCCTCTGAAGATTGTTCATCCTTTTCATGATCAGATATAGAGGCGGAAGGCTTAGCAGATTGCTCAATGACAGAAATTCTGTTCCCTAAGTTCTTGATTTCTGAGCTAAGAGATTCCAATTTCTCTGCAAAGGAGCTGATTGCACTCAGAATATTCTCAGACAAACCCATGTCATGAACATTACCTTCATCAAATTTTCTTTTAGAACCAGAGATAGTCTTTCCTTCGTCCTTAATTTTCATTAGGTTCTCTCTTTCTTTTCCAGCAGTTTCTCTAAGCAATTTCCAAGAATTATTCTCCCTTACATATCCCATCTTTTCAAAGGAGTCATAGCTATAAACATTTGTTTTTTAGGGATTAGAAGTAACAGAATTTAAATCAATATTGAAAAATCTGAAGACTTTGGTTAATAAATTTCCAAACAGAAGAGCCTTGCTAGAAGTATTTCTAGACTGCAACGTTAACTTTGTTGCCAAAAATCCAAAGTTAATCTGTCTCCCCTCAGCTAAGGCAAGCATGACCACCATTTGAAGTATGCTAATAAAGGTCTTATGACCGGAACTGGGTACAACAATGGTAGAAACCATATGATGAAGGATTCTACCCAATCCATTCAGCCATTTAGAACTACGATTTCCAGAGATCTCAAAGCTTTTTCACCAGTAAACAACTTCTCAAAATTTTTTAGAATAAAAATTTCATTTCCTTCAGGAAATTTGTTCAACTCAAAATACTGAAAACCAACATCACGAATATCACAGATTCTGTTCAGCATTCTATGGTCAAATTCAAAATCTTTTCTTTTCACTCGTGTCACATACCACCTAATCATGAATCCTCCTTCTATTTCTTCCATTTTACCCTTTCTCAATTTTGCATAAAATTCCCAGACTAAAGGAGTGTAGATTTTCTCATCAACTGATAGCAAATTCCCCCACCCTACATGATCAAACATATCTAGAATATTTGACAAGTTCAGAAAAGCAGAGTGGTTCACTCGATAGCCAGAAATAATAGTTCGATTTCTAAAGACCCAGTCATTGTATTCAGATTCACATTTGGAGTCGAGAAATCGAGGTACCTGATTTGCAGAACTTAATTGTTCGAAGAAAGATTCAGACGAATCATAATGAGAGGCCGAGAAGTGAGGCTGAGGAGAAACTTCCTTTGCTTTCGCTTTGCCCTTTGTTGAACCCAAAACCTTTTTCATTAACACCGGAGAAGATTTTTGCTCCTTCTTAGGTTTTGGAACGGTGGATTTTGTCTCGGCCATTGAAGGATCAAGCTTTTACAGAGCTTTTTGGGTTTTCAGAGAAGAAGAACACGGAGGAATTATTTTGAAAGAATGATGGTTTCAAGGGTTTTGAGAAAGAGAAAAACAGATAGCTTTGAATGTCTAGGATAGTATGAGAACAATGTGCCTTGGAAACATGTGTTTTTCTGAGGAGTTTTGAAAAATGCACAAACCAATTTTTTGAAACACGAAATTTGGAATAAAAGAATATCAAGCATTGATTTTGGAACAAGACCAGGTCCGAAATCATTGTCCAAAAGAGTGTTTCCCTGAAATGCATTTTGGATGTAGGAATTAGATTCTAGTACTACGTCCAAAATAAGAACAGGGTATTTTAGATGTAGAGTTTTGTTTCCAAAACCTTTTTCTTCACAAGTCCTACACAAGAAGAACTTACACAAAAAGATTATTTATCAAATTTTTGTAATACCCAAACCTCTTCTCAAATTGTTGAACATATCCTCAGCTAGAGGTTTAGTGAAGATATCTGCAAGTTGTTCATCCGTTGAGACATATTCAACACACACATCTCCTTTGAGTACATGGTCTCGAATGAAGTGATGTTTAACTTCAATGTGCTTTGTTCTCGAGTGCTGCACTGGATTTTTTGCTAGATTAATAGCACTTGTATTATCACACATTATAGGAACACAGTTAAAATTTAAATTGAAATCTCGCAGAGTATTCTTCATCCATAAGATTTGAGCACAACAGCTTTCTGCTGCAATATATTCAGCCTCAGTGGTGGATAATGATACGCAAGATTATTTTTTACTGTGCCATGATACTAGTGAGTGTCCAAGAAATTGACAATGGCCACTAGTACTTTTTCTTTCAACTTTAGACCCTGAATAATTGCATCAGTATATCCTATAAGATCAAATGTGTTAGTACGTGGATACCATAATCCATAATCATATGTCCCAATAAGATATCGAAGTATGCGTTTAACTGCACTTAAATGAGATTCCTTCGGACAAGATTGAAATTGAGCACAAAGACATATTGAAAACATGATATCTGGTCGACTAGCAGTAAGATATAGTAGACTTCCAATCATACCTCTATATTTTTGTTCATCTACCTCCTTACCCTTTTCATCTTGGTCAAGTTTTATGGATGTGCTAATGGGTGTGCTGATTTCTTTTACTTCATTCATTCCAAACCTTTTGAGCAACTCTTTGGCATACTTTGCTTAGTTAATGAAGATTCCATCTTTAGTTTGCTTAATTTGCAGTCCGAGAAAGAAGTTCAATTCTCCCATCATACTCATTTCAAATTCTTACTGCATAGTCTTAGCAAACATCTTGCACAAGGAGTCATTAGTAGCGCCAAAGATAACATCATCAACATAGATTTGGACGATTAGTAAGTCACCAGAGCAATCAGATTTGATAAATAAGGTATTATCAATTAAGCCTCTAGAAAATCCTTTTGAGATTAGAAAACCACTAAGCCTTTCATACCAAGCTCTAGGAGCTTGCTTTAATCCATAAAGAGCTTTAGATAGTTTGAAAACATGATTTGGATAGAGCTCATGAGAAAAACCAGGTGGCTGCTCAACGTACACTTCTTCTTCAATAAAGCCATTTAAGAAAGCACTTTTGACATCCATTTGATAGAGCATAAAATTTTTAAAAGATACAAAAGCAAGTAACATTCTAATAGATTCTAATCTAGCAACAGGAGCAAATGTTTCATTGTAGTCAATGCCTTGCTCTTGATTAAATCCTTGAGCTACCAATCTAGCTTTGTTTCTAATTACAGCTCCGTTTTCATCAAGTTTGTTTCTAAAAACCCATTTTGTTCCAATAACAGGGTGATCATGCAATCTAGGAACAAGTTTCCAAACTTGATTTCTTTCGAATTGATTCAACTCTTCTTGCATGGCAATAATCCAAAATTCATCATGTAATGCAATATCAATGCTGTTAGGTTCAATATTTGGAAGAAGAGCAAAGTTGTCGATAAAATACTGTTGAGTTTTAACTCCTTGGTTTGGATCTCCAATGATTTGCTTCTTTGGATGGCCTGATTTGAATTTCCAGTCATTTGGCAATTGATGATTTGCAGAATCTTTAGTTTGATCTTTCTCTTGTTCATTTTGTAATTCTTCGATCTCCTCCTCTTTTGCATGAGTATCTAATGATGGAGTATTTACTTGATCTAACTTAGCTTCATTTGAATTTCCTACATCATCATCATCTCTTTTTTACGTATAAATGTTAGATTCATCAAATACAACATGCACAGATTCTTCCACACAAAGTGTTCTTTTATTGTATACTCTATAAGCTTTCTTGTTGGAAGAATATCCAAGAAATATAGCCTCATCGGACTTGCTATCAAATTTTCCAAGATTATCTCTTGTATTTAGAACAAAACATTTGCATCCAAAAACTTTAAAATAAGAGATAGAAGGAGTTTTGTCAAACATAAGTTCAAAAAGAGTTTTTCTTAAAAATGGTCTTAATATAACTTGGTTTATTGTATAGCATGCTATGTTAACAGCTTCCGCTCAAAAGTATTTTGGAAGAACATTTTCACAAAGCATTGATCTAGCCATTTCTTGTAAGGTCCAATTTTTCCTTTCAACAACACCATTCTGTTGAGAAGTTTTAGTTGCTGAGAAATTATGAAAGATTCCATTTTCATCACAGAAGAGAGTGAATTCGCTATTACAAAATTCTTTTCCATTGTCACTTCTGATAGAGACCAATTTGCATCCAATCGAGTTTTGGACGCGCTTAATCAGTTTTGAAAATTCAGTAAAGGCTTCATCTTTTTGTCCAAGAAATAATGTCCAGGTAAATCTAGAAAAATCATCAACAATTACATATGCGTATTTTTTACCACCAAGACTAGCAGTCCTCATAGGTCCAAATAAATCCATATGAACTAATTCAAGAGGTTTTGAGGTGGAGATCATTTTCTTTGGTTTAAAAGAAGTTTTGATTTGCTTTCCAAATTAACATGCATCACAGATTTTGTGTTTATCAAATTTCATTTTTGGAAGTCCTCTAACAAGTTCTTTTGAGTATAGTTTGTTTAACAAATCAAAGGATACATGACCTAGTCTCCTATGCCAAAGATAACCATCATTATCATGAACGGATAGACATCTAATTCCATTAGCTACAAGGTCATTAAGATAAAACACATATATATTTCCCATGCGTTTAGCAGTAAAGATGATTTCGAGATTTCCACTGTCAAGTATAGAGCAAGAATCTTTTTCAAAAATAACTTTGCAACCATTGTCACAAAGTTGGCTAATGCTTGAGCAGGTTATATTTCAAATCATCAATAAGTAAGACTTGCTTTATAAATGTTAATGAACCTTTACCAATATTACCAATGCCGAGAATCTTCCCTTTTTTCTTGTCTCCAAATGTAACAAATCCTTCATTTGTTGTCTCGAATATCTTCTAGCAATGCTCGCATTTCCAGTCATGTGTCTTGAACAACCGCTGTCCAAGAACCACTTGGTAAAGCTTAAAGACCGTGCCTATACATGAGAAGAAGAGATGATTTTTGGTACCCACACTTTCTTGGGTCCATGAAGGTTAGTAACATTTTCTTTGATTTTCCAGAAAGTAGCTTCACCGGATTCCACTTTTCTTCTAATAAGACATCTTGAAACAATATGTCCGGGTTTTTCACAATACGTGCATGCCTTGTATGTGTCTGTGAGAAGAAGTAGGTTTAGCATGCTGAAACTTGTTCTTTTTGTAGTTATTCTTATGTTCATATCCTAAGCCACTTTGATTTTCGGCTAAGCTAAATCTGGGCATGCACGTTTTGTCTTTATCCTCATGTTTATATTCTAAGCTACTTCGATTTCCAGAATAAACAAATCTGGGCATACAAGGTTTGTCTTTATCCTCCTAGTTATATTCTAAGCCACTTTGATTTCCAGCATAAACAAATCTGGGCATGCAAGTTTTGTTATTATCCTCATGGTTATATCCTAATCCACTTCGATTACCAAAATGATGTTGAGTTCCGAGAAGTTTTTCCATATTGCTTTTACCATTTGTAAATTTTTCAATGCAATTGGTAAGATCATTTACTCTAATTTTCATATCATTGAAGGTGCTAACCATGCACTCAAGAATTCGAATTTTATCACACAAGTTTCTATTTTTCAGAGATGCATGATGTAATGCTGTCATGATCACATCTTTTTTAATTTCAACACACATATGTATTTCAAGAGACATTTCGTAGCTATTCAACAAAGCTTCATTTTCTTTCATCAGACAATTTACCTTCAACTTTAAATCTTTATTTTTTCTGGACAGTTTTTTTAATTCACAAAACATATCACATAACAACTCATTAGGATCAACATGCTTTTCAGTCATAGATGTATGCGAAATAGACATGTATTCTGATGTTGAAAAGTTTACCTCATTTTCCAAAGCCATGAAGCAAATGTTGGCAGTTTCTTCCTCAGATTCTTCATCTCCAGATTCATCATTTAAGTCCCAAGCTCCCATCAATCCTTTACCTTTCTTGATTTTCTGGTCTTTCCTCTTTTTAGACACTTTTCCTTCCTTTCCTTTTGCAACCGGACAGTTTGCAATGAAGTGATTCGTGCTTTTACAGTCAAAGCATTGAGGTTTGAAGCTGGAGGTTTATCCTTTCTTTCTTATAAGCTTCCTTCCTCGTTTGTAGTTTCCTTTGAACATCCTTCTTAATTTTTTTGCTATCATTGCTAAGTCATCACCGTCCATGCCTTCACTACTTTCTGAAGAGCTTGTTTCTTCATCTTCACTTTCAACTTTTAGAGCAATCCCTTTTCTGCCTTTATCATGATCATCAGATTCATGAAACCTTTTAAGCTTCATCTCATGAGTTAAAAGAGATCCGATCAACTCTTCAGTAGGTAAGGATTTCAAATCCTTGGATTCTTCAACAGCAAGAGTTTTAGGCTGCCAACTTTGTGGTAAAGCATCAAGAATTTTTTGGTTTTGTTCCCCAAGGGAATAAACCTTTTCGTAAACTTTCAAACCATTTGAGATATTAGTAAATCTTGTGAACATGTCAGTGATGCTTTCGTTTGGCTTCATAGTAAATAATTCATAATCATGAATAAGAAGCCGTAGTTTTGATTCTTTAACTTGATTTGTCCCCTCATTGGTGACTTCTAGCAATCTTCACATATCATGAGCTGAATCACAACCACTAACACGGTTGTATTCAGTCGCATCTAGTGCACAACACAAAATATTCATAGCTTGAAAGTTTAGAGTCATTTTTGCATTGTCTTCCATACTATACTCATCATTTTGTTTAGGTATTTTTATGCCATCAATCATCTTTGATGGAATAAAAGGACCATTCTCTATTAAACTCCATAACTTGAAGTTAATAGAACACATATAAATCTTTATTCTATTTTTCCAGAAGGTATAGTTGCTTCCATTAAACAAAGGTGGACGATTTGTTGAAGATCTTTCAACATATGGAAGAGAAGATGAGATTGCCATTAAGATCTTTTCTACAAGGCTATTAAACTAAAAGTATGTAGACCTCGCTCTGATACCAAATGAAAAATCTTAGAGGGGGGTGAATAAGGTTTTTGACAAGCAGAAACAATTTTTTCGAAGAGTCTAAAATGCTGAACAAGGATGATCACAAAGATACTTGGACTGACTTTATCGATGCATTGAAAGCTGTCCAAGCACTCGTAGATGTGTATTCAGATTTAGACAGTGAAAGATCATAAAAATAATATACATGAATCACTGAAATAAAATGAGACAAGAGATGTATAGTGGTTCGATCAACAATGATCTACGTCCACTACCTTAAGCTTCACACTTAAGGATTTTCAACCCTATTTCATTAACCGAACTTAATGAAACAACCACATACAAGAGAGGATCACCACACTAGATTTTACACAACCTCTCAAACACATCAAGGCTCACTCCTATGGGTTTTATACAACAACCTTGAACAATCACACAACAAGGATCACCCCTATGGGTTTTACCACACAACCTTGCTATTACAAGCTGAGAATTGAAAATCAATAGAACAGAGATAAGCTCACTTACTTGAGCAGATATTCTCTCAGATACAAGCACAAAATACTTTTATCTTTGATACACAATGTACTTACTTTGAAGCTAAGATAAAAGGAGATTTTTGAAAATATTGAGTAATAGTATTTCTAAGATGAATGTTTCAAAAATCTTACTTGTAATATAGCTTTAAGGGCTATTCATAGAGCCAAAAAGTGGAGTGCCAACAGTCATAAAAAACCGCTATAAATTTTTCTGTTTAAACTCATCCGAGTTTTGGACTCGGGTTTTAGACAAAGATGCATCCAAAAGTTAAGTCCAAAATGGCACATCCTTGACAGACAATTTTTCACCCCGATTTACAAGATTTTGGATGAACCTTTTGGATTCAAACTGTACCATCCAAAATTCTGTGAATTCTAAAAACTTTGAAAACCATCTCCTTTGAAGCTTCAAGGTAAAGCCAAATGAATCAAAAGATAAGAGGACATAGGAAATAATAAGTATACCTTAATGAACACTTCCTAGCATAATATTCTTCATAAAAAGCCTTCTTGATGTGTAACTCCTTATACTTGATTTTCCAATTGATCTTCCATTCTTGAAATCGGTGATGAAGGAGTCGCCAACAATTCTTATCTGAAGACTTTAGAAGAACAAAGGTCAATTATGTCGTATCACAATAAATTGACACGTTAGTCCATATCAACGTTTGTCATAAATCAAAACATAAAAGAAGGCCCTTAGGGCTAACAGAGACAAAATTTTTTATGTCCGTCTCTAATTAGAGACGGATAAATTGGTTACTAATTTTTGTTTCTAAATAGAGAATAAAATTATTTTGGATGGTCTAAAAAATTTGTCTCAAAATCTAGCCAAAATAGTGACAAAAAGTCCGTCTCTATGTTAGAAACAAAATATTCATATCCGTCTCTAAATCAGCGACAGATTAGAGACGAAAATTGCGTCTCTAATGAAGCGTTGACTTTGGTATTTAACTTGATAAATTAGAGAAAAATACTAATAATTTAGAGATGAATTATTTTCGTCTCTATAATTTAGGGACCAAATTTTTTGTTCGTCTCTAATTAGAGACATCCCATTTAGAGACCAAGCATATTTTGTTTTTGGTTCATCTCTAACGTTAATTTAGAGACGAATTTCAGTGTTCAATGACGAAATTTTTCTATCTCTAAAAAGCAATTTTCCCCTAGTGGTTCTTATTTTGGGCGAGAAAGCTATGCATACCTAAGGGGTCCGTGAGGGAGTTGTTGGTGAAAGAAGTCCCATGGTGGTGGGTTGATGGGACATTTTGGGGTTACCAAAACTTTGAGCATTCTCCAAGAATATTTTTATTGGCCAAAGATGAAAGGAGATATTGAGAGGTATTATGACCTATGTCTTAATTGTAGGAGGGCTAAATCCAAATCACTTCTCCAAAGCTTATACACACTTTTGCCTACCCCTAGTGTACTATGGCTTGATATATCTATAGATTTTATATTGGGGTTGCCTAGGTCTAAGGGAGGAAAAGATTCTATATTTGTGGTTGTGGACAGGTTTTAAAAAATGGCACATTTTATTGTTTGTACTAAAACTCATGATGCTACTTATATTACAAGATTATTTTTCAAGGAGGTGGTAAGGTTGTATGGAATTCCCCAAAGCATTATGTCCAATAGAGATGCCAAATTCCATAGTCATTTTTGGAGGATTCTATGGGCAAAACTAGGAACTAACTTGTTGTTTTCTACAACTTGTCACCCCTAAACGGATGGCCAAACGAAGATGGTGAATAGAACATTCTCACAACTCCTGAGAACCATCATCAAGAGAAATTTAAAGAATTGGGAGGAGTGCCTTCCCCAATAAAGTTTGCCTATAATCATACTATTCATTCTACTACTTCTTTTTCTTCGTTTCAAATTATCTATAGTTTTAATCTGCTAACCCCTTTGGATTTGATTCCTTTGCCTATAGATGAGATTTTAAGTTTTGATGGTAAGCGAAAGGCGGAAATGGTTAGATCATTGCTTGAGAAGGTTAATGCCACTATAGAGAAGCGCAATGATGATATTGCTTTCAAACGAAACAAGGGAATGAGGAAAGTGGTCTTTGAACTGGGTGATTGGGTATGGGTGCACTTATGTAAGGAAAGGTTCCCCATGATTAGAAAGATAAAGCTTGACCCTTGAAGAGATGGACAATTCCAACCCTTGAAGAGATGGACAATTCCAAGTATTAGAGTGATATGGTGACAACGTATTTGAGATGGACCTTTCGAGTGAGCATAATGTGAGTGCCACTTTTAATGTAAGTGACCTCTCTCCTTATGATGTAGGTGATAATTCGAGGACGAATCAATGTCAAGAGGGGGATAATAATAGGAATAACCCAAGTGAGGAGGCAGAATTGCAAGAAGGGGGAGAGGGTGCTCAAGTCAATGCACAAGGGCCATTAACAAGAACACGAGCCAAGCGATTTCGAGCTAACCTCCAAACTTATACAGAACTCACTTGACTTGGGATAGATGGTGGATGACGTTAGAAAATCGCTAAGAATATAATTGGATAATCATTCACATGGCCACTCAAGAGGAGAGTGATGGAGACCAAGAAGGGAAGCTTGGAGACCAAAAGAAACTGGGCAGAGACAAATCGGCTCTGAACGTGAGGAACCAACCAGCGTCGGCTGTTTGCTGATAAAGGAACTCGCTGAACCGATACCAAATCAAATAGTCAAACTAGCATCTGCTAAACCCTAGAATCCTCGGTTAGAAGCAAAATTGATCAACCGGCGACGGATTGAAGGCCGATCAAGGGATTAGTCCTACCTTGGTGAGTCTCTAAAACCCTTTGGATAATTTAATGAATCAACTCAACTTAGGTCTTAGTTACTTTAGTTCCTCTTTAGTTCTTGTTGTTTGATTTGTTGAGTACCTAGACTTCTAATCCCTCTTATTCTTGGTTTTTCTTATTAAATCTTAGGTATTTGGGTATTGTGTGGTAGATCTTGGTTACTAAATTTGGGGTACTTGTGGCTAAGTTCCACTAGGGTTCTTGATTTATGGCTGAAAGTGTTAACTTGTAGTTCTATTTTGTGTTCTATTGTTCTATTTTCCTATACTCTTCTCATGTTTGTTTTTGTTTATCCTGTTCTTGTTGTTTGACTTCCCACACCAAGAGTTCTACCCAAGTGGCATGGACCCTACCAAGGATCATATTAATTTTTCATCTTGGGTATTTGCATAATAACAATCAATTTGAACTTATGTAGCATATTGGAAACAAATAAGCTTACCGAGGCCAATTTCTTGGACTGTTATAGAAACTTGAGAATCGTTCTCAAGTCGAAAAAGTTTCTTTATTTGTTAGATGATCATATTCTGCCACCTCTAGTCATAAATGCTCCTACTAATGAGCATAAGGTTCACAAGAAGTACAAGGAGGATAGTGACACAACATCTCGTATCATCCTGGCATTAATAAACTCTGAACTACAAAAGTAGCATGAGCATATGCATGCTTACTCTATCATCTTCCATTTAAGGGAGTTGTTGACCAATAAGCAAGAATAGAGAGATATCAGATCTCTAAATAGTTATTCCATTCTAAAATATTAGAGGGTGCTTTAGTTGTAACCCATGGGTGAAAATGTTGGGCTTGATAGAGAAGTTTGGATCACTTGGTTTTGTGATGGATCATGAATTAAGTGTTAACTTAATTCTACAATCTTTGTTAAGAAATTTTTTACAATTTGTGATTAACTACCAGATGAACAAGATTGAGACTACATTACTTGACTTGATCAATCTTCTCAAGACTACTGAATCCTCCATGAAGAAGGAAAACGATGTAGTAATGTTGGTGACTTTGTCTACTCCTAAGAAGAAAATTCTTAAAAAGGAGAAGAAGAATCTAACTAAGCCCAAGAGTGGTGTGAAAAAGAAAGAGACAGCAATTAAAAGCCCATGTCACTATTGTGGAAAGATGGGCCATTGAAGGCGTAACTGTAAGGGCTACTTGGAGTTACTAAAGGAAAAGAAGGAGAAAGAGAAGCTTGCAAGCACTTCCCCTTCTACTTCTGGTATGTTTATGATTGAGATCAATACGGCTTTTAATAATAAAATATGGGTATTAGATACCAGATATGGATCTCATTTATGCAATAACTTACAAGGACTAAAGAGTAGTAGGAAACTTAAGAAATGTGATGTGGATCTACATGCTGCAAACAGAGTAAAGGTTGCTACACTTGCTGTGGGGACTTATCATCTACACCTGCCTTCCGAATTAATTCTAGAACTAGAAATTTGTTATTATTTACCATTTTTATTTAAAATTATTATCTCAGATACTATTTAGATTTACTTAGATTTAATTTATTTTTTTCAGAATAAAACTTATTTTTTTATTAAATGATATCCATTATGGTACTGCAACTTTGATGAATAGTTTGTATGTTCTAGACATGAAAAATTAAGGTCTCAACATAAACAATAAGAAACTAAAGAAAGATAATATAAACCCATTTTATTTATGGCATTATCGTTTAGGCCATGTAAACGAGAATCGTATCTCTAAGTTACACAAGATTGGTGACATAGGGTCATTTAATTATGAATTATATGATACATGTGAATCATGTTTACTTGGCAAAATGGCTAAGACATATTTTTCTAAGAAAAAGGAAAGGATTAAGCAATTATTAGAATTGATACATAGTAATGTATGTGGACCAATGACATTTCAAACAAGAGGAAGTTATCAATACTTCATAAACTTTATTGATGACTATTCTCGATATGGGTATATTTATTTAATGAAATACAAATCTGAAACCTTTGGCAAGTTCAAAGAATTTAGAAATGAAGTAGAAAAATAACTTGGTAAAAGTATTAAAACTTTAAGATCCGATTGAGGAAGTAAATACTTAAGCTAAGAGTTTCAAAGTTATTTTAGAGATAATGGGATATTGTTTCAATGGACTTCATCGCATACACTTTAACATAATAGTGTATCAGAAAGAAGGAATCGAACTCTATTGGATAAAGTTTGAACCATGATGGATTTTGTAGACTTACCAAAATCATTTTGAAAATATACACTAGAAACAACTGTCTATATCTTAAACAAAGTTCCATAAAAAATAGTTGATACAACCCCATGTGAGTTGTTTTTTTGGTAAGAAATCAAAATTAACTTACTTGAGGATTTGGGGATGTCCTACTTATGTGAAGAGGATAAAATTAGACAAACTTAAGGATACATCTAATAATTGTTTGTTTATTAGATGTATAAAAAAATCATATGGATATTACTTCTATCTTCCTTCTAAAAATAAAGTGTTTGTTTCAAAGTATGTTATTTTCTTAGAGAAGAAATTTATAGTTAAAGGAGATAGTATGACCAAAATTGAACTTTGTGAAGTTCAAAAAGCACAAACAACCAATGATCAACTAGTTGATCCCGAATCTATTGGTAAAATAAACGAACCTTTTAATATATAAGAACCTTGTAGGTCGAGTAGAATACATGTGGTACCTGAGAGGTATGAATTTCTTATAAGTGATCACAATGATATATTACTCATAGAAGAAAATAAGCCTACCACTTATAAAGAAGTTCTGAAAAGTTCAGAATTTGACAAGTAGTTTTAAGCCATGAAGTCAGAAATAAATTCTATGTTTGGACTTTAGTTGATCTATCTAAAGGGATAAAACCTATAGAGTACAAATGGGTTTTCAAGAAGAAAAACATAATGGATGGTAAAATAATTACCTATAAGGTGCGACTGGTTGCAAAAGGTTATTGTCAATAACAAGGTATTAACTATGGTGAGTCATAAGTAGCAATGCTCAAATCCATAAAAATCTTCTAGCACTTATCGTTCATTATGATTATGAGATTTGGAAAATAGATGTGAAAACAGCTTTCCTAAATAGAAATCTTACTGAGGAAGTGAACATGACATAATCTGAGGGTTTCATATCTAAGGATCACACTAAAGTTGTAATTAAGCAACAAAAGTCCATTTATAGACTTAAGCAAACTTTTAGGAGTTGAAACATCCATTTTGATTAAATAATCAAAGAGTTTGGTTTCATACAAAATATAGATGAACATTGTGTATACAAGAAGGTTAGTGGGAGTGCAATTATTTTCTTATTACTATATATAGATAATATATTGCTAATAGGAAATAATGTCTCTATTCTACAATCATTAAGATTTGGTTATAAAAAAAAAATCTCCATAAAAGATCTTGGAAAAGCAATTTTTATTATAGGAATAAAGATCTATAGAGATAGATCAAAGAGGTTGATTAGTCTTTCAAAATCTACATACATAGACAAAGTGCTAAAAATATTTAGCATGGATCAATTTGAGAGGGGATTCTTACCCATGACCCATGGTATAAGCCTTTCAAAATCTATGTATCCTAGGACACAAGATGAAAGGGATCATATGAGTAAGATACTATATGCCTCTGCAATTGGATCTATCATGTATGCTATGATATGTAGTAGGTCCGATGTATCATGTGCTCTTAGTTTGATGAGCAGATACTAATTTGACACTGGAAAAGGTCACTGGGTAGTTGTAAAGAATATCCTTAAGTACTTAAAAAGGACTAAGGATGTATTCTTGGTATATAGAGGAAAAAGTGACTTACAATTCAAATTTTATACCGATACCAATTTTCAATCTAATAAGGATGATTATAAATCCCAATCTGGCTACGTGTTCACTTTTGGCGATGGGGCAGTTAGTTAGAAAAGTTCCAAACAATATATACCTTTCGATTCAAGCACTGAAGTTGAGTATATAGTGGCTTCTAAAGCAGCAAAAAAAGTGGTCTAAATTAAAAAGCTCACAACAGAACTAGGAATGGTACATAGCATTGTTGATCCAATAACCTTATAATGTGAAAACAAATGAGCCATTGCACAAGCAAAAGAACCACGGTCTCATCAGCGATTCAAGCGTGTACTTAGGTGTTATCATTTGATTAGAGAAATCATTCATAAAAAGAATGTAAAGATAGAAAGAGTTTCCACTGATTAGAACATAGTTGATCCACTGATTAAAGCATTACTCTTAAAGAAACATGATAGTCACGTTCAGGCATTCGGTATTAGATACATGAATGATTGGGTCTAGTACAAGTGGGAGATTGTTAGAGTTGTGTTTTAGAGACAATCATTTGTACGATATATTTTGCACGTTTATTAATAAAAGATATTTTTTATATTTCAATTTAATTAATCATTCTGCATATATATGTATAAAACTGTTAGATAAAGTCTCTAGTACATAGTAGAGTGTTAAGAAAATTATTATAGAGATCATCATATTAGATTTCTACTACACTATATAATACTTGTGCTTAAATTATCCCTAGTTATAGTATTAATGAGATAGGACATTATTAATGCGCAAAGACTAGCATGTGTTAAACTTTTTTATTGGATTAAGTGGTGGTTCTTACATTCGTAAGTATTGTGATACTCAAAGTTAACACGTAAATGCTTGTTAGTTGAATATTGGATGACCTATCTATGGGATAATCACATGAATAACTATTTAGTGCCAGTGATAGAATCTCATTATAGCAAATGTGCAAGTATCCTTAGATTTGAGGTCTCCAAGTGATAGGGGCTAAATTCATTAGTATTTTCCTAGTTATTTGAGGTTAGTTTGAGATACTTTTGATGTAATAACTAGGTATATTCCTTCCTATTTGATATTTTGCTTATGAAAAGTGTTTTGGATGAATTTATATAGGTTTTAAGAGATTTCGAGCCAAAAGTATAGATTTCCAGAATGTACCTGGCGCCAGGTCTAGCTACTGCACCAAGCACCACGTCTGTTTTGGAGAAACAGAGAAAAATAGAGCAACGTCCAGGAGGAAACCAGAATGCACATGGCACTAGGTGGGCTGAAGTGACTCGGTGCCAGTTCTGGTCTGTTCAGTGACAATTTTGTGCATGAATTTGGTATCTTACAAAGGATTTTTGTATCTTCCGAATTCTACTAGGCCAAGACATCGCAAGCCACGAATTTTGGTATCAATAGAGCTTATAAAGACACGAAAGACACAATAGAAAGTAGTGAATCCAAGGGTTAAAACTTCCCATCACTCAAAGAAGAAGATTCATCATTCAAAAAGCATTATTCAAGAATGTTTTCAAAAAGAAAAATAAGGGCTTGTCTACGAGCTTTTTCTTTTACCTTTATTTTTTTTCTAGAATAATGATATAATTAATATTTTCATTGCAATTTGACATTATTTTTGGGATTCATGATTTCTTGAGTTAATTTAGACTTTTGATCAATTAATTATTTGTCTTGGGATTTGGTTACTTGTTTTTCTTACAAAGTTGATTAGTTGATTTTTGTTATTAACTTACTTGAAAAAGGGGTTGATAATTACTTCAATTAATTAATTTCATATATGTTATCTCTTAACTTGCTTGAAAAATGGGTTAATTGCCAAGGACTTGGGTGATCAAATATTAGTTGATGATTGCTAGAATATGGATTCATTGACTAATTTCATGTTTTAAATCACCTAGAATATATGGGTTTATATGAGGATTGATTTTAATACATCTTTTGGGTAAATTGGTTAAGATAGAATATGTTCACTAATTTAACTAGAAGATAGTGATTCCATGGATTGCAAAAGAAGTAGGTTTGGTTTAAATCCTTCTTGAGACCAAGATGATAATTGATTGTAATATTTGCTAAGTGATTCATTGTCATAATTTCAAAAGTATGTGTCTAAATTGTATATTTTTACATCATTGAGTTGTGTGTGTGTGTGTGTGTGTGTGTGTGTGTGTATATATATATAATTTTATTTATTTTTATATTTATTATCTTATCACTTTATTAGGTTGGTTTAACAATGAATGAAAAGTAATTAATATGTACTTGTTCCTTTGAGGATCGATACTCATTAATTTCTTATACTATGCTTGCGATGAGTATATTTGCTCATATGTGTAATTTGGGATTAATGTTTTAATTAAAACTTGGCTAAGGAATGGATTTCAATTTAATGATTTTTAAACATTCAAAATTTACACATCAAGTTTTTGGCACCGTTGCCAGGGAACAATATCATAAAAACTTGGATTTTGTTAATCTGACCATGTTTATATATTTATATGTCTATATGTATATATGTATATATATTCTTTGTGTAACTAAGTGTCATATCTTGTTGAATGTATACATATACCTTAACTAACTAACTTGATTCAATATTGTACTATGCCTGTATAATACTAACAATATTTGTAAATTTCGCTAATTTTTGTTTTTTTAGATACTTTGTGAATATTTAAGTCTTTTATTAGTATATGATTTTGTTTTTTATTTGTTTAAAATTTTCTATTCTTTATTTATTTTTTTTTTTCTTTGAGTGCGAGGTTGACATCATCATGGACAATTATTTTTGGGCACAAGAGCAAATGAGTTACATTGATGATAGATTGGCAAAGTTACAAGCTCACATTGATGTTTTTAGTGAGATGTCATTAGAAGCATTAATGAATTCTTTTGCTACCAATACAAATTCATCTATTCAGGAGCATGAAGAAGCTTCCCAATGATTGTGCGATCAAAGGACACAATTAGCTAAGATTGTTGACAGGGGCAAAATTCATCTATATTTTCCTAATTATTTGAAGGTGTTTTGTGATACATTTGTTGTAATAACTAGGCATATACTTTCATATTTGATATTTTACTCTTGGAAAGGCATTTTGAAATTTTATTGCAAAAAATAACGAAAAAACGACAAAATTGTCGCCGGGCTGACTAGAGCACGACCGACGCCGGCCGTGACCCTCCAAGCCAGCTGACTCCAGCTCCGTTTTGTGCAACGTTGGCAAGCTTTCAAATTTTTACGCAGATTTGGTAATTTCTAAGAGTTTTGGTATTTTCCAATCTATACTTAAGAACTCTTAGGGAATGAATTTTAGCATCTTGGAAGCTTATTTAAACAAGAAAAACATAACATAAGATGATAAATTGAAGGATCAAATATGTAAATCACTCATTGAAGAAGGAATTCATCAAATCATAGTGTATTGTTCAAGGGTGTCTTCAAGGGAGAAGAAGGACGCTTGTCTATGAGTTCTTTTTTTACCTTTGTTTTCTTTTTCTAGAATAATGATATAATTAATATTTTCATTGTTATTTGATAATATTTTGAGATTCATGATTTTTGTATTAATTTAGTTATTTGATCAATTTTCTATCATTCTTGGTGTTTGATTACTTGTGATCATAGAAGAATTGATGAAGTTAGATTTGCTTCTAATTGACTTGGAAAACGATGTTAGGAGTTGATTTAATTTTATTGATTTCATATTTGTTAATTCTTAATAGACTTGGAAAATGAAGTTAAGAGCAAAAAACTTAAGTAATTAAAGACTAGTTAATTTCACCTAGAGTATAGGATTGTTGACTAATTTCATGTTTATGAGGAATTATGTTTAATGCATCTTTTAGTTATATTGGATTGATTAGGAAGTCTGTTAATTTAATCAAGAGATAGTGATTCCATAGATTGGGAAAGAAGTGGAGTCTATATAAGTGAATTCATGACTTGGGAAATGATTAAACTTTACTTTATATTCCTCAATGATGCCAAGATGATGATTAATTGATATAGTTGTTAAATGATTCATTGTCATGTTTTCCAGAATAGTTATCTAAATTGCATAATCCTACATCTTGAGTTGTATATATTTCTTTAATTTTCTTTTCATTATCTTATCACTTTATTTGATCAATTAAACAATGAATGAAAAGTGATTAGTGTGTACTTGTTCCTTTGAGGATCGATACTCATTAATTTTCCATGCTATGCTTGCGATGAGTATACTTGCTCGTATGAGTATTTTGGGATTAATGTTTTAATTAAAACTTGACTAAGGAATGGATTTAAATTTATTGATTTTTATATACCCATAATTTACGTATCAAGTTTTTGGCACTTTTGCCGGCGAGCAATATCATGAAAGCTTGGATTTCGTTGATTTAACCATGTTTATATGTTTATATGTCTATATGTAGATTGTGAATATGTATATATGTTTCTTGTATGAATAGGTGCAATAATTTATTTTCTTGTATACTTGTAATTTAATGTCCCTACATATTATAATTGCTTCTAACATAATTTGTGAATATGTACCTTAACTAAGTCACGTAATTTAATATTGTAGTGTGTAATATATGATACTAATAAGTTACTTTATAAGGTAAGATGGCCAATTGGAATAGGGGATGGTACCCTAACATGTCTCAAGGAATGAAATCTCAACCATCAGGCTCCACCATCTTAGAAGGGGTGTTAGGAAAATTTGCCACCCATGTAACTAAACGTTTTCATGAGATAGATAACACATTGGCAAAATTTGAGGACATGATTAGAAATATGGAAAGACAAATTTGGTTTCTAACAGATTTCGTGATAAAGTCGGCATTAGGGGTAGAAACACAACATGATTCAGCTGCCATTACATTACGAAATGGTAAGGAGCTACCCGATCCTAGCACAGAGCTGGTTCCATCTAAAGAAGAGGGGCCGAAACCAATCCCTCTTAGTGAACCTTTTGAAAAACAAACTAGAAAACCATATTTTCAGCCACTGGTACCTTACCCCACTCGCACACACAAAGCAAGAAAAGATGCACAATTGACAAGTTGTTATAAATATTCAAACAACTGCACATAAACATTCCACTTAGTGAGGCCTTGATACACATGCCCAAATATGCAAAATTCATCAAAAGCATGCTTGTTAACAAAAAGAGGTTGGAAGAATTATCCACTATGATTTTAAATGAAGAATGCTCAGCAATCTTGTAGGACCAACGGACTTTGACACGAAAAGAAAATGATCCAAGGAGTTTTTCTATTCCTTGTCTTGTTGGGACTCTTATATTTTGTAATGCATTAGCGGACTTAGGTGCTAGTATTAATCTTTTGCCATACAAAACTTTCAAAATGCTAGGCCTAGGTGAATCTAAGCCCTCTAGGATGAGTATTCAACTTGTGGATAAATCTATCAAATATCCTAGGGGAATAGTAGAAGATATATTGGTTAAAGTTGATAGATTTATATTTCCTATGGATTTTATTATTCTTGATATGGATGAAGATTCTAAAGTCCCTGTAATCTTAGGTCGGCCTTTTCTAGCAACTGCCAAAGTATTAATTGATGTTCATGGAAGAAAGTTGACGCTTAAGGTTGGAGATGAAGAAGTCATTATCAAAATCCATAAAAGCATACATCCTATCTCTTATGATGATTCTTGTTTAAGGATTGATATTCTTGATAAACCTATCTTTGATTTTATGCAGGAATCATTTGTCAAACACTATATGGACTTGATGGAATAATCCCCTGCATATTTAGAGGATTCAAATGAAGGCCATAAGTTAGGAGAATTTGAGGAAATTAAAAAAGGTAGTTTGGGAAGAATGAAGTCATCCATTGAAGAATCAACAGAATTAGATCTTAAAAACCTCCCCGAGCACTTAGAATATGCATTTTTGGCTAACAGAGAAAAATTGCCAGTGATTATAGCAAAAGACCTCACTTGTGATCAAAAGACCAAATTGGTAAGTCTATTGGGAAAATATAAAGGAGTCATTGCATGAAAAATTATGGACATTAAGGGACTTCCTTTTGTACTCACAAAATTTTGTTAGAAGAATGAGCCAAACCCGTAGTGCAATCCCAACATAGGTTGAACCCAAATATGAGTGATGTGGTAAAAGGTGAGGTAATGAAACTCTTAAATTCCGACATCATTTACCCTATTTTCGATAGTATTTGGGTTAGTCCAACACAAGTAGTACTAAAGAATGGAGGAATGACTGTGAGCCCAAATGAAAAAAATGAGTTGATTCTAATGAGATTGGTAACTGGTTGGAGGGTTTGCATTGATTATAGAAAATTAAATGAGGCAACTAGGAAGGACCATTTTCCTTTCTCTTTTATTGACCAAATGTTAGAAAAGTTAGTCGGACATGAGTTTTATTATTTTTATTTTTCGGATACTTTCAAATTCCCATAGCACCAGAAGATCAAGAGAAGACCACATTTACATGCTCTTTTGGCATTTTTACATATCAACGTATGCCTTTTGGTTTTTGCAATGGTCTCAGAACTTTCCAAAGATGTACGATGGCTATTTTTGAAGGACTTGTAGGAGATATCATGGAGGTATTTATAGATGATTTTTTTATTTTTTTTATTTTTAGTGATTCTTTTGACTTGTATTTGACCAATTTGGAAAAAGTGCTTCAAATATGTGAAGAGACCAACCTCATGCATAATTGGGAAAAATTCCACTACATGGTGCAAGAATGTATAGTATTAGGACACAAGATTTTAAGGAAAGGTATTGACGTTGATAGAGCCAAGATTGAGGCAATTGAGAAACTCTCTCCTCTAACTTCCGTGAAGACTATTCGAAGCTTTCTTGGTCATGCAGGTTTTTACAGGAGGTTTATCTTGAATTTCTCAAAAAATTTTAAACCCATTACTTCTCTACTTGAAAAAGATGTTGTTTTTTATTTTGATAAAAAATGTCTCAATGCTTTCAATATGCTTAAAAAGAAATTAATCAATTCTCCTATTTTAATTGCACCAGATTGGTCTCTTCCTTTTGAATTAATGTGTGATACAAGTTATTATGTAGTAGGCGTGGTGCTTGGACAAAGGAGGAATAAGCATTTTCAACCAAGTTACTATGCAAGTAAAACACTTATGGCGGCACAAGAGAACTACACCACAACGGAGAAAGAGTTACTTGCAATAGTGTTTGATTTTGATAAATTTCGGTCTTATCTTGTTTTGTACAAAGTCATTGTGTATACGGATCATTTCACCCTTAAGTACCTACTAACCAAGAATAATTCTAAACCAAGATTAATAAGATGCATTTTATTATTGCAGGAATTTGACTTGAAGATTAGGGACAAAAAGGGCACAGAAAATTTACCTGTGGATCACTTATCTAGGTTGGAAAATCCTAACCTAAAGCTTTTGACTGAAAAAGACATCAATGACACCTTTTCAGAGAAACAAATTCTACTTATTGATGGTGAGATTTCTCAAACACCTTAGTGTGCAGATTTTGCTAATTACTTGGTTGCAGTAATTATTTCAGAAGATTTTATTGCACAACAAAAGAAGAAATTCCTATTTAAGGTAAAGCATTACTTTTGGGAAGATTCCTACTTGTTTCGATATTGTGCGGATTAAATCATTTAACAGTGTGTGGATTCCGTGAAAAGTGCAAACATCTTAAAATATGGTCATGAAGGACCAATGAGAGGACACTACCCAACTAACAACACCGTATGAAATGTGCTTGAGTCCAGATTTTATTGGCCTACGCTCTTCAAGGACTCTTATAGGTTTGTTAAAAATTGCGATAGGTGTCAATGTACAGGCAATATTTCTAAATCCAATGAGATGCCATTGCAAATTTTTCAAGCTTGTGAAATTTTTTATTGTTGGGGGATTGATTTTATGGGCTCTTTTCCTAATTCTTTGGGAAACAAATACATCTTGGTCATGGTGAAGTATGTATCTAAGTAGGTCAAGGCGTAAGTCTTACCTACTAATGATGCTCGAATTGTGGTCAAATTCCTTGGAAAACTTTTTACCCAATTTGGCATACCTAAAGTACTTATTAGTGATAAGGGCACACATTTTGTAATACCCAATTGGACAAAGTTCTCAAATATTTAGGAGTTACTCATAAGTTTGCTACTTCCTATCACCCCCAAACAAGTGGCCAATTTGAGTTGGTAAATAGAGAATTGAAAAGAATTTTGGAAAAATGGTTAATCATACAAGGAATGATTGGAGTTTGAAATTAGATGACACTCTTCGGGCTTATAGAACTGCTTTCAAAACTCCTATTGGAACAACCCCCTATAGATTAGTGTATGGGACATTATAACATCTACCGGTAAAAATTGAACATAGGGCACATTGGGCAATTAAGCTTGTCAATTTTGATCTTCAACTTGCAGGTATACGGAGATTGCTTTAAGTCAATGAATTGGACAAGTGGTGTAGTGATGCTTATCATAACTCTCGACTCTACAAAGATAAGATGAAATGGTGGTATGATTGACAAATTCATTCTCCCCAAGAGTTCAAAGAAGGTTACAAGGTGTTATTATTTAACTCTAGGCTTAGACTCTTTCCGAGTAAGTTGAAATCTAGATGGTTGGGGCCATATAAGATACATCGTGTGTGTCTGTTTGGAGTTATTGAGGTGTCTCACCCAACCAAGGGGATCTTTAAGGTTAATGGAAATCGAGTGAAACCATATTTAGGTGAAGAACTTGGCACTTTAGAGCATCTCAATGTCACTCTCTATGATTTTTTTATTTTCTTTTTAGTGCTCTCTTTCCTTCTTTTCCTTTATTTTACTCATCTTGTTCTTTTTCTAGATTTATGCTTCTGTTTTTGTTTCTTTTGTTTTCCTTTAGGTACAATTTCTATTCTACCTCCTTGTGATGAATTCAAACATGTTGAAGTTTAAGTGCAATGGGAGTATTTTCTTTTCTCTATTCTTCCTCTTTAATTATTTTTGGTCTTCTTAGCTTTGCTTTCTTTGGCATATTTTTTGCTATTGAGGACAATGTCCAATATAAGTATGGGGGAGAGTTTAGTTTGAAAGTATTTTCCATATCTTTTCTGAAAGTTTTCAAAATTTTTGTGGTTTCAATGCCTTAGCAAGATTGTGATTATTTTTCTTCTTTGGATATGAGATGTGTCATTTATTTGGTGGATTTTTATTAAAATGGTTTATTGGACAGGATGTGTTAAGACTTGAAATTTTGAATTAATCTTGTTTATGCATTGGTATTTGAGTAGTATTTGACTCATCTAGTTTAAATATGGGTAATGTGAGGAAAATGGGAAAAGTTGCTGACTAACTCTTGTATTATGGGATTGAATTTTGCTTGACTTTGAGTTATGTTGAGGAATGAGAAAATATTATGGAAAAATTGTGGACAATTGTTGTGATTGTTGTTATTGAGAAAAAAATGAGATTATTATTGTTGATGAGAAAAGAAATTATTTTTGCTTGATTATGGGGGCTAATATGGATAGTGAAGAGAAATCCACTTTCTTGAGGCTATGAATTCCCAAAAGCAAAAGAAGAAAAAAGAGATTATTGAAAAAATGATGAGAGATGACTAAAAGGGAGGCCAATACAATGTGTGAAGAGAAATCCATGCACTTGAGGCTATCAATTCCCTAAGTCATTGAAACAAAATTGAGAGAAAAAATTGGAGTGTTTTCTTCAAAACATGACTTAAGTTATGCAATTTTTGGACTTATAATGCTTGAATTGGTAGCTGGCTTGACTTGTATGATTCATGTTATCTATGCTTTTACTTAAAGGGTGAAAAAATGTTCTTAGACTAGAGTATAAACTAGTTTAATTCAACACCATGATATGTCTTGTTTAGTATTATGTTTTGTGAATAAGTTCAAAAGGTTGAAAGAATGACAAGAACATATCTAAAGTTTGAATGGTAATTATGATTTTGTCTAAGTGAACTTTTTGAGAGAATGACTTGTTTTTCTTTGTTTAAGGGCTTTGCTTGAGGACAAGCAAAAGTTCAAGTGTGGGGGTATGTGATAGGGGCAAAATTCATCTATATTTTTCTAGTTATTTAAGAGTGTTTTGGTGTTATATTGGTTGTAATAACTAGACATATACCTTCAAATTTGATATTTTATCCTTGGAAATGTGTTTTGAAATTTGATTACAGAAAATAACAAAACCATCGCCATCTGAGAACGATCGGAATCGGCCATGACCCACGAAACCGAAACTAGCCCCGATCTGGAATAAGGGAAAAAATTGTAGAAAAAAAGAGCACACCGGGCCGACTAGAGACCCTCCTAAAGGATTGACAGTAAATAGAGTATGCTCACGGGTGATAAAAAGGGAGACAAAAACAATATAAACAGAGCATGGCAGCAGCATAGAGGCATGAAAAACATACCTCTTGGAGCCTTAAACCTTGAAGATTGAAGAAGAATGGTTTGAAGCTAAAAACACAGCTTCCTTCTCCTCCGTCCAGTGATGCTTTCTGTGTCAAAACTGTCCGGCTCTTTCTTCTCCTCTGGTGCAATCAATAATGCTAGGCTTTTCAATTCTCAGAATATGACCCAGCCTAATCAAACGTTGGTGAGCACAGAATTGGGATGAGAAGAAGATCGGTTTTTTCACAGCACTCCTATTTTTTTTTTTTTTTTTAGGCTTGGCTTCTTATGTTAAGAAAACAAAAGCCAGTGAAGAAAACCAAACAGCCACACGAGAGGGAGAGAGCCAACAGACTTGGGAGAAAAATTTTTCTCTTTTCTTTTATTTTATTTTTCCACACAGAAAGCCAAGAGTCATGAAATCAAAAATAATTATTTTGATAAAAATAATATTTCCAGGATTTAATATTTCAAACACTCGAATATTATTAATAAAATAAATTTTGGCTTCATCCTAAACTCTTCTGAACTGTGTCCGGAAAAATCCTATGGTCCAGACTATTAGGCCAAAATAATATTAATTTTTTTTTGAACCCGAAAAGCCCAAAATAATAAATATTAATTATTTTTCTTGGGATTAAATAAATAACCCAATAAATAATTAATGAACCCAAATAAACCAAAATAATTAAATTTTAATTATTTATTTCTTGGGATCAATTAAATAAATAACCCAATAAATAATTAAGTATTAATTATTTTTCTCTAGTTTAAGTCCCGGTTAATTTTTCTAATTATTCAAACTGGACCTAGTCCATGAATAATTAATTAACCAATTAAACTAGATAATAAATTTCTCTCAATTTATTTTATTCCAATCCAATAATAAATTAGACTTTCTGAATAAAATAAAACCTTCTCAATTGAGATCAATTTCTCAACCCAAAAATTAATTAGGACTTACGGGCTATTCCGAGGATCAAAAAGACGCATCACCTTGGCTACTAAAATGACCAAAATAACCCTACTATATAAATAGATGTATTTTACATTTTAAATATTTCCTAATATCACCATAAGGAAATATTGACCCAAAGGACAATGCTGCATTAGCAAAGTCTTCGACCTACAGGTAAAAAGACTAAAATACCCCTCTACACATCGCCGTATATTTAGAGAGGAAGAAGTGTACTAACACTCCTTTAAATGACATCTACCATCCTTAGATTTCTAGTCCAATGATTCACGACTTCCTGGAGTGTTTCCACTTTCCAAGAGAGCTACCCTAATGCAAACATCCAAGTCATGTGTCCCAGGGCCCTGGATATTTAGATCATTCAGACAACCACAAGGGGCGATATAGTGTAGAAAGTATCTTGTACAAGTCCGTCTTAACTAATTAGTTACACATACCCAACATGCAAGTATATTGGCCTTACGATAGAACCTCAACTATAGTATATTAAAGTATATGCTTTCAGTTTTGCTAGACCACCAACTTATACTCAAGTCATAGAGTACTAGTTTACGCTGTAGCGGTAGTAGTCTAGGTTTCTACCATATAGTACTTTTAAAAACCACTACTATTAGTCATGTTCTACGTATTTGAAAGACATTTATGTCATGAAGTGAGTGGACTACTCACTCACTAAAGGTAAGCCATTCCCCATTTGGAATTCATAACATAATAACTTAAATATGATGAGATTTCCATTCTCATCAATCGGTTAAGAACAAATGTTCATGTGTTTAAATAACCCATGATCCATACCTTACTGTGAAAGATCTCCATTCACATGGACCACTTAATTAAATACAATGGGTCTTTTCCAAATGAAAATATGCACAAATAAAACACATAAATTCACAAACGATTTCCCAAATAAATTCTTTTATTAAAATATTAGATATTTATATCAGAAACCTAGTCTAAGAGGGCATATATCCCAACACCTCCAAGCTGGCACCGGCTCCGTTCTGTGCAACGTCAGCCAGCTTTCCAATTTTTGTGCAGATTTGGTAATTTCCAAGAGTTTTGGTATTTTCCAATCTATACACAGCCCAGAACTCTTAGGGGACGAATTTTAGCATCTTAGAGGCTTATTTAAACAAGAAAAACAGAGGATAAATTGGAGGATCAAATCTGTAAATCACTCATTAAAGTAGGAATTCATCAAATTAAGGAGCATTATTCAAGAGAATCTTCAAGGGAGAAGAAGGAGTCTTGTCTATGAGTTCTTTATTTTATCTTTGTTTTCTTTTTTCTAGAATAATGATGTAATTAACGTTTTCATTGTAATTTGACAGTATTTTGAGATTCATGATTTTCGTATTAATTTAGCTCTTTGATCAATTTTCTATCATTCTTGGTGTTTGATTACTTGTGATCATAGAAGAATTGATAAAGTTAGATTTGGTCCTAATTGACTTGGAAAATGGCATTAGGAGTTGATTTAATTTTATTGATTTCATATTTGTTAATTCTTAATGTACTTGGGAAATGAAGTTAAGACCAAAGAACTTAAGTAATTAAAGACTAGTTAATTTTGCCTAGAGTGTAGGATTGTTGACTAATTTCATGTTTATGAGGAATTGTGTTTAATGCATCTTTTAGTTGTGTTGGCTTGATTGAGAAATCTGTCAATTTAATCAAGAGATAGTGATTCCATGGATTGAGAAAGAAGTGGAGTCTATATAAGTGAATTCATGACTTGAAAAATGACTGAACTTTACTTTATATTCTTTCATGATGCCAAGATGATGATTAATTGAGATAGTTGTTAAATGATTCATTGTCATGCTTTCTAGGATAGTTGTCTAAATTTCATATTCCTACATCCTTGAGTTGTATATATTTCTTTATTTTTCTTTTTATTATCTTATCACTTTATTTAGTCGATTAAATAATGAATAAAAAATGATTAGTGTGTACTTATTCCTTTGAGGATTGATTCTCATTAATTCCCTATACTATACTTGCGATGGGTATACTTGCTCGTATATGTATTTTGGAATTAATGTTTTAATTAAAACTTGACTAAGGGATGGATTTAAATTTATTAATTTTTATATACCTAAAATTTACGCATCAATTGTTGAGGAGACTCCTGAGTTCATGTTGGCCCGTACAATTGGCCATGGAGAAGAGAGAGGCAATGAGGGACAATTACACGATATGGCAAGAGAGAACAATGCTCCAAATGATGATGTGTTGAGCTTAACATGCCTCAATGAATTAGATCTTTCAATGCTACATCATAAGAAACCTTTAGAGGATGTTCACCACTCATATCATTCACCCCAATTTCAAGGAGTTAACTTGTAGATGTGGTGCAAAGTAAGGATTTCTTGATCTCATCTTTAAGATCTACATTACTAGGTTCGAATGGGAGTTTACATTGTAACAAATCTTTTGAAGGGATAGGTGGTAATTCCAATGCTTATACACTTTTTAAACATAATTTACATCTTTATGTAGAGAACTTGATTTGTATGTCTAAAAAAGTGCTACGGATGGGGGGTCATGCATTTACATTCATTGCAACTAATATTTTCCATAAACCTACCATTTTTCACAACCTTCTCTGCTTTCTACATTCATTGTGCCTACTTTTTCAATGAGCATTAATTTTTTTTACAAAGGTTTGATGAGGAAGCATGATGACTGGAAAGAGTTTGTATCTTTGTTTTGTGTTTGGAGTTGTTAGGTGTTATTTCTCCCATATAAGGAAAATATTTTCCATCTTATGTGTAGGGGAGTAAGTCGTGTCTTTACTTGCTTTGTTAGGATTTTTTATTTTTCTTTAGTTTTTTTTTTCTTTTATTTAGGGGTGTCTTTGTTTTGTTATTATTTTTTGTGTGCTTTTATTGGTGTTTTCTTTTGCAGGTAGGAATAAAGTCTTTTTAAACTAGCCATTTTCTCTATTTTCAACTTTGATATCTATTGGAGCTTATTGCACTTGGGGTGTATTGCTTCACCCTCTCCTTCTTTATCATTTTTGGTCTCTTTAGAGATTCTTTCTTGTGTTTATTTTTTTCCAATGAGGACATTGTCCAGTTTAAGTGTGGAGGGAGAGTTTAGCATTGTAAATATTTTCCATTTTCTAAAATTTTGAAAAAAATTTTGTGGTTTTCATTGCTTTAGCAAGGTTGTAATTATCGTTCTTACTTGGATATGAGTTTTGTCACCCATTTGGTGGATTTTTATCAATGGATTGGTATATTGGATGGGATATGTTAAGACTTGAAAATTTTGGATTAATCTTGTTTATGCAATAGTGTTTGAATATTATTTGACTCATTTAGTTTGAATGTAAAGAATATGATGAATATGGGAAAAATTGTTGGCTTACTCTTGTATTAGGGTTTAAACTTTGCTTAACTTTGAGTTGTGATAAGGAATGTAAGAAAAAACATCTTTGAGTGGAAAGATTGAAAAAATTGTGGAAAAATGTTGATTGTGAGTTGAAGATTGAGAAAAATGAGTTGATTGTTATTGATGAGAAAAAAAATTTTGCTTGATTATGGGGGCCAATCGGATAGTGAAAAGAAATCTACTTTCTTGATGCTATTAATTCTTGAAAGCAAAAGAAAGAAAGGTGTTGAAAAATGATGAGTGATGACTAAAATGGGACTAATACAGTGCATGAAGAGAAATCCATTCACTTGAGGCTATCAATTCCCTGATTCATTGAAAATTTTGAGAGAAAAAATGGAGTGTTTTCCTTAAATCATTACTTGAGTTGTGCAATGTTTGGGTTTATAATGCTTGAGTTAGTAGATAATTTAACTTGTATTATTCATGTTATCTATGTTTTTACTTGAATGGTGAAATAATTTTCTTAAACTAAGGTGTAAACTTGATTTATTTGACTTCAAGAGTTTTGTGATGTCTTATCAAATGCTTCAAGTTGCAATTGTTTTCAAATGGTTGAATGAATGCCAAGGTTCTATATAGAGTTTGAAAGGAAGTTATAAGCTTTATTATGATTCAATTTTTGGAATGAAAAAAGGTTGTGCTTTCTTGTGATTTTCTTCTTGACTTAAATGTTTTGCTTATGGACAAGCAAAAGTTCAAGTGTGGAGGAATGTGATAGAGGCTAAATTTATCACTATTTTCCTAATTATTTAAGGTTAATTTGAGATACTTTTGATATAATAACTAGGCATATTCCTTTTTATTTGATATTTTGCTTATGGAAAGTGTTTTGAATAAATTTGTGCAGGTTTTAAGAGATTTCGAGCAAAAAGTATAGATTTCCAAAATGTACTAGGTGCCAAGTTTGGCTACTATACCAGGTGCCATATCTATTCTGGAGAAACAGAGAAAAATAGAGCAACGTCCAGGAGGAAACCAGAATGCACCTAGTACCAGGTAAGTCGAAGTGACCCGACGCCAGATCCGATCTATTCAGTGATGATTTTGTGCACGAATTTGTTATCTTCCGAAGGATTTTGGTATCTTTCAAATTTTACTGGACCAAGACTTCTTAAGCCACGAATTTTGGTATCAATGAAGCTTATAAATATAAGAAAAACATAATAGAAAGTATTGAATCCAATGATCAAAACTTCCAATCACTCAAAGAATGAGATTCATCATTCAATGAGCATTATTCAAGAAGATTTCCAAAGAGAAGAATGAGGGATTGTCTATGAGTTTTTTCTTTTACCTTTGTTTTCTTTTTCTAGAATAATGATGTAATTAGTGTATTCATTGCAATTTGACATTATTTTTTAGATTCATTATTTCTTGAGTTAATTTAGACTTTTGATCAATAAATTATTTGTCTTGGGATTTAATTACTTGTTTTTATTACAAAGTTGATTAATTGATTTTTGTTACTTGCTTGAGAAAGGGGTTGATAATGACTTCAATTAATTAATTTCATATTTGTTATCTCTTAACTTGCTTCAAAAGTATGTTAATTGCCAAGGACTTGGGTAATCAAAGGTTAGTTGATGATTGCTAGAATATGGATTCATTGCCTCATTTCATGCTTTAAATCACCTAGAATATAGGGTTTATATGAGGATTGATTTTAATGAATCTTTTAGGTATATTGGTTGAGACAAAATATGTTCACTAATTTAACTAGAAGATAGTGATTCCATGGATTGCAAAAGAAGTATGTCTATTTTAAATTCTTCATGAGACCAAGACGATAATTGGTTGTGATATTTGCTAAGTGATTCATTATCATGTTTTCAAATGTATGTGTCTAAATTGCATGGTTTTACATCCTTGAGTTGTGTGTGTATATATTTATATTAATTTTCTTTTTATTATCTTATCACTTTATTGGGTTGGTTAAATAATGAATGAAAAGTGATTAATGTGTACTTATTTCTTTGAAAATCGATACTCGTTAATTCTTTATACTATACTTGTGATGAGTATACTTGCTCGTATGTGAAATTTGAGATTAATATTTTAATTAAAACTTAGCTAATTGATCAATTTAAATTTAATGATTTTTATACACCCAAAATTTACGCATCACCAGTGCACTTTATTTATCAAGCATTGTACTTTAATTCTAATCATTGGAGTCTTATCTAAGGCCGCCTAAAGGATGGATATTGGGTACAACATAAAGTAAATGAAAATAGTTTAAAAAGTTAATAAAAGATTCATTACTCCTAATAGTAGGGGCGCATGTCTCACGGCCACTTGTATGAAATCATTATTCAAGAAGTCCTTGGACAAGGCAACTATGTGTTGGAAATAATTCCAATTAATACACATACTAAGTAATAGATTCTAGATCAAGTACTAATAAATTTGGATTAGAATTAATTATATTATAGTGGGAGTTGGTACTAATTCCATATTCTAATTTGAATGAGATATAGTATAATAAAAAGAGTTTATTGCACTAATGCTTTGCTATTGAAAGGTTCATGTTAAACCATTTAACTTTTTGGACTTTTGAGTGGTCATAATGTATTGTTAGATGCCACTCATGATCTACTAAATATGAATTTATTAATTATAGAATTAATAAATTAATCCTAATTAGAATTAATCAGTTAATTCTAATTATTATAGATTATTAATTCTATAGCGATTAGAATTAATTCATATTAGCTACCAATTACCTAAAAAACCTAGTAGGCCACACACAATAGAGGAATTGGTACTCAAAATATTATTTAATACTATTATGGGGTTAATTTGTGAGATGAAATATTTATTATGGACTAATTATAAAATGTTATAATTAATTGGGTTGAATTGTAATTATTTTAACTTAAGACATAATTTTGGAAAAAGGCTGAATGTTGCTTTTGGAAAGCATCATGCAAAAATGGAAAAGAAAAGCTTTGGTTAATTGTTTCCTAAAAAGTTTAGGAAACATGACTAATGTGTATCTGTATTTTTTTTCTTTCCAAAAGATGGTGCAAGCATGTGCATACATACATACATACATACATACATACATACATACATACATACATACATACATACATACATACATACATACATACATACATACATACATACATACATACATACATACATACATACATACATACATACATACATACATACATACATACATACATACATACATACATACATACATACATAAACCAATAGCTTTCCTGTTGTTTTTCTCTAATTAAATCCCTAGCTACAAATTACATCGACTAGCATCGGAATTAAACGTGCCTAATTGAGTACAATTCCTCGTGTGGACTATATTAGAGAAATTCCTATACTTGGAAATTTAGTGGTTCGTGCTTGAAAGAGTTTACGGAAAGGTTCTGTGCGTGCGAAGTGACCCAAGTGTAGGAATTTTTCGGTAACGATTTTTTTCTATGCGCACTAATGTTCGTGCTTTTAAAAGCCACAATTTTTAGGTAACGATTTTTTTCTTCCCTCTCTTAACTATTTAATTACATACAAGTGACCCAATTACATGGATTTCATTTTAATTTCTGCTACACGATAATTGTCATTTGCATGATCGAAATCCAACATTAGTGCTTTGCCTTCGTCACAATCATACAACAATTCACAATCATCTTCATATTCCCACTCTTCCTTAGCATACCCTCCTCCACTTGAATAAGACATTTCATGAAAAATCACTCCTTCTACTTTGAGCACTCATAGATGATGAACTTTGCAAATTATATGAACTCTCATTGGCCATTTTTTAAGAGAATTTGAGTAGAAAACACTCAAAAAAAGTTCCTCACTGCACTACCTCACATGTTTAGCACTCAATAATGTCATTCAATCCTCGTGTTTAACCATCTTCTTTGGCTATTATAATAATGAGATTACCCTATTATTTTTTTCAATCTTTTAAATTTGCTCACTCAAGTTCTTCTCAACTCTTCCTAATTCAAATGATTTAGCTTAATTTGATAAAGCCAACTAAATTTTAAGGAATAAGAAATAAAGGATTCTTATAAGCAATTTATCAAGTGCTTGGTAGGCATCAAAGAAAATTCAAGGGATAAAGAAGTTTTAAGCAATATAATGCTACTACAACCTCAAGAAATTCAATTAAACAATCAACAAAGGTTATGATTTCTCAAAGATGGTAAATTCAAGAAACTAGTAGTGGGAATTTTGAATGCACAATACTTTCCAAGCTTGAGATAAGTTCAAAGAGAAACAAAATTTTCTAGTGGCACTAGATGATTTACCTTACTAAGAACAATCTATTATACTAGGAGACAATGTATTTCACGAACAAAGCTTTGTACAGTCATGTATGAGTAATCACAAGTCATTAAGCAATATACCAAACACATTATATGCAACTCATAACTCAACTTTGATAAGCAAATTCAACTATGTTTAGGCCCCAAATCAACAAATTTTCACACCAAATTGTTCCCTAAACATTAACATATCATGTAGGCTCAATTTCACAACAATCCCAAACTAAAAATTAAAGTTTTTAATGCACAAAAATTGCAAGAAAATTAATTACAATATTATGAAATTGCAGCAATATTTTGCAAGAAAATTAGTTACAATATTATGAAATTGCAGCAATATTCTGATGAGTTTTTGTACTTGCTTTAGCTTCAAATTAATAATTTTTCATGCCAAATGATCTCTCAAACATCATACAAACATATAAGATCTATTTAACATCAAGTTCATGGCATAATATTGAGTTCTAAGCATTCAAAAAATAGCCTCAAAATAAGTGAAAAAAAATCTAAAAATTTTACAAAGTTCTTGAAAAAAAAAAAAAATTGTACATTTGCCCTAAAAAAAGTTGTATTGATTAAAATCAACACAATCTTAATCTAATACCACTTTGATACGAACTACGGAAGCTTCCTAATTTTAAAGTACCAAATATGCAAGAGTTGGTCGCCTAACTTCCTACTAAATTCATACACATAAGAAAGTAGATGCAAAAATAACTAACCTACTTGATATTTGGTGAATCTAGCCTATTTTAAAACATCTCAATACCCTAATCTATCAATAGATTAGGACAATAAGGATGGGATTTGAAGGCACCCAAACTCCAACCTCTCAAGAACACTAGACAAATCTAGCGCCCAAGAATAGAGAAAATGACTTAGATTATCCCTTTTAAGTCTAGAGACATTGATCAAATGTTGGACTAAACCCTTTGATTTGGTCTTGATAATGTTGGAATGTATGCACTCTAGACTAGGTTTCTGATGTAATTATCGAATTTATAAATAAAAGAATTTATTCTCAAAATTGTTTGTGAATTTTACATTACTTTTGTGCACGATTTTGTTTGAAAAAAACCCATTCTGTTTAAGTATGTGGTCCATGTGAATGATAATCTTTTACAGTAAGGTATGGATCACGAGTTACTTAACACATAAACGTTTGTTCTTAACTGATTGGTGAGAATAGGATTCTCATCATGTTTAGGTTATTGTGTTATGAATTCCAAATGAGGAATGGCTTACCTTTAGCCAGTGGGTAGTCCACTCACTTTATAGCATGAGCGTATTTCGAATACGTAGAACAGGACATGTAATAGTGGTTTCTAAAAGTACTATTTAGAAGAAGCCCAGACTATTACTGTTACAACATGGACTAATATTCTACCGCTTGAGTATGAGTTGGTGGTCTAACGAAACTGGAAGCATGTACTTTGATATGCTATAGTTGAGGTTCTTTCATAGAGCCGATATACTTATATTTTGGATATATGTGACTAGTTAGTTAAGATAGACTTGTACAAGATAGCTTATACGCTATATCACCCCTTGTGACTATTTGAATAATCTAAATATCCAAGGCCCTAAGGAACATGGCTTAGATGCTTGCTTTAGGGTAGCTCCCTTGGAAAGTAAAAATATTCCAAGAGTGGTGAATCATTGTACTAGAGATTTAAGGATGGTAAATGTCTTTTAGAGAGGTGTTAGTGCGCTCTTCCTCTCTAAATGTACAGCAATACGTAAAGAGGTATTTTAGTCATTACACCTATAGGTCGGAGACTTTGCTAACGCAGTATTATCCTTGGGGTCAATATTTTCTTATGGTAATATTAGAAAATATTTAAAATGTAAAACACAGCTATTTATATAGCAGGGGTATTTTGATCATTTTAGTACCCAAGGTGATGTATCTTTTGGTCACCGGAATAACCCTTAAGTCCTAATAGATTTGGGTTAAGGAATTGGTCTTGGTAATTATGAGTTTTATTTATTTAAGTAGACTGATTTATTGGACTAAAATAAAATAAAAGCCCAAGAAAGAGTATATATTTTATCTAGTTTAATTGGTTAAGTAATTATTCAGTGCCCAAGACCCAGATTGGATAATTAGAAAATTAACCTAAGTATAAACTAGATAAAAGGCTTAATATTTTATATTGGTCTATTTAGGCTTGTTAATTATTTATTGGATTGTTTTATGAAGCCCAGAAAATAAATAATTGATGCTTAATATTTATGGGCGTTTAAGCCCAAGAGTAAAATAATTTTATCTGGCCCAATGAATGAAACCAAGGGTAAAATAAAATTAAAAAAAAATAACAAGGGATGGATCCCGTATTGTTTGGAGTGAGAGGATAACAAAAAGCAAATGTTTTTTGTTTCACTCTCTCAGTCTCTTTTTGGTATTGAAACAAAAGGAACAAAGGCCATTCTTTGATCTGGAGATTTGCTTTCACCAGCGGTGGTTAAGGCAGTGGCCATATTCTGGAAGCTCAAAAGCTTCGCTTGAATAAGAAGAAGCAGACGGCCTGCAAGAGTGCAACTGGAGTTTACTTTAGGAGAACCAGTGGCTTCAAGCATTCAACTTGAAGAGGTCCAGATATCTTCTTCAGTGCCAACGAGGAAACACAGAGGTAAATAGCTTCCATGCGATGCTCTGTTTTCGTTTTGTTCTATAAGCATGCTTTCGGTTTCTTTTTTTTTTTTTTTTTTTTTGCCATATTAACCTTGAAGTGGTATCAAAGCATGAAGTTTGGCAAATATAGGAAGCATGCTAGGCTTAACTAAAATAAGAAAATATTTGTTTTGGATGTTTACTATGAACCTTCGCGTTTTTTGTCTAGGATAGTCTACTCTGTAAGCTTTGCAAGTGGAAGTATAGGAACACTGTATTTTGATTGCTTTCATAGATATCATGTAAGTCCAGTATTTTGCAAGCTGCGGCTTGGAGCCACAGCCAAGGCCTAGTTAGCCTCGGCTCCATGGCTTCTATGAGGAAGCTTTCCTCGCGAAAGAGCCAGTTTCCTCGTGTCGCGCGAGGAAGCTTTCCTAACCAATTCGTAAATTTGCAAATTGGAGTCTTCAATTTTGACCGGGTCACGGGCAGCTTCATGGGCACCTGCCTAGATCATGGTCCATGGGTTTTTCCCATAGGCCATGATCCAATATGGCGGGTGCACTGGACTAGCAAAAAATTTTCTTTTTCTTTCCTTTTAGTCTCATACCAGGCGAAGTTATTTTTATTGTAATAGTTAATATTCTTTGAATATTTTGCATGAAAAATAATACTAAAGGAAATTTAGGATTAATTCTATTATTTGGACACTTATATTAAGAGAATAGAAAATTATGAAAACATTTATAGTTTTCTAGCATACTTATTTCTTTTTGTACCCTATATGCACATTTTCTCAAAAACCAAAGTCTTTGGGAATTTTTGACAAAGGAAAACATTTTTCTTAAATTAAATGATCAATTTTAATTTGAACAAAAATTAATTCTTGGTTATTTTCCCAAAAGATTTTATCCTTAACATAGAAAATATTTTGGATTTAAATATTTTTGTTAATTTAAATAGAAAACCATTTTTATTTACTTTTAACAAGAAAATTTATTTTTGTCAAATTAAACTTGAAATCAAAATCTCTTGAAAGTTTTATTCAAAAATTTTGAAATTATTAAGTTTACTAACTTAAATAAAATTAATCCATGAAGAATTTTCTCAAATGGTATAAACCTTAACATAGAAATTTATGGGTTTAGATATTTTATTTTTGAGTTAAAAGAAAACTTAATTGAAATTTTCAAAGGATATTTTCCAAGAAAACCCTTATTTTAAAATACTAAGTGGGAGAGGAGTTCCAACAGTCCCACGACTTTCATCACGATCCTCATTAGAAATCATAGGTCCCCTCGCGTCACATTGGGAGTGAATTCGTATAGGATAGGGATACCACAAGGATCTAGAACTAATGAGTGGATGTAATTAATAACCTGGGACACGTGCTATGATCGGCCAGCCCACGTTGGAGGTTATAGTGCGAGGAATGTCCATAGAAAATGAGAAGAAACGGTCATCCCACGATGGAGTTATCTTCTAGATCATTACCTAGAAGGGAAATTAATTTGTGATGGTTAATACACTTAGCTTAGGAAACTATTAATCTTCCTAAGAAGCTATATCATTTTTCCTAAGAGCCAAATTAATTATATTAAAGATAATAGTGATAGGGTTAACTATTATTGGATTTAATATAAGGATAAAGTCACAAATTGAGTTTTGTTTTATTTTTTATTTTTCAAAAATGATTGGTGGAGGTTCTTTTAGTCCTTTGCCCGTTATTCTCCATGAGAATAAGTTAACAGGTCCAAATTATGTGGACTGGAAAAGAAAGTTGGACATAATACTCACTGCTGAGGAGTATAAGGATGTCCTTTTACGAAACCTGCCCTATTATCAGGGAGGGTTCCACTGCTCAAGAGTGAGAGGCTAAGAAAGCATGGAAGAAGGCCGATGAAAGAAGGCCGATGAGATGGCTCATTGCTACATGTTGGCCTCCATATCTAATGTGCTCCAATCTAAATACGAGCACATGGCCACTGTGTACGACATTAGCTAATCACTAGCCACGATGTTCACAAATAAGAGCCGGCCCTCAAGGCACGAGGATCTTAGGACGATCATCAACACTAAGATGGCTGAGGGAGCATCAGTCAGAGAGTATAAGCTTAAGATGATTGCTTTTTTCGAGGAAGCAGAAGTCTTAGGGGCTGTAATTGACCCCAAGAGCTAAGTGGACATGGTTCTTGAATCTCTTTCGGACTCTTTTACTTAATTCAAGTTAAATTTTAACATGAATAAGTTAAACATGAGTTTAACCGAGTTAATGAAAGAGCTCCAAATGGCAGAGAATGTCATGAAGCCACAGTCCAAGGCTGTGATTGCTAGGGCTTCTTCTTCCAGAATTGGGCCCAAGCCCAGCAAGTTCCAGAAGAAGAAGGAAAATGCACTGGCCTAGCCCAAGAACTAGCCTAACAAGCCCAAGGGCAAGTGCTTCAAGTGCAGGCAAAAGGGACACTGGAAAATGGAGTGTCCAAAGCTTCAGGCCAAGAAAAACTCTACAGGTATTGTTCTCTATCTAGAGTCAATTTCAATGGTTGGATCAACTTCCACTTAGATTGTTAATTTTAGAGCTATTGATCATATCTGTAACTCCTTGCAGGGGTTTAGGAAGATAAGAAGACTCTAGAAAGGTGAGCATGGACTACGAGTAGGAAATGGAGCACAAGTATGGGCCCTTGCAGTGGGAGAGCTAAATCTTATTTTTTATTATAATAGAGTAGTTATTTTGAAGGATATTTTATATGTACTCGGTTTTAGACAGAATTTGATTTCAATTGCAAAGCTAATAAATCATGGATATTATATTTCTTTCTATTCTAGTATTCCTATCAATAGAAATGAAGAAGTTTTATGTATAGGGCATATGTCTAGAAACTTATTCTTTTTAAATCCTACAAATAATCAAATAAATAATACTCAAGCTGAACCTTTAAGTAAGAAGAGAAATACCAATGTTAATGACTTATATATTTGGCATCAAAGGTTGGGTCATATTAACTCAATAAGGACTCAGATGTTAATCCATGATGGGCCTTTGGGCTCATTAAGATTGAAAAGTTGGCCTCAGTGTGAATCCTGCCTTATAGGAAAATTGACTAAAATGTCGTTCACCCAAAAGGCTGTAGAGCCAAGGAGATATTAGGCCTTGTTCATGCTAATGTCTATGCTCCTTTGTCTACACAAGCTAGAGGGGGTTTTGAGTATTTCATCACTTTTATGGATGATTGTACAAGGTTTGATTATGTCTACTTGATGAGGCACAATGAGGACTCTTTTGACAAGTTCAAAGAGTTTAAGGCTGAAGTGGAGCGTCGGACAAGTAAACTGATTAAGACCTTACAATCGGATTATGGTGGAGAGTACCTTCTCGGTGAATTTAAGGATTATATGGTACATCATGGGATAATATCCCAACTCTCTGTGCCAGGCACACCCCAGTAGAATGGAATAGCTGAGAGAAGGAACAGAACATTAATGTAAATGGTCTGAAACATAATGTCTCATGCTACTCTTTTGGTCTTTTTTTAGGGATATATCTTAAAAATAGCGACATACATTCTGAACTTGGTGCCTTCCAAGTCAGTACCTAAGATGCCCTATGAGATGTGGATTTGGCGTAAGACAAGTCTAAATTATTTCAGGATATGGGGCTATCCAGCTTATATACTGATCAAGGGAGATAAGCTAGAACCAAAATTAGAATTATACTACTTTATTGGATATCCAAAAGGAACAAAATGATGTTACTTTTACCATCCCAAGGAGCAGAAAGTACTGGTAAGTTCTAATGCTAGATACTTGGAGGATGATCAAAGTACTTCTACTAAAGGTTCAACAAGGTTAGAGCTCGAGGAGAAGTTATCTTTGGAATCAACTTCTTTAGTCCTGATTGTGGAACAAGAAGAGGCATAGCCTCAAGAACCTATACAAACGGAGCCTCATCATATTAGGAGGGTATCTAGAGTTCCAAAAAGATAAACTGGAGAGGCTTTTGAGTTGGTCTCTGACCATCAGGAATAAGATCCCACTAGATACAAGGAGATTATTGTTGATGCCGATGTAAATCTATGGCATGAAGCAATGAAAGTCAAGATTGAGTCTATGTACTTTATCTGGTTTGGGCTCTTATAGCTTCACCTGAAGGGATAAAACCCATTAGGTGTAAATGGCTATACAAGAGAAAGAGAAGAGTGGATGGGAAGATGGAAACCTTCTAAACTAGGCTTGTAGCGAAAGGGTATACTCAGAAAGAGGGAATCGATTATGATATACCTTAGGGGGGTGAATAAGGTATATGGTAAACAATTTCAAACTTTAAAGATCTTCTAAAAATCTTAAAACAAGAACAAACAAGTGCGTGTGTTACAAAAATCAGATTGTCGGTGTAGCTTTAAATGAACTACCAAAGAACTTTCAAAAACTCTGCTAAATGATGAAATGAAAATCTATAATTAAGATAGGTAGATAAGGCATCAAAAATAGTCTCACTCAATCAATATAAAAGTCTTTGATCAAATCAATAAATTCAATAAGGAGTATAATGCTTTCAAGTTGGATAAGCAATAAAAACGTAGGTATGAATATCATAATAAATACAAGAGAATAGACTCAATGATTTATAGTGGTTCGATCCTCAAATGATCTACATCCACTACCTTAAGTTCTCACTTAAGGATTTCAACACCATCACTAAAACCTTTTTCCCAAATCAATGGTGGTAGGCTATACCAATCTTACACAAGAGAATCACTACACTTGGTTTTATACCCAACCTCTTAAACACAATAATCAATGCTCACCCCAACTGGATTTTACACTACAACTTTGATACATTCACAAAACAAGATTCACCCTAATGGGTTTACTCCGCAACCTTGAACATTAACCAAAACAAGGCTCACCCCAACGGATTTTACACCACAACCTTGAAACACAATAAATCAAGGCTCACCCCAACTGGATTTTACCTTCTCAATTTTGATACAAGTTAGAATGAAAGAGAACTTACAGAAATAGCTCACAAGTTTGAACAAATATGAACAAATAAGCTCCAACAGCCTTTCACCTTTTGAAAAATTCAATTTCACCTTTGAAGCACAGTAAAAAGGAGGATTTTTGTTTTCTAAAGTGTAAGAGTGTTTCTGAGAGAGATAGAACAAAAATCTTACAGAAAATCAGGTTCAAAATGCCTTTTATAGAAGTGAAAAGTAGGACAGCAACGGCTAGTTAACAGCTAGTTTTCGCTATCAGATTTGCCAGAGTTTTGGACTTAAGTTTTGAATGATGGTGCATCCAAAAAGTAAGTTCAAAATGGCACTTTTTCAGGTAAAAACATTTTGGCACTGTTCATAGGATTTTAGATGAATCTTTTGGATGCAGAGTCATCCAAACTACTCAATTCAAAATTCTGAGATATAAAACTTTAAAATCTTTTTGTTTGTGTGCTTCAAGGTAAAAATAAACTGAATTATAAGGTAAAGAGACATAGGAATTTACAAGAAATACCTTAATAATGATTCCTAGTCTAAAGTTCTTTCTCAAGGACTTCATGATCTTTTGAGCTCTTAGGTTAAAGTTGATATTGATCAATCACCACTTTGGATTCCATTTCCTCAAGAACTGCTTAGCAACCTTATTTGCACGCCTTGGAAGAACTGAGGTCAAACATGTCCTATCACATGTAAATAACACAAGTTAATTCTTATCAACGTTTGCCATAAGTTAAAACACAGGAGAATGCCCTTAGGCTAACAATCTTCTCCTTTTTAAGTGATAACAAACTTGATGGGATTGTGATATAAAAACAATGATATGTATAGTACGAATATGTTAAACCAAGAGAAATAAGAATATTTTTCATTGAAATGTAATATCTCATTATAATACTCAAAGAGTGTTTATGAGTTTAAGATAAAAAAAATTAAAACATATACTCATAAACATGGCTGAATGAGCCTATGGCCCAACCTACCTCCATATCCTCTTTCCTTCCATCCAAAGACTATTCCACAAGAGAATAGCCCCAAATAGTAGTTACAAAAAAAATGTATAGATATGTACATAATGAGGCGTAGAAGATGAATCATAAGATGTAATGCTCCCCCTTAGTATGTGCATATATGACCACAAGATATAAAGAGCTAAAAAGTATATTTTAAAAATAAAACTGGATTCCAGAATTTTGGACTTCCAAAACATACATCCAAAATGAGGTAAATGAGACAGAAGCTACTCTTTTAAAAACTCGATTTTGGACTGGTCTTTTGAATTAAATAAACACAAGTCTAAAACTCCCCCTGTGTATGTGCAGGGTAAAAAAAATTTCACAAGGACAGATTAGAGGTTTTCAATCCAATCCAGTTTTCTCAAGGTATTTCAACACAATGAATTTTTTGTGCAATTAAAGAGAAGTTTTCATAAGCATAAATAACCTCATCATCCAAATATTTAAACAAAGTGCATATCACATCCATAGCCAAAACAAATCATCCAGCTTATTCAAAATCAGTTAGAATACACAATGAACTCATACACACACTTCAATCTCCTTAGTCCATAATAGCAACAACAACTTAACATAGTCTCTATCAAATCCCCATAAACAGTCATAATTCATCTTAAGCCATATGAATTTATAATCCTCATAATCAATCACAATCATAATCCATATTTATAAAAGCAAAGACCAGTGAAAAAGATATGATGAAAGCACCAAAAAAATGTACAACACAATGTTTGATCAACTCAAATCTCAAAAATGCATTTCACATAATCACAAGTTTATAAAGAAATTTTCAATTTCCACATCATAATCTCCTCCCACATCATCTCCTCTTAGTCCATAACACAGTCTCCATACTGCATCAAATTCACAATCCCCCAACAATATATTTCTCAAGTCATCAATTCACAATCTCTCCTCCCACTTCATCTTCTCTTAGTCAATAGCACAATCTCCATAACCACATCAAATTCACAATCCCCCGACAATATATTTCTCAAGTCATCAATTCACAATCCCTATTTTCTCCCCCTTTGTCATCAATCAAAACAATAGTAATAATAATAAGTAGCAGAGAAGCAATCAGTAGTACTTTGACAATAATATCAGGAGAATGCCCAGAACAGGTCCAGTAATAAACAATATTAACAGTAACAATAAGCAGTAGGCAGCTAGCAGTATCAGTTAATAAGAAAGAGTAGTAAACTAGCAAGAATATCATTCCAAGACTAAGATAAAGGAGTGCATGAAAAATATAGTGTGGAGAGCAGGAAATTTTGCAAGAATAAGATTATGTCATCAAGAATAAAAGTTGGCAGAAGAAGTTATAACTCAACAGTCGTCATATGCCATATATCATAGAATAATGATAGTTGTAAGCTTAGCATTGGCACCTTTCTTTGAATGTTTTCCAACATTTCTGCTAGACTTTTATTTTATCACGACATGCTTCAGTTTTCGGCCAGATGGGCTGTCAAATGCAGCTGGTTTGTCTTACTTGAGAACTTCCTTGTTAATAGTGGATGCCGCAATTGTGGGTTTCTTAGTGTGTAGAGATGGGACATTAATAATGTCAGTCTTTTTCTCATTCGCTTTCTCAGTCTCATTCTCTAGCTGAATATCAGTTTCTTCCCATGATGAAAGAATGATAGGTTTAAGGCTCTGGCATGAGTGGAGGAACTTGTTTAGTTGAATTGCCTGTAGCTTCATATTACTTTCCTTTCATATTTGTCAATCTATTTCCCAAAATATTTAGTTCACCTTTAACTTCTGCACTCAGACATTTTAGCTTGGTAGATAATAGATTTAGAACATCTAAAATACTCTGAATTTTTCACTTTCATGAGTATTCTGCTTCCCCCTTTACTTGATATTTCCCTTTGAGTTTCAATCTTAGCTTTTCTTTTTGTTCGTCTTAATGTAGCAGATTTTCTTTGGCCTTCACCAATTTTTCTATCTCTTTTTCAGTAGCCTCTTTAAGTAATATCTATTGATTATCCACTCGAATTGACCCCATTTTCTCAAGTGAATCTCTACTGTAGATGTTTACCTTGCAGTGCTCAGAGGTAACCATACTCAAATCAACATTGAAGTACATGAATAGCTTGGTGAGAAGGTTTCTAAAGAATAATGATTTGTGTGATGTATTCCGAGATTGAGTTAGCAATTTCACAAACAAAAATCTAAAGCTAATATTTTTCTTCTGACAAAGATGGCATCAGCACCATTTGCAGAAAACATACAGATATCTTGTGACCAAAACTCGGTATCACTATGGTTGTAGCAATTTCCCCATTCCATTTAATCATTTAGTATTTCAATCACTTGAATCTTTAAAGCTCTCTAAGCACAAATAAATTTTATCTCAAATCAACTCAATTCAAGAAAAGGTTAAGAAATTTGTAGACAATTTGTTCATTTCGAAAGATTGTACTCCATGTCTCTGACATACAAAAATTCTATTTAACATACGGTGGTCAAACTCAAGGTTCATTTCTCCAATTCTAGACATATACCATTACACAATAAACCCATTTATTTTGTCATGTTGTCCCTTTCTCAGATTCACATAGAATTCTCTAACCAATGGGGTGTACAGATTTTCATCATTTTGACAACACAACCCCTTATCCAAGACTCTCAACATATTCAGAATGATAGAAAAGTTCAGAAATAATTTAGCAATGAAAGACCATAGAATTAACCCGATAGCCCGCAATCATAGTTCTATTTCTAAACAACCAATCATTGTACTCAAATTCACCTATTTTGAGTTGAGAAGCTGAGGTACCTGAGTGTCCATGCTTTCTTTTTCTAGAGGTTATTTTGTAATGTAATTTGAGGAGTTGATTCATCAATGGCAACTCACTTTTCCTTCTTTTTCCCAAATATCAGTCCGATCAGCAACTGATTTCCTTTTCATTACCTTCTTCTTGGTTTCCTTCATTCTTAGCTCGGTTCCTTTACTAGGTTTCAGAGATTTTGCCATGGCAAATAGGATTGAAGATTCAATTTCTTTGGTTTTTGTTGAGAGAGAGCGAAGTCTAGAGGAAAGAGAAAAGTGCTAAGGCAAATGATAGCTTTTTGAATTCTTGAAAGGAGAAGAAGATTCAAATCAATTTGAATTCTCTTCTTCTTTTTTTTTTTTTTTGGTTTACGAGGTTTTGTAAAGCACAAGTATAATTTAGTACATTTGAGAAAGGTGATTTCTAAAAATATGTAAAGATATTCTGATACGAAGAGAGAAAGTGTTGTGACTAGAATAAAAAGGCGGGAATTTTTTAATTAAAGGATTTGAACATTTGGACGTAGATTGTCCATCCAATTTTTTGGTCCAAAATACATTTCAAGTACTACATCCAATATCTCCATCCAAAATTAGAAGATCTTTAGGAATTCTTCAAGAATAAATAACCAATCTCTAGCAAAATCATTAGATACATAATTTGATCATTTCCAAACCTCCCCTCAAATGATCAAATTATTCTTCAGCTAGTAGTTTGTGAATTTATCTTTTGAGTAGTTCCTTGGCATACTTGTCTTCATTTAGGAAGATATCATCTATGGTTAGCTTTCTTTGAAGATCGAGGAAGAAGTTAAATTCTCTTATCATGCTCATTTCAAACTCTTGTTGTATTGTCTTGGCAAATTTTTTGCATGAGGAATCATTAGTAACTCCAAAAATAATATCAGCGACATGTATTTACACAATTATGATATCATCAGAATTTTTAGATTTGATAAATCATGTGGTATCCATTAAGCCTCTAGAAGAACCTTTTGAAAGAAGAAAGCCACTAAGACATCGTTTGGAAAATTTTCATGAATAAAACCTGGAGGTTGCTTCACATAAATTTCTTTTTCAATAAAACCATTTAAGAGAGCACTATTGGCATCCATTTGATAAAGCATGAAGTTTTTGAATGATGCAAGGACAAGTAGCATTCTAATAGATTTCAATTGAGTAATGGAAGCAAAAGTTTCATCATAATTAATGTCTTTTTCTTAATTTAATCATTGGGCAACTAATCTGACTTTACTTCTAACAACAATGACATGCTTATCAAGTTTGTTTTTGAAAACCCACTTAGTATCAATTATGGAATGGTCAAGTGGTCTAAGAACAAGCTTTCAAACTTGATTCTTTTCAAATTAGTTCAGTTTTTCTTGCGTGGTCATAATAAAAAAAAGAACTTCATGTAAGGTTGAATCAATTTAATTAGGTTCAGTGTTAGAAAGTAAAACAAAATTATCAATAAAATACCATTTGATTTTAACTTCGTAGCTTGGATCACCAATGATATTTTCTTTTGGATGGAAGTTTGGACTTCCAATCTTTTGATAGATTCTGATCAGTGTGTTTGACACTTCTTTGCTTACTTTCTTCAACTTGTTGCTCTTCTAATTCATTTTCTTTGGCATGGATGTCAAATAATGGAGCTTTATGATGTTCAATGCCATTTTTCTTTGAGCTACCTACATACTCATCATCTTTTCTAGAGGAATATACATTAGATACATCAAAATTTACAAGCATGGATTCTTCCGCACATAGAGTTCTTTTATAGAACACTCTAAATACCCGTTTGACAAAAGAGATAAGGTCCAAGTATATCTCGAAAAATAATCTACTAAAACATGAGCATATCTCTTACCATTTACACTAGCAGTCCTTATTGGTTTAAACAAATCCATATGTATTGGCTCAAGAAGACTTAAGGTTAAAATCATTTTCTTGGATTTGAAATATGTCTCGTTTTTTTTTTTTTTTTTAATGGCAAGCATCACACAATTGGTTGTTGTCAAAAATCATTTTGGACAGTCCTTTCTCAAGTTCTTTTAATGACAATCTATTCAACAAATCAATAGAGACATGCCCTAACCTTCTATGATAAAGGTAGCTATCAATATCATCTATGGAAAGGCACTTTATATCATAAGTAAAGGATATCAAGATATAATACATAGGCATTGCCAATGTGGTTGACAAAAAATGATTTCATCACAAGAATTGTTAATGATAGTGCATAAATCCTTTTCAAAAATAACCTTGCAACAATTTTCACACAAAAGACTAATATTAAGCAAGTTGATCTTCAATTCATCAATCAATAATACTTGCATGATAATGATGGAGAATCTCTCACCAACATTACCTTTACCGAGTGTTTTTATCCCTTTTTCTTATCTCCAAGACAAATCCATCATTTTCAACTTGAATGATAACCAATTGTGCTGCATTTTTCCATCATATGTTCTGAGCATCCACTATCCAATACCATTTCGTGGAGCTCAATTTTTGCAGCTGGTATACCTATTCATAAGGTGGAAGAATAGCTTTCGGTACCCACATTTTCTTGGGTCCTTGGGGATTAGTGATAGTTCTTTTAACTCTCTAAGCAGTTTTCATACCACATTCAAGTCGTTTCCTAATGTAACACCTAAATGCACTATGTCCATTTTTACCACAATAAGAACAGCATATATGAATAGCATTTGAGTTTCTAGCTTTCACAAAATGATGTTTGTAATTTTCTGCCTTGTGCACATGTCTATAACCAAGACCACTCCTATTTCTAGCTATACGCTGCACTCTAAGCAATTTATTTAGATTGTCTTAACCATCAATAAATTTCTCAATACAAATAGTGAGGTCATCAACTCTATTTTTCATATTATTAAAATCACTAAGCCTATTTTCAAGTTAAAGTACTTTGTCACACAAATATTTGTTCTCAAGTGTCAGACAATGCAAAGAAGTTAGGATAATATCATTTTCAATACTTGAGCACATAATAGAATCAAGTAAGGCTTTATTCTTATTTAATAGCTTAGCATTTTCGTCTGGTAAGGAATTAGTTTTTGCTTTCATTTCTTTGTTTCTTCTAGACAGCTTTTTTAGTTCATGGAACATTTCAAGAAGTAGTTTACTAGGATCATCAACCTTTTCATAATCAGAATTATGTAAATCAGATATGAAATTAGTGGAAGTGGAGTTTACCTCATTTTCCATTACCATGAAGCACATGTTTACTTTCTCCTTGTCGAATCCATCCCTCTCTTCAGTCTCAGACTCTTTTTGGTCCTAAGTCCCAATCAGTCCTTTTCTTTTCTTCTTGTTGTGCTTGGCTTCTCTTTCTTTAGACATTGGGCAATCAGCAATAAAATGTTTTGTACTCTTGCATTCATAGCATTGAGGTTTGAAGGGTAAAGGTTGTCCTTTCTTTTTGACAAATTTTCTGCCCTTTTTGAAGTTGCTCTTCTTGAATATTTTTCTGAATTTTCTAGCTACCATGGCCAGTTCTTTGGCGTCCAGATCAATCCCTTTTTCACTTTCGGTTTGTTCACTAGTAACATCATCATCAATAGCTTTTAAGGCCGTTCCTCTTTTACCTCTATCATTTTTATCATGCTCTTGAAACTTTTTTAGTTTCGTTTTATGAGTTAATAGAGAGCCAATTAGCTCTTCAGAGGGTAAACTATTCAGATTTTTTGATTCCTCTATAGCCAAAGTTTTTTGCTGCCAACTCTTTGGCAGAGCATCAAGCAATTTTCTGTTTTGTTCCCGGATGGGGTAGATATTTCTGTAGGCCTTTAGACCATTCATGATGTTTTTGAAAAGAGTAAACATATCAGTGAAGTTTTCACATGGCTTCATAGTGAACAGCTCATAATCGTGGACTAACATTCCCAACTTTGATTTTTTTTTACTTGATTAGTCCCCTCATGAGTGACCTCAAGTAGTCTTCATATTTCAAAGGCTGAATCACAACCACTAATACGGTTGTATTCATTTGCATCAAGAGTACAACATAATATATTCATTGCCTGAAAATTCAGAGTCATTTTTGAAATATCTTCATTGTCATATTCATCACTCTGTTTAGGCACTTTTCTGCCTTCAATAAATTTCAACAGGACACATGATCCATTCTCAATCAAATTCCACAGCTCAAAATTGATTGAGCAAACATAAAATTTTATTCTATTTTTTCAAAATATATAATTACTTCCATAAAACAAAGGAGGTTTGTTTGTGAAGGATCCTTCAATGTAAGGTAGAGTAGTAGTGTTTGCCATATGGATCTTTGCGACAAAGTTGTTAAGCTAAGAATAATGTAGACAAATGATATGATAGCAATTGATATACCTTAGAGGGGGGTGAATAAGATATATGGTAAACAATTTCAAACTTTAAAGATCTTCTAAAAATCTTAAAATAAGAACAAACAAGTGTGTGTGCAACAAAAATCAGATTGTCGGTGCAGCTTTAAATGAACTACCAAAGAACTTTCAAAAACTCCACTAAATGATTAAATGAAAATCTATAATTAAGATAGGCAGATAAGACATTAAAAATAGTCTCACTCAATCAATATAAAATTCTTTGATCAAATCAATAAATTCAATGAGGAGTATAATGCTTTCAAGTTGGATGAGCAGTAAAAATGCAGGCATGAATATAGAATAAATGCAAGAGAATAGACTTAATGATTTATAGTGGTTCGATCCTCAAATGATCTACATCCACTACCTTAAGTTCTCACTTAAGGATTTCAATACCATCACTAAAACCTTTTTTCCAAATCAATGGTAGTAGGCTATATCAATCTTACACAAGAGGATCATCACACTTGGTTTTATACCCAACCTCTTAAAACACAATAATCAAAATTCACCCCAACTGGATTTTACATTACAACCTTGATACATTCACAAAGCAAGATTCACCCCAATGGGTTTTACTGCACAACCTTGAACATTAACCAAAACAAGGCTCACCCCAACGGGTTTTACACCACAACCTTGAAACACAATAAATCAAGGCTCACCCCAACTGGGTTTTACCTTTTCAATCTTGATACAAGTTAGAATGAATGAGAACTTACAGAAATAGTTCACAAGTTTGAGCAACCAACAACCTTTCACCTTTTGAACAATTCATTTTCACCTTTGAAGCATCATAAAAAGGAAGATTTTTGTTTTCTCAAGTGTAAGAGTGTTTCTGAGAGAGATAGCACAAAAATCTTACAAAAAATCGGGTTTAAATGGCTTTTATAGAAGTGAAAAGTAGGATAGTAACGGCTAGTTAACGACTAGTTTTCGCTGTCAGATTTGCCGAAGTTTTGGACTCAAGTTTTAGATGATGGTGCATCCAAAAAATAAGTCCAAAATGGCACTTTTTCAGGCAAAAATGTTTTGACACTGTTCACACGATTTTGGACAAATCTTTTGGATGCAGAATCATCCAAACTACTCAAACCAAAATTCTGAGATATAAAACTTTAAAATCTTTTTGTTTGTATGCTTCAAGGTAGAAATAAATTGAATTATAAGGTAAAGAGACATAGGAATTTACAAGAAATACCTTAATAACGATTCCTAGTCTAAAGTTCTTTCTCAAGGACTTCATGATCTTTTGAGCTCTTAGGTTAAAGTTGGTATTAATCAATCACCACTTTGGATTCCATTTTCTCAAGAACTGCTTGGCAACCTTATTTGCACGCTTTGGAAGAACAAAGGTCAAACATGTCCTATCACATGTAAATCACACAAGTTAATCTTTATCAATATTTGTCATAAGTTAAAACACAAGAGAATGACCTTAGGGCTAACAGATTATAAGGAAACTTTTTCCCCAGTAGCGATGCTTAAGTCCATCCATATCCTTCTTGCCATTGCATGTCATTTCGACTACTAGATATGGCAAATAGATGTCAAGATGGCATTTCTTAATGGCCATCTTAACGAAGACATCTATATGTCCCAACCGGAAGGTTTTTTTGCTAAAGGCCAGGAACATATAGTTTGCAAGCTTAAGAAGTCTATTTATGGACTTAAGCAAGCATCTAGAGTATAGAACATTTGTTTTAACGAAACTATAAAGTCTTATTATTTTATTCAAAACGAGGATGAACCTTGCGTGTGCAGAAAATTGGAAGGCATAAATGTGATTTTTCTTGTCCTATATGTGGATGACATTCTACTCATTAGGAATAATGTAGGAATATTGTCATCTACTAATGTTTGGTTGTCTAGTCAATTCAATATGAAGGACTTGGAAAAAGCCAGTTGCATTCTTGGGATTAAGTTTCTTAGAAATAAGAAGAAGAGAATGTTAGGATTATTCCAGGTGACATACATTAACAAGATGCTGGCCAAGTTTATCATGGACTCATGCAAAGGAGCTCTAATCCCTTATAGACATGAGTTATCCTTTTGTTCGAAGGACTGTCCTAAGTCTCAAGAGGAAAAAAATAGGATGAGTAGGATTCCCATTGCTTTGAGTGTGGAATGTCTTGTGTACACCATGTTGTGCACTAAGCCAGATATCTGCTTTGCCGTAGGCTGAGTTAGTAGATATCAGTCAAACCCTGGGGAGGTGAAGGCATAAAAAGGGGAAACACAGGGCACGCAGCGGAAGCAAAAGCAAAAAAAAATGGAAAAACTAACGAACAGGGGAACCGAACAGAGCCGGTGCTGGCTCCGGCAGCCCTAGCCGACGCCAGTTGCACTCTATATTGATTCCGAGGTTAAAAAAAATTTACCTCTTTTCCTCATTCTAAGAATTGGTTAGACCGGAATGTGTGGAACCTATTGGGTATCTCAGGCTCGTATCATATACGGCGCAGCAGAAGAATAAAATAAGATACCATCCCAAGACCCGCATATGTGTGGAAAACAAGACATAAATAGATCAAATGTAACAGCTTTTTACCTTTGTTTGATCATCCAAAGAACAAAAATTTCTTCTTCAAGTCGATGCACGATTCAACAATCCTCTTGATCAAACTCCACGAGAGTTGAACATCTAACTACTATAATCACAGTGTGTGATTATCTCTAACAGTAATCCACACAAAGGAATACTCAAGCACCAAAATTTCTTGTACTAGTAGAAAAAGATGGTGACTAGGGTTTCTCAAGAACAATTGTGAGAGAGAGAGAGAGAAGAAGAAGAAGAAGAAGAAGAAGAGAAGGTTGCTAGGGTTGGAGTTTTTCGTGTCTTACACTTAGCTAGGGTTTCGAGTGTTATCTCTATATCACACGAAAAATCCTGCTCAAAATATACTCCAATCTCAGAATTCTAAAACAGTTAGAATTCCCTAATTGTAATTGGAAATATCAAGTTCTCACAATTACAATTTGGATCATTAATTATAACTAATTATAATTTAGCCATAACAACTTCTCTTTCTCGCAATTAACCCCACTATGTTATCAAATAACATCTTGAGTATATAATCCTCTATTGTATGTAACCTATTAGGTTTCCCAGTCAATTGGTAGAGAACATGAATTAATCTAAACGTCTTTGAGATTAATAAACCCATATTCCAAAATCATAAGCGGTATCTAACAACACATCATGACCACCCAAGAGTCCAGGAAGTTAAGTGACTTGACATGAACCCTTCAATAACAAACTTCAGTACAATTAACTCCTCTTACCATACAGTATCTCATTCGGTTTGGAGTACGGAATTAGTGTCAATACCTTCCAGAATTAATTCTGGCCCCGAATACAATAGTACTTGTACCAGAAATCCACTACTTTAGATATGTATCAATTGAAACTATTTTCAATACACAATCGCCTTGGCCAAGGACTTCATGAGTAGTAATTCCTACAAGTAGCCGTGAGATATTCGCCCCTACTATTAGGAATGGTGAATCCTTTATTGACCATCTCAACTATTTTTTTTTACCTCACGATGTACCCAATATCCATCCTATAGGCAGCCCTCGATCGAGCTCCAGAGATTGGAATCAAAGTACAATGCTCAGCAAACAAAGTACCTTGGAGATCTCAAGTCTAAAGATACTTGTACGTTTGCTATATTGATATTATATAACTGGCACTAAATAGTTATCCATGTGATTATCTCAAAGCTAGGTCATCCAATGAACTTGTTCCATAAACAAGCATCCATGCGTTAACTTTGAGTATCTCAATACTCACGGATATGAGAACTACCGCCTAATCACATCAGGAAGTCTAACACATGCTAGTCTTAACGCATTAATGATGTCCTGTCTCATTAATACTACAACTAGGAATTATTTAAGTACTAACACTATACAGTGTCATAGGAATCTCATATCATGATCTCTATCATGATTTCCTTAACACAGTATTGTACTAGGGACTTTATCGAACAGTTATATTACTTAAAAGTAAACAAAAGAAACTGTAAGATAAATAATTTTTTTTATTAAAATAAAATATGTTATATACAATGTACAAGTAATTGCCTCTAGGGCACAACACTAACAGAACCGAGGTAGGTACGCTGGTGGAGACCTCTGGTGCGATTCCTGCAAGCCTCCTACTCCGTCTTTGCATGTAGGAGAACACCAAACTCTCGATCTTCCAGTATATGGCTTGCCTAATTCCGTTTGGTAAACAACTAACAGAACTAAGGAATATTTTCTAGAGAGAGAGAGAGAGAGACGTGTGTTTTTTTTTCATGCAGAAGAGCCTGTCAAAAAACAATGCTGATCTCTAATCCTCCTATTTAATCTAAATAAAATCCTAGGTTAAACTGGATTGGGCCATTGGACTCTTAGTTTAACCTTTTGGACTAAATTAATTATTCTAATTAAACCAACTTAATGACCCAGCAAATAATTAATTTTTCCAACCCAAATAAACTAGTCCAATTAACAAGCCTATATTAGTTTAGCCCCAGGTTAATCCCTAATTATTCAAACTGGGCCAAAGTCCTGAATAATTAATTAACCGATCAAACTAATTTAATCAATTCTCTCTTTCCATGAACCTTTATTTTATTCTAGCTCAATAATTAAATCAGACTACTTAAATAAAATAAATTCCATTTTATTTAAGATCAATTCATTAGCCCGTATTTAATTAGGACTCACGGTCTATACTGGGGACCAAAAGACACACCGCCTTGGCTACTAAAATGACCAAAATACCTTGTCATACAAATAGCTGTATTTTGCATTTTAAATATTTTCTAATATCATCATAAAAAAATATTGACCCCAAGGACAATGCTACGTTAGCAAAGTCTCCGACCTACAGGTGTAATGACTAAAATACCCCTCTATACATTGTTGTACATTTAAAAAGGAAGAAGTGTACTAACACCTCTCTAAATGACATCTAACATCCTTAGGCTTCTAGTCCAATGATCCATGACTTCCTGGATTATTTCTGTTTTCCAAGAGAGCTGCCCTAAAGCAAATATCCAAGTCATGTTTCCCAAGACCCTGAATATTTAGATCATTTAGACAACCACAATGGGCGATATAGTATAGAAACTATCTTGTACAAGTCTGTCTTAACTAAGTAGTCACACATAATCAACATGCAAGTATATTGGCTCTACAATAAAACCTCAACTATAGCATATCAAAGTACATACTTCCAGCTTCGTCAAACCACAAACTCGTACTCAAGTCGTAGAGTACTAGTCCACGCTGTAGCAGTAGTAGTCTTGGTTTCTACCATATAGTACTTTTAAGAAACCACTACTACAGGCCCTGTTTTACGTATTCGAAATACGCTTATGTCATGAAGTGAGTGGACTACTCACTGGCTAAAGGTAAGCCATTCTCCATTTGGAATTCATAATATAATAACCTAAACATGATGAGATTTACATTCTCATCAATCAGTTAAGAATAAATATTTATGTGTTAAGTAACCTGTGATCTATACCTTACTGTGAAAGACCTCCATTCACATAGATCACTTACTTAAATACAATGGGTCTTTTCCAAACATAATTGTGCACAGATAAAATGTAAATTCACAAATAATTTCTGAAAATAAACTCTTTTATTAAAACATTCGATATTTATATCAGAAACCTAGTCCAAGAAGGCATATTTTCCAACAATCTCCCACTTGCACTCTAAGACTAAGTAAGTATGTAAGTGCCCACCCCTATGGCATCTATGTGTCTCTTGAAGACTCTCTCAACTAGAGGCTTAGTGAATGGATTAGCTAGATTGTTCTCGGAGACAATCCGTTCCACCACGACTTTCCCTCTCTAGATGAAATCCTAAATCAGGTGGTACTTTCTCTCGATGTGCTTCCCCTTCTTGTGGTTCCTGGGTTCTTAAGATTATGATACTACTCCAGTGTTATCGCAATATATAACAATCGGCCTGTCCATATGTGGCACGACTCCAAGTTCTGAAAGAAATTTTCGGAGCCAGACTGCTTCCTTGAATGCCTCTAAAACTGCCACATACTCAACTTCCATGGTTGAGTCAGCCAAGCAAGATTGCTTGATACTCCTCCATGAAATGGCTCCTCCAAACAAGGTGAAGACATATCCACTAGTGAATTTCCTCTTATCCTTATCCACTTGGAAATCTGAGTCTGTGTATCCTGTAGGAACCAAGTCATCAGCCTTGTAAACCAGAATATAATCTCTCATTCCCTTGAAATACTTGAGAATATGTTTTACAACTTGCCAATGAATCTCCCCAGGATTTGATTGATATCTGCTAACCAAGTCTATGGCAAAGCAGATATCTAGCCTAGTACACAGCATAGCGTACATGAGACTTCTCACAGCCGAAGCATAAGGAATTCTACTCATTCTATCCTTTTCTTCTTGAGACTTAGGACAGTCCCTTGAAGAAAATGATAACCCATGTCTACAAGAAATTAGAGTTCCCTTGCATGAGTCCATACTATACCTGGCCAGCATCTTGTCAATATATACCGCTTGGGATAATCCTAACACTCTCTACTTCCTATTTCTAAGAAGTCTAATCCCAAAAATGTAGCTGACTTCTCCCAAGTCCTTCATACTAAATTGACTAGACAGCCAAATCTTTGTAAATGACAATGACCCTACATCATTTCCAATGAGCAGAATGTCATTCACATCCAAGACAAGAAAAACCACATTAATACCTTCAAGTTTCTTGTACACGCATAGTTTATCCTCGTTTTGAATAAAACCATTAGACTTTATAGTCTCATCAAAACGAATGTTCCATACTTTCGATGCCTGCTTAAGTCCATAAATGGACTTCTTAAGCTTGTAAACCATATGTTCTTGGCCTTTAGCAATAAAACCTTCCGGTTGAAACATATAGATATTTTCACTAAGATAGCCATTTAAAAATGCCGTCTTGACATCCATTTGCTATATCTCATAGTCATAATGACATGCGATGGTAAGGAGGATACGGATGGACTTAAGCATGGCTACCAGGGAAAATGTCTCCTCATAATCGATTTCCTCTTTCTGAGTATACCCTTTCACCACAAACCTAGCCTTAAAAGTTTCCACCTTCCCATCTACTCCCCTCTTTCTCTTATATATCACTTACACCCAATGGGTTTTATCCCTTCAGGTGAAGCTACAAGTTCCCAAACCTGATTGACGTACATTGACTCAATCTTGACTTTCATTGCTTCATGCCATATATTTGCATCAGTATCAGCAATAGCCTCCTCGTATCTAGTGGGGTCTTATTCCTGATGGTCGGAGACTAGCTCAAAAGCTTCTCCAATCCATCTCTCTGGAACCCTAGACACTCTCCCACTACAACGAGGCTCCAATTGTATAGGCTCTTAAGGCTGTGCCTCTTTTTGTTCCATAATTTGGTCAGAAGAAGTTGATTCCGAAGATAACTTCTCCTCAAGTTCCAACCTAGTTGAACCTTTAGTGGTGGTACTCTGATCATCCTCTAAGTATCTAGCATTGGTACTTACCAGTACTTTTTGCTCTTTAGGATGATAAAAGTAACCACTCTTTGTCCATTTTGGATACCCAACAAAATAGCATAATTCTAATCTTGGTTCCAACTTGTCTCCCTTAACCAGTACATATGTTGGATAACCCCATATCCTAAAATGTTTCAGACTTGGCTTGCGCCCAGTCCACATCTCATAGAGAGTCCTAGGTACTGACTTGAAAGGCACCAAGTTTAGAATGTATGCCATTGTTTCCATACATTACTGTGAAAAACCTCTATTCACATGGACCACTTACTTAAATACAATTGGTCTTTTCCAAACGTAATTGTACACTGATAAAATGTAAATTCATAAATAATTTCTGAAAATAAACTCTTTTATTAAAACATTTGATATTTACATCAGAAACCTAGTCTAAAAGGGCATATTTCCTAACAGGAGGTTCATTGGCAAGCTGTGAAGCATATTCTCAAGTAGCTCAAAGATACAAAAGATTATATGCTAGTTTACAGGGTTGATGATTTAGTTCCTACTGGATACACAAACTCAAACTTCCAGGCAGATAAGGATGAGAGAAAATCCACTAATGGATATGTCTTCACCTTATCTAGAGGAGCTGTTTCATGGAAGAATATCAAGCAATCTTACATTGCTGACTCAACCATGGAAGCTGAGTATATGGCAGTTTCGGAGGCTTCCAAGGAAGCAGTCTGGCTTTAGAAGTTCCTTTAAGAACTTGGAGTTATTCCACACATGGACAGACCAATTGTGGTGCATTGCGATAACTCTGGAGTAGTCTCGCAATCCAAAAAACTCAAGAACCACAAGAAGGAAAAGCATATCGAGAGGAAGTACCACATAGTCCGGGATTTCATCCAGAGACAAAAAATCGTGGTGGAACAAATAGCCTCAGAGAATAACCTAACAGATTCCTTCACCAAGCCTTTGGTTGGGAGAGTCTTCAAGAGACACTTAGACGCCATAAGGGTGGGCACCTATGGACTTTCTTAGTCTTAGAGTGCAAGTGGGAGATTGTTGGAATGTATGCCCTCTAGACTAAGTTTCTGATGTAATTATCGAATTTATTAATAAAAGAATTTATTCTCAAAATTGTTTGTGAATTTTACATTACTTTTGTGCACGATTTCGTTTGGAAAAGACCCATTGTGTTTAAGTAAGTGGTCCATTTGAATGGTGATCTTTTACAGTAAAGTATGGGTCACGAGTTACTTAATATATAAACATTTGTTCCTAACTGATTGGTGAGAATGTGAATCTCATCATGTTTAGTTTATTATGTTATGAATTCCAAATGGGGAATGGCTTACCTTTAGCCAGTGGGTAGTCCACTCACTTCATAGCATGAGCGTATTTTGAATATGTAGAATAGGACTTGTAATAATAGTTTCTAAAAGTACTATTTAGAAGAAGCTCAGACTATTACTGCTACAACATGGATTAATATTCTACCGCTTGAGTATGAGTTGGTGGTCTAACAAAGCTAGAAGAATGTACTTTGAAATGCTGTAGTTGAGGTTCTTTCGTAGAGCCGATATACTTATATTTTGGATATCTGTGACTAGTTAGTTAAGACAGACTTGTACAAGATAGCTTCTGTGCTATATCGCCCCTTGTGACTATTCTAATGGTCTAAATATCCAGGACCCTGGGGAACATGATTTGGATGTTTGTTTTAGGGTAACTCCCTTGAAAAGCGAAAATATTTCAGGAGTCGTGGATCATTGGATTAGAGGTTTAAGGATGGTAGATGTCTTTAAGAGAGGTGTTAGTACACTCTTCCTCTCTAAATGTATGGTAATGCGTAGAGAGGTATTTTAGTTTTTACACCTATAAGTCGAAGATTTTGCTAACGCAGCATTGTCCTTGGGGTCAATATTTTGTTATGGTGATATTAAAAAATATTTAAAACGTAAAATACAGCTATTTATATGGAAAGGGTATTTTGGTCATTTTAGTAGCCAAGATGATGTGTCTTTTGGTCCTCGGAATAGCCCTTAAGTCCTGACAGATTTGGGTTAAGAAATTTATCTTGATAATTATGATTTTTATTTTATTTAAGTAGATTGATTTATTGGACTATAATAAAATAAAAGTCCAACAAAGAGTATATATTTTATCTAGTTTAATTGGTTAAGTAATTATTCAGGGCCCAAGACCCAGATTGAATAATTAGAAAATTAACCTAGGTATAAACTAGATAAAAGGCCTGATATTTTATATTGGTCTATTTAGGCTTGTTAATTATTTATTGGGTTATTTTATGAAGCCCAGATAATAAATAATTTATGCTTATTATTTATGGGTGTTCAAGCCCAAAAGTAAAATAATTTTATCTGGCCCAATGAATGAAACCAAGGGTAAAATAAAATTAAAAAAAAATAACAAGGGATGGATCATGTATTGTTTCGCGTGAGAGGATAACAAAAGGCAAATATTTTTTGTTTCACTCTCTCGGTCTCTCTCTGGTATTGAAACAAAAGGAACAAAGGCCATTCTTTGATCTGGAGATTTGCTTTCACCGGCGGTGGTTAAGGCAATGGCCATATTCTGGAAGCTCAAAAGCTTCGCGTGAATGAGAAAAAGCAGACGGCTTGCAAAAGTACAACCGAAGTTTACTTTAGGAGAATCAGTGGCTTCAAGCATTCAACTTGAAGAGGTCCAGATATCTTCTTCAGTGCCAACGAGGAAACACATAGGTAAATAGCTTCCATGCAATGCTCTGTTTTCATTTTGTTCTATAACTAGAAGCTTCTACACTATATCGCCTCTTGTGACTGTTCTAATAGTCTAAATATCCAGGACCTTGGAGAACATGACTTGGATGTTTGCTTTAGGATAGCTCCCTTGGAAAGTGAAAACGTTCCAGGAGTCGTGAATCATTGGACTAGAGGTCTAAGGATGGTAAATGTCTTTTAGAGAGGTGTTAGTACACTCTTCCTCTCTAAATGTACAGCAATGCGTAGAGAGGTTTTTTAGTCGTTACACCTGTAGGTCGGAGACTTTACTAATGCAACATTATTTTTGGGGGTCAATATTTTCTTATAGTGATATTAGAAAATATTTAAAATGCAAAATACAGCTATTTATATAGTAGGGGTATTTTGGTCATTTTAGTAGCCAAGGCGATGTATTTTTTGATTCCCGAAATAGCCCTTAAATCCTGATAGATTTGGGTTAAGGAATTGGTTTTAATAATTATGGATTTTATTTTATTTAAGTAGTCTGATTTATTGGTCTAAAATAAAACAAAAGCCTAAGAGAGAGTATATATTTTATCTAGTTTAATTGGTTAATTAATTATTCAGGGTTCAAGGCCCAGATTTAATAATTAAAAAATTAACCTACGTATAAACTAGATAAAAGGCTTGATATTTTATATTGGTCTATTTGAGCTTGTTAATTATTTATTGAACTATTTTATGAAGCCTAGAAAATAAATAATTAATGCTTATTATTTATGGGTGTTCAAGCCAAAGAGTAAATAATTTTATCTGGCCCAATAAATGATACCAAGGGTAAAATAAAATTAAAAAAAATAAGGGATGGATCTCATATTGATTGGCGTGGGAGGATAACAAAAAGTAAATATTTTTTGTTTCTCTCTCTGGTATTGAAACAAAAGGAACAAAGGTCATTTTTTATCTGGATATTTGCTTTCACCGACGGTGGTTAAGGCAGTGGCCATATTCCGGAAGCTCAAAAGCTTCGCGTGAATGAGAAGAAGTAGACGGTTTGAATAGTGCAACTAGAGTTTACTTTAGGAGAACCAATGGCTTCAAGCAAGAGGTCTAGATATCTTCTTCGGTGCCAACGAGGAAACACAGAGGTAAATAGCTTCCATATGATGCTCTATTTTCATTTTGTTCTATAAGCATGCTTTTTGTTTCTTTTTTTTTTTCTTTTTTTTTTTCTTTTTTGCCATATTAACCTTCAGATGAATGAGAATCACCTTACATAACTCTCTTTTAGAAAGGATTTGGTTTTCTACCAAAATACTCAAATACTCTAAACTATCTATTAAAAGAGATAAATGGCATATATATATATATATATATATTTATATATGTATGTGTGTGTGTGAGAGAGAGAGAGAGAGAGAAAGCCTAAACTATTAGAGATACTAATCTTAGTCAAAAAAGGCCTTAAAATAAGTCAGTTTGGCATTTAAAAATATTACAAAATGTGGTTAAATAATAAAAACCTGAGATAAATCCAAAATAACTCAAGCAAAACAAGAAAAATAACTTTAGGGATGTTGCACGACCATGAATTTGGGATGCAAGGCTGTTCCCATGTCGAGCTTAGCTTCCAATGCCTATGCATGGATAGATGCATGGTGTGCCCTTACGCACACTGTGCATCTGGCCTTACGCCTAACTGTTAGGAGCTAAAATTTCTACTAAATGCACAGCTAGGTGCATGTCTATGCTTCAAGCTGTGTGTCCCCTGTTTCCTACATTCAAATTTAATCTTCTTAACCTCCTTTGTTTTGGAATAAATGCCCTTAACACTCTATATGAATTGGGATTCACTTTGAGCTCTCTTTTGGTCCTCATTTTAACATCTATTACTTCACCACCTTCTTAATCATTGGCTTGTTGGCTTCATTAACTTGATATCCTCCTTGAAGCCTTTTGGAAATAAGTCTTACCTAAGGAGCTATGAGTTGTGGCTTGAGTTTCTCTCCCCCTTCTTTGGTGTAGCCTTAATGCCTTGGACAATTCTTATTAGTCTCGTACCTGTCGTACGACAAAAACACCCTATTGATCTTTATCAGGATTCTATTGAGAAGGAAGGCAAAATTATTGAAGTAAATTTTACTCTACAACGTTTTCTTCGTGATGATGATGATAATGATGATACCAATCTTGAAGATGTTAATGTTGATGTAATTCATTTGAATGTGACTGATTTATTTGAGTATCTTGAAGGAAGAATTAATCATTTGATTGGTGTTGGAAGTGTCTAGAAGAATTAGAAGTTTACTTTTAATATGTTTATTTTATATTCTATATTTTCAGTAATATTATAGTAATTAACATTTAAGTTTTTATTTTATTATTTGAATATTTAAATTTATACATGTTTTATTATGCCCAAATAGCTATTATTCCATTTACTAGATACAAAAATGGTATTGAAGATATATGTCTAATTAATAGTGGTACAATATACACTATATAGAAAGATAGAAAATATTTCTCTTACCTGAAGATGGGGAAACAAATGTTCATGCTATAAGTGATAGTGTAAAATTAATTGAAGGCTTCGGAAGAGCTAATAAATTATTATCCAAAGGAACAAATATTGTTATTCATTAAACGTTATTTTTTTTTAAATCTTAAAGAAATTTATTTTTAAAGATATTCGCCGAAACGGATATCATATTAAAATAATGGAAGAAAATGATTTTGAGTATCTCTGTATTAGAAAAACTACCATTTCTTTCGTTTGGGCTATATTGCACAAAAATCCATGCAATTGAAGTGCATCATTCAGTAAACCAAAAGTTTAATGATTCTGCTACATTTATCATTTGGCATGATCGTTTGGGTCTTCCAAGAAACATTATGATGTGAAGAATAATTGAAAATATGCATGTTCATCTTTTGAGAAGTCAAAAGATTTTGACATTAGATAAATTTTCATGTACTTCATATTCTCAAGGGAAATTTGTTATTAAACCATCTCCAATAAAAGTAGAATTTGAGTTTTCAATATTTCTAGAAAAAATTTATGGTGATATTTGTGGACCAATTCATCCACCATGTGAGCAATTCAGATACTTTACGATTTTAATTAATGTATCGATCTGATAGTTGCATGTCAGTTTTTTATCAACTCGCAACCTAGAGTTTATGAGATTTTTTACTCAAACAATTCGCTTAAGAGTACAATTTCTAGATTATCATATTAAAAAGATCCGTTTAGATAATGTTAGAGAATATTCCTCCCAAACCTTTAATACTTATTGCATATCGATTGACACTACTATTGAATATCTAGTAGCTACTGTTCATACTCAGAATGGTCTAGCTAAATCATTCATTAAAAAGTTACAATTAATTGACCGTTATTAATGACAACAAATCTCCCTACATCTGCTTGGGGACATACTATTTTGCATGTTGTAGAACTTGTGCATGTAAGGCTAATAAGTTATCACAAATTCTCTCTCTTGCAGTTGGCTTTTAGTTCGGAGCCAAATATTGTTCATTTGAGAATTTTTAGGTGTGTTGTATAGGTATCGATAGTGCTAAATCAACGTAAAACAATGGGTCCTCAACAAAGATTGGGGATATATGTTGGATATAATTTTCTTCCTATAATTAGATATGTTCAACCATTAATAGGTGATGTATTCATAACAAAATTTGCTGATTGTCATTTGGAAGATACTCTATTTCCTAAATTAGGAAGAAAATATAAACCAAATAAAAAAAAAAAGAGCTTGTTTGGACAACATCATTGAATTATTGTATCTGCTCACAAGCACAAGTGAACTAGAAGTTCAAAAGATAATTTATTTGTAAAGACTTGCAAATTAGTTACCAGATTATTTTGTTGACTTTACAAGAGTAATTAAATAGCATATTCTGACTATAGATGCTCCTATTCGATACAGGTTCCAACAAGACAAAATGAAATCCCTATAACTATTGAATCAAAAACACGCTAGAAGAGTAGACAGCCCCTTGGTTCAAAAGATCAAATTCTCGAAAGAAAAGAGGGTTAAATTATCAAATTAAAGAATTAGAAAATAAAGACCAAGTGGCAACTGATGAAATGATCCAAATATCTGAAAATAGTAAAAAGAATAATGAAATATCCATCCATTATAAGACTTCTGGCAGAAATTGGAATAAAATAGAAATAATTGTTGATGATGTTTTTGCATATAATATAGCACTTGATGTTTTAAAAGATAATGAGGATCTTGAACTAACATTAGTTGAAGAATGTCGTCATAGAAATGATAGGTTAAAATGGAAATATGTGATTCAATTGGAGTTAAACTCACTTGCAAAGTGTGAGGTTTTTAGTCCTGCAATCTAAACACTAGAAGATGTAAAACCAATTGGTTATAAATGGATATTTTTGAGAAAATGGAATGAAAACAAATGAAGTTGTAAGATATAAAGTACGACTTGTGGCACAAGACTTTTCAAATCGGGTATTGATTACGATGAGACATATTCACCTATGATAGATGCAATTATACTTAGATACCTTGTAAGTCTAGTAGTGCGTGAAAAGATTAACATGCGTCTAATGGATATTGTGACTGCTTATTTTATATGAGAACATTGATAATGATATTTATATAAAAATTCCAGAAGAATTCAATATGCCTGAAGCATATTATTTTGGTCCTTGTGAAAATTATTCCATTAGATTACAAAAATTATTGTATAGTCTAAAGCAGTCTAGACACATGTGGTATAATCATTTTAGTGAATATTTATTAAAATTAGGATATAAATATGATCCGATATGTTCATATCTATTTATTACTAAATTTGGATCTTGTTTTGTTATTCTTGCTATATATGTTGATGATATCAACCTTATTAGCTCTCCAGAAAGCTTCAAGAGACAAGAGATAGCTTGAAGTAAGAATTTGACATTAAAGATTTCGGAAGAACCAAATTTTGTCTTGATCTACACATAGAACATCTCGAATATGGTATTTTAATTCATCAATCAACATATACAACTAAAGTTTTGAAAAGGTTTTATAAGGAAAAAGTACATCCATTGAATATTCCAATAGTCTCAGGTCATTAGATGTAAATAAATACACTTTTCAACCTTGAGAAGGTGATGAAGAATTTATTGGTCATAAAGTACCATATCTCAGTGCAATTGGTGTACTAATATATCTTACTAATAATACTCGACTTGATACAATATTTTCTATAAATTTATTAGTAAGATTTAGTTATTCTTCAACACAACGACATTGGAATAGTATTAAACATGTACTAAGATATCTCTAAGGGATAATGAATCTCGAATTATTTTATTCAAATAAAACCAACTCAATGTTGATTGGTTATGCAAATGCTGGTTATCTATTTGATCTATATAAAGCACGTTCTCAAACTGGTTATTTATTTATATGTGGTGGTACTGCTATATCATAGTGTTCTACAAAACAATCTATAGAAGATACTTTTTCTAATCATACAAAAATTATTGCTATTCATGAGGCAAGCAGAGAATATGTATGGTTGAGATCTATGATCTATTATATTTGAGCAAATTGTGATTTATTCTCTAAAAATGAAATTTCAACACCACTTTATGAAGATTATACAACTTGTATAACTTAATTAAGAGATGGATATATTAAATGATATAGGATTATACATATTTTTCCAAAATTTTTCTTTACTCTTGAATTCTAGAAGAGAGGTGAAATAGATGTACCATAGATTTGATCATGTGATAATCTGACAATTTATTCACTAAAACATTGTCGACAACTTCATTTGAAAAATTAGTACATAAAATTGGAATACATTAGTTGAAAGATATGAAGTTATCTTAAAGATGCTATCAAGTGGGAAAGCATGTACACTGTAATTTTTTTCCTACTGGGTTTTTTTTTTTTTTTGTTAGTTTTTAATGAGGAAGTGTTCCTTTTAGAATGAAAAGTGTACTCTTTTTCCTTTAATTAGGTTTTTGTCCCGCGTGATTTTTCCTAAGAAGGTTTTTAACGAGACATTTCCGAGAGTTTGACAATGAACATCCAATGGGGAGTGTTATGAAAATAATAAGTGGCTTTTTATTTTTCAAAAGTTATCCATTTATCTTGAAGATAAATGTGACTGTTCATTTTTCTAAGGTTATTAATGGATAAGATAAGAGTGTATTTATCAAATTTATTTCTTATCCTTTTAGATAATGTATCTAAACCTCTATAAAATAGGGGACTTATGTAAACGAATAGAATTAATCAGTTGAATTTAAGTGATTCTTTTATTTCTCTTCTCGTATAATTTCTTTATTTTTCAATTTATATTTTCTAATTCTATTTTGAATCAAATTCACAATATATAATATATGTTTACACTATTTTATTACATTTTTATTAAATAAGAATACTAAGCATTATATGACATATTCAAATTTTAGACTTAGTTAACTTTTGTTTCACTTAAAATTTATAATAAAATTTTAGTAATTTAATCACTTAAGTGATAATAAGAATATATTATCAAATATATTGAAGTAATTAAATATATAATATTATCTGTTATTAAATACACTTAATTAAATAATTATTTAATTAATTTTAAATTTTTAATTGAGTTCAAACACTTCCTAAAACTCTATTAATAATAAAGAAACCCGCAACCACTATTTAAAAGTATGCATAGGGCTCATGTCTCAGGAAAGGTTTGAACTCGGGACGTCAATGTGAAAATCCCAACATTATCCATCTCGACCAACTCAAAAGACATGAAATTTGGAGTTTAAATACAAAGAATGAATTAATTATAATTTATTTTTATATTGTATTTTAATACAAATTATATTAAATAATAAAATATTCGAATGTAACTCTAATTTTATTTAAAAATTATAACGTGATTTTAATATATTTTAATTAATTAAATGGTAATAAAAAATTGAAGTAATAAAGTACTTAATAATATCATTTATTAAATATATTTAATTAAATAAATATTTAATTTTCAAAAAATAATTAATTAATTAATTAATTTTAATTTTTAATTAAATTACGAAGTACATTCTAAGATGAGATATTTAAATTTAAATCTGCACATACTGTTAGATAAATATGTGGTGTAAGATTCAACCGATAATTTTTTTAATATATAAAATAAAACTATTAAAGGAATAAAGCAAGGGGCGGGGACATTGTGAACTTTTAAAGGAATATCGCGTGGGGGTGGGAAAAGACTGAGATTGCGTACTTTTGGTACTAAACTGCGGCTTGGATTGTGCACCGTCACAGTTAAGTATCAAATTTTGTGGTTAGGGAATAAAATATAAAAAATTAAAAACTAAAACTTTTTGGTGAAAATAGAAAATCATATGTTGAAGGACAATTTCAAATGGGATGAAAATTTTTGGCAAGGGCGAAAGGTAGGTAGAGAATTAATAGGAAGTTTTCCCCAAAATATATAGAATAATGCAAAATTCAAAAAAAAAAAAAATCAGAGTACCTCTAGTAGATTCTCATAGCAGTCATTAATCAACCAAATATATTAACCATCTTTATATTTATATTTATATTATAAACCTTCAATTTAGAAATTCTATCTCAAATCATTGTTATACTAATCTCTCATCTTTACTTTCACAGTTTCACATAAGAAATTAGACCGTGTGAGCATGCAAATTAAATATGTATGTTTAAAGATTAATCATTACTATTTGTACTTGTAATAATAATTAAAAAAAAAAACGTGTAAGCATTTCAACAATATATGAGAAAAATGTGTTAAATTTTGTTCATCTTAAGTTAAATAAATCAAAAACAAAAATTCAGAGTCTATATATAAGAAAAAAGTTATCCGTTCCAAACGTGATTATTTCCAGCGTTAAAAAAAATAACATCTCATATAAGTTAAATATTTTCAATTAAAATTGGTATAAAATAAAAGCAAAATAAAATCATATTTTGAACGAAAATCATATACTTCATAAAAAAATTAATATTTTATCTATTTCAAAATATTTGTTACTATTATACAAATTACATAAAATAAAAAAACTCCAATATCTATAAATTTTTTAAACAAATAACTGAATATACACCAATTGGGATAAAATTACAATATATTATTAGGGAATTTAAGCTAATGTTTATACTTTTTTTTTTTTTGAAGAAATAATGTTTATGTTTTCTAAAGCATTAGAAGTTTGGGGTAAATCGCAATGCAGTCCTGTGAGTCTGATCTTCAGAGAGCTTGTTTCATCATGACGTTTGGAACGAGATCATTTGCTGTCAAATGCTCCGCTTATGCGCCTATGCAATGTCTCTTCCCCCCAAACTCAAGCCAGCCCAATTTTATATTAATAATAATAAAAAATATTCTTTCTGATCAGGCTGCATTTTTCTATTAGTCTTTTATAGAAAAGTAAAAGACTCGAACGAGTTCGAATCGAATGTGCGTGTTTGTAGCTTTAATAAAGGAACCATTTACGAACATTTTCAAAAGGAATATATTATATATTTTTAAAAATTAATTATATTATATATATTATATTTATTTATTTATATTTTATAATATTAATATTTATTCTTAATAAATCTGATATTATAATATTAAGATTAATATTACAATTAATTATATTATATATTTATTTAATATTATAATATTCAATTATTATTTTTATAAATTTTAAAATAAAAATATAAAATCAACGAATGCAAATAATTTAAACATGAATATTAATTAAATTTTTCGAACTCAAACTTAAATAAACTCGAACATTATCAAATAATAACCAATCGAATTAAAATAATAAACAAATAAATTCAAATAAATTAAACATTATCAAACAATAATTGAACTCAAACAAATTAAACATTATCAAATAATTGAACCTCGAATAAATTCAAGCAAGTCAAGCTAAAAAATATAATACTCAATTAGTTCTTATTCGAATACAACTAATCTCCTCCCAAACCAGCTCCATGTTCCATGTTTGCCTCAAATTCAAGTCAGAGAAATCTTAGGTACATTCAAACAAATATTGGCCATGTTTCTCTTTACCAATAATCCATACATTCAAGAGCATCGATTGAATAAAAACGTATAATCTCAACTGGTACAGTAATTCAGGGTAAGAACATGGAAATATTTACCATTTGGCAATGCAAAATAATTCACAGCAAAAACAGGAAGTCGAGTATTTTGTTGTTTTTTTAATTTCTCCAAGGACTCCTGAATGCAATTCAGTTTAGATTCTCTCCTATAAATTAGTTTGCAGAACGACTATAAGCTCTTCCAAGTGTAAGACAAGTATTCCACTTTCAGAGGCCCAAGATTTTCCAGGCGAGGACCGAAGGCACCAAATAGGGAGACAGAGGTTCTGAAGACCGAGAACAATGTAGTGAAGATCCAAGAAGGCTCACTATGTTTCTAAACATAAATTCCAAAATGAAATGATGCTACCAAAACTTAAGAAGACCAATATATTGTTCAAAACAACTTGTCCACAACAGGTGAATGCATCACTATGTAATCATAACCTAATCGAAGAGGGAGAATCCCATGTCCTTGTCACTTTCTTCCTTCTCTTCCTTCCCTCTTCTCTTCAGCTGGAGAAGCTTCGGGGAGCGGCTGCAGTAAAAGCAGCACCACCACCTCCACCAATAATCACCTGTATCAAATAAATGATAGCAAAAACTTATCAGCCACCAACTGTAGCTTTTTTTCTCATATATGAATGAACAACTTATTCAAACTTTCACGACATGATACAGCCCATCAGCCACCAAGCTTAGTCTTTTTCTCTTATGATAAACAAGCAGAAGGAAGCATGCCAAAAATGCAATGCCACAAAGCAGAATGTGTACACGACAGACGTAATAAGTTGCAAGATCCAGATATTTGAAAAGGTGGAAGATCAAGAAACGACATATTTTACTTCTAGAAGACAAGAAAAAACAGGAAACACTAGAAATCCAGTTCCACTAGCAATTACTACAAATTAACATCAACATACACATAAACCTAAACAATTCTTCACAAGCTCTCTCTCAATTACTACACAGAAATTATACGAAACCAGCAAGAAGCTCAGAGTTTCGTACTTCATAGTCAATCTCAAACTAATATTGAGCCAAAACCATTCAACTACTGTAAGTTAGCTCTAGAAACATCTACCATATACCTGAGCATAAAAAAAAATCAGAACGAATCTAAAACATTGTCAAAATCCAAATATATACTCCAATCAGTCCAGTTCAATTATCCTTGCACAAATACCACTATTCTCTTTTCATATATTAAGAAAAAATTTAGATATTCATAAATATAAATCAAAATATACAATGAGGAAAAGTCCCCATATGTTATGTTCTTTAAAATAAATCAAGTCCTCCAAAACCAATTATAAAGGTCTCATAAATACAAACGAATAACAGAAACACACGGATCCCATTCCAAAAAAAAAATGCAATTTAAAAAGTAAGGGTAAAGGGGCAGAATCTGAAACCTGGAAGATGGCGGACTTTGGGCTGACATAGGAGAAGGAGGACTGAACGCCACCAAAAGAGTCGGTGGACAAAGCGGCCTAGACAAGCTTGCGCTGGAGATCGTAGATGTCGGCGGCGGTGGCCCCAAGATCGCCACCCTTAATCTGCTTAGCACATCACTCCTTTCCCGATGCCTTGCAGACGAATTTGTAGACTCCCATCTTAATTTCACTGTGTGGCTTGTGCATGCCTATGTGCTTTGAGATCAGGGACGAAGTCTAGCAGCAGCTCGGATGGAGATTTTCAGTTCGGGAGGGTTTTGTAGGGGCGCAGAAAACCCTAGCGAGAGGAGACCTTACCCGTTTAGTATTCGGAAGTGTAATGTAACAACCTGGAACTCTACTTAATTTACCCTTTTGCCCTTACAGCATTTTTGGTCGGCTCGAATGCAATGGAATGGTTTTTTAGAATAGTATGATAATTCCACGCAGAATCACTCGAAAAACGCCCTTTTAGTCCCGAATTTAAAAAGATGTTCATGTATTGTATGAATAAATGTAAAATAAAATACATTAAATAAATAATTTTTTAATTTTTTAAAAAATTTATTAAGTGTTAATATTTATTTATAATTTTATAATTTTTTAAAAATTATATTAAGTATTAATATTTATTTATAATTTTTTAAAATTATATTAAATATTTATTTATTAAATAATCTTAAATCCATAACCTTTCATATTTTCTTTAAAAAGAATATTCATTTAAATTCAATATAGCAGATGTCAATAAAAGACACTGACACGTGTTATAACGGGAATTGCTGTCACATGTCACAATGAGAATCTTTCACAACTTTTATTATTTATATACAAAGTGATTTTGAATAGAATGATAATTCATTCATGAAGTTTATTGTTAAAATAGAATAAAATTTAACTTAATATAACTCAAATACTGTGTTATTGTTTAGATATAACTAATATTAGTTAATCTTTTTTTTTTCAATTTTAAGTGACAAATTATTTATATATTCTTATACATAAACATTTAGTAAAAATTCTATAAAATAAACATATATTTATATAAACTATTTAATCATTATTTTAATATAGATGTGATAAGATGGAGATCCATTTAAATATGGATATAATTAAATGGAATCCAATTTATCTAAATATATATTCTAAATCTCAAGAGGGGATTTAATTGTCCATATTAATTTTTTATGATTTTTTTTTATAAAAAAAAAGTCTTTTCAACTTCCTTAATTCCACTTAAACTTTTCAATGGTTGAGATTAATTTGGTCATCACGGGTAAAATAGTCATTGAACATGTATAATATTATTTTTAACAAAAAAAATTATGAAAATTATTTATTCTATTATTAACTATTAATAACTATATTAATAACTCATGGACAATAATGCCAAAAAAACCAGTCATATTAATGATATTTGCCAAAATGCATAGAGAATTTGGACAGCTTGTAACATGAAAATTCTGTTACAAATATAATTAGAATACTAATGGGTTGCTTTTGAATAAGTGGCAAAAATGTCAGTATTTTGGCATATATAAATAAAAAAAGAAAAAATAAAATACCACATAACAAGAATAAAAAAAAAAAAAAAAAGACCCCACAGATCAAAAAGACAAAATAAAATTAGTTTAACAAAGATTATAGGACACACACACATATTCTGATGAGGAAAATTAATTATGGAAATACTCAAAAGTAAAGATACCATCATGACCTTAAAAGCCAAACAAATTGTCCAAAAAACAAGAATATGTGAGGAAGTAAAATAATAACAAAATTCAATAAAAGAAATCAGATATATCAATAAAACACAGATATATTTATAACATTAAAAAAGCAAAATACCATCAATAATTTTCAAGCCAACAACACCCAAACAAGAAAATTGCTCCAATTTAATATAATTTTATGACAAAAACATTATTAAAACAAATATAATTAGAATAACACCAGAAAAAGACAATAGAAAGGGGAAAAATTGTGGCCGGTAATAATAGGAAAGGTATTGCAAATGTTTGTCAACCTACAACCCTGATAGCAAATATTTCTACTATTTTTGAGTTGTTATGACTCTTTGATTTCTTAGTTTATCCATGGGTATATCTTCTTGTGGTTGATTAGTTAGCTCTTCTGATCTATCAGTTCATGTTGTGCGGTTGTTATCATTTCTTTTGGAGTTTTGGATTTCTTCATATTTATTTTTGCTGTATCATTTTGATTTTTTTAAGTATTTTGCTTAGTTCAATTTGATTCGTAGTTCTTTATTTGAGTTTCTTTTCTGCCTGTTATAGTTTTATTTTTTTTCTTGTTTGTTATTATCATTTTTTTTATGGTTAAGTGTGTTGGGATGTATGTCCTCTTAGACTAGGTTTTTGATGTAATTTTGACTTGTATTAATAAAAATATTTTTCTCAGAAATTGTTTGTGAAATCTTCTTTATATTTGTGCACAATTTTCATTGAAAAAGACCCATTGTATTTAAGTAAATAGTTCATGTGAATGGAGGTCTTTCACAGTAAGGTATGGACCATGGGATACTTAACACATAAACTACTATTGTTAACAAGATGATGAGAATGGGAATCTTATCATGGCAAGATTATTTTATTATGAATTATAAATAGGGAATGGCTAACCATTAGCTAATGAGTAGTCTTCTCATTTCATAACACAAGCATATTTCGAATACGTAGAATAGGACCTATAGTAGTGGTTTTTAAAAGTACTATGTGATAGAAATATAGACTACTACTACTATAGCGTGAACTTGTACTCTGCAGCTTGAGTATAAGTTGATGGTCTGACGAAGTTGGAAGTGTATGCTTTGATATACTATAGTTGAGGTTCTTTAGAAGGACCAATACACTTGTATGTTGGATATATGTAACTAGTTAGTCAAGATAAACTTGTACAAGATAATATTTACACTATATCGCCCCTTATAGTTGTCCGAATGATCTAATTATCCAGGGTCTTGGGGAACATAATTTAGATATTGGCTTTAGGGTAGCTCCTTTGGAAAGAGAAAATATTCCAAGAAGTCGTGAATCATTGGACTAAAAGCCTAAGGATGGTAAATGTCTTTTAGAGAGGTGTTAGTATACTCTTTCCTCTCTAAATGCACGACGATGTGTAGAAAGGTATTTTAGTCATTTCACTAGTAGGTCGTAGACATAGCTAACACAACATTGTCCTTGGGGTCAATATTTCCTTATTGTAATATTAAAAAATATTTAAAATACAAAATACAGCTATTTATATAGTAAGGGTATTTTGGTCATTTTAGTAGCCAAAGCGATGTGTCTTTTTGGTTCTCGAAATAGCTCGTAAATCCTAATTATTTTAGGTCCAGGAAATGGTCTCAATAAAAAGGATTTTATTTTATTCTGAAAGTCTAATTTATTTTTGGATTGGAATAAAATGAGGAAATGAGTAAAATTAAATTTATTATCTAGTTTAATTGGTTAATTATTTATTCAGGGCCTAAGCCCAGATTGAATAATTAAAAAATTAACATGGGTTTAAACTAGTTAATGAAAGGCTTAAATAATTACACAGAAGACACACGAGAGGAAAAAACACAGATCTTTTCTCAAGCAAGCTTTTCTCTCCTTTATTTCTTTTTCCTAATGATTTCTTAACTTTGCTAATCAATAGTAAAGGATCAAGAAGAGTATTTTCTCACCTAAATTGTTTCACCAACATAAATTAGGCGGTGGAATATTCTGAGAAGTAAAGGGTTTCGCGTTCATGCCCTAGAGGAATAGACGGATTACTGGTTTTCAATCGAAAGCTTTAACAAGTGAAGAAGCTGTCACTATTATCCCATCGTCTTCTTCTCAGCCAAACAATCCAAAGACACGCAGAGGTATTGTTTTTATTGCCTTCCGTTGCGCAATATGGTTGTTTTTCTGTTCAATTTTCTTGCATGCACATCTTCTATTTGTCTTTTATAGCTTCAAGTGGTATCAGAGTGTGTTTCTTTGAAAGGCTTAGGATTGATGCATACTAGTTAATAAAATTGGCAAGACCATTTTTAATGAATGCCATGAGATCCTTCGTAGTTTTGGTATGGGTAATTTTGTTTGTAAACCTCATGGTTGAGGTATAGGAAACGTTGTAACAATTTTAATGCTTTGTTTAGCTATCGTGTAAACCTGATTTAAAAGGGTATAGGTAGGTGTGATGTTTTTTTGATGAAAAATGTAACAAGAAATCGCCTTAGATCTATCGCGAAGAGTTGCAAAGTGTTTTGGAAAATTGTAGACAAAAAATAGCGAAAAAAAGGAGAAAGATGACAGAGCCGCTCAAGCCCAGCCGCCAGTCGAGCCGAGCTGTGGCTCGGTCTGCCTAGAGCCGAGGCAGGCGCTAAGGCCAGCCATGGCTTCAAGCCATAGCCGGGCCAGGTGTGCCTCGGCTCGGCTGTGCAAGGAAGGATGCGGAGAGCATCCTGGGCAGGATGCATTGCATCGTGCCCAAGATGCTTCCCATTGTTGGAATGTATGCCCTCTTAGACTAGGTTTCTGATGTAAAATCGAATATTTTAATAAAAGAATTTATTTTCAGAAATTGTTTGTGAATTTACTTTTTGTTTGTGCACAATTTTCGTTCAGAACAGACCCATTGTATTTAAATAAGTGATCTATGTGAATGGTGGTCTTTCACAGTAAGGTATGGATCACGGGTTATTTAACACATAAACAGTTGTTCTTAACCGATTGATGAGAAAGAGAATCTCATAATATTTAGGTTATTATGTTATGAATTCCAAATAGGGGATGGCTTACCTTTAGCCAGTGAGTAGTCCACTCACTTCATGATATAAGCGTATTTCGAATACGTAAAACAGGACCTGTATAGTGGTTTCTAAAAAGTACTATATGGTAGAAACCTAGACTATTACCGCTACAGCGTGGACTAGTACTTTATGACTTGAGTATGAGTTGGTGGTCTGGCGAAGCTGGAAGCATATACTTTGATTTGCTATAGTTGAGGTTCTATCGTAGAGCCAATATACTTGCATATTGGGTATGTGTGACTAGTTAGTTATGACAGACTTGTACAAGATAGTTTCTATATTAAATCGCCCATTGTGGTTGCCCGAATGATCTAAATATCCAGAGCCCTGGGAAACATAATTTGGATGTTTGCTTTAGGGTAGCTCCCTTGAAAAGCGGAAACACTCCAGGAAGTTGTGGATCATTGGACTAGAAGCCTAAGGATGGTAGATGTCTTTTAGAGGGGTGTTAGTACACTTCTTCCTCTCTAAATGTACGGTGATGTGTTGAGGGGTATTTTAGTCATTTCACCTGTAGGTCGGAGACTTTGCTAATGCAGCATTGTCCTTGGTGTCAATATTTACTTATGGTGATATTGAAAAATATTTAAAATGTAAAATATAGCTATTTATATAGCAGGGGTATTTTGGTCATTTTAGCAGTCAAGGCGATGTGTCTTTTTGGTCCTCGGAATAGCCCATAAGTCCTAATTAATTTTGGGTTGAGGAATTGGTCTCAGTTCAAGAGAATTTTATTTTATTTTATTCAGGATGTCTAATTTTTTATTATATTGGAATAAAATAAATAAATAAAATTACGAGTTGAGAGAAATTAATTTTCTGGTTTAATTAGTTAATTAATTATTTAGGGCCTAGGCCCAGTTTGAATAATTAGAAAATTAATCTGGGCTTAAACTAAGGGGAAATAATTAATGCTTAATTATTTATTGGGTTATTTATATAAGCCCAATAAATAAATAATTAAAGTTTAATTATTTTGGTTCATTTGGACTTATTAATTATTTATTGAGTTATTTCTATAAGCCCAGGAAATAAATAATTAATGTTTATTGTTTTGGGTCCAAAAAAATAATAAATATTATTTCGGCTCAATAGCTTGGACCGTAGGGTTTCTTCCAGATACAGTTCAGATGAGTTTAGGGTTAAGCCAAACTAATTTTCAGGATAACATCTGAGTGTTTGAAATATGATATCCCAGGGGATATGTATATCAGTTAATGGGAGACCTAGTTTTGGCTAACAATAAACAAGTCTCTGGTAGAAAAAAATAACCCTAATTCTCCCTCACTAATCTATCTCACGCAGCTCTCTCTCTCTCACGTCTCCTTCCTTCTCTTGTTTTCTCCTTGGAGTTTTGCTAATCAATAGCAAGAGAACCAAAGAGATTAGAGACCACTCTTCTTCATTGTTATGTTCACCGACAAAAAATTAGGCTGTGGAATATTCCGTGAACTAAAAAGCTAGTATTATTCATTTTCATCAGAGGAGGAAAGCAGCTGGAAGAGGAAGTGCAGTGCACTGGTGATCATGGACGTGCAAGGAAGAAGCTGTTCTTGAGCTTCAATTGATTCAATCATGTTTTTCAAGGTTTTAAGGCTCCAAAAGGTATGTTTTCATCCTACCATGTTGTGCCAATACTCTGTTTAATGCTCATGTTCTTCCATTTTCGTCCACTGAAGCATGCTCTGTAAATATGTCAATTCGTTCACCCAGGACATTCCTGGGTCGCAGGCACTCGCCTGCGGTCCAAGACCCGCCATGATCCTGTGCGGTGAGTGCACAAGACCATATATATATATATATATATATATATATTATTACATACTAGGCGAAGTTATTATTTTTACAATAGTTAATATTCTTTGAATATTTTTCATGAAAAATAATAGTAAAGAATTTTTAGAATTAAACAAGATCGTTAATTAATTTAATTAATGTGTTTAATTCTATTATTTATACACTTGGGATTAAAAATAGAAATGTATGAAAATATTTACAGTTTTTTAGTATGCTAATCCTTGGTTATTTTCTTAAAGGTTTTTATCCTTGACATAGAAAATATTTGGGATTTAGAAATTTTTGTACATTAAAATGGAAAGCCATTTTAATTCATTTAAGCAAAAATATATATATATATATATATATATATATTTTAAATAAAACTTTGAGATCAAAATTTCTAGAAAATTTTAAATGGAAAAATTTTGAAATTATTAAGTTCTTAACTTAAATAAAATTAATCCATGTGGAAAAATTTCTCAAAAGATATAAACTTTGACATAGAAATTTTTATGAATTTAGATATTTTATTTTAAGATAAAAGAGAACTTAATTGAAAATTTTCAAATGATATTTTCTAAGAAAACTATTATTTAAAAACTAAGTGGAAGAGGAGTTTCAATGGCCTTACGGCTTCCATCACGATCCTCATTAAAAATTGTGGGTCTCCTCATATCACCCTGGGAGTGAACCAGTTTAGGATGGAGATACCACAAGGATCTAGAACTAATGGAAATATATAATTAATAACTCGGGATACGTACTATGACCGGCTAGCCCATGTTGGAGGTTATAGTACGAGGTATACCTATAGGAAATGAGAAGAAACGACCATCCTTTCGATAGAGTTATCTTCTGGATCATTATCTAGAAGGGAAATTAATTTGTGGTGGTTAATAAACTTAGCTTAAGAAACTATTAATCTTCCCAAGAAACTATGTCAATTTTTTTAAGAGTCAAATTAATCATGTTAAAAATAATAGTAATAGAGTTAGCTATTATTAGTTTAATATGAGGATAAAGTGCATAAAATTATTTTGTTTTCACAATATTGAGAATTTCTTTTTCAAAATTTCAGAAATGGTTGGTGGAGGTTCTTTCAATCCTTTTGTAATACCCCACACTGTTCACACACGATTTATGAGAACTAACATGCATTGAACATGAACAAATGTATTTGAACATGATAGATGCTTGTTTCATGAATCTCCAAGCTTGTGTTCTGGTGATATGTGCATATTTATAGGTGGTGCATTAAATTTTTAATAGTGATTTAGGAATAGTGGAAGGCGTCATCTAATTATTGTGCCATAAAATATTTTACATGAAAAATATTATTATTGTTGTTATTATTATTAAAAAATGCTCATGTCCCATATTTTAGGTTGGTCACCTCTTAATAATTTTTAATTATAATGATAATTGTAATTATGAATATAATAATTATATTATATTAATTTATTATTATAGTTTACATCTCTAATATTATAAACTTATTATTAATTAGTATAATTGTCTCCACTTAATAAGTCATAATGGTATTATATAATATTATAATCATTTAATAATATTATATTAATACATTCTTTTACTTTGCATTATAATATTATATACATACTTTGGTGTGATAAGTATATATTATGTTTCTATAAGTTCATCGTGTTTAGCTACACAATGTCTCTTGGATGTTTTTTTTTTTTTTTTTGCTCTACCAAAAAAAAGGAGAGTAGAGAAGCAATCATAATTTAATTAGGAGGACCTTTTATCTTTTCCTTCATTGTTGCCAACTGCCTTCTTGTACTTCTCATAGCTGATCACAAAAGCTGCTAGTATCTATAGAATTGTGGTTTGTTTAGAAGTGTGTTCGAAATTCATCAATCTTTATCTTTTTCTCTTATCAGCCGGTACATCACAATTCCCCCTAACTTCACAATTTTCTATTCTCCATTGCGTAAGGAGTATAGCCTATAGATAGTTTTTTTTCTCCACTTAATCTTCCCATTCTCTCAGCCACCGTCTCTTACAATCTCCCTCAATCTCTCGGTCGGCACCACGAGATTATTCTTAAACAAACTTCAACCAAGAGGTGACTTTTTATTCTTGCTGATACACACAATAGCTATCATTCTAGGTTGCTCTTCTTTTTCCTAAAAGGATTTCAAGAGGTAACAAGCTTGATCCTTCTTTTATTTTCTCTTGGGGAAAAAAAAATGGTAGCATATATACGTGTTTGTGATGGGATTTTCGTGTTGAGATTCGTGGACTCCTAAACGCGGAAAATATCCACGAATCCCTCCCGAGGACCCAAGTAAATGATTAAGAAGATCTAAGCTTTAAGAATTACCTCTGGTTGCTGTAATCGAAATCCTTCGATTCTGGTTGCGCTGTTGTACGTTCAACCCGAACAATCACCAGACGCTGCAGTATGCGAACGTCCTCTATCGGATACACACCGCGAACTCACTCGATACCCGGGGAGTGCTAGCACCTAGGGTTTGAGAGGTTTTTTTTCTTTTTCTGGTAGAGAATGGCACGAATGTTCTCAACCGAAAAGTTGGACTATTAAAAAGACGGCTAGGGTTTTCTTAAAAACCCTCGAACCTCTTAGAGTCCAACCCTAATCATATCTTATCATATTCTAATTTAAATTCAAATTAAATTAAAACTGATATGATAAGATTCTGTCATTATCTCGGTAATTTAACTAATTATTTTACCGAGTCAGATTCTTATAATCTGGATATCATCCAGATTCATCGAACCTGGTCACCAGAAAAATAACTTAACAAGTTCGCTTATTGTGTGACCCTATAGGTTCATTTAACACTGGCAGTGTGCCTAAATCATATTTAAATGGCCCACAAGTTATAAGCGGTTTCTAGCAAAATATTATAACTATCCAGGTTAAATGAAGATCGGTGATCTCTTTGAACCAAACCATAATTTTATATTTAGTCCTTTTGTCACACGATATCCAGATTAAGCATAAGGCACGGAGCATGTCATCCTTATTAAGCTTAATCAATTATTTCTTGATTTCATAGTAGACTGTTCAAACAAATGATATCAATATCTTAGATTGATATATTTGAGCACGGCCATGCATTTTTAACAGTCTAACTTATCAAGGGGCCCATGGATATCTCTCCCATAACTGAGAGGGACAAATTCCTTCACAATCAATCATATTCCTCTCCTTGATTTATTCTATATCCAACAGTAGTCTAATTTATTATCTGGTTAAATACAACTTTAGACAATGTCAAAATATAGAATTTATCAAGTAGGAAAATATGATGAATTTAGGTCGAAGGACTTTTAATATTATTATGGCTAGAAAGTACTTATGACATATTCCATGAAGTACTCTCACAGTGGGTCATGTCCAATACAATGTTCTCTAACATTTATCTATGTCTTGACTTGATATCACAAATATCCATGGCCAGTAAAACATAGCCATCAAGTCACAAACATACTAATCTTAATTTATTATTATTCCAATAATAATAATCGATCAGGGACAGTTTTAGAATAGTCATTGTATTCATTGTAGGGTTTTACTATCAAGTCACGTACATGATGACCAACAAAACAAAACTCACTATTCATGGAAAGGAAAGCCTCATATTATTATATAAAACATAATGACAATTATATAAGTACAAATTGACTCTAGGGCATATCCCCAACATTTCGGTCATCTCCTTACTTCTTTGTGTGGGATCCTTTCTTGTTAATGTTGATCTTGTGTAAATCTTGAATGCTAGGGTTGTTTTCTTCAAGGGAAATTTGAAGGGAGAAGCATGTGTACATGATTTTGGCTTTAAGATGGTTGGTTATAAAATCAGAATTTTTGCTGCTATTGAATATGTAGTTTGAATGGGAATTCTCGGATATTTCTTGAATGCAAGATGTTAGATGTTGAGTATCCTATGTTTCACCTTTTCTCTAGGCATGTTAGAGTTTAGTCTTCTTGAAGAATTTAATCCAAGCAAGTTTTTTTTTTTAATGCTTATGAGTACGTGAACTTTGCTGTAAAAGTTTCCTGTTTTGAGCATGTTAATGGTTGTATTCAAAACTTTTGCAAAAGTGATTTTTCCTTTGATATGTCACCTTGAATCTTAATTCTAGGGACATGAGTGATGACATTAGTGTGTGTTGTTGTGTCAGAAACTACTACATTTACTTGCAGAAATTTTTCAAAAAAAAAAGAAAAAAAAAAACTAAGAAGAGTGGATTTTCAGTACTTACTGTTCACTGTTTTGGAATCTGTTTTACAATCTATTTTGAGCATGGTTTTAATGGGTGAAAAGGTTGAAAATTCAGGATTTTGTGTGCTTTAATAATATGAAAATTTTTGGGGTTAAAATGGGATCAAGGTTGAGAGTTCTTGTTTTTTTCTCTCCATGTTGATAGATTTAAACAGATTCGTGTAGTTTCTGTTCAGAATTTTCTGCTATTTGTATGAGCCTAATTTTCTGAATGTGCTCAGTGTATTTCATTCATAACATGTTAAACTATGTGTCTACAAAATTTGAGGTCAATCGGAGGGATTTATATAGGGTTTTTACCCTTAGGAGCTTAGACTATGGTTGCTGGAAATTGAAGGCAGCTAAGGGTTTTGTGCTAAATTACTCAAATTAATTGAATTCCTTGAGAAATGATTAAGGGTGGATTTTATGCTTTCTAAGGGATTGATGGAAGGTTTTAGGTGTTGAGTATATGTAATGTTCATGCTTGCTACTCATTGACATTATTTGGCTAACAAAGGATAATATAGACATGATGTACACTTGGTGTATAATGTGGACTTGAATTTTTTTGGGGATGATCTAGGAAGTATTGTGATTGATTTATATGAACTCTTTACTAGATTTGGAAGATTATCAAGGGTAAGGACCAACTTACTAGAGTTTAAACCCCAAGCTTAAGGATAAGGTAAGTTCCCTCACAGTCATGAAATCGATTTTATTTTATTATGTTGCTTTGAAAGAAAGGTTGGTGAGTATCTCTCGCAAACACAAGATAATTGCACGGGAGCTAATTTTTGGAAATTCCTATATTTAGAAACTTCTTACTTAGGAAACTTCCCACATTTGGAAACCTTCTAATTTTAGAAATTTCTAAATTTTAAAAATTTTAAAATATGTTAAGCATAATTTAGGAGCCAAGCATCAAACATTATGATTTGTTTTCAATATATAAGAGATGAATTCATGATCATGCATATACTTTTCGTAAATCATAGCATGACTTATTTGAACATGTGGCTCTTTCAACTATGAACACAAATAAAATATTGACTCGAAACCATGCCTTCTAAAATCTTTGTGTGAGTTGGAAAATGTTAATTGGAAATGTATTGAGCTAATTTTGTAGGTCTGCTATGGGAGCCTTGCAAATTGTGGAAAAGAAAATGAAGAACGTTTGAGTACTCAATAGGGGTTAGACTTTTATACTAGCTTTTGGTTGGTCTAGGGATATCTCTCGGTAGGTGGTCACCTTCAAGAGGTTGACTCTTTTCGATTAGTGCGTCAGTATAGAAGGTAAAGCCGTCCTCAGCTAGCGATGAGGTTCTAGTAGAACCAACGGCTGGAAGTGGGACAGCCGAATTGGGTTAAGTGAGAGATGGAGGGGAATCTCATTCGGTAGGATATACACCTACCAGGTGTTGGGGGTCAAGTGCTTCACATAAGTCAGAGCCACCCCTGCCACACTAACTTGGTTACTTTTAATTATTGAACTGTTTCTGTGGAACTGTTCTAAAGGGACCTTGAAATTTTATTCGAAATTTAACACTCTTTTAATCTTTCATATCTTTCCAATCAAAATATTTTAAGACCGTTTTGCTCAACGATTTCTCATTGGTATCTTTCAAGAAGTGAGAATTAAATTTGTAAAGAAGGAATGATAAGCTTTTGATATACTGTTAGTGATATAAATATGAATATGAATATGTATATGTATATATATATATATATATGTATATGTATATATATATGTATATATATATATGTATATATATATATATATAATGAAACTTGTTTTATTTCTTATTAGCCCTACTCACACACGAGGATTACTGAGATAACCAATCTCACACTATTTTGAATTCATGTTTTCAGGGAGCCTCAAGTCTTGATCAGGTTGGAAGATCAGTAGCTTGAAGTTTTTGTTATGGAATTTCCATGTCTATTTGTTGGATATTTGAATATTGTTTTTATTTAGAATGTTTTGTATAAGTATTAAGGTTTTTTTTTTATTAATTTTTGCTTTGACTTTCTTTAAAATTTGAATTTCTTTTACTCTTTCGTTATAAAGACCCCTGGTCCAAAGGACGATGCGACATCCTTAACCCATTTTAGGTTACGTAAGTAGGTGGGGTGTTACAAGTGGTATTAAAGCTTGGGTTTAGGAAATTTCTTTTTATTACGTAGAAATAGTACCATAAATATTTCAATTTGTTATTAACTCGAGTGTGTTTTGTGTGTGTAGGATGCTAGAACATTTGTCTCAACTCGTAAGTTAACAACGCCTTGAATTAGGCAGCCACCACCTTTTAATAAATATTCCTCCTCTAAGCCATTGGAAAAGGATCTGCTCATTCAGGATTGTAGTACTGAAGAGGTTGAGTCAGTAGGTAACCCTGACCCTGGTAGGGTAGACTCTAAAGCCCTTAAGCTTAAGAATGAAATTAAGGAATATATGGGAAGACTATGAAAATGAGCTAACACATTAGGATCCGAAAGGAGAAAATCAAGGAAAACCCTTAGGGACCTTATAAGAGGAGTAGGACGAGGAATATTGGGGAATGGTTGGAAGAGTCCAATTAAAACGACTGTGGTACTACTGAAGGAGTAAAGGAACTTCTTAGGTTTATAGACCTAGTTGAAAAAAGAAACACGAAGTGGCATTTTCCATCCAACTCTGATGATTCTAGTGATGAGTAGTTGTGCTGAGGAGAGAGTTGGGATGGTGATAGTAATATTATCTTGAGTGTTGCAATGATTCAATACTTATGTTGGTTTATTTTGGAACTTCAAATTTCTTTGCAAACTGTGCTTTATAAATAATGATATCTAATGTGAAACCTATTTCTTTTAAGAACTATGTGTTTAAGTATGTAACAGATATTATTCTATGGGAAGATTACTTTTGGAAACTTTTTTTTTATTTGATATTCTATGCTCATTTGCACACACTTTGTGTGACAAATGTTCATTCTATCTATGTTCTATTACTTGATTTACGTGTAACATTATGTGCATGAACATTTCTTACATGCATTCATAATAAGGGTGTGGCCTTTGTGACAAGAAGATGCCACCGAGATGCTAAACAGCTATCCGCAGTAGTAGATTCCCAGACTGGAACTAGTAACCCCAAAGTATGAGCCTATGTAGGACCTTTCAGAGAATGAGAAAGTAGTAGGCGAAGAGGGGCAAGAAGTGGAGTTAGAAAGATCTACCGATATCTCAATTGGACAAGCTTTCAATAAGATAACTGAAATCCTTCAAGCGATAATGGAGAAGAGAGCACCCCACAGTGAGGATGAAGCCTTGGAGCAATTTTTGAAGTTCCAACTACCCACATATTTTGGTGAGGTAGAACAGGAACAAAAACAGATATTGTGGATAGAACAGATGGAGAACATATTCTGCATGTTGCATTACTCAGAGGAGTGAATGGTGAAATTTTCTACTTTCAAACTGAGAGGACCAGTGAGAGATTTGTGGCAGCGGATACAGGAAAAGTAGGAAAGAACAAGATAGGAATGGAACTGGAATAGTTTTGTAGAAGCATTCAAAGCTGAATACATCCTTCAGTGGATAGTCGAGAAGCAAGAAGACGAGTTCTAGAATTTAAAATAGGGGAATATGACAGTAGCTCAATACACTGCTCAATTCAGTCATCTATCTAAGTACTGTTGACGGCTGATAGATACAAAGCAAGACCGTACCCAACAATTCATGAAGGGATTGAGACAGGAACTTAGAAGGGCATTGGCACCCTTCCCTCCAATGATTTATACTGTAGCGGTAGAGGCCACAACCTGTACTGAGAATAAAGATAAAAATAGAGCTGATAGCAAAGCCTCGAACTCATTTAAACATGTTACTCATAAGAGGCCTGCAGGGCAACGACATGGAAATAAAGGAAAACAAGCACGGAATACATTAACTGGGGCTACTACAAATGTAATAACTTCCCATCACTGTAGCAGGAGGGGACACGCAGAGAAGGATTGCTGGTCTAAGAAGGAGAATTGAAAGTGCTTTATCTGTGGAGATCTTTTGCATATGAGTAATAACTGTCTAAAAACCCGAAGTGTCAACCAAGGAAATCTCTCATTGCTTGCACACTTGGCCAATCAAGCCAATACTGCAGGAGCCGTAAGAAGTGGAGGATAGAAATCTTAGGTGAAGACTAGAGTCTTTACATTGAATGGAGAGGTGCTAGAAGCATACGCAACTGTGAGGAAAGGTAAGCCTACTATTATACAGATATTTTGATTGATCCTAATCATATGCATTATTATGCAAAATTGGATTAGGCATATTAATTGGGATGTGATGGGTTGGAATTGCCCATACCCGATTGCCAAGTTCACCTATGGGGAAAACAGTGAAGGTTGATAGGAATTTATTAGGATGTGAAATCGATGGAAAAAAAGAGAGAGAAAGAGAGAGAAAAAGATGGAAAATCACACTCCAGGTAGTCTGCAAAAGTGAAGTGGTGTGACTAATTCGTCTTGATCAAAGACATATTAGATTTTGGAGATAAAGGCTTAGATAGCATTTCATGTGCTGAGTTGGCATATGAAAATAGCAGCAGATATTCTTTAAAGTGCCATATAGGACATTGTTGACAGTCTAAAGAGTAGGTAAGGAAGAATAGTTATGAGGTGTGGGCTTACAGGAATTTCGGGGTGAAATTCCTTTAAGCGGGGGAGGATGTAATACCCAACTCTAGTCACACTCGATTTATGAGAATTAACATGCGTTGAACATGGACATATGTATTTGAACATGATATATGCTTGTTTCATGAATCTCCAAGCTTGTGTTCTGGTGATATGTGTATATTTATAAGTGATGCATTTGTTAGTGTTGTGCCCTAGAGGCAATTACTTGTATGTTGTATATGACACATTTTATTTCATAAAAGGCATTATTTATCTTATAGTTTCTTTTGATTACTTTTGAGTAATATAACTGTTGGATAAAGTCCCTAGTACGATACTATGTTAATGAAATCATGATAAAGATCATGATATGAGATTTCTACTACATTATATAGTGTTAGTACTTAAATAGTCCCTAGTTATAGTATTAATGAGACAGAACATCATTAATGCATTAAGACTAACATGCGTTAAGACTTCCTGATCTTGATCAGGCGGTGGTTCTCATAACTGTGAGTATTGAGATACTCAAGGTTAACATATGGATGCTTGTTAATGGAACAAGTTCATTGGATGACCTAACTTTGAGATAATCACATAGATAACTATTTAGTGCCAGCGATATAATCTCAATATAGCAAATGTGCAAGTATCCTTAGACTTGAGATCTCTAAAGTACTTTGTTTGCTGAGCTTTGTACTTTAATTCCAATCTTCGGAGCTCGATTGAGGGCCGCCTATGGGATAGATATTGGGTACATTGTGAGGTAAACGAAAGTAGTTGAGAGGGTCAATAAAGGATTCACCTCTCCTAATAGTAGGGGCGAATATCTCACGGCCACTTATAGGAATTACTATTCGAAAGTCCTTGGCCAAGGCAATTGTGTATTGTAAATAGTTCCAATTGATACACATCTAGAGTAGTGGGTTCCTATTACAAGTACTATTATATCCGGGCCAGAATCATTTCTGGAGGGAGTTGGCACTAATTTCATACTCCAAACCGAATGAGATATTGTATGGTGAAAGGAGTTAATTGCACTGAAGTTTGTTATTGAAGGGTTCATGTCAAGCCACTTGATTTCCTGGACTCTTGGGTAGTCATGATGTGTTGCTAGATACCGCTCATGATTTGGGAATATGGGTTTATTAATTGATGAATTAATAAACAAATCCTGATTAGAATTAATAGGATTAATTCTAATTAATTAAGGATTATTAATCTCAAAGACGTTTGGATTAATTCATGTTCGCTACCAATTGACCGGGAAACCTAATAGGTCACACACAAAAGAGGAATATATACTCAAGATGTTATTTGATAATATAGTGGGGTTTATTACAAGAAAGAGAGGTTGGTGTGGCCAAATTATAATTGGTTAAAATTGATGGGCCAATTTATAATTCTAAGAACTTGATGGGTTCCAATTGCAATTGGAGAATTGTTTGGAATTCTCAGATGTGGTTTTTGTAGAGGCTTTTGGTTATATGAGATATAATCAAAGTGGTTTTATTGTTTAACAAGAAGTCATACAAAAACAAACAAAAGGGCACACATGAAGGAATGGGTGTCAATACTCATTTTTATCAACACACATGAAATAATGTGTGTTGGGCCATCCTTTCAAGAGTATAATGGGGATATGATCTTCATGTTCTCTAGTGAACATCTCTCTCTCTCGTGTGACTTCTTCTAATAGGGGATCCAAGGCTCTTCTTTTTCTTTTCTCTGGGTTTGCTTATGAAGTAGAACAAGGAAGAAAAACCCCAGCCACCATTGTTATTTTCTACTAGCACAGAAAATCTTGGTGCTTGAGTGAGATCCTCTGTGTAGATTTCTGTTAGAGATAATCACACACTGTGATTATAGTGGTTGGACATACAACTCTCATGGTGATTCTTCAAGAGGATTGCTGGATCGCGCCACAATTATTATACTTGAAAAAGGAAAATTTTGTTTTTCACACAAATAAAGAAAGGTAAAAGCTGTTATCTTTATTTCTTTTTTTTAAATATATATGTCTTGTTTTCCACACATATGCAGATCCTGGGATGGTATCTCGTTTTAAAATTTCCGCTGCGCCGTATATGATACGCATGAGATACCCAACAACATTAAATTTTTAATAGTGATTTAGGAATAGTGGAAGGCATCATCTAATTATTGTGCCATAAAATATTTTACATGAAAATTATTATTATTATTATTATTATTATTGTTATTATTATTAAAAAATGCTCATGTCCCATATTTTAGGTTGGTCACCTCTTAATAATTTTTAATTATAATGATAATTGTAATTATGAATATAATAATTATATTATATTAATTTATTATTGTAGTTTACATCTCCAATATTATAAACTTATTATTAATTACTATAATTGTTTCCACTTAATAAGTCATAATGGTATTATATATAATTATAATCATTTAATAATATTATATTAATACTTTCTTTTACTTTGCATTATAATATTATATACATACTTTGGTGTGATAAGTATATATTATGTTCCTATTAGTTCATCGTGTTTAGCTACACAATGTCTCTTGGATGTTTTTTTTTTTTTTTTGCTCTACCAAAAAAAAGGAGAGTAGAGAACCAATCATAATTTAATTAGGAGGACCTTTTGTCTTTTCCTTCATTGTTGCCAACCGCCTCCTCGTACTGCTCGTAGCTGATCACAAAAGCTGCTAGTATCTATAGAATTGTGGTTTGATTAGAAGTGTGTTTGAAATTAATCAATATTTATCTTTTCCTCCTATCAACCGGTACATCCCAATTACCCCTAGCTTCATGAATTTCTATTCTCCATTGAGTAAAGAGCATAGCCTATAGATAGGTTTTTTTCCCCTCTTAATCTTCCCATGCTCTCAGCCACCGTCACTCACAATCTCCCTCAATCTCTCGGTCGGCACCATGAGATTATTCTTAAACAAACTTAAGCCAAGAGGTGACTTTTTATTGTTGCTGATACACACAACAATTATCATTCAAGGTCTCTCTTCTTTTTCCTAAAAGGATTTCAAGAGGTAACAAGCTTGATCCTTCTTTTATTTTCTCTTGGGGGAAAAAAATGGCAGCATGTATATGTGTGTTCGTGATGGGATTTTCGGTCATCTCCTTACTTCTTTGTGCAGGATCTTTTCTTTTTAATGTTGATCTTGTATAAATCTTGAATTCTGGGGTTGTTTTCTTCAAGGGAAATTTGAAGGGAGAAACATGTGTACATGATTTTGGCTTTAAGATGGTTGGTTATAAAATCAGAATTTTTGCTGCTATTGAATGTGTAGTTTGAATGGGAATTCTCAGATGTTTCTTGAATGCTAGATGTTAAATGTTGAGTTTCCAATGTTTCACCTTTTCTCTAGGCATGTTAGATTTTAGTCTTCTTGAAGAATTTAATCCAAGCAAGTTTTTTTTTTAATGCTTATGAGTACGTGAACTTTGCTATAAAAATTTCCTGTTTTGAGCATGTTGATGGTTGTATTTAAAACTTTTGCAAAATTGGGTTTTTCTTTGATATGTCACCTTGAATCTTGGTTCTAGGGACATGAGTGATGACATTAGTGCGTGTTGTTGTGTCAGAAACTACTGCGTTTAATTGCAGAAATTTTTCAAAAAAAAAAAAAACTAAGAATAGTGGATTTTCAGTACTTATTGTTCACTGTTTTGGAATCTGTTTTACAATCTGTTTTGAGCATGGTTTTTATAGGTGAAAAGGTTGAAAATTCAGGCTTTTGTGTGCTTCAATAATCTGGAAAGGTTGGGATTAAAACGGGATCAAGGTTGAGAGTTCTTGTTTTTTTTCTCTCCTTATTGACAGATTTAAAAAGATTCGTGCAGTTTCTGTTCAGAATTTTACGTGATTTGTATGAGCCTAATTTTCTGAATGTACTCAGTGTATTTCATTATAACATGTTATGTTCCTGCAGAATTTGAGGTCAATTGGAGGGGTTTATATAGGATTTTTACCGTTAGAAGCTTAGACTATGGTTGCTGGAAATTGAAAGCAGCTAAGGGTTTTGTGCTAAAATACTCAGTTTAATTGAATTCCTTGAGAAATGATTAAGGGTGGATTTTATGCTTTCTAAGGGATTGATAGAAGGTCTTAGGTGCTAAGTATATGCAAAGTTCATGCTTGCTGCTCATTGACATTATTTGTTGAACAAAGGATAATATAGGCATGATGTACACTTGGTGTATAATGTGGACTTGAATTTTGTTTGGGATGATCTAGGAAGTGTTGTGATTGATTTATATGAACTTTTTGTTAGATTTGGAAGATTATCAAGGGTAACGACCAACTTACTAGAGTTCATACCCTAAGCTTAAGGATAAGGTAAGTTTCCTTACATTCATGAAATCGATTTTATTTTGTTATGTTGCTTTAAAAGAAAGGTTGGTGAGTATCTCTCGCAAACACGAGATAATTGCACAGGAGCTAATTTTTGGAAATTCCTATATTTAGAAACTTCTTACTTAGGAAACTTCCTACATTTGGAAACATTCTAATTTTAGAAACTTCTAAATTTAGAAAATTTTAAAATATGTCAAGCATAACTTAGGAGCCAAGCATCAAACATTATGATTTATTTTCAATATGCAAGAGATAAATTCATGATCATGCGTATACTTTTCGTAAATCATAGCATGAGTTATTTGAACATGTGGCTTTTTCAATTATGAACACAAATAAAATATTGACTCGAAACCATGCCTTCTAAAATCTTTGTGTGAGTTGGAAAATGTTAATTGGAAATGTATTGAGCTAATTTTGTAGGTCTGCTATGGGAGCCTTGCAAATTGTGGAAAAGAAAATGAATAACATTGAGTACTCAATAAGGGCTAGACCTTTATACTATCTTTTGGTTTGCCTGGGGATATCTCCCAGTAGATGGCCACCCCTGAGAGGTTGACTCTTTTCGATCAGGGCGTCAGTAGAGAAGGTTAAGCCGTTCTCAGCTAGCGATGAGGTTCTAGCAGAACCAACTGCCAGAAGTAGGACATCTAAATTGGGTTGAGTGAGAGATGGAGGAGAATCTTACTCGGTAGGATGTACACCTACCAGGTGTTGGGGGTCAAGTGCATTATAGAAGTGAGAGCCATCTCTGTGCCCTTTCACCACCTGACGAGGGTCATGTGCTTCACCTAGTGTGAGAGCCACCTCTGTACCCTGCTATACTAACTTGGTTACTTTTAATTGTTGAACTATTTCTGTGGGAACTGTTCTAATGGGACCTTGGAATTTTATTCGAAGCTTAATACTATTTTAGTCATTCATATCTTTCCAATCAAAATATTTTAAGACCGTTTTGCTCCGCAATTTCTCACTAGTATCTTTCAAGAAGTGAGAATTAAATTTGTAAAGAAGGCATGATAAGCTTTTGATATACGATTAGTGCATGCATCATGAAACTTGTTTTATTTTCTTATTATCCCTACTCATTTACGGGGCTTACTGAGATAACTAATCTCACACTATTTTGAACTCATGTTTTCAGGGAGCCTCAAGTCTTGATTAGGTTGGAAGATCTGTAGCTTGAAGTTTTTGTTTTGGAATTTCCATGTCCATTTGTTAGATATTCATTTTGAATATTGTTTTTATGTAGGAAGTTTTGTATAAGTATTGCGGTTTTTTTTTTAAAATAATTTTTGCTTTGACCTTCTTTAAAATTTGAATTTCTTTTATTCTTTCATTATATAGACCCCTGGTCTAACGAACGGGGCGACATCTCCAACCTATTTTGGGTTACGTAAGTAGGTGGGTGTTACACTTTTAGCCGTTATTCTCCATGAGAATAAGCTAATAGATCCCACTACTAGAAAAATGCAATATACCAATTAACTATTACCAACTGACCGCTGCGGTCGGTAATTACCAACCGAAATAAAAATTGGAAAAATTTAAAGCTTTTCCAACCACTTACCAGCAAACATAATCAGTTGGTAAATAGTTGGTTGGTAATCAGTTGGTAATTTGGCTGGAATATATTTATCAACCGATTACCAACTGATAACACTCGGTTAATAATATTATCAGTTGGTAATTTAATGGAAAAAATTTTACCAACTGATTACCAATCAAAATATATTGGTTGGTAATGTATTTAGTTGGTAATCAGTTAGTAATTTGGCGGGAAAATATTTACCAACCGATAACAATCAGTTGGTAATATATTCAATTGGTAATCGATTGATATTTTAATTTAAAAACTTTACCGACCGACTACTAACCAAAATGTATAGTTGGTAATATATTCAGTTGGTATTTTAATTTAAAAATTTTACCGGCCGATTACTAACTGAAATATATCGACTGGTAATATATTCAGTTGGTATTTTAATTTTAAAATTTTACCAACCGATTATTAACTTAAATGTATCGGTTGGTAATATATTCAGTTGGTAATCAGTTATTATTTTGGTTGGTAATTTAATTTAAATATTTTATAGATCTATTACTAACCGAAATGTATCAGTTGGTAATATATTCAATTGGTAATCGGTTAGTATTTTAATTTAAAAGTTTTACCGATCAACTACTAACCGAAATGTTTTGGTTGTAAACTTAATCAGTTGGTAATCGGTTGGTATTTTAATTTAATTTTTTAAAAAATTAAAATATGCCACGTGGTAGAATGGTTCGCCATGTGGCGTCACACTAGAAAATCCTTCCCTTTCTTGTGCGCGACCAAGAGTCAAACTTGCGTCTCCATTGTGAAGGCACAGTGTTCCAACTGCTGTGTTGCGTCATTGTTTGTGCAAATTGGAAGCACTTATTATATTTATTTACTTCTTACAAAATATTACAATTATATGAAATACACTTCTAAAATTTGTAAAATTTGATTTAAATAAATAAATAAACTAAAATTTTTTATCACTTTTATTTTTTAAAATTTTTTCATTTTTAATTTGCTTCTATTTATCAGAGTATATAATTATTCTGTACATATACTCCTAAATGATATAAATTTTATTTTTTAATTAATAATAAAAGTAAGCAATTTTTTCATGCCTTTAGTTATTGAATTTCTTAGTTATAAATTTTTTTAATATAATAAATAATTTTGAATTTAGAAGGCTCAGTTCAGATTTTTTTAATTATGTAAATATTCATAACTAAATAGACATTAAACAATTTATCAATTAGGTGTATTAAATTTAACAATCAAAAAATAATATTACAACTGTACACATAATTTTATTAACAGATATAATTGCTATTCTTTTTATCATAATGTAAAAGTTATTACTTTTATTTGTATGACAATATAAATATGTAGGCATCATGTATATGTGTAGGGTGTGTTTCCATCATATTTATACTTTTCTATATATATGCACATATATAAATAGTAATTACTGTAAATCATACAAAATTAAATAAGAATTATCTTTATTAATGCATATAAATTGCCAATATATTTGTAAATTTGATTCTTTTATTTTATATTCAAATTGATAAACTTTTAAATTTATATCATATACAACAAATATTATATTACTAACAAGTTTCTAGTATAAAAAGTAGAAATACTTTGTAAAGTTACTATTTTTATTCCATACTTTTAATTACTATATCATATTTTGCCTTTCGTATATATGCACATATATAAATTGTAATTATTATAGATAAAATTTATATATTTTCAAGTTATATATGAATGTATATTGAGACTTAAGGTCATATATTAGTTAATTATTAATGCATTTAGGCATTACTTGAATCCCTATATTTTTTAACTTAGTCCACTTTAATAATTATATTTAAGTCCCTAAAGTTTCTAAAAGAAACCCTTACGACCATAAATTTTTTTAACCACAACTTATTTTAAATATCTTTTGAAAAATAACGTGCCAAGTGTAAAAATAAATAAATAAACTTTTAAAATAATTATTTCAATCTTTATATTTTTTAACTTAGTTCATTTAAATAATTTTATCTAAGTCCCTAAAGTTTTCAAAAGAAACCCTTAGGACCACAAGTTTTCAAAAATATTATTTGATTCATTATATTTTGTAACTTAGTTCATTTAGATAATTATATCTAATTATATTTAATAAATATTTTCAATTAAATTACATAATAAATATTTTTTAACTATATGTTTTATTATTATCATTCTACATTGTTATGTTTAAATTACATTAATATAAATATACTTTATTAAATTACATTAGTATAAATATACATTAATTAAATTACATTAATCTAAATATACTTTATTATTTTCATTATACATTGTTATGTTTAACTATATGCTTGAGTTACTTTTAATGAAGATAGGTATTAATGTTATTGTTAAACATTTTGAAAAAAAATCTTTACATTACTATTTACAGATTTGTATTAATCACACTATTTCTAATACTATTATAGTATTAGTCAAATAGAATAATGGTTGTAGTATATAAAATAGTAGTATTATATAATGCTTGATGATTAAATTTATTCATAAATTATAAATTAAATATTCAATTAAATTACATAATAAATATTTTTAAGAGAAAAAGAAGAAAAAATTTGCATAACAAATTTTGTTATATTGTATATGAAATAATAGTGCTATTTAATATTTGATTATTAAATTTATTCATAGTTTATAAATTAATAATTTAATTAAATTACATAATAAAATTTATTTTAGAAAAAAAGAAACAAACTTAATTATTCATCTTTTAATTAAAAAATAAAATATCAAATTTTAATTTTAAAAATTAGAGACAAATTTGATACGAAATAGAGATAATAATAAAATTTTCGTTTCAATCTCAACATTTGTTTTCAATCTCTAACTTATTTATTATTGAAAAAGAATTGATACGAATTTAAAATAAAATGTAATATTTTTGTGTAGAAATATATGTCCATATTAAAAAAAATTTAAAGATATGATATATATATTTCTTTTTTTGACAACAAAAGTTATTGGAAATATCAATGCAATTAACTATATTACAGTGACATTAATTAATAAGAAAATTTCATTAATTATGTGTGTGTGTGTATATATGAATATATATATATATACATATAAATATATTAGTATATATATGTATATATGTATATGAATATGTGTGTATATATATATTTATATGCGTGTATATATATATACACACACATATTCATATACATATATAAATATATATATATATATATTCATATAAATATATATGTATATATATATATATATATATTTGAATATTCATATGTGTGTATATATATATATATATATATATATCACATATGAATATTCATATATATATATATATATGTGTGTGTGTGTGTGTGTGTCTGTGTATATGAGTGTCTGTATATGTGTGTGTATATGTACTTCAATATGTATAGTGTGTATGTGTGTATGTGTCTATATATAAATATATATATATATATATATATATATATGTTTGTTCATGTATATTTATGATTATGATTGTGTATGTGTGTGTGGGTTACATTGTATATGAATTTATATATATGTATAAATTATTTAATAAAAAAGATAGTATAATTGATAATATATAAAATTTTAAAATTATATAAATATACAAAATATTTTTTATATTGAATAATATAGTTTTATATTGAATATAAATATACAAATTTTTGTTGTGTGTTATGTAGCTAATCCATGGCTATTTGTCACAGATTTACTACAAAATCACAAAATTGTTACTAATCCCTAGCAAATTTGTGGCAGATTATCACGGATTTGCCACGAAATTTTTTTATTTTTTTTCCAATTTTTTTGGGGATAATCTACTCAAACACTTAGAAAAATCACCTCCACCAGATCAGAATTCTCAATTTCTTCTTCTTCCCACTCCCTCCTCCAATCCTCTCGCCCACCCCCAAGCTGGTGTTCCCCATCCCTCCCTCCGGTGCCCCTCTGTCTCGACTTCCCCTTCCCTCGCCGCCTGCCACCCCCACGACAGCCACCCCCGCGCCCCCTCCCCCCACGCCCCCTTCTCCCGTCCTGACTTCCCCTTCCCCCGCCGCCAGACACCCCCGCGGCCAGCCACCCCCACACCCAGCCATCCCTGCGGCCAGCCACCCCCGTCGCACCCCCCTTCTCCCTCCCCCCACCCGGTGAGCCCTCTCTCCCCTTCTGCCGACCCTCGCCCTGCCCCCACCTTCTCCCTTCCCCCACGCAGCTGAGCCCCCTACCACCTCCGCCCCTCCCCCAGCAGATCCTACCCCTGTGGCCAGCCACCCCCTGGCGTCCCCCTCCCCTACCCTCTTCTCTCTTCCCCCCACCCCGCGAGCCCCTTCCCAGATCTGAACTGAAAGAAAAGCACCATAGAGTTCTGCTAACAGGAGTACAGCTGTGTACTGATTTATGTAAAATCAGTTCTGAAGCCCTTGAATATTTCAAAAAGGTACAAGAATCTTTTTGCTTTTGTTATGGAGTTCTTGCCTCTTGCTTTCATTTATTTAGTTTTTTGTCTATAGATTATTTTATAGGACTTTCTACTGTATAAAGGTTTGCTCACATCATTTATTTTGACAATACAAGTGTTATTGATATTTCAAAGAATCCAGTTCAAGATAGTAGCACAAAGCACATTGGCATAAGACATTATTTCATTAGGGAGCTTGTTGAACAACAAATTGTGAAGATTGAATATATTCCTACTTAGAAATAACTTGTAGATATCTCATTTACCAACACACTACTACTTTTCTATCTTTATTTGTTAACTGAGTATTTGCATGCCTATCCTAGATATATCTAGTTTTCTTACGATAAGATTGTTTGAGATTTGGAAGCTCTTAGGCCACCTCTGAAGAAAGCATCTGTCCCTGGTTCTTCTGCTCAAATGAAGACCCCTACAAGGAAATATATGAACTTTGAAAGTCAGTCTTCTACATACCTTTGCCCCTCAGAGATAAAAGAAAGCAAGCGGCGGCCTTTTCAGTACTTCCAAAATACACTTGGAGGGGCTTCGCTATCCTCCTATATTTGTATATATACTTTTTCACCTTCAAAGATAGAGGTTTTGAATAAAGAAAGAAAAAGGCTTGAGCTAATTTCTAGTATTTGATTTGTTGGATTAGTCCGTTACCTTTTTTAGTCCATGCCTGCTAAGTCTACTACCACTTTCTATTTCAAAGCTAATGCCACTAGTTTCTCCTTCCTCTACTTCTGAAGCCATTATGCAACAATTGCATGCCTACACTGATAAGCTTATCCAGTTGGGCTCCTCAGTTGATTAGCTTGCTACTAAGTTTGATAATGTACCGAAGGAGTTTCAGCAAGTCCAGGCTGACCAGATGACTCTGTTTCAAGTTCTAACTTGCACTCAGAGGGAGTCTTCTATCTAATGGTTATTGGCATCTATTTACTTCAAAAAATGAGAGAACATGGTTGTTAGTTTACTTGTTAATTGTTGAGTTTGGTTGCTGATTTTTTATTTCTGACCAATAGATGCTTCTGAACATTGCGCCATCTTTTATATTTGCTAAATAGAACAACTTTATAACAGTAATTAGGGATACTATTACTGATGATATTTTGGATGCTATATCTACTATTTCTTGTTCTATTGGTTGTGTACTCTGGTGTTGCAATCTATATGTTAAAGCTCTATTATATTGAAGATTATGCAGTATATAGTTTTGCATCAAACAATGCCATAGGAAGAGATTGTTAGATTTAATATTGTCAAAGTATCTTTAATAGAGTTCTTTGACAGATTGAAGATAGTTCTATAATTATTTTAGGAAACTGCAATATTGACACATTTTGATGTGGGATAAGTATAAGATAATTTGGAAACCAATGTTTAGAAGAACTTTAGAAAATCATGAGAATGTCTTTGAAGGGAATCTAATAAAGATCTTATACGGTAAAATAAGAATTCCAGTAAAATTGGAACTACAATATTTTTAGAAACATAAGAAGATAAAATTGATTTGGCAGTCTCCTATTTTATTGAGAGTACAATACCTCTATCGCAATTATATAAAGTCGACACTAAAGCAAGAAGGGAGTGATGAATTCTAAAGAGCATTCTTTGAAAGGTCAAGCAAAAATAGAGTGAGGAATTCATGTTCATACTTTGAGAGAATCTAATACATATGCCATTGATAAAGCTTGTAGTTATTTGTTGCAAAGTATGCTTCAATGATTCAAGTTGTTCACTTTTACATTCCTTACCTTCTAGACGGAGCTTGAATCAAACATTTGATGAGTGTTCATTTTGTACATATTTTCTATGCCATTAGTGACATATTTGTGTTGATTTTATACGTCAATTTGCCACTCACCCATTCTTTATGTCTTCTTTTATGTAGATTTTTTAAAATAATGAGTTGACTGAAGGAAGAAGATAAAAAGAGAATGAAAAAAAAAAAAAAAGAGAGAGAAAAGATACTATGAGTAGACGGCCCCATTTATATCAACTCAAACGGCATCGTGCAAGTTCGCAAAACTAAAACGCATATCTAAATTTGCGTGATTTTTAGGGTTTTCCAAGGTTTATACAAAGAACAAGATAAGACCATTGTAGGTAGCCAACAATAGAGAATAACACCCACACATAAGAGAAAAGAGACTAGAGAGATTGTAGTGTTGTTTTAAGGTAGGACTGAAGATTAAAGATGGAAGTAGCTTGTCGATGAGCATTCCTGTAATACCCCGCCCAAAACCACCTTTGACCTATGGGGAAAAAGTCATGCATTGCATAGCATCTCGCATTTCATGTGATATCTTCAAATTATTTTTGCATGGGTGCATGTGATTTTCAAAGTTGTGCTTGCATAAAATTATTTAAATGTGTTGTTGCATTACTTGAGAGTTGTTTTAAGTGAAGTTTAGTAGAGGAGATGGAGGGATGAGAATTAGGGTGGAAAGAATTTCCTAGAGAAATATTATCATCGGAGTTGATTTGGAATAGCGATTGGGTTTGGTGGTTTTCCTTGGTGACCCGAGTTTGAATCTTACCTTTTGCGAATCTTAGTTTTCCTTTTGAATTCTTTTCTCTAGATTTCGTCATGCTTTGGCTGAAAAACCCTAGCCATCCTAGTGAATTTCAGCGCCATCATCTAAGGAGATAAGTCTCCATATTTATCTCCTAAATTCAAGGATTTTGATGTGGATAAAGTTTAATTTTATTTCCATCTTTTATTATTTGATTTTCGAAAATCCTAGTTAGAATAATTGGATTCCAACTTGGTTTTAATGTATTAGATTTTGTAATTGATAGTCGGAACTAAATTGTTATTTTTCTAGTTAGATACCTTGTTGATTTTGAACATAGAACCCTAGCTAAAAATCTGGAAAATTTTCCAGCTTAGTGCCACCACCTTTGAAGGCGTTTTAGCTCAAAACAAACTCTTTCAATACTAGGAAATCTTATCCTAAATCCTTTAGCAAATCAGATTTTATTTCAATCCTAAATCAACTAAGTTTTACTCTATCTTTTTCCTGCATAATTTCGGCAGCCTTGTGCATGCACAAGCTGCACGAAATTCCTACACTCCTAAGTGCAATCAAACTCTTCAAACCCTAGCTCAAATCACCTAGAACACCCCTCACCAAATCAGATTACTGTGGTCGGCCAGTTTCAAACCAGGATTTTCGGCAGCTTCAAACCAAAATTTTTGGCCGGCTTTGCTTAATGCAATGACAAAAAATTCTGCACTCCAACCACCACTAAAACTCCCTATTGAATTGGCCAATTTCAATGCCTAAAGAACTCATTATTTCCTCTCTAAATTGCGGATAGATTAGCAACCAAAACAGCCTGAATTTTCCCTCTTTTGTTCAGCAAATTTTCGCACAAAAACCATTGCATGTGCACAGGATTTTCAGTGACCAAAACCTGTGCAAACTCTTCCTTGATTAGCCAAAAAGACCTGAACACACACAGCCCTTTTCTTGAGCAATATTTCGGCCAGCATAAGAGAACAATTCCAGATTATTTTCTCCTCTTAAACCTTCCCAATTTCAGCAGCAAAAAGGGGTACAACAAGCTGCAATTTTCGCCCTTGCTGTCCAAGAAACCTAAAGCCATTAGGAGTCCTTCTTAGCACCACCAGCTAACCCTAAATCAAACTTCTCTAACCCTAAATCACAGTAGCCGACCACTCCCTCCTTCCTACATGAAAATTCCAGCAAGAACTTTTCTGCAATTTTCGAAAATCCCAAGAGCAATTCCTAGCAAAAAACCGATCGCACCCTAAGGTAAGCAAAAATCATCTCAACCTCTTGAATCCTTTCTTCCATCAATTCTTCTCTTTTCCTTTCCTTGAATCACGCCACCTAAAGGCTGATTTCATCCTCTTTAGCTACCTTCAAACAAAAGGAAGGAAAGAAGGCAGCTTTTCTCTTATTCTCAAACGAACTTGGGACGATCACCATAGGAACATCGAGATCTTGATAACCCGGTTGTTTCAAGGTAAGGGAATTCTTACCCTTGATGTCGAAGTTAAGGTCTAATGAGATTGATGAGGTCTATGGAAGTATGATAGCATGATATATGTGCTTGGTGGGGATAGATAAATATTTTGAATCGAGTAATTAATTAAGCATATTCGATGGATAGTAATGCCATGTTTTATTGTGATAATGATGGATGTGAATTGTGATGGTCAAGTCAAGACCTTTTTGATATATTAATCATGTCTTTGATGGATGTAGGGTTATATTGTATGAACTTTGAGAAGTAGATAATTTATTTATAGGTAGATAATGGATTGTGAATTGTTATGGGAATAAATGAGTTTAATGCATGTTTGAATCGATTGAGACCTTGATCATGGTAGTATGTGATTCTAGATCAAGAGGGTATTTGAAGGAAGCAAGCTGTGATTTTATCTTGTTTATCTGAGGCATATCAAGTAAGTCCCTGCATAAATTCTTTTGTTAAATGTTGTAATGGCAAGTCTATGTGGTAAAGCTTTGTGAAGCTATTGCTAAACTATGTTTGCTTGGGTTGTAAACGTGGATATTGACTCTTTTATCGGTTTTGTCAAACTAACGATTTTATCAAGAACACTATTCTTTCTCCTAAATTTTTAGAAAACTCTTTTAAAGAAAACCACGTTTTACAAAGCCAAGATATGGAAATATTTTGAATCAGGAATTGACGGATATGTTCGTTGAGTACTCAATAAGGGTAGGCTAACAATACTAGTGTTTGAGGGCTTGAGTAAGTCTTCTGGCAGGAGGCCACCTCCAGAAGATAAGCTTGGCTTGAAAAGGCGACAGTGTTGGGTGGTCAGGCCGGTTCGAGCTAGCATTTGTACCTGGTAAGGTATTATTTATTTTCCTGGCATGGACACCCGAATGGTTTTGTTAGGTGTAGAGAAGGAGGAGTATCTCACCCGGTGGGCTGTATACTCACCTTGATCAGAACGCTCAACGTGTGCTAATTTGGTCCAGGCAAGGTGCACAAAATGTGGTGCCTTGTCCTCATGGAGCCTAACGTGTGGTGACATGACTGTTTATTCGAGTGGATGATTTATTTTGTATAAAGTGTGACAATGAGAAAAACCCACTCCTTGCAAAGAGAAAATTATTTATGACTTGCCAAATATTTCTGCAAATGTTTTTCACTATGCATACACGAACTGTTCAAAGTATCATGTGCACACACAGGACTTACTGAGATTTAATCTCACACCGTTTTATATCATGTTTTCAGGAGATAGATTATGTTGAGCAAGCGGGGCATGCGATAGTTGAAGCTTTTGTTATTTCTTTCCATTATGTTCTAGGAGACAATTGTTGGTTTAAGTTTTTGATCGGATATTTGTTTTTGTTTAGTTTTGCTCGTGTTTGAGCCGATGTAATAAGAGTTTTTCGTTATTTATCTAAGTTTGATTTCTTTGGTTGTCTTTACTTTTTTAATACCTCGTTTTAAAAACTCCTTGTCCTCTTGGACGGGGCGACATCCCCGCCTTTTTTGGGTATGTAGTAGGGGGTGTTACAATTCCTTTATCCTTTTCTTTTGCTTTTCCTTTATTAATTTGTATTGAATGTTTTAATTGTATTTTGAAAGGATGAACCCTAATTTATTCATGCGTTAAATCTACTCTTAATTTGTTGATTTCCAATTCCTAATGAATAATTAGTTGATTTAATTGTATTGGATTTGTTTTTTGGGTTGCGTTCTCCTAATGAATTTGAGAGATGGGGTTAGGAGTTGAGTTGCAGTTAATGAGTTCAATGTTGGTTTTTCTTTGATTAACAAGAGAGAGAGAGAGAGAGAGAGAGAGAGAGAGAGAGAGAGAGAGAGAGAGAGAGAGAGAGAGAGAGAGAGAGAGAGAGGTTGAGGGATTAGAACTTGGTAATTGTGGAAGTTTGATTTCGCAGTGCTAGAGCTGTTTTGAAGTTTGTTTTTATGAACAAACATGAATTGTTCATTTAGCTAGTTTAATTGACAAAATGATTTTAATAGTAATACCTATGATTTTTTTTTTTTGAGTTCTGCCTTTCTATTGAGTTGGTGGACATAAACACTTAACCAGAAACATAACGGCTAGCCAGACTGGACTTTTATTAACTTCCATACTTCTTTTATATTTAAGGTTCTATAGCTTGATTGCAGACTTGTTTTTTGTGATGCAACTTTAAATATCAAAACAGAGTAGTTGGAAATAGGCTTTCCTGTAGCTTTAAATTTCATATGACCCTAATTGCATTAGTTCCATTTAAATTTCTAGTATGGAATGGAATAGAAATGAGTTAAGGAATTTAATAATTCCTTTACTATATGGTTAGCTATATTATTTTAGTCAGATACCCACTGCATCTTTTTTTTTCTCTTTTTTTAACTTATATAAATGGATCCCCGTGAGTGATATGTGATCATTCCCCATGGGTAATGAGTGATTACCCCTATTGAATAATTGTTGTGACAGTTAATGCTTTTTTTTTTATTTTTTATAATGTTGATTTTGTGGTGGCTTTGTGCCTAGAAACGTCCAGTATATAGGGGAAACTCTGTCGAATTTTTTTTTTGGGGGTCATCTTGATACTCCAAATAAGTTGATTACACTTAAGCTTAATTTTATACAATAGATTTTAATGTCTAAGCATCTTCTTAATGTAAAGAAAATTTGAGAAAGATCATAAACTTGACCTTATGTAACCAAAACAATCAGACTAACATCTGCCTCTCAAAATTTTTTCCAGATCCTTGAGTTTTCTCTTCTCATATTTGGCCTTGACACATGCTTGTCTCAGCCTCTTTATTTGGTCTTCCAACTTCGCATCAGGGATTTCTTCTATCAATTTCTTCTCACGTTAAAGATTGTGACTTGATAATAAAATGCTACATCGATGCATGAAAATTTGGTGGATTCTCATCGAATAGGGATTTGTGGCTGTTGTAAAGGGAAAGTGGAATTGGTTTGCACTTTGAAGTCGTTAAAATGGAGTAGAAGTTGCCCACTTGGTAGGATGTATTTGTTGAATGTGTCTCTTCTTTAGTTTGGTTTGGTTTGTCTCGTGATAGATGCAAACTTGTTTCCTATCCCATACTACTTTTCAATCTTCATGGTTTTTAAAAATTAAGAATCTTATGTTGTTTAGAAAAAGGGTTCTTGTGTTTCAAGTAGGCATTATTTTGTTTATGTTGAATGCATAAATTATTTTATGTGATAAGAACCGTAGGAAATTGTTTAGTGTACCAAGGTGAGGCTGGTTTGATTATGATCACGTAATAAACTATAACCAATGTTGCTTGAATATCAGAAAACTAGAATTTCATTCATTTATTTATCTTATTATTTTAAATGAAAGTCGGTCTGAATATATATTATGGTTGTAATGCCATCTTTTGTTTCTTGTTTTCTTTGATCTTTTCAACAATAGCTATTGCTTTCATTCATAAAATAGTTTAAACCATTTAGTTGCAGTAGCAGTAGTCAAATGCATATTGGTTTGTGTGACAGAAAATAGCTGTTAAGATAGACCTCTGTTGTGATGAGCTCTGTGCCTGTGGCTAGGTTTTTGAAAATCATTGCTGACAGAATATTGACCAAGTAGCTATAGCATTTGCTTGCAGAATTCTTCTCCTGGACTCCTACATTGCACAGAATGCAACAGGCGGAGTCCTGGTATTGAAGGGTGGAATGTGTATGCTTATACTGCATGGTGTTTACCGATGCAATTTGTTGATGAAACTGAATACTATATGTTATTCTTGGAATCCCCATTGGCAACTGATTTTTTCTAGATTTTCATGTTTGATAAATATTCTCACATGCAACTAGGACTTAATGGTTCTGGCAATCTTGTTCATCTGCATACTTTTGTTCAAGAATGATATAGTTCCTATGCACTTCTTTCGTGGATTGAATTCTTGTCTCAGTGTGTTTTTTGGGGTGTGTGTGAGTGCATGTATAATTGAAATCTTTTGTATGGCATGCTTTTGAAGGTTTCTGAGTTTCCTTAATAATTTGATGCTGGAAATCCTGCATCCTCACTGTTTCCACCATAACTAGCAACCAAAAGAAAAGAAATATTCCCATGTGGTGAAAAGAAATTTGTGAATGTCATGATGCCATTTCATTGTGGAACTTGCTTTGTAATTTTTAGTTGAATAATTTCTGTTTCTTTTATTCACCTATGGACCTTTTGGGTTTTCTTTTCAGAAGGATGAAGATCGTGAAGCATATTGGGATGTAGAAGTTGAAGAAATTGAGAGAATATCACATGACAATGAAGACTATAAGTGCTTCTTTCTTATTTTTTTCCTACCAAGATGGTGTTGAGGTAAACCTTAAACGTGTAATATTAGAAAACCCCACACCAAGTGGACCCTTAAAATTGATTTAGTTGTTTGTATCATTCACCTAAAATGCATATTGACTTCGGATTCTTATTGCTAGGACAAAGTTGAGCTAAGTAGATTCTGGTGCCATCCAACTTAAGAGGGGTTTTCCATGTGCTAGAGAACTTTGAAAGTAGGCTTCAAATGGAACTGTATTAGCCTTCGATTTCATATTCTGTTTGCATTTCTTGTTATTTTGACCGGAAGATATGTGTAGCTTATCACATCTACAATAATTTTGTGAGGGAATTATATTTGCTTTGAATTTGTAGAAGGATGATGTTTATGTTTATAGAAGGATGATGTTTGTGTTGGATTTGATGATGTTTATGTTGGGTTTGTGGATGTGTTTTGGCTTTATTATTTTATGAATTTGTCAAATGAAGGTGTTTGGTTATATGTTCAGATGAACTAGAATTCTGTCAAATTAAAGAAAAATTACCAACTGAAAAATCAGTTGGTAATTGAATAGAATTCGGTTAGTATTTCAATTGGTAATTGAAAATAATTCGGTTGGTAATATATTAAATAACAGTTAGTAACTTTCAAACCAACTATCTACCAACAAACAACTTAGTTGGTAATTTACTAATAAAAAATTACCAACAGATTTTAAATTACTAAAATAGTTATAAAATTACCAACTGAATATTTGGTTGGTAAAGAAAGAAAACTACCAACGGAAAAAAAGAATTAGCAAATGAACATTTTGGCTAGTAATTTACCAACAAAAAATTATTAACATATTTTAAATAACTAAAGTAGTTGGAAAATTACCAATTGAAAGTTAGTTGGTAAATAAATAAAACTACCAACTAAAAAAAGTAATTACCAACTAAAAGTCAGTTGGTAATTACCTGCACATATATCGGTTGGTAGCAACATGTCTTAGTTGGTAAATTAGTAAATTACAATCTTATATTCAATACAAATTTACCAATTAAAAATTATAAATTTACAAACTACATTTTTGGTTGATAATTACCGACTGCAAAAATTTGTTGGTAATATAAATGTTTGTTGGTAATTACCAACTGAAATAATCAACTCAAATGCCAAATTTCCAACCGAAGCTTTTACATTACCAACCGAAATAGTCCACTCAAATGCCAAACTTAATGCCAAATTTCCAACTGAAGATTTTATAGTACCAACCGAAATGCGGTTAGTGCTGGATATCTCGGGCTCGTATCCCATACGGCGTAGCGGAAACTAAAATGAAATACCCTCCCAGGACTTTTCTATGTGTGGAAAACAAGACATAATGATAATAAAGGCAACAACTTTTACCTTTGGGTGATCATGCGAAGAACAAAATTTTCTTCTTCAAGTTGAGGCGTGATCAACCTCCACGTGAGTTGAACGTCTATCCACTATAATCACAGTGTGTGATTATCTCTAATAGTAATCCACACAGAGGAATACTTAAGCACGTAGCTTTTTGTGCTAGCAGAAATTCTAAGTGGCGGCTAGGGTTCCTGCTCAACATCAAATCAAGAGCGAAGAAGAAGAAGAAGAGAAGGTTTAGGTGGCTGCTGTTTTTCTCACGTGAAATCACCTTTAGGGTTTTGCGGTTATATCATCACAAAACCGGAAAAATCACTAAAAATTTGGAATTCTAAAACAATTAGAGTTCCCTAATTGTAATTGGAAACATCAAGTTCTCACAATTACAACTTGTACCACAAATTATAACTAATTATAATTTGTCCACAACGACTTCTCTTTCTCTCAATTAACCCCACAATGTTATCAAATAACATCTTGAGTATATAATCCTCTATTGTGTGTGACCTATTAGGTTTCCCAGTTAATTGGTAGAGAATATGAATTAATCCAAACGTCTTTGAGATTAATAATCCATAATTAATTAGAATTAATCCTATTAATTCTAATCAGGATTGGTTTATTAATTCATCAATTAATAAACCCATATTCTCAGATCATGAGCGGTATCTAGCAACACATCATGACCACCCAAGAGTCTAGGAAGTCAAGTAGCTTGACATGAACCCTTCAATAACAAACTTCAGTGCAATTAACTCATTCACCATATAATATCTCATTCGGTTTGGAGTACGGAATTAGTGCCAACTCCCTCCAGAATTAATTTTGGCCCGAATACAATAGTACTTGTCCCAGGAACCCACTACTCTAGATGTATATCAATTGGAACTATTTCCAATACACAATTGCCTTAGCCAAGAACTTTTCGAGTAGTAATTCCTACAAGTGGCCGTGAGGTATTCGCCCCTACTATTAGGAGTGATGAATCCTTTATTGACCCTTCCCACTACTTTCATTTACCTCACAATGTACCAAATATCCATCCCATAGGCAGCCCTCGATCGAGCTCTAGAGATTGGAATCAAAGTACAAAGCTCAGCAAACAAAGTACCTTAGAGAACTCAAGTTTAAGAATACTTGCACGTTTGCTATATTGAGATTATATCACTGGCACTAAATAGTTATCCATATAATTATCTCAAAGCTAGGTCATCCAATGAATTTGTTTCGTTAACAAGCATCCATGTATTAACTTTGAGTATCTCAATACTCACGGTTATGAGAACCACTACCTGATCAAATCAGGAAGTCTAACACATGCTAGTCTTAACGCATTAATGATGTCCTGTCTCATTAATATTATGACTAGGGACTATTTAAGTACTAACACCATCCAGTGTAGTAGGAATCTCATATCATGATCTCTATCATGATTTCCTTAACACAGTGTTGTACTAGGGACTTTATCGAACAGTTATATTACTTAAAGTAAACAAAAAGAAACTATAAAATAAATAATGCCTTTTATTAAAATAAAATGTGTCATATATACGATGTACAAGTGATTGCCTCTAAGGCACAACACTAACAAACTTCCACTTTCACTAGAGCCAATCATTTATGTATCTAATACCGAATGACTCAACATGACAATCATGTTTCTTTTGGGATAGTGCTCTCATAAGCGGGTCAGCTATGTTCTCATTCGTGGGAACTCTCTCTATCTTTATATCATTCCTATCTATAATCTCCCGAATCAGATGATAGCGTCGCAGTATGTGTTTGGTTCGTTGGTGAGACCGCAGCTCCTTTGCTTGTGCAATGGCTCCGTTGTTGTCACAATACAAGGTTATTGGACCAATAACACTAGGAACCACACCCAGTTTCGTCACGAACTTCTTGATCCAAACAGCCTCCTTAGCTGCTTCAGAAGCAGCTATGTACTCAGCATCTGTCGTAGAGTCGGTAATAGTCTCTTGTTTGGAACTTTTCCAACTTATTGCCCCTCCGTACAACATAAACACGTAGCCGGATTGTGATTTGAAATCATCTTTATTGGATTGAAAACTGGCATCAGTATACCCGTTTATTTTCAAATCACCTTCTCCATATAGTAAGAACATATTCTTAATCCTTTGTAAGTACTTAAGGATATTCTTTACAGTTGCCTAATGACCCTCACCAAGGTCGGATTGGTATTTGCTTGTCAAACTGAGAGCACAAGATAGATCGGGCCTAGTACATATCATAGCATACATGATAGATCCAACTGCCGAGGCATATGGAATCTTACTCATGTGATCCCTTTCAACTTGTGTCTTGGGAGACATCGACTTTGAAAGGCTTACACCATGTGACATGGGAAAGAATCCTTTTTTGGATTGATCCATGCTAAACATTTTTAGCACTTTATCCATGTATGTAGACTGTGAAAGACCAAGCAACCTTTTGGATCTATTTCTATAGATCCTTATTTCAAGAATATAGGTTGCTTCTCCAAGATCTTTTATGGAGAATTGTTTGGACAACCAAATTTTAACCATTTGCAAGATAGGTATATCGTTTCCTATTAGCAATATGTCATCTACATAAAGCAGTAAGAAAACAATTGCACTCCCACTAACCTTTTTTGTATACACAAGGCTCATCCATGTTTTGAATGAAACCAAACTCTTTGATTGTTTCATCAAAACGGATATTCCAACTCCTAGAAGCTTGCTTAAGTCCATAAATGGACCTTTGCAGCTTGCACACCTTTGTGCCATCACTGGATGTGAAACCCTCAGGTTGTATCATATACACTTCCTCAGTCAGATTTCTATTTAGGAAAGCTGTTTTCACATCCATTTGCCAAATCTCATAATCATAATGAGCAGCAATGTCTAGGAGTATCCTGATGGATTTCAACATGGCTATTGGTGAGAAGGTTTCATCATAGTTAATACCATGTTGTTGATGATAACCCTTCACCACTAGTCGTGCTTTATAGGTAACTAAGTTACCATCCATGTCCGTTTTCTTCTTGAAAACCCACTTGCACCCAATAGGTTTAATTCCTTTGGGTGGATCAACCAAAGTCCATAATTGGTTGTCGTACATGGAATCCATCTCTGACTTCATGGCCTCAAGCCATGTACCAGATTCTGAACTATTCAGAACATCCTTGTAGGTAGTAGGCTCATCTTCATCTATGAGCAATATGTCATTGTGGTCACTAATGAGAAATCTATATCTCTCAGGTGCCATACGTATCCTACTAGATCTACGAGGTTCTTGTGTATTAGAAGGTTCATCTATACTCTCAATAGATGTGGGGTCAGACGGTTGATCCTCGTTTATTTGATCTTCATGAACTTCACTAAGTTCAATCTTACTCCCACTGTCCCCTTTGAGCATATGCTCCTTCTCTAAGAAGACAGCATGCTTCGAAATAAATAATTTATTTTCAGAGGGTAGATAGAAGTGATTCTTTCGGATATCCTACAAACAAACACTTGTCAGACTTACTTTCAAGTTTGTCTGACTGTGGCCTTTTGACAAAGGTAGGACAACCCCATACTTGCAAGTGAGATAACTTTGGTCTCTTACCAAAGAACATATCAAATGGGGTAGTATCAACCGATTTTTTCGAAACTCTGTTTAGTATATAAACAAAAGTCTCTAGTGCATACCCCAAAACGATTTTGATAGGTTTACAAAAGACATCATGGTCCGTACCATGTCTAGAAGGGTTCGATTCCTTCTTTCAGATACACCGTTATGTTGAGGTGTTTATGGTGGAGTCCATTGAGATAATATCCCATTATCTCTAAAATAACTCAGAAACTCTTGAATCAAGTATTCTCCTCCTCGATCAGATCTTAGAGTCTTAATACTTTTTCCAAGTTGTTTCTCTATTTCATTCTTGAAGTCTTTGAACCTTTCAAAGGCCTCAGATTTGTATTTCATTAAATACAAATACCCGTATCGTGAGAAATCATCGATAAAAGTTATGATATAGTTATAACCTCTTCTTGCTTGTATTGACATTGGGCCACATACATCAGAATGTATGAGTTCTAATAACTCCTTAGCCCGTTCTCCTTTTCCTAGAAAAGGAGTTCTAGTCATTTTACCTAGTAAACAAGACTCGCATGTACTATATGATTCATAATCAAATGACTCTAAGTCACCAAGCTTGTGTAACTTAGAAACACGATTTTCATTTACATGGCCCAAACGACAATGCCATAAGTAAGAGGTGTTAGAGTTATCCATTTTAGGTTTCTTATTGTTTATATTAAGAATTGGATTGTCCAAGTCTAGAACATATAAACCATTAACTAAAGTTGCTGAACTATAATGAATATCATTCAATGAAAAAGAACAACATTTATTCTTAAATATTAAATAAAATCCACATAAGTCTAAACACGCAACTGAGATAATATTTTTCATTAAAACTGGTACATAATAATAGTTTTTCAGTTCTAGAATCAATCCCGAAGGCAGGTTCAGCTCGTATGTCTCCACAGCAAGTGCAGCAACTTTTGCCCCATTTGTAGTACATAGGTCCACATCGCCTTTCTTTAGCCTTCTACTGCTCTTTAGTCCCTTCAAGTTATTGCACAAATGAGATCCACATTCGGTATCTAATACTCATATCTCATTTCTAAAGGCAGTATTTATCTCAATCATAAACATACCTGGAGAAGAAGTAGAAGTGCTTGTAAGCTTCTCCTTCTGCTTCTTGTCCTGGATGGTCTCCAAGTAGGCTTTGTAGTTGCGCCTCCAGTGGCCCATCTTCCCTTAATGATGGCATGGGCCCTTGGTAGTTGTGTCCTTCTTGTTCACACCACATTTGGGCTTCATGGCAGCCTTCTTCTTCTTCTTTTGAACTTTCTTCTTAGAAGAGAAAGATTCTACCATTAAAACTGCATTGGAATCCTTCTTCATGGAGGACTCCACAATTTTGAGAAGATTGATCAATTCAGGAATGGTGGACTCAATCTTGTTCATCTGATAGTTAATCACAAATTGTGAGAAACTATTAGGCAAAGATTGTAGAATTAAGTCAACACTTAAGTCATGATCCATTGCAAACCTGAGAGATACAAACTTTTCTATTAAGCCTAGCGTCTTTAGCCCATGAGTGGCCATAGAAGAACCTTCTGCCATTTTACAATGAAATAGTTGCTTCAAGATTTCATATCTCTTAGTTCTAGTTTGGGCATCAAACAGCTCTCGAAGATGTAAAATGATTGATTGAGCATCCATATGCTCGTGCTGTTTTTGCAACTCAGGAGTCATGGATGCCAGCATAATATATGATGCTGTATCACTATCCTCCTTATGCCTCTTGTGGACAGCATGCTCATCAGCATGAGCATCTTGGGCTGGTCGTGGTAGAATAGGAGCATCTAGCACGTAGAGTAACTTTTCCAATTTGAGAACAATTCTCAAATTTCTATACCAGTTGAGATAGTTTGATTCAGTTAACTTGTTGGTTTTCAAAATGCTACGTAAGTTTAAGTTCGTTGACATGATGCAAGTGACGTAGATGTAAAGATAGAGAGCATTAGCTACTTGTATATGCACATGATATGAAAATAATTAGCACTTTAATTAAACGCATTTTTACTCCACTATTTTACTCAAACCAATAGCCCCCACTACTGATTTGGGAAAGCCCGTTGGAAGCTTTCCTAGTGGACTAATATCCAAATTCCTCAAGAATAACCTTGGGTTTGCCCAACAAGCCACCCTTGAGTTCATTGGTAGGTATCCAATACCAATTACATCGTATGTAACTACCGAATCATTGGGTGATTAACAACTTTTAATCTTAAAGCCTTTTGGGCTATCTCAACTTTTCCTCTAAATTTCTTTATGCTTGGGTGATTACCAAGTAGGATAACAAATTTAGTTAAACCCGACCCATTAATCAGGAATTTAATTCCATAGCTTGAACATGCCCAATGTCAAGTAGGCTTGGGTTTGCCCAACAACCTGGTCTTGAAAAAGGACTCTCGTTCTTACTATATTAACGGAAGGAATTAGGTTTAATATTAACTAAGGGATTTGTTCCTTTTAGTGATTTCGTTGAATGACATGCATAATAATCAATAAATCATATAATTGATAATCATGGTAATAAAGCGATTACGTGGTATGGTTATGGACTTTTCCTAAATTAATTTCTTTAAGCCATAAAAGAAATTAATAGAGTTAATCCTATGTGGTTATGCATGATTTAAGTAGAAGGTCTTACCTTCTCACCTTGTTTTGGTTGCCATCTCCAGAACAAAATAATTCTACTCCTATCTAACCTATGTAAACTAATTACATAATTTCCTAAAGAGAGAAAACCTCGAGTTACATTCGAAGGGAGTTAGAAGAGAAGAGAATTACACAAGAATTCTAGAGAAGGCAGGACACGCAGGCCCTATTTCATAAAAACCAAAACTGTAAAATTCATGAACAGATATAATTGGTTTTAGTCCATAACCATCCACCATGCCATTGACTATGCTTAAACAAAACAAAACTAAATTTTAAAAAATGCTTTTGGGTCCCGTCTCTCATCAAATGAGGTTTTTCCCTTTCAAAATTCTGTTCTAGAATTTTTTTTTTTAAAAATAGCTGGAAGTCGCAAACAGAGCAGAACTGACGCTAGTTTGGAAGCCGGAGCCGGCGTCAGCTCTGTTCTGGTTTCCAAAAATTTTTCTTTTCGAAAAATGATTTTTGGACATCGCGAACAGAATGGAATCGGCGCCGGCTTGGAGGCCGGAGCTAGCACCACATGTGTTCTGCAACAATGGCGACGATTTTCAAAAAATTCCAGAAACAATTTCTCGTACTTTCTTCTTCTGCAAATTTTCAGTGAGAACAATTCTCAGCTAGAACAATTCTCAGCAGTATTTTCTGTTTTGAAGCTCTAAACAACAACCAATTTGTTAGTTTAAACAAAATCAAAACAGAAAATTAAGATGAAACGGAGGGCAACATCCATGTTGCAAGAAAATGTTTTTCCTGCAGAAATTTTCAGCACAAAAGGAAGCATCTTTTCGAAATACGCTGTGACTTTTACATAATCATATTGTGCTATGGACCCAACACATAAAGATCGAAATGATTTCAACTCGAGGGAAAACAATTTTTACAGCAAACAAAGACAAACACGAAAACAGTTTTTCATGCAAAAACAATGTCCGTAGACCACACATAGCATGACTTTGATACCATTGCTGGGTATCTCGGGTTCGTATCCCATACAGTGCAGCGAAAAATAAAACGAGATACCCTCCTAGTATTGGGATTCGTGGACTCCTAAACGCGGAAAACATCTACGAATCCCTCCCGAGGACCCAAGTAAACGATTAAGAAGATCTAAGCTTTAAGAGTTACCTCTGGTTGCTGTAATCGAAATCTTTCGATTCTGGTTGCGCTGTTGTACGTTCAACCCGAACAATCACCAGACGCTGCAGTATGCGAACGTCCTCTATTGGATACACACCGCGAACTCACTCGATACCCGGGGAGTGCTAGCGCCTAGGGTTTGAGAGGTTTTTTTTTTCTCTGGTAGAGAATGGCACGAATGTTCTCAACCGGGAAAAATTGGACTATTGAAAGACGGCTAGGGTTTTCTTAAAAAACCCTCGAACCTCTTAGAGTCCAACCCTAATCATATCTTATCATATTCTAATTTAAATTCAAATTAAATTAAAGCCGATATGATAAGATTACTGCCATTATCTCGGTAATTTAACTAATTATTTTACCAAGTCGATTCTTATAATCCGGATATCATCCAGATTCATCGAACCTGGTCACCGAGAAAAATAACCTAACAAGTTCGCTTATTGTGTGACCCTATAGGTTCATTTAACAACGGCAGCGTGCCTAAATCGTATTTAAATGGCCCACAAGTTATAAGCGGTTTCTAGCAAAACATTATAGCTATCCAGGTTAAATGAAGATCGGTGATCTCTTTGAACTAAACCATAATTTTATATTTAGTCCTTTTGTCGCACGATATCCAGATTAAGCATAAGGCACGGAGCATGTCATCCTTATTAAGCTTAATCAATTATTTCTTGATTTCATAGTAGACTGTTCAAACAAATGATATCAATATATTAGATTGATATATTTGAGCACGACCATGCATTTTTAACGAGTCTAACTTATCAAGGGGCCCATGGATATCTCTCCCATAAGCTGAGAGGACAAATTCCTTCACAATCAATCATATTCCTCTCCTTGATTTATTCTATATCCAACGAGTAGTCTAATTTATTATCCGGTTAAAGACAACTTTAGACAATGTCAAAATATAGAATTTATCAAGTAAGAAACTATGATGAATTTAGGTCGAAGGACTTTCAATATTATTATGGCTAGAAAGTACTTATGACATATTCCATGAAGTACTCTCACGAGTGGGTCATGTCCAATACAATGTTCTCTAACATTTATTTATGTCTTGACTCGATATCACAAATATCCATGGCCGATAAAACATAGCCATCAAGTCACAAACATACTAATCTTAATTTATTATTATTCCAATAATAATAATCGATCGAGGACAGTTTTAGAATAGTCATTGTATTCATTGTAGGGTTTTACTATCAAGTCACGTACTTGATGACCAACAAAACAAAACTCACTATTCATGGAAAGGAAAACCTCATATTATTATATAAAACATAATGACAATTGTATAAGTACAAATTGACTCTAGGGCATATCCCCAACAGTCTCCCACTTGCACTAAGACCAATTTGGCATAAGCCGTAATCCCATTGTTCTGGTATGACTGTCATGTTTAGACGATGGGAGAGGCTTTGTCAATGGATCTGCAACATTGTCATCAGTTGGCACCTTGCATACATTGACATCTCCTCTATCAACAATTTCTCGAATGAGATGAAAACGTCTAAGTATATGTTTGGATCGCTGATGTGATCTTGGTTCCTTAGCTTGTGCAATGGCTCCATTGTTGTCACAATAGAGATCCACTGGGTTCACAATACTAGGAACTACATCTAGTTCTGTAATGAACTTTTTAATCCAAACTGCTTCTTTAGCTGCAGCTGAGGCAGCTACATACTCAGCTTCTGTAGTAGAATCGGCCACGGTGTCTTTCTTTGAACTTTTCCAGCTTACAGCACCTCCATTCAAACAAAATAGAAAACCTGATTGCGATCTATAATCATCTATGTCGGACTGAAAACTAGCATCAGTGTAACCATTTACAACTAGCTCGCCTTCTTGTCCTCCATAAACTAAGAACATATCTTTAGTTCTTCTTAAGTACTTTAGTATGTTCTTGACAGCAGTCCAGTGTGCCTCTCCAGGATTTGACTGGAACCTGCTTGTCATGCTCAATGCATATGATACATCGGGTCGAGTACATAACATGGCATACATGATAGACCCTATAGCGGAAGCGTATGGTATCTTGTTCATGCGCTCTTCTTCATCCTTCGTAGAAGGACTTTGAGTTTTGCTGAGCTTAATACCATGTGACATTGGCAAGAATCCTCTTTTAGAGTCTTGCATACTGAACCTTTTCAGTACCTTGTCAATGTATGCACTTTGACTTAGTCCAATTAGCTTTCTAGATCTATCTCTATAGATCCTTATACCTAGAATATAGGCAGCTTCACCTAAGTCTTTCATTGAGAAACAATTTCCCAACCATGTCTTTACACTTTGTAGAGTTGGGATGTCGTTTCCAATGAATAAGATATCATCAACATAAAGTACCAAAAAGACTATTGCATTCCCACTTGTTTTCTTATAGACACAAGGCTCATCTTCATTTTTGATAAAGTTAAATTCTTTAATTGCTTCATCAAAACGAAGATTCCAGCTTCGAGATGCTTGCTTCAATCCATAAATGGATCTTTGAAGCTTGCACACTTTATTAGAATTCAAAGGATCATCAAAACCCTCAGGTTGTGTCATGTACACATCTTCGAGTAAGTTTCCATTAAGAAACGCGGTTTTGACATCCATTTGCCAAATTTCATAGTCATAATATGCTGCTATGGCAAGAAGAATTCCGATAGATTTAAGCATTACAAGCTGGTGAAAAGGTTTCATCATAGTCTATACCATGAGTTTGTCTATAACCTTTTGCTACCAATCATGCTTTGTAAGTATGCACATTTCCCTCCATGTCTGTTTTCCTTTTGAAAACCCACTTACACCCAATGGTTTTTGAACCTTTAGGTGGGTTAACCAAAGTCCAAACTTGGTTATCATACATGGATTGCATCTCGGACTTCATAGCCTCTAACCATTTTCTAGAGTCGAACTCTTAATGGCTTCTTGATAGGAAGTGGGCTCATCATTAACCATAAGCTCCACATTGTGATCGTCGGTTATGAGAAATCCATATCTCTCAGGTTGTTGACGAACCCTATCAGATCTTCGAGGTCCTTGTTCTATAAATGTAGGCTCATCTTGGACTTGTGAGTCATCTAATCGAGATTCATTATTTGGTTCAGGCACTAATTGTGGCTCTTGAATCTCATCTTGATGAGGTTCATGCACTAACTGTGGTCCTTGAATCTCATCAAGAAGTATTTTACTCCCACTGATTCTTTTGGAAATAAATTCCTTTTCAAGAAAGAATCCATTTCGAGCAACAATTACTCTATTTTCTTTTGGGAGATAAAATTGATATCCTTTAGTTTCTTTAGGATACCCCCAAATATGCATTTATCGGATTTAGGTGCAAGTTTATCGGATAATAAACGCTTTACATAAACTTCACAACCCCAAATCTTCGGAAATAACAAACTAGGTTGTCTCCCGAGTCCATATCTCATATGGCGTTTTTTGAACCGATTTAGATGGAACTCGCTTTAGTATGAATGCAGCGAGTCTCCGGGGCATAACCCCAAAAGGAGATTGGAAGATCGGTTTGACTCATCATTGATCGAACCATATCTAATAAAGTCCGATTTCTCCGTTCGGATACACCATTCCATTGAGGTGTTCCTGGTGGAGTTAATTGGGAAATAATTCCACAATTTTTAAGATGCTCGTCAAACTCGTGGCTTAAGTATTCACCACCTCGATCCGATCGAAGTGTTTTGATACTTTTGCCAAGTTGATTTTGTACTTCATTTTGAAATTCTTTGAATTTCCGGAACGATTCAGATTTGTGTTTCATCGGATACAAGTAGCCATATCTACTGAAATCATCCGTAAATGTAATGAAGTATCGAAATCCTCCTCTAGCGAGTGAATTCATTGGTCCACATACATCAGTATGTATTAGGCCCAATAAATCAGTTGCCCTTTCATTTTGTCTCTTGAAAGGCACTTTAGTCATTTTGCCTAATAAACAAGAATCACATGTTCTGTAAGATTCTAAATCAAACGATTTTAGAAGCCCATCATTATGAAGCTTTGTTATGCGTTTCTCATTTATATGGCCCAAACGACAATGCTAGAAGTAAGTCTGATTTAAATCATTGGATTTCAATCTCTTAGTATTTATAATAGATAGACATGTCTGAAGATCCACGAAGATTTAGAATGTAAAGCCCATTCGATAATGAAGCATCTCCATAAAAAATGCCGTTTTTATTAATGGAGCAAATGTTATTCCTAATAACAAATTCAAAACCTTCTAAATCCAAACAAGAAACTGAAATAATATTTCTACTCATAGCAGGAACATAAAAACAATTGTTCAGTTCTAAAACAAGCCCACTCGGGCAAAATTAATTCAAAAGTTCCTACGACTCATCTGCAGCAACTTTTGCTCCATTCGCAACTCGTAGGTCCACCTCGCCTTTTGCCAAGGCTGTACTCCTTTTTAGACCCTGCACATTTACACAAATGTGAGATCCACAACCGGTATCCAATACCCATGAATCAGAAGTAGGTAAATTAATTTCAATAACATAAATACCTGAAGCGGCAGTCTCACTGCCCTTCTTTTTCTTTGCTTCCAAATAGAGCTTGCAATTTCTTAACCAATATCCTTGTTCTCCACAATGGTGGCAAGCTCCCTCCTTTGGTGTCTTGGCCTTAGGTTTGGGCTTGAACTTGGACTTTGCCTTGTCCTTACTAGCTATGACCTTGCCCTTTTGGTTGTTCTTTTTGCCTTTCCCTTTTTGAACCATTAGAACACTTGGAGTATTCTTCTTAATGTTCAGTTCAGCTTGTTTTAGCATCCCATGCAATTCAGTAATGGATTTCTCCATATTATGCATGTTAAAATTCATGACAAACTGGTCATACTCAGCAGGTAAAGAGCCCAAGATCAAATCCGTGGCCATGTCATGATTAACAGGAGCACCAAGCTTATCAAGATGATCTAGATAGCCCTTCATTTTAAGGACATGAGCACTTACCAGAAACCATCTTACATGCATTTAACGCCTTGTGAATTTCAAATCTCTCTTGTCGTGCTTACTCTTGGAACATTTCCTTGAGATGCACAATCATGTCATATGCCTCTGCTTCTTCAAACTGTTTTTGAAGTTCAGAGTTCATGGTTGCTAGCATGAGGCAAGTAACATCGTTGGAGTCATCTTTGTGCTTACTATAAGCATCTTTTTCAGCTTTTGCGGCGTTATTTGTTGGAGCAGGGGGAATAGGATTTTCAAGAATATAGAGCCTTTTTTCTTGCTTAAGAACAATTCTTAAGTTTCGTGCCCAATCAAGAAAGTTAGTCTCACTAAGCTTGTCTTTCTCAAGCACAGATCGCAATGAATTATTCCAACTGTTTGTTGCCATTATCTACATACAAAAATATGCAAAGTAATTAATTTTTGAGACTCTAACGAAAAACTCCCACTAAAAGCATTTAAACTTTTTGAAACTTCAACACTTTGATGTTTCGCAGTGGGGAAAAATATTTTGTTTTAATCATAAGTAAGCTTTGGCTTTAATCTTATAATTAAATAAAATTCTAATTTTAAATGAGATAGACATCAAATGTTCCGGCTAAAATATCTCATAAAATGCCCTAGGCCCAAAACCATTTTGATAGCCCAGTTAAGTCAAACCATATCAAACATATGGAAAACTATTTTCCATCTTATCTCACTAAGATAATCAAAAGCATCCTACTTTGGTAGGAATGACCATATGATGATCCAAGTAATAACAAGTGTTTGATTTTGGAAGGCATTTAACACTTAAATTTTTTTTCTTTAAAAAAAATTTGATTGGATTGTAGTAAGCAGGAAATAAACATATCAAATATGCATGCAAAACATAAATAAAAGTGACATAGCATGGCCCATAACCTATGTTGATCATCACGAGCAAAGTGAAGATCAAGGTGGTCAATCTAGGTATATGAACTCCTTAAGCATTCTCTAATGCCTTGAGCATACTCCTCCTTGGTTGTAAATGTCGGCTGCCGTCTTCTTTTACATTGGATAGTAAAATTAAAATAATTCCTGTTCTAGGAAAGCAGTACAATTTTACAACAATGAAAAATGACACGCAGGCCGTATTTAAAAAATTAAAACTTAAAACAACCATAATGTAACCAGCCAATCACATTGGGATAAAACGGGCCATGCTATGCACTATTCAAAGTAATCCACAACTACAATAAAAAATATTGACGAATAACACACAACGAACAGTTAGTTGGGGTTCCAAGGGGCAACGCCCCTGGCGGGGTCAAGGGGCAGCGGGCGGGGTTAAGGAGGCAGCGCCCCTGGAAGGAAAAATGATTTTTCCTACTCTCATTGAATGAGATTTTGCCTTCCGATTTCCGAAAATTAATCAAATTAACGTTCGGACCCCTTAATAACCATCGCCGTGAAAATTCATATTACAGACAATATGCGTTCTTTTGATCATATTTATACAGATAACATATTATCATGTCCGATTAATAAAAGCAATTCGCAAATATAGAACGACGGATAGCATGCTTACGATACCATATCATATTAAAACAGATCAATTTACAGACAATTTGCAACTAATCTGGTCTGATCAGGCGACTAAGATGCACACATTAAACCTAATTCAGGCAGTCTGCATGCTAAGTATTCTAAAATCATAATCATGCGAACATGCTGATACATACCCGTTAAATTCATATATACATATTATACATGTATTCAACAATACAATTAATACAGATAAATCAACCTAATCGTTTAGCAAGTTGCTCTGATACCACTGTTGGGATTCGTGGACTCCTAAATGCGGAAAACATCTACGAATCCCTCCAGAGGACCCAAGTAAACGATTAAGAAGATCTAAGCTTTAAGAGTTACCTCCGGTTGCTTGTAATCGAAATCCTTTGATTACGGTTTGCGTTGTTGTACGTTCAACCCGAACAATCACCGAGACGTTGCGAGTATGCGAACGTCCTCTATTGGATACACACCGCGAACTCACTCGATACCGGGAGTGCTAGCGCCTAGGGTTTGAGAGGTTTTTTTTCTCTCGGTAGAGAATGGCACGAATGTTCTCAACAGGAAAAATTGGACTATTGAAAGACGGCTAGGGTTTTCTTAAAAAACCCTCGAACCTCTTAGAGTCCAACCCTAATCATATCTTATCATATTCTAATTTAAATTCAAATTAAATTAAAGCTGATATGATAAGATTACGCCATTATCTCGGTAATTTAACTAATTATTTTACCGAGTCGGATTCTTATAATCCGGATATCATCCAGATTCATCGAACTTGGTCACGAGAAAAATAACCTAACAAGTTCGCTTATTGTGTGACCCTATAGGTTCATTTAACACTGGCAGCGTGCCTAAATCGTATTTAAATGGCCCACAAGTTATAAGCGGTTTCTAGCAAAACATTATAACTATCCAGGTTAAATGAAGATCGGTGATCTCTTTGAACCAAACCATAATTTTATATTTAGTCCTTTTGTCGCACGATATCCAGATTAAGCATAAGGCACGGAGCATGTCATCCTTATTAAGCTTAATCAATTATTTCTTGATTTCATAGTAGACTGTTCAAACAAATGATATCAATATATTAGATTGATATATTTGAGCACGGCCATGCATTTTTAACAGTCTAACTTATCAAGGGACCCATGGATATCTCTCCCATAACTGAGAGGGACAAATTCCTTCACAATCAATCATATTCCTCTCCTTGATTTATTCTATATTCAACAGTAGTCTAATTTATTATCTGGTTAAAGACAACTTTAGACAATGTCAAAATATAGAATTTATCAAGTAAGAAACTATGATGAATTTAGGTCGAAGGACTTTCAATATTATTATGGCTAGAAAGTACTTATGACATATTCCATGAAGTACTCTCACAGTGGGTCATGTCCAATACAATGTTCTCTAACATTTATTTATGTCTTAACTTGATATCACAAATATCCATGGCCAGTAAAACATAGCCATCAAGTCACAAACATACTAATCTTAATTTATTATTATTCCAATAATAATAATCGATCAGGGACAGTTTTAAAATAGTCATTGTATTCATTGTAGGGTTTTACTATCAAGTCACGTACTTGATGACCAACAAAACAAAACTCACTATTCATGGAAAGGAAAACCTCATATTATTATATAAAACATAATGACAATTGTATAAGTACAAATTGACTCTAGGGCATATCCCCAACACCTAGGACTTTTCTATGTGTGAAAAACAAGACATAACGACAATAAAGGCAACAGCTTTTACCTTTGGGTGATCGAGCGAAGAACAAAATTTTCTTCTTCAAGTTGAGGCGTGATCCAGCAATCCTCGTGATCTACCTCCACGTGAGTTGAACGTCTACCCACTATAATCACAGTGTGTGATTATCTCTAATAGTAATCCAAACAAAGGAATACTCAAGTACGTAGCTTTCTGTGCTAGCAGAAATTCTAAGTGGCGGCTAGGGTTCCTGCTCAAGATCAAATCGAGAGAGAAGAAGAAGAAGAAGAAGAAGAAGAAGAAGAAGAAGAAGAAGAAGAAGAAGAAGAAGAAGAAGAAGAAGAAGAAGAAGAAGAAGAAGGTTTAGGTGGCTGCTATTTTTCTCACGTGAAATCACCCTTAGGGTTTTTTGGTTATATCATCATAAAACAAAAAAAATCACTGAAAATCTGGAATTCTAAAACAATTAGAGTTCCCCAATTGTAATTGGAAACATCAAGTTCTTACAATTACAACTTGTACCACAAATTATAACTAATTATAATTTGTCCACAACGACTTCTCTTTCACTCAATTAACCCCACAATGTTATCAAATAATATCTTGAGTATATAATCCTCTATTGTGTGTGACCTATTAGGTTTCCCAGTCAATTGGAAGAGAATATGAATTAATCCAAACGTCTTTGAGATTAATAATCCATAATTAATTAGAATTAATCCTATTAATTCTAATCAGGATTGGTTTATTAATTCATCAATTAATAAACCCATATTCCCAGATCATGAGTGGTATCTAGCAACACATCATGACCACCTAAGAGTCTAGAAAGTCAAATGGCTTGACATGAACCCTTTAAGAACAAACTTCAGTGCAATTAACTCTTTTCACATACAATATCTCATTCGGTTTGGAGTATGGAATTAGTGCCAATTCCTTCCAAAATTAATTTTGGCCCGAATACAATAGTACTTGTACCAGGAACCCACTACTCTAGATGTGTATCAATTGGAACTGTTTCCAATACACAATCGCCTTGGCCAAGGACTTTTTGAGTAGTAATTTCTACAAGTGGCCGTGAGATATTCGCCCCTACTATTAGGAGTGGTGAATCCTTTATTGACCCTCTCAACTACTTTCGTTTATCTCACAATGTACCAAATTATCCATCCCATAGGCGGCCCTTGATCGAGCTCCGGAGATTGGAATCAAAGTACAAAGCTCAGCAAATAAAGTACCTTGGAGATCTCAAGTCTAAGGATACTTGCACGTTTTCTATATTGTGATTATATCACTGGCACTAAATAATTATCCATATGATTATCTCAAAACTAGGTCAACCAATGAACTTGTTCCATTAACAAGGATCCATGTGTTAACTTTGAGTATCTCAATACTCACGGTTATGAGAATCACCGCCTGATCAAATTAGGAAGTTTAACACATGCCAGTCTTAACGCATTAATGATGTCCTGTCTCATTAATACTATGACTAGGAACTATTTAAGTACTAACACCATCCAGTGTAGTAGGAATCTCATATCATGATCTCTATCATGATTTCCTTAACACAGTGTTGTACTAGGGACTTTATCGAACAGTTATATTATTTAAAGTAAACAAAAAAAAAAAAAAACTGTAAGATAAATAATGCCTTTTATTAAAATAAAATGTGTCAGATACAATGTACAAGTGATTGCCTCTAGGGCACAACACTAACAGTTAGTAATTACCAACCGACTCAAAAAAATTTTGGTTGGAAAATTTACAAGCTAAGGTTTTTGCATGCGACGCCATTCGGTTGGTAATCGATTGGTAAATCATGATTACCAATCGAATTTAACTAATTACCAACTCATTTTGTCAGTTGGTAAATCATTTTTTTCTAGTAGTGTCTAAATTATATAGATTGGAAAAGAAACTTGGACATAATACTCACAACTGAGGAGTATAAGTATGTCCTTTACGTGACATATCCTGTGATCGGGGAAGGTTTCACCATTGAGGTGCGTGAGGCTAAAAAAGCATAGAAGAAGGCTGATGAGGTGGCACAATGCTATGCTAGCCTCCATGTCGAATGTGCTCCAATCCAAATATAAGCACATGGCAACTACATACGACATAAGTACGTCATTGGCCATAATATTTGCAGATAAGAGCCGATCTACAAGGCAGGAGGCTTTTCGAACAATAATATAACTAAAATGGCTGAGGGAGTATCAGTTAGAGAGCATATGCTCAAAATGATTGTTGCTTTCGAGGAAGCAAAAGTCTTGGGGGCTGTCATTGAACCCGAGAGCTAAGTGGACATGATTCTTGAATCACTTCTAGGCTCCTTTACTTAGTTCAAGTTGAATTACAAAATGAATAAATTAAACATGAGTTTAGCAGAGTTGCTGAAGGAGTTCCAGGTGGCAAAAAAGGTCATGAAGCCACAAGCTCGGGCTATGATGGCTTCTTCTTGAAGAACTATGCCAAAGCCCAGAAAGTTCAAGAAAAAGAGGGGGAATGCAGTGCACCAGCCCAAGTCCCAGCCCAAAGACAAATTTAAGGGCAAATACTTCAAATATGGGAAGAAGGGACACTAGAAAAAGGAGTATCCAGATCGTCAGGCCAAGAAAAGCCCCACATGTAATGTTTTCTATCTAGAGTCTATGCCAATGGTTAGATCAACTTTCATTTGGATTGTTAATTTAGGAGCCACTGATCATATCTGTAACTCCTTATAGGGGTTTAGAAAGATTAGAAGACTCTAGAAGGGCAAACATGGATTATGCGTGGGAAATTAAACACAAGTTTGGGCCCTTGCAGTGGGAGAACTGAAACTTACTTTTGATTGTAATAGAATAGTTGTTTTGAATGATATTTTATTTATTCTTGGTTTTAGACAGAATTTGGTTTTAGTTACAAAACTAATAAAGTAAGGATATTTTGTTTCTTTCCATTCTAGTATAACTCTCAGTAGAAATAGAGAAGTAATATGTACTAGGCACATGTATGAAAATCTATTCTTTATTAATCATATTAACAAATCAATTGAATAATGCTCAGTCTCAGCATTTAAATAAGAAGAAAAAAATCAATGTCAATGACTCATATATTTGACATCTAAGGTTGGGCCACATTAACTCAACCAGGATTTAGAGGTTAATCCATAGTGGATTTTTAGGCTCATTGAGATTGAAAAGTTAGCCTCAATGTGAATCCTGTCTGATAGGAAGTACTGAGTCTTGTTCATACTAATGTGTGTGGTCCTTTGTCTACACCAGCAAGAGGGGAGGGGGGGGGGGGGAAGGGGGGAGGGTTTGAGTACTTCATCATTTTCACAGATGATTGTACAAAGTATGATTATGTTTACCTCATGAGATGTAAGTTTGACTCTTTGAGTAGGTTCAAAGATTTTAAAGCTGAAGTGGAGCATCAGACAGGTAAACTAATCAAGACCTTGCGATTGGATCATGGAGAAGAATACCTCCTTGGTGAATTCAATGATTACATAGTACATTATGGGATAGTATCATAACTCTTTGTGCCGAGAATACCCCAGCAAAATAGAGTAGCTAAGAGAAGGAACAAAACATTGATGGAAATGGTTCGAAGTATTATGTCTCATACTACTCTTCCAATGTCTTTTGGGAATATGCTCTAGAAACAGTGGCATATATTCTGAACTTGGTACCTTCCAAATCAGTACCTAGGACACCCTATGAGATGTGGACTGGGTATAATCCAAGTGTAAAGTATCTCAAGATATGGGGTTGTCCAATTTATGTACTGATCAAGGGAGAAAAGTTAGAATCAAGATCAGAATTATGCTATTTTATTGGGTATCTAAAAGGTACAAAGGGTAGTTTTTATCATTCCAAGAAGTAAAAAGTACTTGTGAGTACTAATGTTAGGTACTTGGAGGATGATCAAAGTGCATCCATTAAAGGTTCGACAAGGGTGGAACTCGAAGTTATCTTTTGAATCAACTTCTTCTAACCCAATTATAGAACAAGAAGAGGCATAACCTCAGGAACATGTACAAATGGAGCCTCAACATAGTGGCAGGATATCTAGGGTTCCAAAAAGATGGATTGGAGAGGCTTTTAACCTAGTCTCTGACCATCAGGAACAAGATCCCAGTAGATACGAGGAGGCTATTGCTGATGCCATTGCAAACCTATGGCATGAAGTAATGAAAGCTGAGTTGAGTCTATATACTTCAATCAAGTTTGGAATCTTGTAGCTTCACCTGAAGGTATAAAACCTATTAGGTGTAAGTGGGTATACAAGAGGAAGAAGGGAGCGGTTGAGAAGGTGAAAACCTTCAAAGCTATGCTTGTGGAGAAAAAGTATACTAAAAAAGAAGAAATTAATTATAAGGAAACCTTTTCCTCGTCAGCCATGCTTAAGTCCATCTGTATCCTCCTTACCATCACATGTTATTATGACTATGAGATATGATAAATGGATGTTAAGACAACATTTCTAAATGGCCATCTTAGTGAAAACATCTATATGTCCCAACCAGAAGGCTTTATTGTTTAAGGCCAAGAGTAAATGGTTTGTAAGATTAAGAAATCAATTTATGGACTTAATCAGGCATCCAGAGCATAGAATATTCGTTTTGATGAGACTGTAAAATATTACGATTTCATTCAAAACGAGAATGAACCATGTGTGTATAGGAAACTGGAAGGCATAAACGTGATTTTTCTTGTACTGTATGTGAATGACATTTTACTAATTGAAAATAGTGTAGGGACACTATTATCTACTAAGGTTTGGCTATCTAGTCAATTTAGTATGAAGGACTTGGGTAAAGCTAGTTACATTCTTGGAATAAAGTCTCTTAGAAATAGGAAGTAGAGAATGTTAGTTTTATCCCAAACTACATGCATTGACAAGATGCTGTCCAAGTTCAGCATGGGCTCATACAAGAAGGCGTTGATCCTTTATTGACATAGATTATTTTTTTTCTCAAAGGACTGTCCAAAGTCTCAAGAAAAAAAAGATAGAATGAGTAGAATTCTCTATGCCTCAGCTGTGGAAAGTCTCATGTATGCCATGCTATATACTAAGCTAGATATCTACTTTACCGTAGGCTTAGTTAGCAGATATCAGTTAAAATCTAGGGAGGTTCTTTGGTAGGTTGTAAAGCATATTCTCAAGTATCTTAAAGGTACAAGAGATTATATATTGGTTTATAGGACTGATGACTTAATTCTTACAAGATACACGGACTCAGACTTCTAGTCGGATAAGGATGAGAGAAAATTCACTAGTGGATATATCTTTACCTTGTCTAGAGGAGCCATTTCATGGAGGAGTATCAAGTAATCCAACATTACTGATTCAACTATGAAAGTTGAATATGTGGCAGCTTCGAAAGCATCCAAGGAAGCAGTTTGGGTTGAAAGTTCCTTTTGGAACTTGGAGTGGTAACACAAATGGAAAAACCGATTGTGATGTATTGTGACAACACTGGTACAGTCTCACAATACAAAGAACCCAGGAATCACAAAAAGGGGAAGCACATAGAGACACATGGAGAGGAAATACCACTTGATCTGGAATTTCATCTAGAGATGGGAAGTCGTGGTAAAATAAATTGCCTCGGAGAACAATCTAGTAGATCCTTTCACTAAGTCTTTGGTAGAAAGAGTCTTTAGAAGACACTTAAACGCCATAAGGGTGGGCACCTATGGACTTACTTAGACTTAGAGTGCAAGTGAGAGATTGTTGGGATGTATGCCCTTTTAGACTAGGCTTCTGATGTAATTTTGACTTGTATTAATAAAAGTATTTTTCTCAGATATTGTTTGTGAAATCTTCTTTATATTTGTGCACAATTTTCATTAGAAAAGACTTATTGTGTTTAAGTAAATGGTTCATATGGATGGAGATCTTTCACAGTAAGGTATGAACCATGGGATACTTAACACATAAACTACTGTTGTTAACTGGATGATGAGAATGGGAATGTCATCATGACAAGGTTATTTTGTTATGAATTCTAAATAGGGAATAGCTTACCTTTAGCCAATGAGTAGTCTTCTCATTTCATAACACAAGTGTATTTTGAATACGTAGAACAAGACCTGCAGTAGTGGTTTCTAAAAGTACTATGTGATAAAAATCTAGACTACTACTACTACAACGTTGACTTGTACTCTGCAGCTTGAGTATGAATTGGTGGTCTGACGAAGCTGAGAGCATATGCTTTGATATACTATAGTTGAGGTTCTTTAGAAGGACCAATACACTTGTATGTTGAGTATATGTAACTAGTTAATCAAGACAGATTTGTACAAGATAGTGTCTACACTATATCGCCCATTGTGATTGTCCGAATAATCTAATTATCCAGAGCCCTAGGAACACGACTTAGATATTGGCTTTAGGGTAGCTCTCTTGGAAAGCGAAAATATTCTAAGAAGTCATGGATCATTGAACTAGAAGTCTAATGATAGTAGATGTCTTTTAGAGAGGTGTTAGTACACTCTTTCCTCTCTAAATGCACGGCGGTGTGTAGAAGGGTATTTTAGTCATTTCACTAGTAGGTCGTAGACATAGCTAACGCAGCATTGTCCTTGGGGTCAATATTTCCTTATGGTGATATTAAAAAATATTTAAAATACAAAATACAACTGTTTATATAGAAAGGGTATTTTGGTCATTTTAGTAGCCAAGGCGATGTGTCTTTTTAGTTATCGAAATAGCTCGTAAGTCCTAATTATTTTAGGTTGAGGAAATGGTCTCAATAAAAAGGATTTTATTTTATTCAGGAAGTCTAATTTATTTTTGGACTGGAATAAAATAAAGGAATGAGAGAATTTAAATTTATTATCTAGTTTAATTGGTTAATTAATTATTCAGGGCCTAAGCCCAGGCTGAATAATTAAAAAATTAACATGGGCCTAAACTAGTTAATAAAAGGCTTAAATAATTATTTTAGTTCATTTGGGTTAATTAATTATTTATTGAGTTATTTTAATAGACCCAGAAAATAAATAATTAATGGTTATTATTTTGGGCACACGGGTCTAAGGAAAATAATAAATTTTTTTTTGGCCCAATAGTCCGGACTAAAGGATTATTTTTTTTTAATTCACGGAACAGAAGAGTTTAGGCTAAGCCAAATCTCTTCTGTTAATAGCTTCCAGATGTTTTGAAATATTAAAATACTGGGGTTTTAGTTATCATGAGAGGTGAATAGTCGTGTGGTCTTGTGAGGATATACACATAAGACACACAAGAGAAAAAAACATAGAGCTTTTCTTGAGCAAGCTTTTCTCTCATTTTTTTTCTTTTTTTTTTTGTGATTTCTTGACTTTGCTAATCAATAGTAAAGGATCAAGAGGCGCATTTTCTCGCCTAAGTTATTTCACCAACATAAATTGGGCGGTGGAATATTCTAAAAAGCAAAGGGTTTCGCGTTCATGCCTCAGAGGAGTAGGCAGATTGCTGGTTTTCAACCGGAAGCTTTTACAAGTGAAGAAGCCGTAACTGTTATCCCATCGTCTTCTTCTTGGCCAAACAATCCAAAGACACGTAGAGGTATTGTTTTTTTTTTTTTTTTGCCTTTCGCTGCGTAGTGTGGTTGTTTTGCTATTCTGTTTTTTTGCATGCATAGCTTTTGTTTGTCTTTCATAGCTTCAAAGTGAAGAGGGGATTAAATTGTCCAAGTAAATTTTCAAAGCAATTTTTAGTTTTTTGACTTTTAATCTGCTCCAATTAATGGTATATATCTATTAAAATCTTTTTGTGTTCTATTATGGATGGTGTTAATCTCATCAATACTTCTCATGTAACTCTTTTTATGGTTGAAATTGATTTGGTCGTCATGAATAAATTAGACATTTAACAATATTGTATAAAAAAAATATATGAATATTATTATAACTATTATCTAAATATATATTCTAATTGTGATGAAGGGAGTAAATTGTCCTTATATATTATTTATGTAATTTTTATTATTTTTTACCTTCTCAAAATATTTAATGAATGGTTTGGATTTCATAAAACATATGTATCTTATGATAAAGGATTAAGATCTTATGAATAATTTTTTAACGTTCAAGATTTGTTTGGTCATCATAAATAATTTAGTCATTTTACAACATTTTTATTTTTTAATTATTATGGTTTTATTTTAATCACATTTCAAATCATTATTCATTCAATTCAATTCTTTTGTCTCTTCCAGTTCTTCTGATGTTTCCTCGTAATTGCTTTTTCATCAAGCCCTTTCATTTCCTCTTCATTAATTTGATGTGTGGTTAATGGTCAAGCAATTAAGTAGCCGTTCAGTAATGAAACGTTTGATTTTGTATTCTCCAATGCTGGAATGATAGAGAAGCCTCATAAGCCAACTAATTTCATTGTCGAGATTTGCAAGACTCTAAAGCCCGAAGGGTTTTTGGTTGTCCACACAGGTTCCACTGAAATTGTGATATTTGATAATTGTATTTGAAATTATAGACGATAGCATTTTTGGCATTTTTCTTGCTGATTTGGATGCTTCTCTAATTATAGTTTGACGCTTGGCTTCAGTTTAACTGGGTAGAGAAGAACAAATACGGATTTATTCAGATTTTGGTGTGTTTCAAATACCCTATAGTTTGAAATGTAGCTTGATACGTTTTACAGTTGAAGAACATGTTTTGTTATTAAATTTTGCCTCATTTGTTCTCTACTTCAATTTGTTTTGCAATTTGTTGTCACTGCCATTTGATGGATTAGTTTATGCTCTATCGTGCATTGAAGGAAAAAGCGTGATTGAGATTTAAATTTTATCATGAATTCTGATAAAGTCTAGCGATTATTATTTTGAAGTTCCAAGCCTTGAATGCTAATACGAAGCTTTTTTTTTTTTTTTTTTGGTTGCACTGATCAAACATGAAGATTAGGAGGCTGCCTTGTTTTTTTTTTGCTGTCATTTACATTTGAATATTTACAAATTCTATTTATTTGTGAGGTTTTTGGTTTGGTATGTTGCATTGTGAAGGGCAATGCTATAACAGAATCCTATTTGGTGTTATTGTTGTTGGAGTGGGTACGGTATAAGGTGGTGAGGATTAGGATGATGCTTTGTTTGTCAATTCTCATTAATATATAAATATTTACAAGTCGTAAATAATATTGTGTGGTCTTTTGATTTGGTTATGTTGTATTGTGAAGGGTAAGGTTCTGAGAGAATCCTATATGAGGTGTTTTGTTACTAGTTGGTGAAGGATTATGCGTAGTGTTAGTCGAGTTTGTGATGATTATGTGCCTAAAACATAAAAAACTAAAACAAAATACCTGAGTTATATGCCTTTGGTGAATGGTTAATATCTGTTTCAATAAGCAGTCCATATTAATTGATTAAGGCGAATGGTAGTGTGTGTTGCGATATCAATTCGCGTATGTCAATTAACTTGATACACCTAATGACATCCCAAAGTATTTGAATTGAGGCATTGCCAAGAAATGAGACTCTAACTTTGTTTTTACATTTTGTTTGAGTGATACAAGTATATTTGGTGGTCTAAGTATATCACTTATAGGTAATGCAACAACACTGCACTATCCAATGGTAGAAACTCCGTTTGCTATGTATGTGCTTCCTCTGGCACTAATATGCTTTCTCCATGATCTTGAAATTCTTCTACAGGTCCAACTGTTTTGTGGATTCTATGCTCTTGAAAAAATTTGCATCACATACGTCAATAGTTACTTAGGAGACCTAAAAAACATTTATTTTTGGTAGATAATAATGATGGAAAACCTCCACTTCTGCTTTAGATGGCCAATGACCCTCAGGAGCTTCAATTTATGTGATGTAAAATAAATAAATTATAATTGTTTCCAACCAATTGAAGCAGGGTACTCGTTTCTTTTTGTTTTGACTTCTTTTAATATTTGTGTTAAAATCTATCAGATCTGCTCTCCAGTCATTCAAGCGACATGTGGCCTATGCAAATTAATTTACAATTTGACCATATCCTGTAATACTACTTCACTGCACCTTTCTACCATTCTTCCTCTGGATAGTGAAGGTGTTACTCTATAATATTGGGAATTAATTAGATGTCTTTGGTAGTAGATTTTCATTAGAACATGATTTATTTAGGTCATGTAAGGTTGACTACCAAACATGCTAACTGCTTAAATCACTTCCATACTTCAAGAACTTAAGTTTATATAGATCTCATTGGGTGGAGTACATCATTGCAACGACATCAAAATGAGCTTTTGAAGGTAAACGTATATGATATTTAAATAAGCAATGTTGTTTTACCATTTGATAATATATTTATTTTCTAGTGTAGGAATCTATTGAAAAATGATAACACATTATAAATGAAGAAGCAGGAGAAACTGCTAATCCACAAGAGAACTCCTATGATGTTAAACTTAATAGACTTAGGATCATTGATATGGAAGGTTTGTTTTCTTATTCATCTAATAATTGATGAAGCCTCTTTTGCTCTTGGGAATATTCAGAGTTGATTAAACATTGTACCGGTTGAACCATGGATTTGAATTTTGTATGATATTGGGATATAGTTTTTATGCTACAAAGTCCAAAATTCAGTTCGCTAAATGTTGTGAAAAATAGGGTAGTTCAAATTTTCATTTTTTTTAAACATGGCTTGATTAGTAGTTTTAAGTTAATAGTGTTTCAAAAAATTCATGTAGCAAGCTTATCTGAAAGATATGCCAAATCTAAGTTTGTTTAATCCATTAATCATGGATTGAAGCAAGCATTTTGTATAGTTTTGTAGTAGTTGATGATACCATTAGGAAAAAAACATCTTTGTTGAGACTGTTTGGTAGGCCATGTAGAAACCAACATTCAAAAAATTGATTAGGATTGTTGATTGTTAAACTTCTTGTACAATACTGTTGGTGTACTAAATGAGCTTGCTTTCTATCATGCTCTCCTTGCTTGACTAGGAATTAAGTAACACTTTGTTCTTGATAGTAATAAATTTCAAAAGTTACAACATGAATGCATAAAATGACTTTTGAGTTTATGATTCAACTATCTTCTGCATGATTGGTAGGCCATGATGGCATCATTTTGTGATTTTATTGTTCTTTCCCCCCCTTATTTATCTTCCCTATTTCTGTCAATTGCAAAGGCCATACTCTAAGTTCTAACAAAAATGATCTGGGAGCGTGTTGATGTCAATTTCAATGGAAGTAAATAGAGGTTTTTCGCTAACAACACCATTCAAGCATGTAGCAACTTCTCTTGCTCTCTAGTATAGTCAGTTATATTGTTCTCTTACTGCAAGGACTTTCTTATCAGATGTGAATTAAATACTTGTGATAATTGTGATGTTTTAAAAAAATGCTTGTGTTATTTAGATAGCAGGTTTGTGTTGCAAGGGATTTAAATCCAACATTAGTAGATGAATCTTGGAAAAGTAGGCATAAAAAAGTCATCATAACTTGAGTCTTGCATTGTGAAATTAGAAAATGATCAAATGGTAGATATTATTCAAATTATTAAAACCTATTTACCTCTGCAGCTTGTTTCAATATATTAGATTGGACGACATCTATGAAGAATTTGTGCTCATAGATATTGCTTTGTCCAAGAACAAACAAATTTGTTTTAATTTTTTATTTATAAATAGAACAGTGATATATGTAATATGGATATATTTGTAAATTTTATAAGTTAAAATATAAAAGGTATAATTAGCCTACTTTCAATAAGAATTTAGGTTGCAGAGTTGCTAACATTAATAATTTTATATTAACTTTTAATAAATGATTTTTCTTTGTATTTATATAATTTTAATTCACCATTATATATTTTATAAACTTTTTTAATCAGAAAGTATTTTAAAAAAATTTAACTATGGGCAAAATCTCCGCGCTTAGCGTGGAGTTGCCAACTAGTTTAAGGCAATCCATTTAAATCTCTATTTATTAAATGGATTTAAATGGATGATGGATATCCATTTATCTATAATAATCAATTCATATATTTTTATCTAATAAGAAATTTAATATATTAATGACAGGACTTATGTGATAGTGGGAGATTTAACTTAAATTAAATAAATATTTTATTTTATCCTCTTACTTTTTTATTAATTATTAATTAAAGAGAATTGAAGAACTTATATAAGCCTTCTAAATTTAAATGAATATAAATGGATTCCATGGATTTTCATTTAAATCTATTAAATTTGTTGAATTTAAATAAATATCTAACTAAATATTTTTATTTAATTTTAATACTTCAAATCCTTTTGTTTATGGATGGAATTAGATATCCATTTGGGTATCATTCAAATTGCCACTCCCATTTTTATGTAATTCTAACCCTAATAATTTATAATATACTAATATTTTTAACGAAACCATAAATTTGTACCATAAGATGAAATAGAGTTTTTAAAAATACCTACAAGTAAAATTGCAAAAATATATAATATTTAGGGTTCATTTGATAAAATTGAAATTTGAAGATTGAAGTCTTAATATTTAAGTATTGAATTCTGAAAATTGAAGTATGAATTTCAAGTCTAAATTAATTTTAATTTATTTTTATATAAAATTGTGTTACAATTTAGATTAAATATAAAAAAATATTAATAATTATATTAGTATTTAATATATTCAGACTTCAGACTTAAACAACTTTCAAATCACTTAAAATTTATAACAGGATTTCAACACATCTTAATCAATTAAGTAATAACAAGAATCTGTTATCAAACGTGCTTAACTAATTAAGCACTTAATATTATTCGTTATCAAATACACTTAATGAATTAAGTACTTAATTAATTAATTAATTTTAAGTATTTAATTGTGCTACTAAATATGCCCTTATTTAAAATATTAAGTTTAAAGGATAAAACACTCTTTAACCCTCCTCCCCCCTTTTTATGATTGAAACTCTTTTGAAAGGTCTTTCCTCAAGTTTCCCCCCATTTTTTTAAAAGTGGAAATACATTCCCACTTACTCCAATGGAATGATTTTAATTTTATTACATTTCTTTGTTGATTAAATATATTAGTGGCAGGACCTATGTGATAGTGGGACATGTAACTTATATTATATAAATAAATATTTTATTTTGCCATCTTACTCTTTATTAATTATTAATTAAAGAGGACTGGAGAACTTATATAAGCCTTCTAAATTAAACGGACATAAATGGATATTCATTTAAATCTATTAAATTTGTTGAATTTAAAAGAATACATAATTAAATCTATTTATTTATTTTTTATAGCTCAAATCCATTAGGGTATTATGAAAATTGCCACTCCTATTTTTATGTAATTCTAATCCTAATAATTTATAGGGTTTATTATAATTCACTCCTATTAAGTTGGGGGTAGTGGCACTTTACTATTATAAGTTGTAAAAAAGGCACTAGAGGTCCATTGACCATTAGTCAATGACAATATTAAGTAACAAAAGTTACTTTTGCAATAAAATGTCTATTTTACACATACTAATTATAACATTTTGACTATCATATCCTGAATTAAAAAATCTCACCTTAATACAAACAACTAGTAGTTATTTGTTGAAATTGTCTTGTAATTTTAGAAAAGAATAAAAGATAAATAATTTTATTTTTAATTAAAAAGTCACAATATTTTAATTTAAAAGCTCTCAATAGGCTCATTTTATTTTTTTGTTATTTTTTTAAGAAACACCATGGAGATTGAAACAACTTAAGTCACAATGTACTTGAATGTAACCTTATGCTAATCAATTTTTTCCCTTTCTTCTTTTTATCATGAGGGAAAAAAACAATTAGCATTACAATATTTTTTAAGTACAACAATATAAATATTTCTTTTTCTATGAAATGTTGGGCTTAATTATAACTATTGTTGAAAATACAATCCCTTAAACTTCGTATAATAGAGACAATTAATCTGCATATAAATAATATTAAATTTTTAAATGATAAATATACAAATCAACCGATTGTATTGCCAAAAGTTTAGAATGAAACTTGAATATGGGTAGATGAGTTGGTGAGATAATAATTGGTGGAGTAAAAATTGTAAAATCAGCATAAAATAGTTAAATTTGGGATTCCAAGGAATAAAAAAAGACAGTTAATATAGACAAAATAAACATTTTATTGAAAAACTAAATTTCGTTAGTTAATACCATTATTGACTAACAGTTTATGGACTTCTGACCTTTTTTACAACTTATGATACTAAAGTGCCCCTACTGTCTAACTTAATGAGGGTAAATTGCAATAAACTCTAATTTATAATATACTAATATTTTTAACGAAATCATAAATCTGTACCATAACATTAAATAGAATTAAAAAAAAAACCTACAAGTAAAACTACACAAACATATCATATTTATTTAAAGTATTATTCTAAAGTTTAGAGGATAAAACATTCTTTAAACCTTTTTCTTTTTTTATTATTCCAATTTTTTTTGAAAGGTCTTTCCTTAAGTTTTTTCCCTTTTTTTTATTGGAAATACCTTCCCACTTACTCCAATGGAATGATTTTTATCTATTTTTATTTAATCAACAAAATATTAAAATAATAAAAGAAGTTAGAAAGACTATTCCATTCTGATTCATATTGATTGACTTTGAAAATTCGTTTATTTTGATATTGATTGACTTTGAAAATTTAAAATTTAAGAGCACACTTAGTATGTTAGAATGGAATAGTCTTTCAAACTTCTTTTACGTCTCAATCTGTCTAAATTTGGGTGGAGACTATTTTTCTAACATAGAGGGAAAGTACTTTCCCTCCTAATTTACTTCATATATATATATATATATATCTTTTTTTTAACCAAACAATATAAATTACTCATTTATATCTAAATTTATATCCCATTGTCTTTTTCTTTTTCTTTTTGCCCCAATCAAACATACTGTTAATATGTGGACCTCTTCAATATTTATCATAGTAAAAACCAAAAAGAATTAAGAATATTATGGCTTCCAACTTTCGTCTCCAAGAGATTCACTCTCGAGGATAATTAGTGACACAACCTATTTTTCATTAGTGGGTGATGAAGGAAGATAGAAGAAAAAAAAAAGTGTGTCATTACTTAGTATTTTAATAAGAAAAGAATAGAGGAATGGGAAAATTAAATAAAAAAAAAAAAGGAAGAAGTAGTAGCTTTGGATAGGGCTTTGCACTATTTGGTTTTGCCTAAAATTTTAAACTAAATCAAACCGAATTAAAGAATTCGGTTCGATTTTCAAGTATTTCAGTTTAGTTCAGTTCAGTTCGATTTAGTTTGATGCTATTTTTTCTGCATATATTGGTATGCTTTTCTATTTAATTAAATTAAAATTCAACCAAACTGAAAAATTGAAATATAATTAATAAATATATTATTCATTTTTTAATAATTTAATAAAAATATTACTCCCAAACCTAATTTGGAAATTGAAATCCGTAGCCACCCACTCAATCAACTCATCTCCACTCATTTGTGTCGCTGTCACAACCAACTCCCCATTCCTCGAGTCTGAGATGTTGAGCTTTTGAATCTGTGAGTCTATGACCGTAACTTTCTACCAATGCTACTGCTGCCGCCGCTAAATAAGTCCACCACTGCTAGCTTGCTGTTGCCTATTTAAGGAAAGAAAGGTTAGAATTTTTGATAGATTTGAGTAACTGCTACTAGCATTTGATAGGCAAAACGAAAAAAAGAGTTGATTTTGAGGCTTTCTAAGCTAATAATGATTTGGGTTTGGAATAGATATTGTTTCTCAATTCTAATTCTGTGCATCGATCATGATTCTAATTTTACCTAATTATAGATGTGTTCATGCATGTTTTTGAATTGCATTATTGATTGCCATTCAGAACTGTAGGCTGCATATGTGTGTGATAGAGGCTAAATTAGTTATATTTTTCCTAGTTATTTGAGTCTCTTTTGTGATACATTTTGTTCAATAACTAGCCATATTCCTTCATATTTGAGATTTTACCCTTGGAAAAGTATTTTGTTCATTATTTCAAATTTTTGGAGTAAAACGAAGCAAAAACGTCGTGAAACAGATTAGAGGCGGTGCTAGCTAGGGCACTAGAACTGGTGCCGGCCATGCACTGGTTGCACGAACTTCGAGGTGATGAAAAATTAGTGAAATAAGACAAAACAGAGTGGAACCGGTGCCGACTCTAGTAGCCAAGGTGGCGCCGGCTGCATTTTGGAATACATTGTGCGAAATTTAAGGAAAAATCGACGAACAATTGGGGAAATAGAACACAATCGGCGTCGGCTGTGACCTGAAGTTAAGGTGGTGCTTTGATTTTTCTACGTGATTTTTGATAATCTGTGGAGTTTTAGTATCTTCCAACTTCTATTCGGCCAAGAACATTGTACCAACGAGTTTAGTCACTTCCCAAACCTATAAATAGAGGGAAATCCCAAGAGAAAGAGGAGAGAATTCATTGATCATCATAGCAAATCATTCAATCAAATGAGGAATTCTTCAATTCAAGGAGGGTTATACAAGAAGGTCTTCAAAGGAAGAAGAAGGAGGCTTGTCTATGAGTGCTTTCTTTTACTTTGTTTTCTTTTTTCTTTTTGATAATGATGTATTAATTGTTTTATTATAATTTGATATTGTTTTAGATAGTCATGATTTTTAGAGTTGTTTGATCTTTTGATTAATTGATTGTTATTCTTGGTATTCAATTACTTGTGCTTATTATGAGATTAGTTGGTTGGTTCACTCCATTAACTTACTGGACCAAGGGGGTTGATGGTAGTTTCAATTTATTAATTTCATATTCTATTAGCTATTAACTTACTGAACCAAGGGGGTTGATTGCTTAGAACTAGTAATTGAAGGTTAATTGATGTCTTCCGAGACCAAGGGTTCATTGATTAATTTCATGTTTTAAATTTTTCGAGAGCAAGGGAATTTAATTAAGGACTGTGTTTAATGCATCTTTTGGATGAATTAGTTGAGATGAGACCAAGTGATTCTAATTTATCTAGAAGGTAGTGATTTCATGGATTGACCATCGAAGTGAATCTACTTTAATCCTTTATGATGCCAAGAGAATACTTAGTTATATTAATGACTGGGTACTTTAAGATAATGATTGTCAAAATAATGGTTTGAGTTGCATACTTCTCCATCATTGACTTGTATATATTCTTTTATTTTCTTTTATTTCGTTTTAACTTTATTGAGTTGGTTAAACAAGGAAAGAAAAGTGATTAATGTATATTTGTTCCTAGAGGATCGACACTCGTTTGAACCCTATGCTATGTTAATAGTGAGTACGCTTGCTCACATGTGTAATTTAGGATTAACGTTTTAATTTAAACTTGATTGGAAATGTGCTTGTTTTTATATGATTTTTATACCCAAATCCATATGCATCAAGTTTTTGGCGCCGTTGCCGGGGAAGAATATCATGAAAACTTGGATTTTGTTGATTTAACCATGTAAATATGTAAATACGTAAATATGTAAATTATATATAATTGTTCTTTTTGCAAAAAGGTGCTATCTTTTGTATTTCATGTATTCTTGTACACCCTTGTAACCTAACCTAACCTACTAACTTTGACTATGCTTGGTGTACTAACTTTGTAACCTTCTAATTTTGTATTTAATCATTAATTCTGCTATCTAACTTGCTTCTATTTTTCTTAGGTGTTATCCTTGGTACATGACCCAAAAATCTAAAGACGAGATAGTTGATTTTGACCCTGAAATTGAAAGGACATTGTCAAAAATTTCCTGGACAATTCAAAGGAACTTGATCGTTAAAATGGATGGTGCTCAAAACAACAATGCTAGGAATAATAGGAGGGTTATGGATGACCTCGTGAAACCCACAATCTCAGGCACATGCTTGAGTATCACTAGGCTTAGGGTAGATGCAATTAATTTTGAAATAAAGCCCAACATTATCTAAATGGTGCAAAATATGGTTCAATTCGACGGGCTACCTGAAGAAGATCACAATACTCACTTAGCTAGTTTTCTTGAGATTTGTGATACTTTCAAAATGAATGGTGTTTCTGAGGATGCCATAAAGTTAAGACTTTTCTCTTTTCTTTGAGAGATAGAGCTAAATCTTGGTTGAAGTCTTTACTGATAGGTTTCATCACTATTTGGAACGCCCTAGTTGAAAAATTTTTGGCCAAATATTTTCCTCCAGCCAGGACAGCCAAACATAGGAATGGAATCATTGCCTTCCAATAATTAGATTCTGAGCCCTTATATGAAAGTTGGAAGAGATTTAAGGAGATGTTAAGAAAATACCCACACTACGGATTTGAGCTAGGAATGCAGATGCTTATCTTTTTGAATGGCCTCATGTTCGCAACACGGCAAGTGGTGGACTCTTTTGCAGGGGGTTCCATCAATTATAAGACCCGGAACAGGTATTTGAGCTTATCGAAAATTTGGCTTCTAATAACTATTTTTGGGGAAGTGCAAGGTCTAGAGCTTGTGCACAAGGAGTGCACAAAATGGATGCTATGGTAGTATTAGTGAAGGAAAACGCAGAAACAGGGGCATGCACCATAAGTTAAAAAAATTGGAGAAAAATAAAACGCGAGCCATAAAGGCCATGCGGAAGCGTGAAGATCATACCTTTGCGTTCCTTAACCCTCCTAGGTTGCGTAGGAACAGAATGAACGGCTGGAATCGCCTCACTTTGCACACTTGAAGGAGCTTCCGGTTGAACACCCGCTAGCCTTCGACTTCGCCTTGTTTGCATTAACGCTTAGCTCTCCAGCTCTCAGGATATTCCTCAGCCTAATCTCTAGTTGGTGAACATAATGGGAAAGAGAAACGGTCTCAATTCTCCTTGGTTCGCTCGCTATTAGTTAGCAAAGAACAAGGGGGAAAACAAGAAGGAGGAGAGAGACGTTGAGAGAGAGACTCACGTGAAGCTTACAGAGAGGCGTGAGTCTCAGAGTGGCTAGGGAAAAGGAAAAATTAGGGTTTTACCTTTTCAAAGAGTTGTTTATATTTTAGCCTAAACTAGGTCTCTCAATCTCTGATAAACATATCCCTGGGATTTCAAAACTCCCGGATGTTATCCTGAGAAACAGTTTGGCCTAACCTTAAACTCCTCTTAACCGTATCTGGAAAAAACCCTAAAGTCCAAGCTATTGGGCCAGATAAATATTTATTATTTTTCTTGGACCCAAAAGGCCCAAAATAATAAATATTAATTATTTATTTTCTGGGCTTACATAAGTAACCCAATAAATAATTAATGAGCCCAAATGAATCATAATAATTAATCTTTAATTATTTATTTCTTGGACCTATATAAATAACCCAATAAATAATTAAACATTAATTATTTCTCCTAGTTTAAGCCCAGGTTAGTTTCTCCTAGTTTAATTATTTCTTTATTATTTTTCTTGGACCCAAAGGCCCAAAATAATAAATATTAATTATTTATTTTCTGGGCTTACATAAGTAACCCAATAAATAATTAATGAGCCCAAATGAATCATAATAATTAATCTTTAATTATTTATTTCTTGGACCTATATAAATAACCCAATAAATAATTAAACATTAATTATTTCTCCTAGTTTAAGCCCAGGTTAGTTTCTTAATTATTCATACTGGACCTAGGCCCTGAATAATTAATTAACCAAATAAACTAGATAATTAATTTCTCTCAACTCCTATTTTATTTATTTATTTATTTATTTTATTCCAGTCCAATAATAAATTAGACTTCCTGAATAAAATAAAATAAAACAAAATAAAATAAAATCCTCTTCAACTGAGTCCAATTCCTCAACCCAAAATAGTTAGGACTTACGGGCTATCCCGAGGACCAAAAAGACACATCGCCTTGGCTGCTAAAAAGACCAAAATACCCCTGCTATATAAATAGCTGTATTTTGCATTTTAAATATTTCCTAATATCACCATAAGGAAATATTGACCCCAAGGACAATGCTGCATTCGCAAAGTCTCCGATCTACAGGTAAAATGACTAAAATACCCCTCTACACATCGTCGTACATTTAGAGAGGAAGAACTGTACTAACACCCCCCTAAATGACATCTACCATCCTTAGGCTTCTAGTCCAATGATCCACGACTTCCTGGAGTGTTTCCACTTTCCAAGGGAGCTACCCTAAAGCGAACATCCAAGTCATGTTTCCCATGACCCAAGATAATTTAGACCATTCGGACAACCACAAGGGGCGATATAGTACAGAAACTATCTTGTATAAGTCTGTCTTAACTAACTAGTCACACATACCCAACATGCAAGTATATTGGCCCTATGATAGAACCTCAACTACAGCAAATCAAAGTATATGCTTCCAGCTTCGCTAGACCACCAACTCATACTCAAGTCGTAGAGTACTAGTCCACGTCTGTAGCGGTAGTAGTCTAGGTTTCTACCATATAGTACTTTGAGAAACCACTACTACGAGTCCTGTTCTACTTATTCGAAATACGCTTATGTCATGAAGTGAGTGGACTACCCATCGGCTAAAGGTAAGCCATTCCCCATTTGGAATTCATAACATAATAACCTAAACATGATGAGGTTCCCAGTCTCATCAATAGGTTAAGAACAAATGTTTATGTGTTAAATAACCCGTGATCCATACCTTACTGTGAAAGACCACCATTCACATGGATCACTTATTTAAACACAATGGGTCTGTTCCAAACGAAAATCGTGCACAAACAAAAAGTAAATTCACAAACAATTTCTGAAAATAAATTCTTTTATTAAATAATTCGATTTTACATCAGAAACCTAGTCTAAGAGGGCATACAATCCAACAATTAGAGGCTAAGATGGGTGCCTTAACCCAAAAGATGGAATAGATGGTGATGCCTCAAGGCCAGATTTTAAACGTAAATTATGATTTCTGTGACGAAGGACACCCCAATCATGAATGCCAAAATATGGGGTCACTGTAAAAAACTACGGAGCAAGCAGCCTTCGTAGGTAATGTTCGGCCAGGTAACAATCCTTATAGCTCTACCTATAATCCTGGTTGGAGAAATCACCCTAATTTCTCTTGGAGCAATGGGAATCAACCTAAGTAGGGTTCTTTCAATTTTGGAGGAAATCAAAGGAACCAAAACCCCATGACCAACACTGCAGCACCTTCAAAGCCACCATTGGAAGAATTGATTGGCCAATTAGAAAGTACAATGGAGACTAAGTTCCAAGGGGTCGATGTTACAACTCGGAACCTAGAGGCCTCCATGCGCAACTTGGAAAACCAAATTGGTCAGTTAGCTAAACTACTGGGAGATCATCAAGCTGGGACATTGCCAGGAAAAATGGAGGAAAACCATAGGATCACAGCCGTGGGAAACATTGAAGCCTCTTTACTTTACTTTACTTTCAGTTTTTGTGATTGAGACAATTTTTATTCCTGTCATTTTGATTGATTGTGTTTCATTAATTAGAGTGCATTATTTAGCATTATTATGTTTTTCGCATTTCTGAAAGAAAAAAACTTTGGAGAACCGGATAGAACTGAGCCGGCGCCAGCTCTAAGAACCCGGACTGGTGCTGGTTCCAATCGGGTAGGTGCACTCTTAAGGGCCATTTTGGCCACTTTTTCTTCAAAATCTCCCTTCTCCCTCTCAAATTCTCTAAAATCTGCATCGGCTTCACATCCCCCACTTCCCAAAATTTGATTTTTCACTTCCTAAACATTTCTATAACATCCATTTACCTCTCTTTTATTGATCTTACGGATCAAAATCCTCAAATTCGTCCATTTTTACAGAACAATATCACATTCAATACATAAGTAAGGAGCTTAGATTTATGCACAAAGCTTATATCTTTTGCTTGCTCATGCATACAAGAGTACAATGGTATGATTTTTAATTTTTTATTCAATTCCTATGGTTAAAATGTTGTAGATGACTTTGTCTAGTTGTAGAAACACTGTTGGTTGAAAATTGGGATTGTGTATGCTATGATTGAATTGTGCATTACTCCTTGAGCCTCAAGAGCTCGAATAGATTAGGAGTTAATGATTCACTGATACTTGATTCATGCATATGAGCATTAGGGACTTCATGCATATAGCTAAGGTTGGAATTATGGCTATTTGTGATGGTTGAGTGAGGACTACCCATGGTACTTGAATTGTTGTTCACATAATGCCATGATAATGCTTTCATTCACATAATTATGTCTACTTGCATGCATTGAGGATCTTCAACACATTTATGCTTTACAGTGAATTTTACATGTCTTGTTGCAGGTTGTGTTGAATTGATTAGAGGTGATTGATTGAATTGTTTGTTAGAGGGTGCTATATATTGACGGAGTTTGGGTTCTGTGAATTGTGAGATTGGTTGAGGGTTGAGTGAGATTTGACGAGTGTCTTTGAAAGGGTAGTAGCCCTGTTTTAAGTCTTGGTGCTTAATTGTTCACTCTTCCTATTTTCACCACTCCTTACTCGAACATGTCTAGAGCAAGGGGCCATTCTTCTAAAAGGGCGAGAGCTTCCTTTTCCTCAACCCCATCATCCATTGATCTTTTGTCCCTTAGACCTACTGTGAAACCCCAGTCGAAACCAACCTTAGAGTAAGGGGGTTGGTATACATATCATATTTTATTGCATGTTTAAATATATTTTTATATAATTTTATGTGCTTTGAATTTGCGTGTTATAGTCTCGAGGGTCTGATTATGTTTATTGAGTAAGAATGGCAAAATGGTAATTTTTGCTTGAGGTGAAAATAGGGAGATAGCTTGAGGATTAAATAGGAAAAATATTTTAGAGAGAAAATAAGTACAAGGGTCGTTGTGGTTTAGTGGTTAGAGCTTTGGAATTAATTCTTGAGGTCTTGGGTTCAAATTCCATCATTGGAGCTTTAGCTTGATTATATTTTATTTTTGTTAGAAAAGGTTAAATTTTCGTCCTTGAGTGCTCTAGAGAAGGGTAAATGTGATGTCCTAAGAGAGACATGATAGGAGTACCTTATCTTACTCTTGTACCCTACAAAAATTCCTAAGGGAATTCATACCCTTCTTGATCCTTAGTTTTTCTTACTTCTCAATTTCTTAAATTATTTAATTTATTTAAGCCAATTTCATTTCAGAAATTTCAGTAAAGTGCTGTGGCTTTGAAGGTTCAAAATGTCTAAGTGAAAGACATCTTATGGACCGAAAGTGTGGGAGAGATGGGGAAGGTTCCAAGAGAATTAATTCCCCTAGTGAACCTTCAAAACTTCACACTAGCTATGTTCATTTTCCTTCATGTAGTGATCTGAAATTTTTCCAGCTTCTTGTGCCTTCAAGGTGTCGAAATTTTCAGCCATCATTCCCTCCCAAATGCTGCCAGGAAATGGCCCTCTTTGCTAGCTTGAAATCTGAAATTTTCTAGCCAAATTCAGACTGCACAAATGCTGTGCAAAACCAGAAAATTTTCTGGGCAAAATCGCAGCATATATGAGCTTAAACTAAGTTGTTTTTTTCCAGTTTTCTCCCCACTCCTTAGCCACGTTTTTCCTCCATGAAGAAGAGTGGAAACCAGCCTTGAGAGACCTTTGAATGCCCCTTCAAACTCTCTGCAATCTGACTAGAAAATGGCAGCAAAAGCTGCCTAGAAAAATTCCAGCAATTAGCGAAACCTGTACAGGATTTTTTTTCCAGCTTTGTTTCCTCCTAGAACTAGGTCAATGGTAAATTCAACTTCTCGGTTGGGAGGTAGAGAAGTGAGTTCCGCGGGGAATATATCGGGAAAATCCTTTACTACCTCGGAATCCTTTAGCGTGTATTGGTCCTTCGGCTTGTTTATCACATTAGCCAAATATCCTTAACATCCTTGCTTCAACAATTTTTGGGCCTTAGCCCCAGCTATCAGATACTTCAATTTCTTTACTCTTTTGTTATTGAATTCCAACACATCACACCCTGGTCTAATGAACTGAACCGATTTATTCCTACCATCTACCTTAGCCCCATTCTTCGCTAACCAATCCATTCCCAATATCAAATCATAATCATCAATATCCAACACTATCAAATCTCCCTCTAAACTTTCTCTCCTTACTTCAATTTTACAATTTCGCACATACCGATCTGTTTACACCATCTTCCCCAAAGGTGTACTTACCAACAAAGTAAAAGGTAGTTCTACTCAATTGGAATTCCTCCACTCAGTTAAAGTATGAAGAATCTCGGTCATCTTGCTGATTGCTTGCCCCCATCGTCACTTCAACCAGTGCTTCAGACCCTATATCCATATTTGGTTCACTCTCATTACCCTGGTTGGGTGATTGCATTTGGGTTGTCTCAACTTCTGGTGCCACATGATCTACTTTCGGAATTCTCCTGCTTGATGAAGCTACACGGCGCTTGGGTGCCATTCTAAATCATACCCAATGATAAGTTTATGCATTCAATAATTAAATCATTTTAGTTGAGCATGCATTCACAGCCAGATATAAGTAAAAGAAAATCGGATGCAAGTTTGTTTAAGGAATTGCTCATAAATTTTGCTCAAATCTTAGAGTACTCAGGTACTCTTATTTACATAAGTTTGAAATGAAAGCAGTAAACAGAAAGAAAATCCTTAACATAGGAGTCTACGAAAAATAATAAATAAACATCCTGATCATAATAACTCTTAGCCCTCTAGTCCTTATCAGAATCTTCAAGATCAGCCTCATACAACCATCCCCCAGAGTTCTTAGAGAAGTCTATCCCAACCCTACTTGCAAACCTCTCCATTGGCTTCTTCGCGGGTCGCTTAGAACTCTCCCCAGTTTCAATCTAGTTGGGTAGAGGAATGAAGGAAGGCCTAGTTGGAGATTCATAATCTATCTCCCCCGGATAATCACTATCAGCTGACAAATCAATTGTGGGACTAGGAGGGTAGGGAACATACTCCATATCTATCTCCTCATCTTCACTGTCAGAACTCAAATCTATCACAGGTATTGGGGGTGGCTCATTGATCGGAACTTCATTATCACTGATATCTACCAAAGGAATAACTGGCTGAGGAGCAGGCTGAGGTACTGGAAGGTCTTCTGGGTAGATAGGGAAAGGAGGATGCCATTGCTGCCCCTTCCTCGCGATTCTAAGCATTCTAACCATCTTACAGCATAAACAAGACAGGTTAGATAAAGGATTTGAACTTAAATAAATAGAACATATACTATCTATATTTGCCTAAACCTAGCCTCTGATACCACTTGTAACACCCCACTACCTAGGCCTAACAGGGCCAGGGATGTCGCCCCGTCTAAAGGATAAGGGGTATTTATAACCAGGTCACACTACAAAAATAAAATAATACATTGAAATTAAAAACTTATTACAACCCAAAAATTCAAGAACAAATCCAAAAATAAATTGTTCACTATCATCTCTCAAAGCATTACATAAAATAAATAACACAATATCTTCCAAGTAGGCAACAACTAGCTACTCATCCCCATAGTAGGATCGATCTGAAATCATGATAAAAAGGGTGATGAGATAAAAATCTCAATAAATCCGTGTATGCTTTGAGTGTCCAGATAAAACAGTTCATGAATGCAAGTTGTAGAACTTCATAAGGAAAAGTACTGGCAAGCATTAAACAATGTTAAAAACCAAGAGTGACATTTTCTTCTTTTCAAACGATACAAGTACGCAATAAACACAACCACTCAAAAGGGCGGCCTGGGTTACCACACGTTGGGCCCCATAACCATACAGCAGTCAAAATGCCACACTTTGTGCAGACTGACAAAAGATAGGTGTACGGTCTACCGGGTAAGATACTCCTCTTTCTCTATACCCAAACAAAATCAGTTGTCCATTCTGGCAACACATAGTCCGCAAGACTGAAAGTTGCTAGCTCAGACCGGCATAACCAAGTAGTACTGTCGCTTTTCCAAGTTGAGTTCATCTTCTGGAGGTGGACTCCTGCCAGAAGACTCACTCTTACTCTTCAAAACTAGTATCACTAGCCTACCCTTATTGAGTACTCAACGTTGGTTGTCCCACTTGGGAGAAAATTGATAAAACATTACTTTACTTGGAAATGGCAATCAAGGGTTTCCAAAGTTTGTGTCAAAATTGGTTTTAGAAAGAGTTTGGTATTTGAGAAAAACTACTTGTTAGTTTTCAAATAATTTATGTGATTAAAATTAGAAAGGGAATAGTCCTCAATTGCCATTATAGAAATGAGTGTTCACACACTTCACATTTGGCTTGCCATAGCGACCTTTTTACATCAAATAGGTTTTATGCTGGAGCTTACCTGATCATTTGCTTGAGCTAAATCAAAGATCTTCCAAAGCTGACCTAACCCTGCCTGGGGTAAACATAAGCCATAATTAAACTTAAGCCAAATTTGCTTCAATAAATAATCCTAGTTCAACTTACTAAAATCATGACCCTAGTGTTCCAAACTCTAAGGCTAGATAATAAAAAAGGATTTTATAAAATAAATCTAGCTTGATAATAAAATAACTAGGGTTTGTGAAATAGTTACTAATAAGTTGTAGGTTTAAATCTTGTTATAAATAAACTAGGGTTTATTTGATGAAGGGTCCTAGGTCCTAGATGATATTATTTAAAATAATAATCTATTAATAATTATTAGTTAGAAAATAATTGGTAAATAAAATTAATAATAAGTAAATGTTAATATGTTTTGATTAAAAGGCTAATAAAAAAAAAATTCTATTAGTATTTATGAATATATGAATTACAAGATTAATATTTTACCTATTATGATTATTTATATAAAAGGCTTTATTTAATAATATTATTATATATAATATTTATATATTTTATTTTTAATAAAAGACATCATATATTTGGTTAAAATATCATTATTTCATATATTAGCCTAATTCCAAATCTTCTTAGGGTTTCGAAATCATCAGAAGAAAATATAGTATTAATTTTTATTAATGTAATAAAATTAGCTAACTTAAATAGTTTAGGATCAACAATGTCATGATCATAATTTTCCTATTGCTAACCATAATCATGAACATAAACTCTACACTAATCAACAAACCATCCAAATCATGAATAAAAGCATAGATCCATATCTACCAACACATGATCCAAACTCTGCTAAACATAGTCATATTCATGGCTTCAACAAGAATACAAGAACATAAAACCCTATTCACCAAAGGTGACATAATATCTATCATGCTTAATCATCCACACTAACTCACGACATGAAGAGCATGCAACAAACCCTAAAACATCATAAAACTTAACCAAGACAAATCATCCTCATACTTCAATCCCAACTCCATCATATAAACACATACTCAATCTCCAATTATATTCCATCCTTTTCCCAACAACATCTAAAAAGCATGATTTTAGAATTAAGGATAGGGTTAAAGAGACATACTCGAATGATGACTACCTTGATGAAGTCTCAAGAGAGTCCACATGCTTGGAAGACTTGATCTGACCAAGAAGGACCAAGAAGGAAGAAGAGAAAATGGCCATTGTTGGAGTAACCATTTCGGCAGAGAGAGAGAGAGAGAGAGAGAGAGAGAGAGAGAGAGAGAGAGAGAGAGAGAGAGAGAGAAGAGAATAGAAGAGAAGAGAGAGATTATTAGTATATTTCATTAATGGTCGAAGAGGAAAGAAGATGGAGATAATCGTTCATGTTTACCTTAAGAGTGTTCTTGAGTCTTCAAGAAAATTCTGGTTTTTTTGATCTGAAAGTAGAACCTTGATTTCAGCGTATGATGTTTTAAATTGCAGAAATGGATTCTAGAGGATGAGTAGATGTGATTTGGAGTTTTTGGAGAAGATTGAAGGTGTTTAAAGTGGTATTAGGCTTAGAGAATGGTGGTGTGTGTTCTTGGAGAAATTGAGAGAATGGGGAGAAGTTTGACGAAAATTGGTTGGAAAGGGTTAGCCGATTGGCTATGGAAATTCTGGTGATTTAATTTTCAAATTAGGGAGAAGAAGGAAAGCTAGTTGTTTGAAATTCAAAAGGGATAATTTAGGGAGTGAATTAAGGTAGCAAATATGGTAAGAATAGCTTGGTTGATAGAGGTCTTTGAGAGCTTCAATGGCCGACTGGTTTGGCTGGGCTTTTGCTAAGATGAATGATGTTTGAATGGGTTATAGAATGGCCAAAATTCAGAGTTTAAGGGTGGAAGATTTTCTGGTTCTTTGAAGCTTAAACCATGGAGGTTTTCATGGAGTAATTTGCTGGAATTTTTGAATTCCAATGGTAGGCTTGATTGTAGTGATTGATGGTGTAATTTAAGGGGTAGCCATGGAGCTTCATTCGTGTAGACCAATGGAGGAGATGATGAAGTTCAGTTCATGGCTGACTAGGGTTGGTTTTATAGAAAATTGGAGTGAGTTTCGGACAAGGGTGAAGAGGGAACAAGGCTGGAATTTCTGGTTGTTCATTCAAGAGGTTTGTTGGAATTTTTGGAAATAAAATGGATTAGATAAATTGAGTAACTTAATTGATAAAGAATTAGGGTAAGCTAAAGAGCAAAAATGGTATGAATCCCTTAAGAATTTTTGTAGGGTATAAGAGTAGGATTAGGACATTCCTTTTATGCCTCCCCTAAGATAACACTCCTACTCCTCCCTATGGCAAGCAAGGGCCGAAAATAGCCTACTTATCTAAAATAAAAATTAATCATGATAAAACTTAAAGGATGGAATTTGAACTCAATACCGCAAGGATTTATTCCAAAGCTTTGACCACTAAACCACAACAACTCTTATTCTTATTTTCTCTCCCAAATATTTTTCCTATTTAACCTTCAAGCTATCTCTCTATTTTCACTTTAAGCAAAATTATCATTTTGCCCTTCTTACTCAATATGCACAATTGAGCCTTCTAGACTATAAATCACGAATCCAAAACATATAAACTCATTCAAAAATATATTTATGCATGCAAGAAAATATGATATGCATCCCGACCCCCTTACTTTAGGGTTAGTTTTGTATGGGGTTTCACAATTACTACAAGTCCAGTTCTATGTACTTGAAAAGCACTTATATTATGAAGTGAGAGCACTACTCACTGGATAAAGGTAAGCCATTCTTCATTTGGAATTCATAACATAATAATCTTACCATGATGAGGTTCCCATTCTTATCATCCAGTTAAGCACAATAGTTTATGTGGTAAGTAACTTGTGATCTATACCATACTATGAAAATTCACATAGATCACTTACTTAAACATAGTAGATCTTTTCCAGCAAAATCATGCACAAATTAAAATACGAATACACAAACAATTAATGAGAATAAAATTTTTATTAATTTAGTGAAAATTACATCAAAAATACATTCTTAGTGGGCATATTATCCAACAGTGCCCATCCCTATGACATCTAATCATTTTCAGAACACCTTTTCTATCAAAGGCTTGGTAAATAGGTCTACCAGATTTTTTGTAGATGAAATTTGGTCAACCACTATCTTTCGCTTCTAGATAAACTTCCGGATCAAGTTGATAGGGGCTAAAATCATCATTATTTTTCTAGTTATTTGAGGCTAATTTGAGATACTTTGTATACAATAAGTAGTCATATTCCTTCCTATTTAATATTTCACTGATAAAAATGCTTTTCTGTGATTTTATGCAAAAATAAGTGAATTTGGAAGAAAATTGTATAATTTTACAGTTTAGACCCGACACTAGGGCAAGAAGACAGACCTAACGCTGGGCTAAGTCTGCATAAACAGAGCAAAACATAGAAAAATAAACGAAATAAAGGAAGCAGAAATTGGAAATTGAAAAGGAAACAAAACAAGAAGGAAGCCGCGGCTTGGTCAGCTCAACAAAGACAAAATGAGAAAAAGAAATAATTTTGTGGGTCAAAGACGTTGAACAAAGGAACAAGTAAAAGGGAAAAAGGAAAAAAACACATGTGGAGGATGTAGAGCATTATAGGAAGGATGCAACTAAGCCAAGTCACGGCTCACTAAGGATTTCAAGAAGAAATTGCGATGTCTTGGACAGTTTAGGAGGCTCAGAAGAAAGAAACAGCAAATGGAAAATGGCTTGGTTGGGTGTTTGCGGCTCGGGTGAGCCGAATTCTATAAAAGTGCAATTTTCCTTATTTCTTTAGAGGCTTTGACGAAGAGAAATTTAGCTTCAATAGGAATAAGACTTTAGTACAACATGCCAAAACAGAGTTGCCAATTCTTTTAGAACTTAACTCGTGGCCTTCTTTAATTTTATTTAGCTTTCTAATAGGAAATTACTTCTTCTTTCTTTTGGATTTTTATGAAACTTGTAAGCCTATAAATAAAGGCTATTTATGTTGAAAAAAGTGCGTGCTCAGTGTGGAGATTTAAGCATATTTTTTAGAGTGCACCATTAATATTTTCTCTAGACAAATTACTTAAGGAGCATTTATTTTTGGAGGAGTTTTCATTGGAAATTGAAAGACTTGTCTATAAGTATTTATCTATTTCTTTTGTTTTCTTTATCTTGAACAATGATGAGTTTAATTCTTTAATTATATTTAGATATTATTCTTGGATTTATGATTTTGAATTTATTTAATCTTTAATTAATTAATTAATTATTTTCGTTGGTGTTCGATTACTTGTTATCATTGGTTTTTAATGCGGGTTCTTCTAATTGACTTAGGAAATGATGTTAGGAGTTCATTGCATTGATTTTGTATCTGTCAATTTTTAATGGACTTGAGAAACGAAGTTAAGATTAAAGAGCTAAAGTGATCAAAGATTAGTTGATTTCACCTTGAGCAAAGAGTCATTAGCTAATTTCTTGTTTATGAGGAATTTAGTTTAATGCATGTTTTGGTTATGTTAGTTTGATTGAGAAATTTGCTAATTTAATAAAAAAAACAGTGATTCAATGGATTGGAAAAGAAGTGAAGTCTATATAAGTAGATTCATGACTTGAAAAATGATTGAATTTTGCTTTATATTCCTTCATGATGCTATCAAAATAAATAGTTATGATAAGTATTAGATTATTCATGTCATGCTTTTGAGAATAACTATTTAATTGCATGTTTTTCTCTTCATGAGTTATATATATATATATATATATATATATATACATTATTTTTATTTTTATTTTGATTTCTTTATCAATTTATTTGGTCGGTTAAACAATGAATGAAAAGTGATTAGTGTGTACTTGTTCCTTTGAGAATCAATACTCGTTAATTTTTTATACTATACTTGTGATGAGTATACTTGATTGTATATGTATTTTTGCATTAATGTTTTAATTAAAACTTGACTAAGGGATGGGTTTAAATTTAATAATTTTTATACACCTAAAATTTACGCATCACAGGTGATACTTTCTCTCAATGTGCTTACCCTTTTTATTGTTTCTTGGCTTCTTACATTGTGATACAACACCAAAATTATCACAATATATAGTAATAGGCCTATCTATTTGTGGCACAACTCTAAGTTCTATGAGGAACTTGTGGAGCTAAACCACTTCTTTAGAAGCTTCTGAAGCTGCCACATACTTAGCTTCCATGGTAATATCAGCAATGTAAGATTGCTTTACACTTCTTCATGAAATAGCCCCTTTAGACAAAATGAAAACATATCTAGCAGTGGATTTTCTTTCATATTTATATGCCTGGAACTCTAAGCCCGTATAACCAGTAAGAACTAAGTCATCGGCCCTGTAAACAAACATATAATCCCTCGTTCCTTTTAGGTACTTGAGAATATGCTTTACAGCTTGCCAATGTTCTTTCCCTGGGTTTGATTGATACCTGCTAACTATGCCTACTACAAAGAAGATATCTAGCCTTGTATAAAGCATGGTATACATGAGACTTTCCACTGCCGAAGCATAGGGAATCCTACTCATCCATTCATTTTCTTCCTGTATCTTAGGATACTGTTTGGAAGATAAGGTCAATCTATATCTAAAGGGTATGATTTTTCCTTTACACTAATCTATGCTAAACCTAGCCAATATCTTGTCAATATAAGTAGATTGGAATTAGCCAAACATTCTTTGCTTCCTATCTCGAAGAAGCTTTATTCTAAGAATGTAGCTAACTTCTCCCAAATCTTTTATGCTAAATTTACTTGATAGCCAAACCTTTATGGATGACAATATTCCTAAATCATTTCCAATAAGTAAAATGTCATCTACATAAAGTATTATAAAAGACATGTCATTACCATTTGTCTTCCTACATTTTCTATGGAATCATAAGACTTTACAGTCTCATCAAAATGTATCTTCTATGCTCATGATGTTGCTTAAGTCCATAAATGGACTTCTTAAGCTCATAGACCGTATACTCTTGGCCTTTCGCAACAAAGCCTTTAGGATGAGTCATGTAGATATCTTCACTAAGATGGCCATTAAGAAAGGCTATCTTGACATCCATTTCCCATATCTCATAGTTATAATGACATGCGATGGCAAAGAAAATGCATATGGATTTAAGTATGGCAACAGGTGAAAAGGTATCCTCATAATCGATCTCTTTTTTCTGAGTATAACCTTTTGCAACTAACCTTACTTTAAAGGTTTCCATATTTTCATTCGTGCCTCTTTTTCTCTTGTATACCCATTTGCACCCTATGGGTTTAATCTCTTCAGGTGTAGTGACAAGATCCTAAACTTAATTGAGGTACATCAACTCAAGCTTAGCATTTATTACTACTTGCCATTTATTTGATTAGCATAAGCAATGGCCTCATCGTATCTAGTGGGATCTTATTCTTGATGGTCAGAGACTACCTCAAAGGCTTCTCCAGTCCATCTTTCAAGAACTTTAGAAATCCTCCTATTACGAAGTAGTTTATTTTGTATAGGAACATCTAGCTATGCTTCTTTAGGTTCCTTCATTGGGGTATTTGAAGTTGAAGCATCAATCAACTTCTTTTCCAATTCCACCTTACTCGAAACTTTAGTGGATATAGTTTGTTCATCATCCAAGTACCTAGCATGAGTACTAATAAGTACTTTTTGCCCTCTTAGAGATGATAAAAATATCCACCCCATGCCCTTTTGGATAACCTAGAAGTAGCACAATTCTGATCTTAGGTCTAGCTTACTTCCTTTAGTGAGTACATATACTGGACAACCCTATACTTTGAGATGATTCATACTAGACTTTCGTGTAGTCCACATCTCATAGGGTGTTTTAGGTACTGATTTGGAAGGCACCAAGTTTAGAATATATGCTGTTGTTAGTTAGTTTACCTATTTGACGCTCCACCTCAAAGGAGTTAAACTTGCGCCTTATCATCAAGTAAATATAACCAAAATGTGTGTGATCATCTTTGAATGTGATGAAGTATCTTCTCTAGTAGCTGAAGACATTGTTGGAATGTATGCCCTCTTAGACTAGGTTTCTGATGCAATTTCGATTAATATTAATAAAAGATTTATTCGCAAAGTTTATTTTTGAATTTATATTATTATTTGTGCATAATTATGCTGGAAAAGACCTATTGTGGTTAAGTAAGTGGTCCATGTAAATGGTGGTATTTCACAGTAAAGTATGGATTACGGGTTACTTAACACATAAACGATTATTCTTAACCAAATGATGAGAATAGGAATCTCATCATGGTAAGGTTATTGTGTTATGAATTCCAAATGAGGAATGGCTTACCTTTAGCCAGTAAGTAGTCTTCTCACTTCATAACATAAGTGTATTTCAAATACATAGAAATGGACCTAGTAGTGGTTTCTAAAAGTACTATATGGTAGAAACCCAGACTATTACTACTACATCGTGGACTTATACCCTATAGCTTAAGTATATGTTGGTGATCTAACGAAGTTGGAAATGTATACTTTGATATTATTGTGCGCATTTGCATGTGTAAGAAAAATCTCAATCATTGTGCTTCACATGCATACGTTTTAATAGTTAGAATGCTAAATAGAATTATATAACACACATATATAGAGGCAAGTGCACCTATCGTGTTGTTTAGTATCGTTGGCAAGTATCAAAGAACCTTAGGAAACAGGGGTTATCATTTCTACTCCTTTCTTTCCTTATTATTTAGCCAAAAATAAATATAAGGTGTAAAACTAACTACATGAGAAGAGAGGTTATGTTCTTGTACACAAGAGAGAGTTATAATACCCCCAAGGAATAAGAAAGAGAAAAACCCATATAATAAAAAGAAGTCTCCCACTCAAGACCCAAGAATAAGTACCCCTTGAACCCACAATTCTTAATTCTAGGGACTGGAGTGAGTTATAAGTTAATCTCACCCTCTCTTGAGTTATGAGATTTTTACCCCTATGTTTTATTGATTGATATCTCTACCTAACCAACCAAGCCGAAAGATGCATTAATTATTACTCCCCATACCAAGCCATCTGGAGGTCACAAAATCCCTATCTCTAGATAATTTCTTATTAGCCCTAATTTCCAACCTCCCTTTGGGGTTAATTGAAAATGGTAAATGCTAACCTAATCAAATGGGTGTCCTATCCTCAGCCCTATCTCTCGAAATCATTAAGGAAGAATAATTAATTGAAATAAATCAATCAACATTTAACCAAAGATAACCGAATAAGATCAAATAACCAAATACCTAAGAACAAGAATCATAGATCTAAGGAAAATACATCAATCTCAAGCACAAAAATAAGGTGTAACCCCCCTTCATTACAATTAAAAATCCTTTCTTAGCACAAGAATAGAAGAAATAGCACAAAAGAAGTAGAAAGGCAAACTCATAAACAAGCTTTTCTTCTTCCTCCTCTTGAAATCTTCAAGTAGACTCCCTTCCTCTTCTTAGATCTATTGGTCCTTCCCTTTTCTTGGCTCTCAAACTCTTAAGATTTAGGGTTCTTGAGAGAAATGTTAGCCTTTTCCTAACTCTCTTCACTTTATTTGTGTGAAAAGAGTGTTTATATAGGGGTTTTGTCGTCTAAAATCATGAAAATGCAATGAAGAGAAAGCTTTCTCTGCAAGTTTCTCTGGTTGCCATGTTTTTCCAGAACTAAGGCGTGCTATGAACTTCCCTAGCCCGCCTAGTTTTTGGAAAACTAGGCTAGGCAGACCATGTAAAACTTACTATATACATACATATGACCAGGCGGCCTGGGAATGTTCAAATTCCCTAGGCTATGAAGTTTCTAGAAAAATTGAACAAAAAGAAAAAAAACTAGGCAGCCTAGGGATGTTGAAGTTCCCTAGGCCATGAGGTTTCTAGAAAACTTAGACAAATAAGAAGAAAAACTATTGGCCTAGGGAACTTAAGGTTCACTGGGCTACTAAGCTACTTTACCTAGACAAATATGCTTAAAAGCTGGTAGCCTAGGGAAGTCCAAATTCCCTAGGTCGTGAGCATTCTGGACACAAGTGTTTATATTGACAAAACTTGGCCATGGAGTTCCTTAGGCCGCCAACTTTCTGGAAAACATATATACACGAACAAAAATGGTTCATTTGGCTGCAACCATCTTAGATAAAATAGTTTAAGATATTATTTTATTCTATTTTCCTCCATTTCTTCCTTATTTTTCTTTTTCTCACCTTCACTTGATCTTTTCTATTTCCTAGCAAAACAAGGTGAAAATGGAGTGGGGAGTGGTGATTTAAACAATAATTTGTCACCATTAATGTACAAAAATAGTAGAAAATATATACATGAGGAAGCCTCATCAGATGTACTATAGTTGAGGTTCTATCGTAGGACCAATATGCTTATATGTTGGGAATATGTGACTAGTTAGTTAAGATAGATTTATACAAGATAGCTTCTACGTTGCACGCCCATTATGACTGTTTGAATAATCAAAATATCTAGGGCCCTAGGGAACATGCCTTGGATGTTTGGTTTATGGTAGCTCTCTTGGAAAGTGTAAAACAGTCTAGGAAGTCGTGGATCGTTGGACTAGAGGTCTAAGGATGGTTGATATCTTTTAGAGAGGTGTTAGTACATTATGATGTGTAGAGGGGTATTTTAGTTATTACAGCTATAGGTCAGAGACATTGCTAACGCAACATTATTCTTGGGGTCAATATTTTTTTATGGTGATATTTGAAAGTATTTAAAATACAAAATATAGCTAGTTCTATAGCAAGGTTATTTGGGTTATTTTAGTAGTCAAGGCGATGTGTTTTTTAGTCCTTGGAATAGTCCATAAGTCCTGATGGATTTAGGATGAGGAAAATGGTCTTTAATGGATTTTATTTTATTTAAGTAGCCTATTTTAATTATTAGGTTTTGATAAAATAAAAGGTTCAAAGAGAGAATTTTTAATTAGCCTGGTTTAGTTGGACAATTAGTTATTCAGGGCTTGAGCCTAGATTGAATAATTAAGGTTGGCCTAGTCTAAACTAGGTAAGGCTTGGGATTTTAATTAGTCCATTTGGGTTATATATAATTAATTTAATTATTGGGCTTTTATTAGTCCAGGAACAAATAAGATTAATTAGTTCAATGGATTAGATAATAGGCCTACAGGTTAAGCCTTGGTTTGTTTATTGTCTTAATAGAGCGTGGGCCTTAGGACTACACTGTGGATGATTGAGGAGTGCCATGATGTTTAAATCTTGAATTCCTAGAAAATAGCCAATTAACAAGGTGATTGGGATTTTAGAGTTATACATGAAAGCATGGGACTCTGCGTGGTGTGAGGAGTCAGAATTCTTCTTCGAGCCAACCACTATTTTCTCTCTAAAATCCATTTTGTTTTTTTTTGTGTTCATCTTCTGTTACAAAAGAAAAAAAGAAAAACAAAGAGCTTCTTTTGATTATTGCTCAATAGAAATCAGTCAAAGAAGAAAGACTATTTTTCTTCATCCTTTTGTGTTTATTGGTTGTTTAGGCATTGGATACATTATGAAAAACCAAAGGCTGTGCATGTGTTCATGCTAAGAAGCCGGAGACTTGTTGGTCAGGATCCACAATCACCCAGGAGCGAACCAGGAATGAGCCTTTCGTCGGTTCCTACCATATATCCCAAGAAAATTAAAAAAGGGAAAGGTATATATATTCTTCCATTGCACTGTTTATATGCTTCTGTGTGAATGTGTTTTTCCATTTTTACCTTTATGTGGTATTAGAGCATGTTAATTTTTATGGCTTAGGACGCATGCTAGATTAATAAAAACAGCAATATCAAATTGTGTTTGATTGTTGTTTATGAACCTTTGTGTTTCTTGCATAGGTAGAACTCTCTGTAAACCTTGTGGTGGAGGTATAAGGACTTCTATAATATTTTAATGGCTTTCCTAGTGATTATGTAAGCATGTAATTAAAGGCATAGGCATTTGTTTGTTGTTTTGGTTGATTTTTATGCAAATCTATAATCAAATTGTGACTATAATGCTGCCGGAAATCTTAGAGAAAAAAGAAGAAGATAAAGATGACATAATTCTAGAGAAGCCGACCCACAGTCGAGCCAATAATTTTTTTGGGTGACTAGCCACCTGTCAGCCACAGCTTTGAGTTTGTTGTGCCATGGTATGGCTTCACAGCAAGTTGCGGCATGTCCCATGCCGTCCGCAGTTTTGGGCTTTTTAATGCCCAAGGCCAGCCGCGGTGTGGGAAGTGCCTCCTGTGGCTTGGTCACTTGGTGACTGGGTAGCGGGTTGGTCTTTGGTAGGCAGGTCATGTGTAGCGGTTTGGTCCATGGTTCGATAGGCAATAAGGCTTTGATCTGACAGTTTAGGTGTATGAAGACCAAGAGAAAATTTTAAATTATTTTTCCTTATAATTTTCATGCAAATTTCTTTTTTTTTTATTTTGGGTCCCATGCGAGGCGAAATTATTATTTTTGCATAGATTTTATTATTAGAATATTTTGCATGAAAATAATAGCAAGGGATTTAGAATTAAACGAGATCATTAATTAAATTAATTAATGTGTTTAAATATATTATTTGGACACCTAGGTTAAAAGAATAGAAAAGCATGAAAATATTTACAGTTTCTGGCATGCTATATTCTTTTAAGTACTTATGTGCACATTTTCTCAAGGATCAAAGTCTTTGAGAATTTTTGAAAAGAAAAATATTTTTATTTAATTAAATGGTTAATTTTAACTTTTAAAAAAATTAATACTTGAGTATTCTCTTGAAGGATTGCATCCTTGACATAAAGAATAGATTGGATTTAGATATATTTTTTTAAAAGTTAAAATGGAAAACCATTTCAATTTATTTTTTACAAGAAAAATTATTTTTTGTCAAATAAAACTTGAGACCAATATCTCTAGAAAGTTATAATGGAAAATTTTTGAAATCATTAAGTACTTAACAAGGTAAAATTATTCCATAGAAAATCTTTTAAAGGAATTTACCTTGACATAGAGATTTATGGATTTAGATATTTCATTAGTGTTATTTGAAACTTAATGGTTATTTTCAAAAGGATATTTTTCTAATGAGAAACCCTTGTTTCAAAAGACTAAGTGGGAGATGGGTTTTAACGGCCCCACAGCTTCCATCACGGTCCTTATTAAAGATTGTGGATCTCCCCGCGTCACTTTGGGAGTGAACCCTATAGGATGGAGATATCATAAGGATCCAAAACTCATGGAAGGATGTAATTAATAACCTGGGGCACGTACTATGATCGGCCAGCTCACATTGGAGGTGATAGTACGAGGATTGTCCATAGGAAATAAGAAGAAATGACCATCCCATCGATAGAGTTATCTTCTAGACCATTACCTAGAAGGAAAATTAATTTGTGGTGGTTAACACACTTAGCTTAGAAAACAGTTAATCTTTCTAAGAAGCTATGCTAGTTCTCCTAAGAGCCAAATTAATTATATTAAAGATAACAGTAATAGGGTTAACTATTATCCGATTTAATATGATGATAAAATGCATAAATTATTTATTTTTCACAAACTGAGATTTTTATTTTTTACTTTCAATTTTCAAAAATGGGTCATGGAGGTGCTTTCAGTTCTTTGCATTATTCTTCGTGAGAATAAGTTAATCGGTCCAAACTATATGGACTGAAAAAGGAACCTGGATAAAATACTCATTGCAGAGGAATATAAGTATGTCCTTTACGAAACCTACCCTGTTATTGGGGAGGGTTCCACTGATGAGGAGCGTGAGGCTAAAAAGGCGTGAAAGAAGGCCGATGAGATGGCGTGTTGCTACATGTTAGCCTCCATGTCCAATGTGCTCTAGTCCAAACATGAGAATATGACCACTGCTTCTGATATCAGCACGTCATTAGCCACAATGTTTGCTAATAAAAGCTAGCCCATGCGGTAGGAGCTCTTAGAACCATCGTTAATGCCAGATGGCTAAGAGCATTAGTTAGGGAGCACATGCTCAAAATGATTACTGCTTTCGAAGAAGCAGAAGTCTTAGGAACTATGATTGACTCCAAAAACCAAGTGGATATGGTTCTCGAATCTTTGCTAAGCTTTTTTACTCAATTCAAGTTTAATTACAATATGAACAAATTAAAAAAAGAGCTTAATTGAGTTAATAAAAGAGCTCAAAGTGGCGGAGAAGGTCATGTAGCCATAGTCCAAGGCTATGATTGCTAGAGCTTCTTCTTCAAAAACCGGGTCCAAGCCCAGAAAGTTCAAGAAGAAGAAGAGTAATACAATGGCCTAGCCTAAGTCCCAGCCTAAAAACAAACCCAAGGGTAAGAACTTCAAATGTAGAAAGAAAGGGATTGAAAAAAGGAGTACCCAGATCTTCAAGCCAAGAAAAATCCCACGGGTAATATTTAATATCTGGAGTCTATTTCAATTATTAGATTAACTTCCACTTGAATTGTTGATTCAGGAGCCACTAATCATATCTATAACTCCTTGCAGGGGTTAGAAAGATAAGAAGACTCCAGAATGGCAAACATGGACTATATGTGGGAAACAGAGTATAAGAATGGGCCTGGGTAGTGGGAGAGTTGGAACTTAAATTTGATTGTAATAAAATAGTTATTTTGAAGGATATTTTATATGTACTTGGTTTTAGATAGAATTTGATTTCAGTTGCAAAAATACTAAATCATAGTTATTCTGCTTCTTTCCATTCTGGTATTACTATAAGTAGAAATAGAGAAATTTTATGTACTGGGCATATGTATGGAAAATTTTCTTCGTTAACCCTATTAACAATCAATTAAATAACGCTTAATCTGAGTCTTTAAGTAAAAAGAGAAAGACCAATGTCAATGACTCATATATTTGGCATCTAATGTTGGGTTATATTAACTCAATTAGGATTCAGATGTTAATCCATAATGGGTTTTTAGGCTCATTGAGATTAGAAAGTTGACCTCGATGCCAATCCTATTTTATGGGAAAGAAGATAAAAACGTCTTTTACCCAAAAGGCAGATAGAGCTAATGAGTTATTGAGCTTTGTTTACATTGATGTGTATGGTCCATTATTTATACCAGCGAGAGGAAGGTTTGAGTACATCACTTTTATGAATGATTGTACAAGGTACGGCTATGTTTACTTGATGAGGCACAAGTCTGACTCATTTGATAAGTGCAAAGAGTTTAAGACTAAAATGGAGTGTCGGATAGGTAAATTGATCAAGGCCTTATGATCGGATTGTAGTAGAAAGTACCTCCTCAGTAAATTCAAAGATTACATGGTATATCGTGTGATAATATCTCAGCACTTTGCACTAGGAACACCCCAGCATAATGGAGTAGCTGAGAGAAGGAATAGGACATTGATGAAAATGGTCTAAAGTATGAATTCTCATGCTATTCTTCCAATGTCTTTTTGGTGATATGCCCAGGGAACAACGACATATATTCTAAATATGGTGCCTTCCAAGTCAGTACCTAGGACCCCTTATGAGATATGGACTAGGTGTAAGCCAAGTCTGAACTATCTCAGGATATAGGGTTGTCCAGCTTATATAATAATCAAGGGAGAAGATAAGTTAGAATTATGGTCATAATTATGCTATTTTGTTAGGTATCTAAAAGGGGCTAATGGTGGTTACTTTTTTTATCCCAAAGAGCAGAAAGTACTAGTAAGCGCTGATACTAGATACTTGGAAGATGATCAAAGTACATCTATGAAAAATTCAACTAGGTTGGAACTCGAGGATAAGTAATCTTTTGACTTAACTTCTTCTAACTCGATTGCAGAAAAAGAAAAGACATAGCCTCAAGAACCTATACAAAAGGAGCCTCATCGTAGTGGAAAGGTATCCATTGTTCCAGAAAGGTAGATTGGAGAGGTCTTTGACCTAGTCTCCGATCGCCAGGAGCAAGATCTCACTAGAAATGAGAAGACTATTGTTGATGACGATGCAGACCTATAGAATGAAGTAATGAAAGCTTTGGGATCTTGTAGTTTCACCTGATAGGATAAAATCCATTGGTTGCAAGTGGGTATACAAGAGGAAGAGGGGAGCGCGGATGGGAAGGTGAAAACCTTTAAAGCTAGGCTTGTGGCGAAAGGATACACTAAAAAAAAAAAAAAAAAGGAATCGACTATGAGAAAACCTTTTTCCCGATAGCTATACTTAACTTAATCCGTATCCTCTTTGCCATTGTATGTCATTATAACTATGAGATTTGGCAAATGAATGTCAAGATGGCTTTTCTTAATGGCCATCTTAACAAAAACATTTATATATCTCAACCAAAAGGCTTTATTACTAAAGGCCAGGAATATATAGTTTGTAAGCTTAAGAAGTCAATCTATGGACTTAAGCAGGCATTAAGAGCATAGAACATTCATTTTGATGAGACTGTAAAGTCTTATGGTTTTGTTCAAAATGAGGATGAACCATACGTGTATAGGAAAATAGAGAGCATTAATGTGATTTTTCTTATACTATATGTGGTTGACGTTCTGCTCGTTGGGAATGATGTAGGAATATTGTCATCTACTAAGGCTTGCCTATCTAGTCAATTTAGTATGAAAGATTTGGGAAAAACCAGTTACATTCTCGGGATTAAACTTCTTAGAAATAGGAAGCAGAGAATGTTAGGATTATCCTATGACATATACATTAACAAGATATTGGCTAAGTTCAACATGGACTCATGCAAAAGAGCTCTAATTCCTTGCAACATAGATTGTCTTTTTGTTGCAAGGACTGTCCTAAGACAGAAAAATTAGAAGACAGGATGAGTAGGATTCCCTATGCTTCGGTTGTGGGAAGTCTCATGTATACCATGTTATGCACTAGGCCATATATCTGCTTTATCGTAGGCTTAGTTAGTAGATATTAGTCAAATCTTGGGGAGGTTCATTGACAAGCTATAAAGTATATTCTCAAGTACCTCAAGGGAACGGGAGATTATATTCCAGTTTATAGGGCTGATGATTTGGTTCCTATAAGATACACAAATGAAGACTTCCAAGCAGATAAGGATGAAATAAATTTTACTAGTAAATATGTCTTCACCTTGTCTGAAGGGGCTATTTTAAAGAGGAGTATTAAGTAATCTTGCATTGCTGACTTAACTATAGAAGCTGAGTATGTGACAACTTCAGAGGCATCTAAGGAAGTAGTCTGGCTTTGGATGTTCCTTTCAGAACTTAGAGTCATGCAACAGATGGACAAGCTAATTACGCTGTATTGTAACAACACGGGCATAGTCTCACAATCCAAAGAACCTAGGAACCACAAAAATGTGAAGCACATAGAGAGAAAATATCACCTGATCCAGAATTTTATTTAGAGATGGAAAATCATGATGGAACTAATAGCCTTGGAGAACAATCTAGTAATCTATTCACTAAGTCTTTGACTGAGAGAGTCTTTAAAAGACATTTAGATGCCATAGGGGTGGGCACCTATGGACTTACTTAGTCGTAGAGTGCAAGTGGGAGATTGTTAGAATGTATGCCCTCTTAGACTAGGTTTTTTTATATAATTTCAAGTAATATTAATAAAAGATTTTTTTTCCCTAAAGTTTGTTTGTGAATTTTCATATTATTATTTGTGCACAATTACACTTGAAAAGACCCATTGTGGTTAAGTAAGTGGTCCATGTGAATGGTGGTCTTTCATAGCAAGGTATGGATCGTGGGTTACTTAACACATAAACAATTGTTCTTAACTAAATGATGTGAATGGGAATCTCATCATGGTAAGATTATTGTGTTATGAATTCCAAATGAAAAATAGCTCATCTTTAGCCAATGAGTAGTTCTCTCACTTCATAACATAAGTGTATTTTGAATATGTAGAACTGGACTTGTAGTAGTAGTTTGTAAAAGTATTATATGGTAGAAACCCAGATTACTATTGTTATAGCGTGGACTTATACCCTACGACTTAAGTATGGGTTGGTAGTCTGGCAAAGCTAGAAGCATATGCTTTGATATACTATAGTTGAGGTTTTATCGTAGGACCAATATTCTTGTAGGTTGGGCATATGTGACTAGTTACTTAAGACAGACTTATACAAGATAGCTTCTACACTATATCGCCCTTTGTTACTGTTCGAAGAATCTTAATATCTAGGGCCTTGAGGAGCATGACTTAGATGTTTGCTTTAGAAAAGCTCCCTTGGAAAGAGGAAAACATTTCAGAGAGTCGTGGATTATTAGACTAGAGGTCTAAGGATGGTAGATATTTTTTAGAGAGGTGTTGGTACACTTTTCCCTTCTAAATATACGGTGATGTATAGATGGGTATTTTAGTCATTACACCTGTAGGTCGTAGAAATTACTAACGTAGCATTGTCCTTAGGGTCAATATTTCTTTATGGTGATATTAGAAAATATTTAAAATGCAAAATATAACTATTTCTATAGCAGGGGTATTTTGGTTATTTTAGTAGCCAAGGCAATGTGTCTTTTGGTCCTTAGAATAGCCCATAAGTTCGGTGGATTTAGGTTTAGGAAAATGGTCTTTTATGGATTTTATTTCATCTAAGTATCCTGTTTTAATTTTTGGGTTAGGATAAAATACAAGGTCCAAAGAGGGAATTTTTAATTAGCTTAGTTTAGTTGGACAATTAATTATTCAGGTCTTGAGCTCGGATTGAATAATTAAGGTTGGCTTAGTCTGAACTAGGTAAGGCTTGAGATTTTTATTGGTCTATTTAGGTTATATATAATTATTTCAATTATTAGTCTTTTATTAGTCTGGGAGCAATCAAGATTAATTAGTTCAATATATTGGACAATAGGCCCATAGGTTAAGCATTGGTTTGTTTTTAGGCTTAACAATGCGTGGGTCTTGGGACTAAACTGTGGATGATTGAGGAGTGCCATGATGTTCAAATTTTGAATTCTTAGATAATAGCTGATTAACAAGACGATTGGGATTTAGCAGTTATACATGAAAGCATGGGACTCTACGTGGTGTATGGAGTCAGAATTCTTCTTTGAGCTAACCATTCTCTTCTCTCTGAAATCCATTTTGTTTGTTTGTTTGTTTTTTTTTTTTTTTGGTTCATTTTCTGTAATAGAAGAATTAAAAAAAAAAAAGATAAAAAAGCTTCTTTTCATTATTGCTCAATAGCAATCGGTCAAAGAAGAAAGACCATTTTTCTTCATCCTTTTGTGTTCACCGGCTATTCAAATATTGGATATATTCCAAAAGACCAAAGGCTGTGTGTGTGCTCATGCCAAGAAGAAGTCGGAGACTTGCTTGTTAGGATCCACAATCACCCAGGAGCGAACCAGGAATGAGCGTTTCATCGGTTCCAACCATACATCCCAAGAAAATTGAAAACGATAGAGGTACATATATTCTTTCTCTGTGATATTTATATTCTTTTGTGTGCATGTGTTTTTTCGTTTTTACTTTCAGACATAGGACCACAACTTCAATATAAACTGACTATAATATTTCATGGCCCTTCCACCTTTTGAGTAAAGGACCTTTTAGTCATTTTACCCTTAAAACAAGATTCACATTGAGGCTATTCCTCCAATTTCAATGAGTCCAAATTGAAAGTCCAAATTGGTACTTTTTCAAGCAGAATCTATTTGATACTGTTTATAGGATTTTGGACGAAGCTTTTGGATGCAGAGTCATCCAAACTACTCAATCCAAAATTCTGAAGACTTAAAACTTTGAAATCTTTTTGTTTTAGTGCTTTAAGGTAGAATTAAACTGAATCACAAGGTAAAGAAGACTTAGGAATTTAAACATGTAATACCTTAATAAGGATTCCTAATTTAAGGTTCTTCCACAAGGAATTCTTAGTATGAAATCTCTCAAGCTTGATCTTCTACTTGATCACCTATTCACAGATTCTACTGCTTCAAGAGTTGCTTAGCAATCTTATTTGCACAACTTGGAAGAACTGAGGTCAAACATGTCCTATAACATGTAGATCACACAAGTTAATCCTCATCAATGTTTGTCATAAGTTAAAACACAGAAAAACGCCCTTAGAGCTAACAATCTCTCTATTTTTTAGTGGTGACAAACTTGATGGGATTATGACACAAAAATAATGACATATACAGTATAGACTTGTTGGACCAAGAGAAATAAGAATATTTTTCACAGAAAAGTATTCTCTCATCATAGTACTCAAAGAGTGCTTATGAGATTAAGATAAGAATTATGGAATACACTCACAAATAAGGCTCAATGAGCCTATAGCCCAACGTACCTCCATAACTTTTTCCTTCCATCACACGACTATTCCTTAAAAGAATAGCCACAATAAAAATTATATGAATATGTACACAAGGAGGTATAGTAAATAAATCATAAGATAAGATGCTCCGTCTTAATATATGCATGTATGAATATACGTAAAATATGAGATAAAGAAGTGCAATTTGTGAGAAAACTGGATTCAAACTTTGGACGTCCAAAGTGGGCATCCAAAACTAGGTGAAGCGAAACTATCGAACTTTTGGATGATAAGGTTTTGGATGTCCAAAACATTGGTCCAAAATAGGGTAAAGTTAGACAAAAACTGCCTCCTTGTTAAAACTCAATTTTGGACTAAACTTTTGGATAAAAAAAAAAAAAAAAACGTGTCCAAAACTCCCCTTGTATATGTGCAGGAAAAAACGAGTTGTCAAAAAAAAAAATAAAATTATCCAGCATAGTTTTCTCAAGAAATTTCAGATTTTAAGGAAGGTTTTGAGCAATGAAAGATAAATGAATAACTATCTTTATTATCTAAGAATTTTAACATAGAGCATATCATAATAGCTTTCAAAACAGATTAAATAATGACTATATCATACTAGCTTTCAAGAACAGATTGATCAACAACTCTAATCTCAATGATACATTTATACACAAAAACACATTTGACTGAAAATAGGATATCAAATTGGTTTTCAATGAGTCACTTAAATCTTTTTGGACAACAACAAACTATGATCGTAATCAATCAGAGATCACAAATCATGTTTATCATAAACCAATTCATAACCAGCATATATAAAAAAATTAGCACAGCATGCTGGTTTGATCAAACTCAAATCCCAACATAAATTCCATAAAGTCTTATGAAATATTCAGAGTCTGTATATAAATCTGTTGTAGTGCAAAATATAATAACTATTTCCAATCCATAGCTTAACATTGCACAAACATTTAATTTGCAGTTCATCCAACATTAGTTCAATTAGTGCACAATAAATGTCAATCACAATGATAATATCAGCAGTTAATTAGAAGTGCAGAATCAACAGTATAGCACTATACTACATATCATAGCCACAGAGAATAGTATAGCAGTACACTACATATCACAACCACAAAGATCATAATAGCACAACATAGTACAATTCAGTGCAAAATTTTCTCCCACAATACACACAGTTAGTGCACAATCACAATCACAGCTATTATTTTTCTCCCTTTTTTGTTATCAATCAAAACATAGAATAAGGAGAATAGTTAGTGAATATAGGAAATAGAGAAGATTGTATATATGAAGTAGTTATAAACTAAGCAGTGGCAATAGCTAAAAGGCAAAAGGTAAAATTTCAAATACTGCAACAGAAATAAAAATTGTTCAAAGAAAAGCGGTAAGGAGTTTCTGGCAGAGAGAGGCTGGAAATCAATCCACTGATTCGATCGCTCAGGAAATGTGAACAGTCTCGATCTTGGACCCAGCACCCTTTCTGGAATGTTGTCCTGCAAGCCTATTGGATTTTTGCTTAACTACAACATGTTTCTGTCTCTTTCCAGAAGAGACAAGGAGTTTAGTGGGGGCAGGGGGTGCAAATTCTTTTTAATATAGGGATGTCTCCTTTTCTTGCTCTGGGACTGTTATTCCCTCAATTTGCTGCTCTTTTGCAGCTGCTTCTTCTGCCTCAGGGACAGGTTGTTTTGTAGCTGCTTTTGCTGGAGATGGAGCTGTAGACACTAGTTCATCCTTTTTAGCCTTTTCTTCCACTGTGGTTAGTCTAGTCACAAGAGTTTGAATATCTGAACTAAGGCTATTCAATTTAACAGCCTGGGAATTTATTGCATCCAGAATATTTTCATTTATGCCTTTATCCTAAGTCCCCTATTTGCCTTTGGTAGAGGACTTAACTTGAGCTTTTGTTTCAGCCTTCCTTTTAGCTCCTGTAGATTATGCTGTTCCTTTTCCTTCTTCCTTAATTTTGAGCATCTTTGCTTTCTCTTCATCGGAGAGATCTCTTGGCAAAACCCATTTCTGATTCACTAGAACAAAACCCATTCTTTTGAATGACTACGTGCTATAGACAGTTGTCTTTATCTGCCCAGGTCTAAACTTGTCCAAATCTATATTGAAGTATCTGAATATTTTAGTTAACAGATTGCCATATGGAAGTGCCTTGAGTGAGGTTTCTCTTGACTGCATCACCAATTTGACTGCTAGAAATTCAAAACTAATTAGTCGTCCCTCAGAAAGAGCCAACATTCGTATCATTTGCATGATACTTACTGAGGTTTTATGCCCAAATCTCGAGGCAACCATGTTGACACCATATGGTTAAGACTCTTCCCAGGTCGTTTAGTCATTTCGTGTTTTTATCACCTATATTTTTGAAACTCTTTCTACCAGAAATATTTTCCTCAAATCTGCCCAAATTGAAAATGTTTGTTTCATCAGGGAACTTGTTCATCTAAAAAAACTGGATACCCCCATTTCTTACACCAAAAATTCGATTTAGCAGTCTGTGATCAAATTCAACATTCAGAGATCCTAGTCTGGTGCTATACTATTGCACTATGAATCCTCCTCCGGACTCTTCAAGTTGCCCCTTTTTCGAATTAGCATAGAACTCTCAAACCAGTGGGATGTACAACTTTTCATCAATTGTTAATATTCTCCCTAACCCAGACTTTCAAACATGTTTAGAATTTTAGAGAAATTTAAAAAATCTCTAGCCTCAACCCGATATCCCGAAATCATAGTTCTATTCCTAGATAGCCAATCATTGAAATCAGTTTCACATTTTTGATCGAGGAAGCAGGGTACCGGTGTTTCAGAACTTTCTGGAGCAATCTGCTCTATAGATGAGTTTGATTGGGAGACTTCCCCAGTGATTATTTTTTCTTTTTGCTTGGTGACCCCCGATGTAGCATCTTTTTTTTAGCCACTACTTTACCCATCTTGGTTTTTGTTGCGGTTCCTCTGTCAGATTTAGCTATTTTTTCCATACTAGAAGTGAGAAGAAGATGAAGAATTTTTTGTTTTGTTTCAGAGAAGATGAAGTTGAGAGTGACAGAGAGCAAGTCAGTTTCTAATTTTCGAGAGAGAGAGAGAGAGCCTTTTTGAAATTTCCTAGATTCTAGATAGGATAGGTAGGGTTAGAAGGTTTACATCAAAGGCTTTTTAGAGGTGTTGAAGAAAGCGCAGACTTTTTAAAAAATTTGAAAAATCATTTCTGGGCTCACATTTTCTTTCGTTGATAGTATAAATTGTTTGGTTTTTATAAATTAAGAGCTGTCGATATTTTGGACTTACATTGAGTCCAAAATTGTTCGTCTAAAGGTGGAATGAAAATAGTTCAACTGAGGTGATTTTGGAGTCGAGTTTTCTAAATAGTGTGTCTAAAATTTGTGTCCAAAAGCTGTGTCATCAGTGGTTCTGCAAAATAAGAATAACAGTTCATTGGCAAATATGTTAGGCACTTGACCTTTGTAATTCCTAAACATCTTCTCAGATTATTAAATCTTTCTTCGACCAGAGGTCATGTAAAAATATCAGCAAGTTGTTCATAAGTTGAAATATATTCAACACATATATCTCCTTTAAGAACATGATCCCTATTAATATGATGTTTAACCTCAATATACTTGGTCCTAGAATGTTGAATAGGATTCTTAGCTAGATATGTTGCACTTGTATTATCACACAATATAGATACGCAATAAAAATTTAGACCAAAGACAAGCAGTGTACCTTTCATCCATAAAATTTGTACACAGTAATTCCCAACTGTAATGTATTCAACCAAGGTTGTGGATAAGGAAACACATGCCTACTTTTTGCTATGCCATGACACTAGAGAATATCCAAGAAATTAGCAGTGGCCGCTAGTGCTTTTTTGTTCAACTTTATAGCCTGCATAGTCCGCATCAGTATATCTTATAAGATCAAATGTGTTAGTACGAGAATACCAAAAGCTATAATCATAGGTTCTAACCAAATATATAAGAATGCATTTCATAGCACATAAGTGTGATTCCTTTGGGCATGATTGAAATCAGGCACAAAGATAAACTAAAAACATGATATCTGGCCGGCTAATAGTAAGATCAAGTAAACTTCCAATCATACCTCTGTATTTAGATTCGTCGACCTTCTTACCCTTTTCATCCTTCTCAAGTTTTAGAGAGGTGCTCATAGGTGTGTTGATTTCTTTGGTTTCGTTCATACCAAACCTTTTAAGCACTTCCTTAATGTATTTAGCTTGATTTAGGAAGATTCCATCCTTGGTTTGTTTAATTTGCAGCCCGAGAAAGAAGTTAAGTTCTCATATCATGCTCATTTTGAATTCTTGCTATATTGTCTTAGCGAACATCTTGCACAAGGAATCATTAGTAGCATACAAAATAATATCATAAGCATAAATTTGAACAATAAGAAGATCACCAAAATTTTCTGACTTAATAAACAGCATGGTATCAATTATGCCTCTTGAAAAACCTTTTGAGACCAAGAATTCACTAAGCCTTTCATACCAAGCTCGTGGGGCTTGTTTTAAACTATAAAGAGCCTTTGAGTGTTTGAAAACATGAATTGAAAAATACTCATGAATAAAGCCCGGAGGTTGTTCTACATATACTTCCTCCTCAATAAAACTATTTAAAAATTCACTTTTAACATTCATTTGATAAAGCAAAATTTTTTTGAAAGATGTAAAGGTAAGAATCATTCTTATGGACTTTAATCTAGTAACATGAGCAAATATTTCATCATAATTAATACCTTCTTCTTGATCGAATCCTTGGGTAAAAAATCTGGCTTTGTTTCTAATATCCACTCCATTTTCATCAAGTTTGTTTCTAAAAACCCACTTGGTACCAATAACTGGATGATCAAGTGGGCTAGGGACAAGTTTTCAAACTTAATTTCTCTCAAATTGGTTCAGCTCTTCTTGCATAGCAATTATCCAAAAATCATCATGCAAGGCTACATCAATACAGTTAGGTTCTATACTAGAGAGTAGAGTAAAATTGCTATGAAATACCATCTAGTTTTAACTCTATAGTTAGGATCACCAATGATTTACTCTTTTGGATGATCGGTTTTGTACTTCCAATCTCTTGGTAATCCTTGATCCGTGAGCTCTTTAGTTTCTTGCTTGCTTTGTTCAGCTTATTGTTCTTCAAATTCCTTTTCTTTGGCATGAGTATCTAGCGGTGATGCTTTGTGCAATTCTTTCCTCATTTCTTTTGAACTTCCTACATCATCATCATCATCTGTTTTTGAAGTATAAATGTTAGATTCATCAAAGACAACATGTACGGATTCTTCCACACAAAGAGTTCTCTTATTGTAAACTCTATATGCCTTTTTATTGGAAGAGTATTCAAGGAATATAGCCTCATCAGATTTGCTATCAAATTTTCCAAGATTGTCTCGAGTATTAAGAACAAAACATTTGTAGCCAAATACTTTGAAATAAGAAATTGATGGAGTTTTATCAAACATAAGTTCAAATGGTGTTTTTCTTAGAAAATGTCTCAACATCACTCAGTTTACAATATAGTATGTTGTATTTACATCTTTAGCCCAAAAGTATTTTGGAAGAGAGTTTTCACAAATCATGGATCAATCCATTTCTTGCAAAGTTTGATTTTTTCTCTCAATAACACCATTTTGTTGAGGGGTTTTAGTAGCTGAAAAGTTGTGAAAAACTCCATTTTCATCACAAAAGTGTGTAAACTCACTGTTGCAAAATTCTCTCCTATTATCACTCCTAATAGAAATTGGTCTGCATCTAATAGAGTTTTGGACACTCTTGAGCAATTTTGAGAATTTAGAAAAAGTTTCACCCTTTTGTCCAAGAAATAAAGTCCAAGTAAATCTTGAGAAGTCATCTACTAACACATAAGCATACCTTACCGCCAAGGCTAGTGATCTTCATTGGTTCAAACATATCCATATGAATTAATTCAAGAGGTTTTGTGGTGGAAATCATTTTTTTGGGTTTGAAAGAGGTTTTGATTTTTTTTTTTCCAAATTGGTATGCATCACAAATTTTACTTTTATCAAACTTCATTTTGGGCAGTCCTCTAACAAGCTCTTTTGAGGATAATTTGTTTAGCAAATCAAATGATACATGGCCTAATCTTCTATGCTAAAAATAACCATCATTGTCATGCAGGGAAAGACATCTAATATTTTGAACTATAAGATCATTAGGATAGAATACATAAACATTTCCAACACAGTTAGTAACAAAGATTGTTTCAATATTTGAACTATCCATAATAGAGCAAGAATCTTTCTAAAAAATGACTTTGAAACCATTGTCACATAATTGGCAAGTTCTAAGTAAGTTATATTTCAGTTCATCAATTAATAACACCTGTTTGATAATAGTTGAAGATCCTTTATCAATGTTACCTATGCCAAGAATTTTCCCTTTCTTTTCGTCTCTGAAGGTAACGAATCCATCATTTGTTATTTTCACATCTTCTAATAGAGATGCATTTCCGGTCATGTGTCTTGAACATCCACTATCCAAAAACCACTTTGAAAATCTCATTTTCTCCAATGAATGTACCTATACATGAGAAGGGAGAGTGATTTTTAGTACCCACATTTTCTTGGGTCCGCTAGGGTTAGTAGTGGTTCCTCTAATTTTCCAAACTGTTCTTGCACCGAATTCCACTTTCTTCTTATTATGACATCTAGATGCTTTGTGTCCAAATTTTTCACAATATGTGCACCATTTGTGTGTCATATATGATGAGGCAGCTTTCACAAAGTGAGGTTTGTGATTTCTATCTGTGATCTCGTGCCTATAACCTTGGCCATTTCGGTTTCTAGCTATGTGTTGAGCACCAAACATTTTTTCCAAGTTATTTTTGCCATTTGTAAACTTTTCAATGTATGTAGTGAGATCATCGACTCTATTTTTCATATCATCCAAATTGCTAACTATACTTTCAAGAGAATGAATATCATATAAGCATTCATTTTCTAGAGACGCATGATGTAAGGTAGTGATGATAACATCCTTTTCCATAATTGCACACATATATGACTCACGAGAGACTTTGTTCTCATTTAGCAACTTTACATTCTCATCTAACAAGCTATCAATTTTCATCTTCATTTCTTTATTTCTTCTGGACAGTTTCTTTAGTTCATGGAATATGTCAATTCACAATTCATTTGGATCGTTGTGCTTTTCATGATCAGTTATGGAATTAGTGGTAGTAGATTTTACCTCATTTTCCATTGCCATGAAGCATATGTTGACAATTTCATTTTCATAGTCTTCATCTATCTTGGACTTGGATTCTGATTCATTTTGGTCCCATGTTCCCATTAGTCATTTACCCTTCTTTTCTTTTAAATCCTTCTTCTTTTTAAGCATGCTGTGTAACACCCCACCTTTTACTTTCGGTTGGCTACTATCTGTAATGGGATGAGAATTTATATCAATGGCCAGGACAAATGTTGATCGGTGTATTAAGACGAATACTTTGGTGAAATAAAATTTTGTTGGGACCTAGATATAATTATTGGATTTGTTCTACCCGTACCCTAAATTTTTGGAAGGTTATTAAGATTAACAAAATAAGAATTTTAGGGTACTCTAGAAAGAGAAATTGATCAGTGCAATGAGACGCATGTTTTGGTGCAAATAGTGCTACCCGGGGTCATTTTGTCATTTTGATCGCACTTGTGACTTTGACTGCAAATTTGACCAAGTAGAGAGGAAATTGAAGAATTTAAGTTTTACCAATGGATTCAGTGAAATTTTTGGAGTTGAATAGTGAAATAAAATATTTTTCCGTTACGGACCCGATTTTGGTCATTTCTGAAGAAAATAGAAAATTGCAGTTGGAAATGGGACGTGCGGCTTCTTATGATTAGTGGATGAATAAGTGTCATTTAGTGATTGGTTAATGAGGTCAAGTGTTTCTATTTGATTGGTTGTGATAAGTTGAGATAAAAATTTATAAATAAATATTTTTACTAAGCTTAGTCATCATTATGTGCCACCTACGTGGACACCTCATCACCATAGGGACTAATGAAAACTCACCAAGTGTTGATTGTATGATTGGTTACATGAACAATCATGCAAGGACCTTCTAAATAATTCCATAGAATTCTTGAATACTCTAAAGGACACCTAAGTAGCTAGGTGGACCAATCAAGGGCTTCCAAATGTTTGAGACCATTTAATGCATCCTTGACTTGAAGACCATATTTCTCTATATATAGGCCATGAAGGCCGGCTGAAATGGCTTTAGACAGCCAGAATTTTGCAGGAAACAAGGAAGAAAAAGAGAAGAGAAAGGAAAAAGAAAATAGAGAAGAGAGAAAGAGAGAGAGAGAGAGAGAGAGAGAGAGAGAGAGAGAGAGAGAGAGAGAAAATTCAGAAAATAGAGAGGAGAGAGAGAGAGAAGGAAAAACAAGAAGATGCTTGGGCTGTTTAGCTTCCAAACGCAGTAAAGAAAAGGTAAGGATCTACCTTGCTTGAAGTAAAGTTATTATATAAAGCACGGCGATCATTTTGGTATACATATTATGAGAGATTATGTATGAATTATGGAAACTAGCTAGGTGAAGTTGTGTGAAAACTTTTCTTGTGTGCATGTATATGTGGTGGATGGGATGGCATCTTATTAGCTGTGTTTGTGTAATGTTTGATGGAGATTTGGAAGTGTTTTAGAGACTTAACTATGGCTGAATGTTATTCTTGAATTAGGAAAAAGAAATGAAGTTGGAAATAAGATAATTGTTAAGAAACTTTCAAGGATATATGTTATGATTGAGGCTGCCAGTTTTCTTGTTGTGCTATGGTGAAATTTTCTGTTTTATGTATGATTGGAAATCAATGACTTTAAGGGAGTTAAAAGGAAGATTGGATTGAATTAATTTGTATTCATATAATAAACAAGGAATGAAGAAATAATGTGTTTTGCTAGACAATGGGTTTATTTCCAGAAAGTCATGGGAGGTTTTATGTCCAGTAAATCTGTAACGTTTTTAGATTTGAACAAATAAGGCATATATCTTTGTAGCTAAGGATCATAGAGGCATTTTGGAGCAAGTTTTAGGTTAATCGGATTTACGGATCAAAAGTTATGGTGAAAATAGTAAAAGGTGCCAAATCAGTGACGAGATTTTACTACTGGATCTTTGTGTCCAAAACTGAACAAAATGGACAACAGAATTTGTACTCCATGAATTGGAACTTGTAAAGGAATGTCTTAAGGATATTTTACAATTTGTTTGACATAATTTGGATTTGTGGATTGAAAGTTATGAGCAAAACAAGTTATGGTGTCAAAACTGGAAAATTGCAGAATGTTATTAAGAACAAATGAATGCATGGATTGATTTTAATTATGTTGATGGATTGAATGAGAATTTTTATGGATTTATTAAGTCCTTATATTCATGTGAGGAGGGTGGTATTATGAGATGGATTAAAAGTGTGCAAGAATTATATTTCGTTTCAAGCATGAAATGAAATGAGAAATGAGGTGATTTCCTTAGACAATAGTCATATGTATATTATGGTCGAAAAACATAGAATACTAAATGCATTCTATTGGCCTTGGTGATGACTTAGCGAATATTTATATTGCTAGGTAATAAGCGATTCGAAGTGAGCCTCTTGGATTTCTAAAACTCTTTCTAAAGCTTGTGTGCTTTGTTTTTCCATGAAATGCTATGTTATATATCGTTTTGGAAATCCCTAAACATGTTTAAGATTTATTTGAGCAAGAATTACTTTTATGCCATTTTGGGCTCTCTTGACTATTATAATTAGCTTGGAAACCTTACTGAATGACTAACGCATGAATTTTGTGAATTTAGTCCTTTTGGATTAAATATTTGGGACTTTCAGAAAATGGTAAATTTTGGAATCGGATATCCATAAATTGACTGGAATGCCTTTATTGGAATATTTTATGAAAACCTTTGGAACTCGGGTATTCGGTAAATGACCGAAATATCCTTATTGGAACTTCTGTGAATATTTTTCAAATCGGGTAAGAGTAAAATGACCCGAATACCCTCAGAAAGTCTTTTGGAATCGAGTATCGGTAAAATGACTTGAATACCCTTGGAAATGATTTTTGTAATCAATTTCAGGGAAAATGACCCGGATACTCTTGGAAACACATTTTGATGGTGAATAGAACCCTTTATCTGGTTTTAACATGATTTTGGAAAATGTTGTTTGGCCCCAAAAATATTTTGATTTGAAAATGTTGTGGGAACATATGACCCTCTGGTCTGATCAGTCAGACATGGTTAGTATTGTTGACGTTGAGTACTCAGCAAGGACTTTGATCTTTGTACTAGCTCATGTTAGAGATAGATGACTCTAAGTAACCTGATCAGTTCTGGGGATTGTCTTGCTCCAAACAAGACAACAGGACATTGAGATGAGTTGTCTTGGCTAGCCGTTTTGAGTCTGGTAATTGCCGCGTCTGCGGGCACTTCTTGATTTTAAGTCATTCGCTGGATGTCGGGTGAGGACACTCGGTGCATTTGACTCCTTGCCACCTCGATGGTGACTGACGTCAAGATTGGGACCCTTGGCTTATGGTGGCAAGTAAAAGATCCCTAAGTGCTAGGTGAGCTATACATTTTTACACTTACCGCTCCGGCATGACATGGGTGACGTGCTGTAAGGTGTAGTTCCTAGCACAAGAAACTGTGTAGTCGAAGGCGAAGTTCCTTGAACTTTGCACGCGGGCTGCCTTTCTAGATGGAGAAGAACCCGCTTTTATTAAAATTAGGGGCCATATATTTGGAAACTATGTTTTTCGTATGTATAAGATAAATTGAAACCAAATCCATCAATTACTTCTATTTCCCAGTTTTAAAGTTATTTTCGTAAAGAAATTGGTAATTGATTTCATAAGAAAAACACTAGCATACACGGGACTCACTTGGTAATTTTCACTCACACGTGTCTTTTATCTTTAACTTTTTGTAGGATCCAGAGTTGAAAGGACCTATGGATAGAGAACGATACCACAGTGATAGCAGAATAGGTCCAGATGTTTCCCTTTTGGATAATACACCTTATTACTGATGTTGAATAGAAATTTTCATGTATGAGATCCTTTACTATATATGTGCATGTGACCATCAGTATGGGTTGTTGTATGGATTTGGACCTTGCATACTCTATTGGATTTTTCATTATAAAGACCCTTTGTTTGGGTAACTGGATGGGGCGACACCTGGTATTGATATGCTTCCGCTGTTACCTTTAGTAGGGGTGTTACATTCTACCTTCTTTTTCTTTAGCTAATAGGCAGTCAGTAATGAAATGTTTCATGCTCTTGCACTCATAGCATTGAGGCTTAAATGATGAGGTCTGTCCCTTTCTTTTCACGAACTTCTTTCCTCTTTTGAAGTTTCCTTTGTTGAACATTCTTATGAATTTCTTTGCAATCATGGCCAGTTTTTTAGTGTCTACTCCAGTCTCATCACCACTATTCGATTGATTGCTTTCAGCTTCCTCATTTGCAGTTTTCAGTGCTATTCCCCTTTTCCCTCTATTATAGTTATCAAATTCTTGAAACCTTTTGAGTTTCATTTTAGGCATTAGGAGAGAGCCAATAAGTTCTTTTGTTGATAAGAATTTTAAATCCTTAGATTCTTCCACAGCTAGAGTTTTCAGTTGCTAACTCTTAGGCAACGTATCCATAATTTTTTGATTTTGTTCACTAAGGGAATGAACTTTCCCATAGGCTTTAAGTCTATTCGCAATATTTGTGAATCTAGTAAAGATATCAGTTATACTTGCATTTGGCTTCATCATGAACAATTCATAGTTAAGAATTTAAAGTCTCAACTTAGATTCCTTTACTTGATTTGTCCCCTCATAGGTGAATTCAAGTAGTCTTCACATACTACGAGATGAATCACAACCACTAACTCAGTTATATTCAGCGGCATCAAGGGCACAACACAAAATATTCATAGCTTGAAAGTTCAATATCATTTAAGCATTATCATCAGCATCAAATTCATTACTTTGTTTAGATACTTTTCTGCTATCAACAAATTTTGATGGGACAAATGGACTATTCTCAATCAGATTCCACAACTCAAATTTAATTGAATAAACATAAATCTTCATTCGATTTTTCCAGAATGTATAATTGTTTCCATTGAATAAGAGAGGTCAATTTGTTGAGAATCCTTCAACATATAGAAGAGTAGATGAGTTTGCCATGAGGATATTTTCTACATGGTTGTTAGACCAAAAATAGAGCAGACCAGGCTTTGATACCAAATGAAAAACCTTAGAGTGAGGTGAATAAGATTTTTGGCAAATTTAAAATGCTTTTTGAAGAATCTATTTTGAGAAAAAAAAAAAACTCCTTCAAATTTCAGATCAAAGAGACTTGCTATAATATGAGGTTTTCGAAATGACTTAAGAATTAACTACACTCTGAATAAAACAAGACACACGATGCAATTAATGCTAGAGTGAAAATGAATTGGTGAGAACCATAAAAATTTTTTTTGAGAGATTTAAAAGAATTTTGGGCAAGGAAGATTGCAACTGACCGAAATTGAATGCAAAGAGAGATAACTCAAGATTTATAGTGGTTTGATCTACCAAGATCTACATCCACTACCTTAAGCTCATACTTAAGGATTTTCAACCAGATTTCATTCACCCAACTCAATGTTATCAATCTACACCAAATATAAGAGAGGATCACCACACTTAGTTTTCCTAAAACCTCTCAATCAACCAATAAATCAAGGTTCACCCCAAATAGGTTTTACACCATAACCTTGATACACAAAGATGATTGAAGTAGTGAAATGAAAATGGCTCACTATTTTGAGCAGATATACAAGATTAATGAGCTCAAACAACTTTACCTTTATGACACAATTTAATTACAATTTGAAGCATTTTGAAAAAGTAGAATTTTGTATTCTATAGAGCAAGAGTGTTTCTCATAAGGATAGGACAAAAATGTACTTTCAAATTAAGTTTTGAAACCTTTTATAGAGGAAAAAAGTAGAGTTCCAATGGCTAGTTTTTCACTGTCAGATTTACAAGAGTTTTGGACGATGGTGCATCTAAAATGTAAGTCCAAATTGTTTTTTTTTTTCCAGGCATAATCAATTTGATACTGTTCATAGGATTTTCGACGAAGTTTTTGGATGAAAAGTCATCCAAACTACTCAATCCAAAATTTTGAAGGCTTAAAACTTTGAAATCTTTTTGTTTTAGTACTTCAAGATAGAATTAAACTGAATCACAAGGTAAAGAAGACTTAGGAATTTACATAGATAATACCTTAATAAGGATTCCTAATATAAGATTCTTCCACAAGGAATTCTTGATACGCAATCTCTCAAGCTTGATCTTCTACTTGATTACCCATTCATGGATTCTACTTCTTCAAGAGTTGCTTAGGAATCTTATTTGCACAACTTGGAAGAATTGAGGTCAAACATGTCCTATAACATGTAGATCACATAAGTTAGTCCTCATCAATATTTGTCATAATTTAAAACACAGGAGAATGCCCTTAGGGCTAACAATATTAAATCTAAAGCCTTTTATTAATATAGTAAGAATGAGATTTCTTTTTTTAGATTAGGTTACTTGGCACACCCAAGGCTGTTAGTGTTATCCCTCGAGGCAATCACATGGATTCTATATGTTGTATATTTATTGAATAAAACAAGGCATTCTTTATCTTTTAATTTGTTTTATTTATACTTTCGTGTAAAATAACTGTTAGATAAAGTCCTAAGTGCAGTAATGTGTTACGGAAATCATGATAGAGATCATGATGTGACATTCCTACTACACTGTATAGTGTTCCTATATAAATCATCCTTAGTCAAAGTATCAATGAGATAGGACATCATTAATGCGTCAAGAATAGCATGTGTTATACTTCCTGATTTGATTAGGCGGTGATTCTCACATCCGTAAGTTCTGTGATACTCAAAATTAACTCATGGATGCTTGTTACTAGAATAAGTAAATTAGATGACTTAGATATGAGATAATCACATGGATAACTATTTAGTGCCAGTGATAGAATCTCATCATAGCAAATGTGCAAGTATCTTTAGACTTGAGATCTTTAAGGTACTTTGTTTGCCAAACATTGTACTTTGATTCCAGTCTCTGGAGTCCTGACAAGACCGCATATGGGATGGATATTGGGTACAAAGTGAAGGAAACAAAAGTAGTTTAGAGGATCAATAAAGGATTCACCACTTCTAATAGTAAGGGCGAATATCTCACGATCACTTATAGAAATCACTAGTAGAGAAATCCTTGGCCAATGCGACTGTGTATTAGAAAAAGTTCCAATTGATACACGTGATGAGTAATGGATTCTGGGAACAAGTACTAAAATGTTCGTGCTAGAATTAAATAATATTCTGGATGGAGTTGATATTAATTCCATACTTTAAACTGAATAAGATATTGTATGGTGAAAGAAGTTTATTACACCGTTGTTTGCTATTGAAAGGTTCAAGTTAATCCACTTAACTTTTTGGACTTTTGGGTAGTCATGATGTGTTGCTTGAAACCGCATATGATCTATTGAGTATGTATTTATTAATTAGAGAATTAATAATTCAATCCTAAATAGAATTAATAAGTTAATTCTAAATTAATAAGGATTATTAATATTAAAAATGTTTGAATTAATTCATATTTCACTACCAATAGACTGGAAAACCTAATAGGTCATACATAATAGAGGATTATGAACTTGAGATGTTATATGATAATATTACAGGGTGGTTATTCGAGAACAGAATAAGCTGTTCTGGCCAGATTATAATTAGTTGTAATTTATGGGTCATATTGTAAATAAGAAAAATATAATTCTAATTGGTAATTAAAGAATCTTATTCTTTATGGATTTTGGTTTCCAAACATGGAGGATCTTATGATATGCATGCCGTGTTTAGAAATTAATATATAGAGAAAAAAATATTTTTCTCTGAGAGTAATTCTGTTATTCTTCTTCTAATTTTTGCACGAATCCTAGCCACCAAAAAATACATTTGTCCAGCACAGAATTGCAGTGATGCTTGAGTGCAGTCCTTATATGGACTATATTGGAGGCAATCCTATACTTAGGTTGCAGTGCTTTGATGGAACATATAGAGAAGACGTTTTGTTTGGTTGGTAATTGGCTGTAATAGAACAAAATACTTTTCTAGATCGCCCCTTCAATATCCAAAAATAGAAAATTTTAAATCTTCACACAGCGAAAGGTAACCCCATAACATTTGTTTTATTCCCATTTTAATCACAGACATGCGATATTGGGATTGGAATTTTGTTGTTTTTCACTGCATTAATTAGATTATGCATTACCTGAGTTCCTAACAAAGCCTACTCGATGTTGAGCGTATTCAAGTTATGAAATTCGATTCCAGATTAATGGGTTGGATATAACTAATATCTTTATCCTAGTGGGGGACACCTAAGCATAAAGAATATTAAAGGCTAAGTTTGGGTGGCACTAAATGCTTTAAGATTAAAAGATGTTAACACCCAATGATCTGGTAATTACATTTGATGTAATTGGTATTCGATACTTACCATTGAATTTAAGAGTGGTTCATTAGGCACACCTAAGATCATTCTTAAGGAAATTAGATACTAATCCACTAGGAAAACTTCCAATGGGCTTCGTAAATCAACAGTAAGGGCTATTGCTTTGTGTAAAATAGTAGAATAAATATGTGTTTAATTAAAGATCTAATTAAGTGCATTACATGTGCATATGTATAGTCTAATGTCACTTATCATTTATCTAGGTCATTTGCATCATGACAACAAACTTGAACTTAAGTAGTACATTGGAAATGAACAACCTTACTGAGACCAATTTCTTGAACTGGTATAGAAACAATTCTCAAGTTAGAAATGTTGCTCTAAGTGTTAGATACTCATATTCCGCCACTTCTAGCCATAGATGCTCTTACTGAAGAGCATGAAGTTCACAAGAAGCACAAAGAGGATAGTGATATCATCTTTTTTTATGCTGGCATCAGTGAACTCAAAGCTAAAAAAGCAGCATGAGCATATGGATGCTTACTCGATCTATCATCTTCTATCCAAGGGAATTATTTAACCAATGAACAAGAGTGGATAGATATCAGATCTCTAAATAGTTATTCCGTTCTAAGATGATAAAGGGTGCTTTAGTGTCAACACTTAGGTTGAAAATGTTGGGCTTGATTGATAAGCTTAGATCTCTTGGTTTCATGAAACATAATGAATTAAGTATCGACTTGATTATATAATCTTTGCCGAGTAGTTTTTCACAATTTGTAATCAACTACTACATGAACAAGAATGAGACCACGCTACCTGAATTGATCAACCGTCTCAAAACTATTAAGTCTTCCATGAAGAAGGAAAATAATACAGTTACGTTAGTAGATTTTCTACTTCTAAGAAGAAAGTTCTTAAGAAGAAGAAGAAAAATCCAACTAAGCCCTAGGGTAGTGTGAAGAAGAAGGAGAGAGAAACCAATGACCTATGCGCTCAAGGAAAAAAAAAAAAAAAAAGAGAGAGAATGAGAAGCTTGCAAGCACTTCTACTTCTACTCCTACAATGTTTATGATTGAGGCCAATACTGCCTTTAATAATGAGATATGAGTATCATATACTAGATGTGGATCTCATTTGTGCAATAACCTGCAGGGACTAAAGGGCAATAGGAAGCTTGAGAAAGGTGATGTGGACCTACATGTTGCAAATAAAGAAAATGTTGCTGCACTTTAACTTTTAGATTGATTTTAGAACAAGAAAACTATTATTATGTACTAGTTTTACTTCAAAACATTATCCCAGTTGCTTCTTTAGATTTACCTAGATTTCGTTTAATTTTTAAGAATAAAAGTTGTTCTTTTTCATTAAATGATATCCATTATGCTACTGCAACTTTGATGAATGGCTTGTATGTTCTAGATAAAGACAATCAAGTTCTCAATATAAACAAAAAGAAACCAAGAAAAGATAATACAAACTTATCTTACTTATGGTATTGTTGTTTAGGTAATGTAAATGAGAATAGTATTTCTAAGTTACCCAAATATGGTGACTTAGGCTTATATGATTTTGAATTATATGAAACTTGTAAATCTTGCTTACTATGAAAAATGACTAAAACCACTTTTTTTAAGAAATGGGAAAGGGCTAAGAAATTATTAGAACTAATACATACTGATGTATGTGAACTAATAATATTGCAAGCAAGAAGGGGTTATTAGTACTTCATTACCTTTATCGATGATTGTTTTTGATTTGGGTATTTATAATTAATAAAAGACAAATTTAAAACCTTTGACAAGTTCAAAGAATTCAAGAATGAAGTAGAGAAATAACTTGGTAAAAGTATTAAAACTCAAACATCAGTTATCTTAGAGATAATATGATATTATCTCAATGGACTCGACCATATACACCTCAACATAACACTGTATCTAAAAAAAGAAATCAAATTTTCTTAGATATAGTTCCATCTATGATGCCGTTTGTAGGTCTACCAAAATTGTTTTGGGGATACACACTGGAAACTATTGTTTATATTCTAAATAGAGTTCCATATAGAATGGTTATACAATTCCATTTGAGCTTCTTTTTTTTTTTTTTTTGGTAAGAAACTAAAACTAACTGAGTTGAGAATTTGGGGATATCCTTCTTAAATGAAGATGACAATATCAGACAAACAAAAAAGTTAGTCTGATAAATATATTTTTTTTTTGTTAGATGTCCAAAAGAATCACATGGATATTACTTCTATCTCCCTCCTTAAAATAAAGTGTTTATTTCAAAGCTTGTAGTATTCCTAGAGAAGGAATTCATACTTAAAGGAGATAATAGGAGTAAAATAGAACTTAATAAAATTCAAGAAGTAAAAACAAACAATGATCAACATGATGATCGCAAGCCTATTAATAGAATAAACGAACCTTCCAATACACAAGAACCTCGTAGATCAAGTAGGATATGTGTGGTACTTGAGAGATTTAGATTTCTCATAAGTGATCACAATAATGTATTACTCATAGATAAAGACGAGCCTATCACTTACAAGGAAGTTTTGAAGAGTTCATAATTTGATATATAGTTGGATGCCATGAAGTTTGAAATGGATTCCCTATATGACAACTGATTTTAGACTTCAGTTGATCCATGATGTGTAAATTTTAGGTGTATAAAAATTAACAAATTTAAATCTATCATTTAGTCAAGTTTTAATTAAAACATTAATTCCAAAATACGCATATGAGCAAGTATACTCATTGCAAGTATAATACAGGAAATTAACAAGTATCGATCCTCAAAGGAACAAGTACATACTAATCACTTTTCATTCATTGTCTAACTAATCAAATAAAGTGATAATATAATAAAAAGAAGAATATAGAAATATATACAACTCAAAGATATAAAAATATGTAATTTAGACACCAATCCTAGAAAACATGACAATGAATCATTTAACAACTATCTCAATTAATCATCATCATGGCATCATGGAGGAATATAAAGTAAAGTTCAATCATTTCTTAGGTCATGAATTCACTTATATGGACTCCACTTCTTTTCCAATCCATGGAATACTATCTCTTGATTAAATTAGCAAATTTCCCAATCAAACCAACATAACCAAAAGATGCATTAAACACAATTCCTCATAAACATGAAATTAGTCAACAACCCTATACTTTAGGCGAAATTAATTAGTCTTTGATTACATAGGTCCTTGGGTCTCAACTTCCTTTCCTACGTCTGCTAAGAAATAACAAATATGCAATCAATAAAATTAAATTAACTCCTAATGTTGTTTCCCAAGTCAATTAGAAGTAAATCAAACTTCATCAATGCTTTAATAATCATGAGCAATCAAATACAAAGAATGATAGAAAATTGATCAAATAGTTAAATTAATACAAAAATCATGAATCCCAAAATATTGTCAAATTATAATAAAAACATTAAGTACATCATTATTCTAGAAAAATAAAACCAATGTCAAAGAAAAAACTCATAAACAAGTCTCCTGCTTCTTCCTTGAAGACTCTCTTGAACAATGCTCTTTGATGTGATAAATTTCTCCTTCAATGAGTGTTTTTTTTTTATTTGATCCTGGAATTCATACTCTTGTGTAGTGTTTTTCTTGTTTAAATAAGCTTCCAGGATGCTAAAATTCGTCCCCTAAGAGTTCTGCACCAAGTAGAGATTGGAAAATACCAAAACTCTTGAAAATTACCAAATCCATGCAAAAATTGGAAAGCTCACCGACATGGACCAAAGTGGAGTTGGTGCCGGCTTGGAAGGTCAGCGCTGGCACTGGCCCTGTACTGATGGCGATGATCTTGTCATTTTTTCATTGTTTTCTATAATAAAATTTCAAAACACCTTTCAAAGGGTAAAATATCAAACATAAAGGAATATTCCTAGTTATTACATTAAATATATTACAAAACACCCTCAAATAACTAGAAAAATATAGATGAATTCTGCCTCTATCACATTCCCCCATACATGAACCTTTGCTTGTCCTCAAGCAAAGCCCTTAAACAAAGAAAAAAAAGACATCCTTTCAAAAAGTTCACTTAGAACAAAATCATAAATACCTTTCAAACTTTAGATATGTCCTTGTCATTCATTCAACCCTTTGAAATCATTCACAAAACATAATGCTAAACAAGACATATCAAGGCCCGTGAAGTCAAATTAAACAAGTTTATACATTAGTCTAAGAATGTTATTTTACCCTTCAAGTAAAAGTATGGATAAAATGAATCATACAAGTTAAGCTATCTACCAACACAAGGGTTATAAGTCCAAAAATTGCATAACTTAAGTCATGTTTTGAGGTAAACACTCTAATTGTTTTCTCAAATTATTTTCAATGACTTAGGGAATTAATAGCCTTAAGTGCATGGATTTCTCTCCACACAACATATTAGCCCCTCATTAGTCATCACTCATTATCATTTTTTCAACAATCTATCCTTTTTTTCTCTTTTGCATTTGGGAATTCATAGCCTCACGACTTCACTATCTATATTGGCCCCCATAATCAAGCAAAACATATTTGTTTTCATCAATAACAATCATCTCATTTCTTTCTCTATAACAACAATCACAACAATTGTCCATAAATTTTCCACAATATTTTCTCAATCCTCATCAAAACTCAAAGTCAAGTAAAATTCAATCTAATAATACAATAGTTAGCCAACAACTTTTCCCATATCCTTCACATTATCCATATTTAAACTAGATAAGTCAAATAATATGCAAATACTAATGTATAAACAAGACTAACCGAAATTCTAAAGTCTTAACACATCCTATCTAATAAAACCATTTTAGTGATAAAAATTCACTAAATGAATGACACATCCCACATCTAAAGAATAAAAATAATCACAACCTTGCTAAAGTATCGAAACCAAAAAAAATTTTTGTTTTGCTTTTTATTTTGGAAAATTTTTAGAAAATATATATGGAAATTACTTTCAAAATTAAATTTTCCCCCACACTTAAATTGGACATTGTCCTCAATGGTAAAAAATATGAAAAAGAAAGTAAAGCCAAGAAGACCAAAATAAAAAAAAGAGGAAGAATCAAGAATAGAAAATATCCCATTGCAAATTAATTGCAACATATTTGAATTCATCACAAGGAGGCAGACGGAAAATTGTACCTAAAGGAAAACAAAAGAAACAAAAATAGAAGCATAAATCTATGAAAAGAACAAGAACAACAAAATAAAGGAAAAGAAGAAAAGAAAGAAACCAAAAAGAAATCCTAAGAAAGGTCATGAAAATATAAAAAGAAAAGAAAGCTAAAGAAAAGAAATATATAGGAGTGGGAAAATACTTTGTAATAACCCGCCTTGCGTAAAGCATTTGTGTAGAATAGTCTTGTTTAAAATCAAAATACATATACAAAGAAATTACGGATATATTTTCTTTTCTTTATTGTTAATAATATTATTCATAGTGTTATAATATTGCCATCACAAGTGCTATTATTATTATTACTATTATTTTTGCTAATATCATTATTAGTTTTATTTCATTTCATTTTATCCTATTTTATTTTAGTTTATTTTATTATCATATTTATTATTATCGTATTTTCTTATTATCATTATTTTGGTTTAATGATAATATTATTATTATTATTATTATTATTATCACTTTTATTCTATTATCCATTACTATTATTTTTATACCTATTATTTAATACCAATACCTCTTGGTAATATTAAATTATAGTATTATTATATCCAATATTTATGTTGGAATATTATATTATTCTTACTATTACTATGTATATATATATATGATACCATTAATACCATAAATATCTTAATTATATTATATTATATACAAGGATATTTTTGACGGCCCACAAGAAATAAATAAGGATGGCCCACAAGTACAACAATTTTGACCAAGTTGGACCATCCTTTGACTTCATTTGACCAAGATTAACCATTCTTAGACTTCCTCTAATTAAGCTTAATTAAGTTAAACTAGATTAGGGCAAGTGATCATAAGTAAGCTAAACTAGATTAGGGGAAATTAATCATGATTAAGTATATATTAGTCCTAAGAAATTCTAAGAGTTTCTATAAACTTCTCATAGGTTCTACAACCTTCTAGCATGATCCTTAATTTTCTTGTGAATGTTAGAGAAGTCTAAAGACTTCTAGAAATGCCAACTCACCCTAAATCTTTTACTAAGACCAAAATAAGACCAAGAGGAGCAAGCTATATAAATAGGAGCAAGAGGAGAAGGATTCGGCCAGGAGAGAGGGCTGGGAGAAGAGGAGAAAAATAGAAAAGTGAAGAGAGGAAAGGAAGAAAAAGAAAAAAAAGAGAGACTAAGGGAGGGAGAGATTTCCGGCAGCAAGGGAGCAAGGAGAAGACAACCGGTAGCAAGGAGGAAGAAAAGGAAACCGGCAGTAAGGAGAAAGAAAGGAGAAGGAAAGGAAAAGGAAGGAAAGGAAGGAGTGTTGCAGCTTTGCCTTCATCTTGGAAAGGTAAGAGATCACTTCTCAAAAGCTAAAAGATTGATACTAGAAGTTGGAAGCTATTTGCATATGAATTTGTTGATGTTGAGTAATGAAAGTATTTTGATGTTGTGATGGATGTTGGATTGACCGGTTGGTGTAGTGATGGGTTGAGTATGGTTTTCAGTTCATTTGAGGTGTATTGGAGTGATGGTATGCTGAAATTTTGAAAAGAAAAAGGATGGAAGTAATAAAGAAAACAAGAAAAGCCATTTTTTAAGTAACAACTCACTAGCTTGTGTTGTTTGGAAATATTAAAGGAAATCTGAGTAGATATGACTCAAAATTGTGCATAAATGACTCTAAACATGTCCTAGATTAGTTAGAAAGGATTTGGAACAAGTTGTGTGGAGGTTGTGAGGATTTTGAATGGCTAAGAGATCATGAATAACAAGAAGGGTGAAAGCTGCCAAAAATTTACTGGTTTGGCAAGCTGGGAATAATTTATTTGTTTGAACAAAAGAGAAGTACTGGGCATAAAAACCTTTTATAATGATGATTTTTGTATTTTAAATGAGGTATTGGAGAATTTAAGTGTGGTAGGATATGTTGAAGAAACCATAGAAATAAATTAAAACAAGTTGGGCTTCTAAACTGTAATCTTGAACCTCCAACTCGAAGCAGTAGGTTTAACTGAAAAACTGAACGAAATGGAGAAATTTTTGGATACCCCATACCTGAATTTAATATATAATTGTCCGAGGAGTATTTTGGAAGTAGTTTCACCTCATTTGGACCTGTATTGAAAGAGATATGTACAAAATACTAGAAGATGACAAAACTGAAATTCAAACTCGGAACAGGGGAATTAACTGAAAAACTGTACAAAATGGGATGGAGTTTGCATGTTTCACGACCTGGAATTGATAGAGGGAAGTCTTAGGAATACTATGAAAGTAACCTCACCTTATTTGGACCTATATTGAATAAGTTATGCGAAGAATGGTGGAGGGTGGTAAAGCTGTAAAACCAGGGAAACCATTAAAATCGTTAATTCATTTATTTCTTTAGAGAGATTATAGAAACCTTATTCGAACCATTAAGCATTTGAACCTATTAAGTAATAATATGGAGATATACTAATGGTGTACATGAATCAAGTCGAGGGAACTCCTTTTAGGACTATACGATTGCCACTTCGACTTAATATACAAGGTGAGTCCTATTGATTTCTAAACATTTTTAAAGGCTAGTGTGCTTTGATTTTCTATGAAATGCTATGTTTTATGCCATTTTGGAAATCCTCGAATATGTTTAAGGTTTAAATGAGCAACATTTGCTTTTATGCTATTTCGGACTCGAATAAATTTCATATTCAGCTTGGAAACCTTCCTAGATGTTTAAAACACGAATTTTGTGAATTTAGTCCTTTTCGGATTAAATATTTGGGATTTTTGAAAAATGGTAAATTTTGGAATCGAGTATTTGGAGAATGATCCAAGTATCCTTATTGGAATATTTTATGAAAACTCTTGGAACTCGGGTATTCAGTAAATGACCGAAATATCCTTATTGGAACTTTTGTGAATATTTTTCAAATCGGGTAAGGGTAAAATGACCCGGATACTCTCAAAAAGTCTTTTGGAATCTGGCATGGGTGAAATGACCCGAATACCCTTGGAAAATGACTTTTGTGATCAAGTACGGCCCCAGACAATAAGAAATATTGTGATTTGAATATCCTGCGGGATTGGATGACCATCTGGCCTGATCAGTCAGATAGGGTTGGTGTTGTTGCGTTGAGTACCCAATAGGGACTTTTATCTTTGTACTAGCCTATATTAGAGATAGACGACCCCAAGTAACCTGATCAGTTCTGGGGATTGTCTTACTCCAAACAGGGCGACAGGACATTGTGACGAGTCGTCCCTGGCTAGCCGTTGTGAGCCCGGCAATTGCCTATTGATTATGATTGGTGGGTTGTTCACATGAGATCGAGTGGGGACAGTCGGTGTGTTCAACCCCTTGCCACATCGATGGTGATTGACGTCAGGATTGAGACCCTTAGCTTATGGTGTCAAGTAAAGGATCCCTAAGTGCACGATGAGGTACATTAGTACGCTGCTCACCCTTCCGGCATAACACGGGTGACGTGCTGTAAGGCACAGTCCTTAGCACAAGAGATCGTATTGCCGAAGGCAAAGTTCTTTGAACTTTGCATGCGGGTCGCACTTCTAGGTGGAGAAGAACCCGCATTTATTGAATTAGGGGCCATGTGTTTGGAAATTACTGTTTTTCGAACGGGTATGATAAAATGACCTGAATTTATCAATTACTGATATTTCCCTATTATAAAATTTATTTCAATAAAGAATTTGAAAAAAAAAACGTTTCTCTCTTCTGAGCCAAACACTAGCACACACGGAACTCACTGAGTATACCACTCACACGTATGTTTATCTTTTCTATTTTAGGGATTGGAGCTGAAGACTAATGACGGTACTACCCGGACTTCTTCTCTAGCACTAGATAGCTAATCTTTTGGGGTGACCATTGTACATAGACTATGAGATGGTTTAACTCATTTATTTTGGGAACTATGACAATATACCTATCGTGACTCATATGTTTACATAAATAAAGAGCATGCTTCATATGTTTACTTAAGTTTTGACTTTACCTGTTTACTTTAAGTTTATATCGTTATAAAGATTCCTAGTCTGAGACTTTAGACGGGGCGGCATCCCACACGAGTTTGGCCTACTACGACAAGGTAAAAATGTGGGGTGTTACATACTTAATCCTTATTATTATGATCAGCCTCAACATTGGCCCCAAGGCTACCATTGCCTCATTGAGTGCTAGGAAATCTTTACCTCCACTGCGCCCATTGTTGTTCTTGAGCATGTTACCTTCAAGTAAGGGTTGTCATGGATTCGTGCAGTTGTAGCAATATCTCCATTTGAGTTTCCATGCCAACTCTCAAATGTTGTAATTGCCCTTGCACCTCAGCGTCAAAATTATCCCTAGATTGGGTTTGGGAAATATCGGCACGAGCTCAAGGTGGTGGTGCAGGATGCTCTTCTTCTTCGGGTGGAAGTTCGACTCGTCTCGGGTACTGCACATCAAAAGGTCGTAACCAATGCCTTACCTTTGTACTGTACTGATAACCATAGCCAGTAAGTGTCTGCTCAGTAATTGTATTGTGCTCTATTGTGGTTTCAGTAAGTTCCCCCTCCTAGTCAATGCTAAAGGCTTCAAGAATTTTCATTATTACAAGGGTGAAGACAAAAGCTTTTGTAGAGAGGTGAGAATAGACTACATCCTGCATGGATTGAATGATTAAAGGAGTAAGTAGGAGGGGTAGAGTGTGCATCATCCTATGAAGAATATACAAGTCAATAACACGGGACTCATTGAACCCACTAGCTTTTTGGAGTAACATTGTAAGCAAAGATATAGACTACAGCGCGTAGGTTGACTTCAAGATCATTGTTAGAGTAAAAACCTACTTGCCCTATAGGACCTCTCCTATATAGTCTCAAGGCGGCTCTAGTATCACTTACTTTTCACTCAATATAAGATAATATCTTTTGGTTGTTATGATCTACAGCTAACCAAGGACCTTCATCATTTATACGGAGGATGAAGTAAGTATACTCATCGCAAGCATACTATAGGGAATTAACGAGTATCGATCCTCAAAGAAATAAGTACACACTAATCACTTTTCATTCATTGTCTAACTGATCAAATAAAGTGAAAATATAAAAAAAAATGAAAAATAAAGAAATATATACAACTCAAGGATATAAAAATATGTAATTTTGACAACAATCCTAGAAACACATGACAATGAATCATTTAACAACTATCTTAATTCATCATCATCTTAGCATCATGGAGGAATATAAAGTAAAGTTCAATCGTTTCCCAAGTCATGAATTCACTTATATAGACTCCACTTCTTTCCTAATCTATGGAATCACTGTCTCTTCATTAAATTAGCAGACTTCTCAATCAAACCAACATAACCAAAAGATGCATTAAACAAAATTCCTCATAAACATGAAATTAGTCAACAACCCTATACTCTAGGCAAAATTAACTAGTCTTTGATTACTTAGGTTCTTGGGTCTTAACTTCATTTCCCAAGTCCATTACGAAATAACAAATATGCAATCAATAAAATTAAATCAACTCCTAATGTTATTTCCAAAGTCAATTAGAAGAAAATCTAACTTCATGAATTCTTTCATAATCACGAGCAATCAAATACCAAGAATGATAGAAAATTGATCAAATAGTTAAATTAATACAAAAATCATGAATTCCAAAATATTGTCAAATTACAATAAAAACAATAAGTACATCATTATTCTAGAAAAAAAAAAATAAAGGTCAAAGAAAGAACTTAGAGACAAGCCTCCTCCTTCTTCTTCCTTGAAGACTTTCTTGAACAATGCTCCTTGATGCGTTGAATTTCTCCTTCAATGAGGTTTTTTTTTTTTATTTGATCTTTGGATTCATATTATTGTCTTGTGTTTTTCTTGTTTAAATAAGCTTCCAAGATGCTAATATTTGTCCCCTAAGAGTTCTGAGCAGAGTAGAGATTGGAAAATACCAATACTCTTGGAAATTACCAAATCCGCGCAAAAATTAGAAAGCTCGCCGACATGGACTAGAGTGGAGTCGGTGCTAGCTTGGAGGGTCACAACTGATGTTGGTCGTGCTTTGGTCAGCCCGATCGTGCTTTGGTTTTTTCTCAAAAAATCCCCTGTTTGTCCAAAATGAGGTTGGTGCCAGTTCCGTAGGTCACGACCGGTGCTGGCCATGCATTGATAGCAACAGTTTTGTCATTTTTTCGCTATTTTCTGCAACGAAATTCCAAAACACCTTTCTAAGGGAAAAATATAATATATGAAGAAAAATGCCTAGTTGTTACAACAAATGAATCACAAAACACCATCAAATAACTAGAAAAATATAGATGAATTTTACCCTTATCAGTCCACCCAAAGGGATAAAGCCCCTAGGGTACAAATGGATTTTCAAGAAGAAAATTGACATGGATGGTAAAGTTATTACCTATAAGGTATGCCTGGTCGCAAAAGGTTATCGTCAACAATAAAATATTGACCATGACAAAACTTTTTCACCAATAGTAATGCTAAAATCAATTAAGGTACTCCTAGCACTCGCCACTCATTATGATTGTAAGATTTGAAAAATAGATGTGAAAATTGCTTTCCTTAATGAAAGCCTAACTGAGGAAATGTACAGGACACAACCTGAGAGTTTTACATCAAGGATCACAGTAAGCTGTGTAAAATGCAAAGGACTATTTATGGACTTAAGCAAGCTTTTAGAAGTTGGAACATATGTTTTAATGAAATAATCAAAGAGTTTATTTTTATAGAAAATATGGATGAATCTTGTGTATACAAGAAGGTTAGATAGAGTGAAATTATTTTCCTATTGCTATATGTAGATGACGTATTACTAATAGGAAATGATGTCTCTACTCTTCAATTAGACAAGATCTGGTTATTTAAAAAGTTCTCTATCAAAGACCATAGAGAAGCAACCTATATTCTGGGAATAAGGATCTACAAAGATAGATTAAAGAGGTTGCTTAGTCTTTCACATTCTACATGCATATATAAAATGCTAAAGAGATTTAGCATAGAACAAAGGAATCACGTGAGTAGAATACCGTATACTTCTGTAATTAGCTCTACTATGTACACTATGATATGTACTAGGTATGTTGTATCCTGTGCTTTAAACTTGAAGAGCAAATACTAAATTGATCTTAGGAACGATCAAGGGGTAGCTATTAGGAATATCTTTAAGTACTTAAGAAGGTCTGAAAGATATATTATTGGTATATGGAAAAGGTGACTTACAGGTAAAAAGGTATACTTATGGTAGTTTCCAAATCTAATAATAATGACTACGAGTCACAAATAGGCTGTGTGTTCAATTTGAGCACTATCACACAATACATGCAATCATTGATATGAAAGATGTAATGATAGAGTGAGTTCTCACTGATTAAAACATAGCTAATCCACTTACTAAAATACTATCCCAGGAGAAATATAATAGTCATGTACAATCATTTAGTATTCGATACATGAATGATTAGCTCTTGTGCAAGTGGGAGATTGTTAAAGTTATGTCGTAGAACCAATCTATTTGTACTATGTATTTTGCACATTTATTAATAGAAGAGATTCTTTATTTTTCAGTTTAATTAACTATTCTGCGCATATGTGTATAAAATTATAAGATAAAGTCTCAAGCACATAGTATAGTGTTAAGAAAATTATAATAGAGATCACAATGTGAGGTTCCTACTACACCATGTAGTACTTGTGCTTAAATTATCCCTTGTCATAGTATTAATGAGATAGGACATCATTAATGCGCAAAGACTAGCATGTGTTATATTTGTTGATTTGGTCAAGCAATGGTTCTCACATATGTAATTATTGTGATACTCAAAGTTAACATGTGGATGCTTGTTACTTGAGCAATTTCATTGGATGACCTAGCTTTGAGATAATCACATAGATAACTTTTTACTGCCAATGATAGAATCTCGTTATAGCAAATATGCAAGTATCCTTAGACTTGAGATTTCTAAGGTACTTTGTTTATTAAGTGTTATACTTTGATTCTAATATTCGGAGTCTTATTGGAATCACCTGTAGAATGGATATTGGGTATAACATAAAGTAAACAAAAGCACTTGAGAGGGTCAATAAAGGATTCATTACTTTTAATAGCAGGGGCATATATCTCACGACCACTTGTTCAGAATCATTACTCAAGAAGTCCTTAGCCAAGGCAACTATGTGTTAGAAATAGTTCCAAATATATACATGTTGTGTAATAGATTCCTAGATCAAATGCTAAAAAATTTGGATTAAAATTAATTATATTCTAGTTGGAGATGACACTAGTTCTAATATTTAGAATAGTGTAAGGAGTTTATTGCATTGATATTTTGCTATTGAAAGGTTCATGTCAAGTCACTTAACTTTTTGGACTTTTGGGTAGTCATGATGCATTACTAGATGCCGCTTATGATATGCTAAATAAGAATTTATTAATTCGAGAATTAATAAATTAATACTAATTAGAATTGATGAGTTAATTCTAAATATTAAGGATTATTAATTTTATAGTGATTAGGATTAATTCATATTTTGCTACCAATAGACTGAAAAATCTAGTAGGTCACACCCAATATAGGAATTGGAGCTCAATATATTATATGATAATATTACGGGGTTAATGCATGAGAAGAAATAATTTTTATGGGATAATTATAAAGTGTTGTAATTATTTGAGGTTAAACTGCAATTACTAAATCCTTTTTAGGTGAATTATAAATTTGTTAAAATTCCAAGGCTGACTACAATTTCTAAATCCTAAAAGCCCATAATTAAAAAAACCAAATTATTGTTTCCTAAAAGAATTAGAAAATAAAATCTATATGCTTTGTATGTCTCCTTGGAAGTATAATGCGATGGAGACTTTGTAAAAAAAAAAAAAAAAAAAAAAGAAAAAAAAAGAGAAATTGTTCTCTATTGTGGTCACGCGAAAAACATATAGAAAATTTTCCTTTTCATTCTTCTTTGAACAAAATAAATCCCTAGCAACTAATAAATTTTTCTAGCAGAAAATTTTAGTGGTTCCTGAATTCATCATTGTGTGGAAGAATATTATAGTAATTCCCATACTTGGAATTCGTTGGTTCATGCTTGAACAAATTTGCAAAAGGGTTCTGTGTGTGTGAAGAAAAAATTTTAAAAGTTATGTTTTCAGGATAACAAAATTTTCTTCCCTTTCTTGACCCATTTAGTTATATGCAAGTGATTCCTTTGTGTGGGATTTGTTATAATTTTTGTTGTGTATATTGTTTTTGCATGATCGAAATCTAACACCTACAAGGCTAATATGTCCACTCAAAATTTTGGTGTTATGTGTAAAGCAAACACTATGAGCTTTGCTCGCCTGAGAGATAGGAATGCTATAGCGGCTGGTGTTAATTAATACGGAGTACTTACTAATATTTTATGGATTCAATATAGTAACCAACTAAAATTTCTAGTATTCAAATATGATTAGATCGATGTACACTGGTGTTATAGTTGATGACTTCAAGTTCACATTTGTAAATCTTGACTATTTATTGTACTGGGAAAATAGAGAGATGGATCAGTCATTCATTCTAGCAAATTAATCAAAATAAGTTTGATATTCTCATTGTCCCAAATAAAGAAAATGGCAAGTAGTAATACCAATGATAAGAAGATATAACTATGATGTGTATTCAAGGGACTATGATCTAGAAACCTTTCTGGCACAACAGTTAGATTCTTGTTCTATTTCCCGCGAAGTAGATGCTGGATTGGTTTAGAATGGTATTTCAATGGAAGAAGTGGATTTAGTTGGAAGAAAAACATAATTGAGAATCTAAATATAGTTAATTACTTTCCTATTTACTAAATATGCTAGATATGTCAAAAAAATTTTATTTTTATATGTGTTGTATAATTAATACATTTCCCTATTTTTATTATATTTATGCATCATTTTACGTGAACGTTTGAAAGCAAATAAATAAGATACAGTAATTCATGTTTCTCCTTTATGCTTTGCAAATGGTATACAAATGTCCTCGACATGTATCAAGGCATGATATCATAGCGGTGTTAGGGTCAGGGGCTAGTTCCTCAAGATATTTGAGACACAGCTAGCAGTACGTCTGATATGAGCTTCGGTGATTTTTCTTAATTAACAACATGTGGCTTAATGAAATAAAACCCAGCACTTGCAAGGGAGCCAAAATAGATAAGACTTGGTGATTTGAAGAGGGAAAAAGGAGTTACCTTACTAGAATCTAATAACCTTAAAAGATTAAAGCTTCAAATACTTTTAGACTAGTAGTGAAGATCTACTATAGATTCAACCTAATACTCTTGAGACAACAAAGGACTTCAAGGATAAGACATTAGAATACTATAGTCACCTAATTTAGAATCCAAGACAAACCTTAGAAAATAAAAGCTTCTAAGATCGAATCAATAGAAAACAAATTACATTATCCAAAGGATTTTACAGACTCTACAAATGGATCCAAGACAAACTAATGGGGGCTAAATTCATCAATAATTTCCTAGTTATTTGAGGATGTTTGCTAATACATTTGATGTAATAACTAGTCATATTCCTTCATATTTGATATTTTACCATTGGAAAGGTGTTTTGGTATTTTATTACAGAAAAAGGGAAAATGCCAAAAAAACTCGTTGCCGAGTAGTGCCCGGCCGGCGTCGGTTGTGACGATCTGGAATAGGAGAATTGGCTGAAGAAAATAGAGCATGTCGAGATAGTGCACAGCCGTGTTGAGCCATGATGGTGGGTTTTCTTGTTTTGCGCAGATTTTGGAATTTCCTAAGGGTTTTGTTATTTTCCAACTTCTACTCGGCTTAGAACTCATAGGGAATGAATTTTGGCCTCTTAGGAACCTATTTAAACAAGAAAAACACAAGAAAAACATATGAATTCAAGGATCAAAGCTTCTAATCCTTCACAAAAAGAGGAGAATCATCAACCAAATGGCATTATTCAAGAACATCTTCAAGGATAAGAAGAAAGGTATGTCTATGAGTTCTTTTTTTTTGCCTTCGTTTTCTTTTTTTAGAATAATGATATGAATAATGTTTTCATTGTAATTTGACATTGTTTTTGGATTCAATATTTCTTCAATTAATTTAGTCTTTTGATCAATTAATTATTTTTCTTGGGATTTGATTACTTATTTTTACTACAGAATTGATTGATTGATTCCTACTGTTAACTTGATTGAAAAAGAGGTTGATAATGGTTTCAATTTAATTATTTTCACATTTGTTAACTCTTAACTTACTTGAAAAAGATGTTAATTGTCAAGAACTTGGGTAATCAAAGAGTGGTTGATGATTGCTAGAATATGGATTACTTGATTGATTTCATTTTTTAAATTATCTAGAATATAGGGATTTATATGAGGATTAATTTTTAATGCAACTTTTGGGTAAATTGGTTGAGACAGAATATGTTCACTAATTTAAATAGAAAATAGTGATTTTATAGATTGCACACAAAGTGAGTCTATTTTAAATCCTTCATGATACCAAGATAACATTTGATTATGATATTTGCTAAGTAATTCATTGTCATGTTTTTAAGAGTATTTGTCTAAATTGCATATTCTTTCACCCTTGAGTTGTATATATATATTTTTAATTTTCTTTTTATCATTTTATCACTTTATTTGGTTGGTTAAATAATGAATGAAAGGTAACTAATAGTAGTTATTCCTTATGGATCGATACTCGTTAATTCCCTATACTATACTTGCAATGAGTATACTTCTCATATATGTAATTTAGGGATTAATATTTTAATTAAAACTTGGCTAGGGATGGATTTAAATTAAAATAATTTTTATACACCTAAATCATACGCATCAAATTTTTGGCACCGTTGTCGAGGAACAATATCATGAAAGCTTGGATTTCATTGATTTAACATTATTTATATGTCTGTATGTAAATATGTATATATGTTCTTTGTGTAACTCAGTGCTATATCTTGTTATCTGTATACATGTACCTTAACTAATTAACTTTATTCAATATTGTAATATGCCTGTATGACACTAACAAGCTACCACATGCAGGTAACATGGCTAATTAGAATATAGGGTAGTGCCCTGATACTTCTCAAAATATGATACCTCGGCTATTAGACTCAACTACCTTAGAAGGGGTGTTAGAAAAATTTGCCATCTGTGTGACCAAAAGATTTCATGAAATAGATGACACGCTGGACAAATTTGAGAAAATGATTTAAAACATGGAGAGGCAAATTTGGGTTTTAATGGATTTAGTCTTAAAATCACAAGAAAGGTCACCATTGGGGTTGGAAATGCAAGAAGATTCAACTGTCCGTACATCACATAGCAGTATAGAGCTACCTTATTCTAACACAAAACCGACACTAGCTTAAAGCGCCATCCCCTCTTTGTTCACCACTTGAAAAGTGAGCTAAAGATCTAGGTTTTCAACAACCAGTCCCTTACCCCACTCGAACACAAAAAGCGACAAAAGATGAACAATTTGATAAGTTTTTAAAAGTTTGATGCGTAAATTTTAGGTGTATAAAAATTAATAAATCAAAATCCACCCCTTAGTCAAGTTTTAATTAAAACAATAATCTCTAAATACACATAGCATAGGGAATTAAAGAGTATCGATCCTCAAAGAAACAAGAACACACTGATCAGTTTTCATTCATTATTTAACTAACCAAATAAAGTGAGAGAATAAGAAAAAGAAAAATAAAAAAATATATACAACTCAAGGATGTGAAAATATGAAATTTAGACAAAAAGGTTTTGAAAACATGATAATAAATCACTTAGCTAATATCACAATCAATTATTATCTTGGTCTCATGAAGGACTTAATATAGACCCACTTCGTTTGCAATCCAGAATCACTATCTTCTTGTTAAATTAGTGAACATATTTTGTCTCAATCAATTTACCCAAAAGATGCATTAAAATCAATCCTTATATAAACCCCTATATTCTAGGCGACTTAAAACATGAAATTAGTTAATGAATCCATATTCTAGTAATCATCAACTAACCTTTGATTACTTATGTTCTTAACAACTAACCCCTTTTTTAGGCAATTTAAGAGATAACAAGTATGAAATTAATTAATTGACGCCATTACCAGCCTCTTTTTCAAGCAAGTTAATAACAAAAACCAATCAACCAATTTTGTAAGTAAAATAAGTAATCAAATACCAAGAACAATAACTAATTGATTAAAAGAGTAAATTACTTAATAATTCCTGAATCCCAAAACATAAATGTCAAATTACAATAGAACCATTAAGTATATAATTGTTTAAGAAAAAGAAAACAAAGGTAAAAGAAAGCACTCATAGACAAGCCTCCTTCTTCTCATTTGAAGACTCTCTTGAGCAACCCTCCTTGTTTTGTGAATCTCTCCTCTTTTGAATGAGTAGAATTTTTTTTATCTTAGATTCAATCTCAATCTCTTGTGTTTTCTCTTGGTTTTATAGGCTTCTTTGATACCAAATTCGTTGATTGAGGAGTCTTAGCTGAGTAGGAATTGGAAAATATTGAAATCTTTGTGAAATTACTAAATTTGTGCACAGGATTTCCATGCTCCAGAGCGGACTTGGCTCCGTATCCCTTCGACCCACCATTAAGACTAGCACGTGTTAGACTTCTTGATTTCATCAGGAAGTGGTTCTCACATCTGTGATTATTGTGATACTCAAAGTTGACACGTAGATGCTTGTTAATAGAACAAGTACATTGGATAACCTAGCTATGAGATAATCACATGGATGACTATTTAGTGCCAGTGATGGAATCTCGCTATAGCAAACATGTAAGTATTCTTAGGCTTGAAATCTCCAAGATACTTTGTTTGCTGAGTATTGTACTTTGATTTCAATCTTTAGAGTGAGATTGATGGTCGCTTATGGGGTGGATATTGGGTACAATGTGAGGTAAACGAAAGTAGTTGAGAGGGTTAATAAAGGATTCACCACTCCCAATAGTAAGGGCGAATATCTCATGGCTACATGTTGGAATTACTACTCGTGAAATCCTTAGCCAAGGTGATTGTGTATTGGAAACAATTCCAATTAATACAGTGTAGAGTAGTGGATTCTTGGTACAACTGCTATTATATTTGGGCCAAAATTAATTTATATTCTGGAGGGAGTTGGCACTAATTTCGTACTCCAAACCGAATGAGATATTATATGGTGAAAGGAATTTATTGCATTGTACTGTGTTATTGAAGGGTTCATGTCAAACCACGTGACTTCCTGAACTTTTGAGTGGTTATGATGTGTTGCTAGGTACCGCTCATGATATGCTTAATATAGATTTATTAATTAGAGAATTAGTAAATCAATCCTTATTAAAATTAATAAGTTAATTCTAAAATCATTAAGGATTATTAATCCTAAAGACATTTAAATTAATTCATATTTCGCTACCAATTGACAAGGAAACCTAATAGGTCACATATAATAGAGAATTGAGTGCTGATGTTGTTATTTGATAACATTACTAGGTTGATTGTGAAAAGAAGAAGTAGTTGCGGTCAAATTATAATTAGTTATAATTTGTGGGCTATAGTGTAATTAATAAAAAATAATATTAACAATTGTTAATTAAGAATTCATGATTGCTATGGATTCTGATAATCGAAATAACGAATGAAATATATATATACACTTCGTGGGTTAAGGATTTTGGGAAATTACATAGGTTTTTCCTCTTTGGAAAATAGAGAGTCCTTTTTCTTGAGCATAATTCTCAACAAAATATACCCTAGCCGCCAAGTTTTCGCTAGCACAAAAAAATCCTAGCGTGTTATTGAGCATAATTCTTGTGTGGATTTCTATTAGAGAAATCTCTAACCTTGAGATTTAGTGACATGGAAGGAATGAAGGAGAAAATATGTGCATGGAGTCTTTTGGATCACACCATGAACAAAGAAGGAAAATTTTCAATTCTAGAGGCTTTCACATGACGTAATGTCTTCACCCATTTCAAATCCTATTTCAACTTGTATTTGAATGACACGAATTCCCAACAGTGGTATTAGAACAAGGTTTATGCGTTAATGCGGTTGTATTTTGGCTGTGGAAATAGTTTCATTATTTACCTCTGTGTTCTCTATGGAAATCATTTTCACGAGAGTTGTTTATGAAAAAAATAATAATGGATTCTATGGGCTGTGGTTGCATGAACATATTTCTGTAAAAGTTAATGACAAGAATTAAAGAGTTAATTCTTGTGTTATTTCTTGCAGAGAAGAAAAATATGTTTTTTGGGTGTTTGTTTCTGTAACTGGGAAAAGGGAATGGTTTCTTGAGACTGTCATTTTTCCTTTGAACAAATTTTGATTTGTTCTTGTTTTGATTTACTAAGAATGTCTAATCTGGTTATAAAACAGAAATGAAAAAAAATTGGAATCAATCAGAGAATAATTCTCTGATATTGTCACAGAAAACTTGAAGTTTCTTCTAGAAATCATTTTTGGAAGACGAAGAAGAAAAAGGAAAAAAATTCTTTTTTTCCCCAAGCTGTGGCCCACTAGAAGCCATGCTATGGCTTGAGGCACAAAAATCCCCAAGCCGCGGCTTGCATAGGCCATTGTCCCTCACAGGGGTCTTCCTCAAATGATCATGTGAAACCCCAGTCAAAACCAACCTTAGAGTAAGGGGTTTGGGATGCATATCATATTTTATTACATGTTTAAATATATTTGTATATGATTTTATGTGCATTGAATTTGTGTTTATAGTCTAGGGGGCTTGATTATGATTATTGAGTGAGAATGGCAAAATGATAATTTTTGCTTGAGGTGGAAAAAGGGAGATAACTTGAGGATTGAATAGGAAAATATTTTTAGGGGGAAAATAAGAATAAGAGTTATTGTGGTTTAGTGGTTAGAGCCTTAGAATTAATTCTTGAGGTCTTGGGTTCAAATTCCATCATAGGAGCTTTAACTTGGTTAAATTTTATTTTTGCGTGGGAAGTATCATTTTCGGCCTTATGTGTTGGGAGTAGGGTAGAGATGTTGTCCTAAGAGAGACGTGATAGGAATATCCAAATCCTACTCCTTTGCTCTACACAAAATTCCTAAAGGGAATTCATTTCCTCTTGATCCTTAATTTTTTCCTATTTCTCAACTCATTAGTTTGATCAAATTGATCTAGCCATTTTCTTTCCAAAAATTCCAGCAAGGTGCTGTGTCTTTGAAGGTTCAAAATGTCTTAGTAAAAGACATCTTATGGACCGAAGCAATGGAAGAGGGGGAAGGATTTCAAGTGAATTAAATTCCTTTAGTGAACTTTCTAAAAATTCCCTCTAGCTAGGTTCATCTTCCTTCTTGGAATGAACTGGAATTTTCCAGCTTCTTGTGCCTTCAAGGTATCGAAATTCTTAGCCATTATTCCCTCCCAAATGCTGCCAGAAAATGGCCTTGTGGATCAGCTTGCAACCTGAATTTTTCTGGCCATTTTCGGACTGCACAAAGATGGTGCAAAACCAGGAAAATTCCTGGGCAAATTCGTAGCTTTGGAGGTCCAAAACTAAGTTGTTTTCTTTCAGTTTTTGCTCAGCACCTTAGCCACATTTTTCCTCCCTAAAGAATGATGGAAACCAGACTTGAAAGACCCCTGAAACCTCCTTCAAACTCTCTACAAGCTGGCTGGAAAATGGCAGTTGAAAACTGCCCAGAAATTCCAGCCTTGTGAAAATTCTGTGCAGTAATTTTCCAGCTTTGTTTCCTAATTCTACCCTAGCCGAAACTCCATCATTCTTCTGCACAAACCATCCTTAAACCTCCATTAACTGAACTCCACTGTCCTTCCCAAACTTCTGCACAAAAATCCAGTCATGGCTCCCCAAAAGACTTCCAAAAAAAATTTTGCAATCATGCCTTGATTTGGATACCGAAATTCCAGCCACCATGATTTAACAACTTTTCATAAAATATACTTCAAACTATCAGACCTTCCGTTCACCATTACACTCCTTATTTTCAGCCACCCTTAGCCTCCCTCAACCAGCATTCCTCTAGCCGAAACACTACCCAACAATTCGGCCATGGTAGACTTCCAAAAGCTCTCCAATAATCAAATATATTCTTGAATATTTAGTTTCCAAATTTGCTTCCTAAAAATATTCTTCAAGGATTTCAACAACTAGCCTTTCCTTTTCCCTTCCAAACCAGAGAATCATCTTCCTAAACCCTACAACCAATTCAGCCAGCCCTAATCCTCCAGAATTTTGGCAGCTGCAAATCAAAACCTCTCAATTCCTTTCAACCTTCAAGAACACATAGCACACCAAGAACACCTACTCATTCCTTTCACCTAATACCTCTCCAAATCACTTCAAACCACTGCTAAAAAACTCCAGAATTCATCTACTCATTGTCGTGAGTCCATCCACACCATTCTTAACATCAAACTCCAAAATCCAACTTGCTAGTTTGGATAAAAAAGCCAGAAATTTTTGAGAAGGCTCAAGAACACCTTCAAGGTAGGTTTGTTCTAACAACTTCATCTTCTCCAATCTTGATCTTTAATGAATATATCTATGAATACACATACTAATGGACTCTCTCTCTCTCTCTCTCCCTCTTGGCCGAATGACTTCTTCACCAATGGCCATGCTTTCTTCATCTTCCTTGGACGAATTTAGACCTCTAGGAGTTGAGATCCATTCGAAACTCCTTTAAGGAATTCATCAATCAAGTAAGCCATTTTAACCCTTCTTTTAAATTCTAGATTCATGTCTCTAGGATGATGTTGATAGAAGATGGATTGCGGATAAGGTTTGAGTCTATATTGTTGAGGTTGAAGCATGAATGTATGTATGAATATGAAGGAGATGGGATTTATGCATGGATGGATTATCTTGGTTGATTGTATGATGATGTAAGGTTCAATGCATGTCTCCATGTCATAGGTAGTATTTGTGATCAAGTATGCTAGAGATTATGTCACCTTTGGTGAATAGGATTTATATTCTTGTGTGATTATTAAAGCCATGGTTATATTTATGCTAGAAAAGGTTAGATCATGTCTTGATATCGTTAGATCTATGCTTATATGCATGATTTGGATGATTTAATGAATTGAAAGATTGTAAATGTTCATGATTGTGGTTAGCAATAGAACTATGGTCATGATCTAGTTGTCCCTAAGCTAATTTTATTTCTTCAATAAAATATTTAATATTATGATTTTTGACTAGTAATTTCGAAAACCCTAGGAGGAGTAGATTTGGAATATTATATATATATATATATATAATAAGGATATTTTAGTCAAATAAATAATAGCTTTTGCTAGGAAAATAATATATATATATATATTATTTAAAATAATGAAATCAATTAAAGTCTATTTTAGGAATAATTAGAGTTAGTAAAATATTTATTGTTAAAAATTTAATTATTATCTTTTAATCAAAGCCCATTAAAGAATTATTTATTATTTTTCAAGTAAGATTCATTAAATTTATTTTCAACTAATTTTAGTTATCAATTAATTTCTAACAACTAAATTATTAATAAATCATTATTTTACCTAATACCACCTAGGACTCTTCATCAGATAAACTCTAAATTTTTCTTAGCAAGATTTAAACCTTCAACTTATCAGTTCTTATTTCCCAAAACACTAATTATTTTAAATATTAAATTAGCCCTGGCTTATAAACCTTTTCATTTATTATTTGGACTTAAACCTTGCGACACTAGGATTATGGTAATAGTGAGTTGGGTCAGTTTTAAATTGAGGAAGCAGATTTTGGCTTGAGTTTGACTGTGGTTTGCATTTACTTCATGCGGGGTTAGGTCAGCTGTTGGAGACCTTTTGTTGTGAGCAAGAATCAAGTATGCTCCTGCATAAAACCTGTTTGATGGAAAATGATTTTTTTTTATGGCAAGCCAAATGTAGAGTGCATGGTCACTCATTTCTGTAAAGGCAATTGAGGATTATTTCCATTCTCATTTCAGACAAATAAATTATTTGCAAATCAAGGGGCGGTTTTACTCAAAACCTAAAACTCTTTCTAAAACCAGTTTTGCCCCAAACTTTGGAAAACCTTAAATGCCATTTTCAAGTAAAACTATGTTTTGTTCATTTTCCCCAAGTGGGATACGTTACGTTGAGTACTCAATAAGGGAAGGCTAGTAGTACTAGTTTTGAAGAGCAAGAGTGAGTCTTCTAGCAGGAGGCCACCTCCAGAAGATAAGCTCAACTTAGAGAAACGTTAGTACTACTTAGTCATGCTAGTCCGAGCTAGCAGTTTTTATTTCAGTCAAGTGATTGTGTTATGCCAGAATGGACACCCGATTGTTGTTTGGGTATAGAGAAGGAGGAGTATCTTGCCCGGTAGGCCGATCACCTACCTTTTGTCAGTCTGCACAAAGTGTGGCATTCTGACCGACAGTATGCACAAAGTGTGGCATACTGACCATGTGGGCATAGGGCCCAATATGTGGTAACCCATGACCACCCTTTTTGAGTGGTTGATTTTATTGTACCTGTATGGTTTGAAAGCTAAAACGTCACTCTTGTTTTTGAACATCATTCATTGCTTGCCAGTATTTCTTTTGTCAGTCTGCACAAAGTGTGGCATTCTAACCGTTGTATGGTTATGGGGCCCAACGTGTGGTAACCCATGACCACCTTTTTGAGTGGTTGATTTTATTGTGCACTTGTATGGTTTAAAAAAAAGGAAAACACCACTCTTGCTTTTTGACTAATGTTTATTGCTTGCCAATATTTCTCTTATAAAGATTTCACACTTTGCATCCACGAACTGTTTTCACTGAACACTCAAAGCACACACGAACTTACTGTGATTTCTGTCTCATCACCTTTTTACCATGATTTCAGGTCGATGCTGCTGTGGGGATGAGTAGCTAGTGTTATCTGCCTTGGAAGAGAATATTGTCTTTTATTTTTATGTATTGCTTTAGGGAGTCGAGAGTGGATGATTTTATTTATGGATTTGTTTTTCTTTTGGGAATTCTTGGATTTGTTCTGGGGTTGTAATAAATTTTAAGTTAAATTATAATTTTTATTCTACTAGTTTATTTGTGTGACCTAGTTATAAAGACCCCCTGTCCTTTGGACGGGGCGATATCCCTAGCGCTGGCGGGCCTAGGTAGCGGGGTGTTACAGATCATGGAGAGGATGTTAGGATGAAACTTTGTCTTTTGTGGTTTTTATATATAATTTTTTTTTACTCCATTTAGGTTACTTTTCCTGGTGGCCCACGAAGTGTTTTTCTCTTTTTCCACTTGCGTCCAAATCTTCCCAAGATTCATATTTTGGGACTAACCAATATTAATTTCTAAAATATTATCTAAAATATTCATTTTAGATTATATGTTATTATTTAATTCCTAAAATATGGTTTTAGCAATTAATAAATTATCTAAAACATTGATTTTAGAATTTATCCTAATTAAATTTCTACAATTAGATTTTAGAAATTAAATCTAAAATTTTGATTTTAGAATTTATCTTAATTTAATGTCTCGAATTGATTTTAAAAATTAAATCTAAATTTGTTTTATTTTTCCAAAATAGAGATTTTGGAATAATAAAAATTATATGTTTAATTTTTGTTTAAGCATAATTAATGGCATGGTAGATGGTTATAGACTAAAACCAAATTATATCTGTTCATGTATTTTTTTACAGTTTTGGTTTTTAGTAAATAGGACTTGTGAGTCCCACCTTCTCTAAAATTCTTTCATAATTCTCTTATCATCTAACTCTCTTGAATGTAACTTGAGGTTTCTCTATTTAGAAAATTTATGTAATTAGATTACATAGGTTAGATAGGGATATAATTATTTTAATTTTGGATATGGTGACCTAAATAAGGTGAGAAGTTAAGACTTCTACTTAAAACATGCACGAACACATTGGGTTAACCATGTTAATTTCCTTTTGGCTTGAGGAAATTAATTTAGGAAAAGCCTATAACCATACTGCATAATCGGTTTATTACCATGATTATAATTTATGTGATTTATTGATATATTTATATATGTCATTTGATAAAATCACTGAAAGGATTAAATCCCTTAATTAATATTAAACCTAATTCCTTCTGTCAATATAGTAACAACGAGAGTAAATTTTTTAGAACAGGTTGTTGGGCAAACCTAAGCCTACTCGACATCGGACATGTTCAAGCTATAGAAATAAATTCTTACAGAATCAAATTCCTGATTAATAGGTCAGGCTTAACTAAATTATTTATCCCAGTTGGGCTAACTCAAGGATAAAAAATTTAGAGGAAATATTTGGGTAGCCCAAAAGACTTTAATATTAAATGATGTTAATCACCTAATGATCTGGTAATTACATACGATATAATTGGTATTGTATATTTTGTTGGAATATATGTCCTCATAGACTGGGTTTCTAATATAATTTTGACTTGCATTAATAAAAGTATTTTTCTCAGAATTTATTTGTGGAATCTTCTTTATATTTGTACACGATTTTATTAGAAAAACCCCATTGTGTTTAAGTAAATGGTTAATATGAATGGAGGTCTTTCACAGTAAGGTGTGAACTATGGGATACTTAACACACAAATTGTTGTTCTTAACTGGTTGATGAGAATGGGAATCTCATCACGACAAGGTTATTGTGTTAGGACTTCTAAATAGGGAATGGCTTACCTTTAGGCAATGAGTAGTCTACTTATTTTATAACACATGTGAATTTTAAATACGTAGAATAGGACTTGTACTAGTGCTTTTTAAAAGTATTATGTGATAGAAACCTAAACTATTACTGTTGCAGTGTGGACTTGTATTCTTCAGCTTGAGTATAAGTTGGTGATCTAACGTAGCTGGAAGCGTATACTTTGATATACTATAGTTGAGATTGTTGAAAATGATCAATATACTTGTATGTTGGGTATATGTGATTAGTTAGACATGACAGGCATGTGCGAGATAGTGTCTACACTATATCGCCCAAGTAGTTGTCCGAATGATCTCATTATCCAGGGTCCTATAGAACATGACTTGGATATTGGCTTTAGGGTTGCTCCATTGGAAAGAGAAAATATTCCAAGAAGTTGTGAATCATTGGACTAGAAGCCTAAGGATGGTAGATGTCTTTTAGAGAGGTGTTAGTTCACTCTTTCATCTCTAAATGCACAATGATATGTAGAGGGGTATTTTAGTCATTTTACCTATGGGTCGAAGACATAGCTAATGCACCATGGTCCATGGGCTCAATATTTCTTTATGGTGATATTAGGAAATACTTAAAATGCAAAATACACGTATTTATATAGCAAAGGTATTTTTTTTCATTTTAATAGCCAAGACGATGTGTCTTTTTTGGTCCTCAGAATAGCCCATAAGTCCTAATTATTTTAGGTCATGGAAATAATCACAATAAAAATGATTTTATTTTATTCAGGTAGTCTAATTTATTTTTTTGGACTGGAATAAAATAAAGGAATGAGAGAATTTAAATTTATTATGTAGTTTAATTGGTTAATTAATTATTCATGGCCTAAGCCCAGATTGAATAATTAGGAAAATTAACATGGGCTTAAACTAGTTAATAACAGGTTTAAATAAATATTTTAGTTTATTTAGGCCCATTAATTATTTATTGATTTATTTTTATAGGCCTAGGAAATAAATAATTAATGGTTACTATTTTTGGGCTCATTGGGTCCAAGGAAAATAATAAATTATTTTGGCCAATTGCCTGGACTAAAGGATTATTTTTACTCACAGTATAGAAGAGTTAAGGATTACCTCCGAATGTTTTGAAATATTAAACATTGGTGTTTTAGTTATCTGGTAACATAAATGGGGGTCGTGGAGTTTAGTTCTTCACATAAACTCACGACATAGAAAAAAAATAGTGTTTTTCCTTTGGTCTCTCTCATTTTCTCTTCTTCCTCTTTCATCTTCTTATTTTTGCTAACTAATAGCAAAGGATTAAGAAGGACCATTCCTCGCCTAGGTTGTTTCGCCAACATAGATTAGGCGGAGGAATATTCTGAGAAGTGAAAAGCTTCGCATACAAGCTAAAGAGAATTTGAAGGATCGCTGGTTTTTCTCCGGAATTATCCTTGAGACAAGTAGCCACTACAGTGGTTAGGACCTCGTCTTCCAAGCCAAACAGACCAAGGACACACAAAGGTATTATTTTTCACCTTCTGCTGTGTCGTGTCTTTGCTTTCCTAGGCATATTTAATTGCGTGCATGGCATCTTCTATATTCATTGCGTTCAAGTGGTATCAAAGCATGATGCTTTGAATGGCTTAGGATTGGTGCTTGCTAGTTAATAAAATTGGCAAGACTAATGTGATTAATATGATAAGATCCTTTGTTGTTTTGGTATGGGTAGATGCGTCGTAAACCTCGCAGTTGAGCCATAGGATCTCTGTACAATTTTCTTTTACTGCCTTGTTTAGCCTTTGTTTAAACCTAATTTGAAAGCATATAGGCGGATGCCATGTTTTTTGTTGAAAAAATGTAACAAGAACTGCCTTGAGTTGATCACGAATGAAGTTGTAGTGAAGTCTAGAGAAAAATTGCGGCAAAATCAGTGAAAGAAAAATTTTTTGGAAGAAGAAGGTGAGCCGAGCTGCAAGCCCAGCCCAGCCGCAGCTGGGTGTGTCTAGAGCCACGGTCGCCCAGGCCAGCCATGGCTTGAAGCTGCAGTTGGGCCTGAGCATTGCTCGGCTCGGCCGCGTGCGAGGCATGCATCCTCGTGGATGTAGTAGCTTCCTCATGGAAGTTGTTGCATGGTCAGGATGCTTGCCCATTTAGCTTGCGGGAGGACCATGGTCCATGGGTCTTCCTATGGGCTATGATCTAGTGTGATGGATGTACTGGACTAAAGGAAAAAAAAAATTTTCTTTTCTTTTTTTCTTTTTTTTTGTTTTTGGTCCCATACCAGGAAAAGTTATTTTTGCTGCAATAGTTAATATTCTTTGAATATTTTACATGAAAAATAATAGTAAAGGTTATTAGAATTAAACAAGACCATTAATTAATTTAATTAACATGTTTAATTTTTTTTATTTGGGCACGTAGGAATATAAATAGTAAAGCATGAAAACGTTTATAGTTTTCCAACATGCTAATTATTTTAAGTCCTATGTGCATGTTTTTTCAAAGACCAAAGTCTTTGGGAAATTTTATTCTAGAAGGAAAAATATTTTTCTTTAATTAAATGGTTATTTTAACTTAAATAAAAACTAATCATTGGTTATTTTCTTAAAGGTTGTTTATCCTTAACATAGAAAACATTTTGGATTTAGAAATTTTTGTAAGTTAAAATGGAAAGCCATTTTAATTCATTTTTGCAAAGGGAAAAATATTTTTTGTCAAATAAAACCTTAAGATCAATATCTCTACGGCATCTGTATCTTGTTGGTGTCAATGACTCCTAAGCTGCACAAGCAGCACAAGGATATGGATGCTCAATCGATAATTCTCCATCATCGAGATCTGTTCGACGCCTAAGCTAGAACAGCGAGATATGAGATCTTAAAGCAATTGTTCTATTGTTAAATAGCTGAGGGTGCTTCTGTGGCCACTTATGGGCTGAAGATGCTGGCTTTGATTGAGAAGCTGGGATCTCTTGGGTTCATGATGGACCATGAATTAAGTGTTAACTTAATTCTACAATCTTTACATAATAATTTTTTACAATTTATGATTAACTATCAGATGACCAAGATTGAGTCCCCCATTCCTGAGTTGATCAATCTTCTCAAGAGTGCAGAGTCCTTTATGAAGAAGGATTCCAATGCGATCTTGGTGGTAAAATCTTCTTCTTCTAAGAAGAAAGTTCAAAGGAAAAAGAAGAATGCTCCCACTAAGCCTAAAGGTGGTGTGAAGAAGAAGGATTTAGCCACCAAATGCCCATGCCATCATTGTGGCAAAATAGGCAACTAGAGGCACAACTACAAAGCCTACTTAGAGACCATCAAGGTAAAGAAACAGAAGGAGAAGCTTGCAGGTAGTTCTACTTCTACTCCTAGTATATTAATGATTGAGGTAAATACTGTATTTAGAAATGAGATATGGTATTGGATACCGGATATGGATCTCATTTGTACAATAACTTGCAAGCACTAAAGGGTAGTAGAAGGCTAGAGAAAGGTGACATGGACCTGCGTACTGCAAATAGAGTAAAGGTTACTGTACTTGCTGTGAGGACATACGAGCTGAACCTGCCTTCAGGATTAGTTTCAGAACTACAAAACTGTTATTTTGTACCAGTTTTAATGAAAAACATAATCTTAGTTGCGTGCTTAGATGCATATGGATTTCATTTGATATTTAAGAGTAAATGTTGTTCTTTTTCATTGAATGATATTCATTATAGTTCTGTAACCTTGGTTAATGGTTTATATGTTCTAGATATAGGTAATCCAATTCTTAATATAAATAATACGAAACTAAAGATTGATAACCTAAACACCTCTTACTTATGGCATTGCTGTTTAGGCCATGTAAACGAGAATCGTGTTTCCCAATTACACAGGCTTGGTGACTTAGGGTCATTTGATTATGAATCATATGGCACTTGTGAGCCTTGTTTACTAGGTAAAATGGCTAAAACTCCTTTTTTCTAGATATGGAAAAAGGGCTAAAGAGTTAGTAGAACACATACCTTCTGATGTATGTGGCCCAATATATATACAAACAATAAGAGGTTATTGCTATTTCATAACATTTATTGATGATTATTCATGATATAAGTATTTGTATTTAATGAAATACAAATCTGAAGCTGTTGAAAAGTTCAAAGACTTCAAGAATGATGTAAAGAAACAACTTAGCAAAAGTATTAAGACTCTAAGATCGAATTGATGAGGTGAATAATTAAGTAAAGAGTTTCAGGATTATCTTAGAGATAATGGGATTTTATCTCAATAGACTCCACCACATACACCTCAACATAATGGTGTATCTATGAGAAGGAAGTGAACCCTTCTAGACATAGTACGAACTATGATGGCTTCTGCAGACTTGCCAAATTGTTTTGGGGATATGCACTAGAGACTTCTATTTATATTCTAAATAGAGTTCAATAAAAAAAGGATTGATGCCACCTAATTTGAGATGTTCTTTGGCAAGAAAACAAAGTTGTCTCACTTGAGAGTATGGGGTTGCCCTGTATTTGTCAAAAGGCTTCAGTCAGATAAACTTGATGGTAAGTCTGACAAGTGTTTGTTTGTAGGTTATCTGAAAGAATCTTTCACATATTACTTCGATCTCCCCTTCGAAAATAAAGTGTTTAAGAAGGTGCACATGCTCAAAGAGGACAGTGGGAGTAAAAATGAACATAGTGAAGTTTAAGAAGAACAAACAAATAAGGTTCAATTGTCTAATTCAACATCTATTGAGAGAATAGATGAACCTTATACTACACAAGATAAGGTCGAGTAAGATATATGTGGCACCTGAGAGATTTAGATTTCTCATAAATGACCACAATGATGTATTGCTTATTGATGGAAATGAGCCCACTACCTACAAGGAAGTTCTTAACAGTACATAAATTGACAAATGGCTTGAGGCCATGAAGTCAGACATGGATTCCATATATGACACCAAGTATGTGTTATTGTTATGCCCTAGAGGCAATCACTTGTACATTGTATATGACACATTTTATATTAATTAAAGGTATTATTTATCTTACAGTTTCTTTTTTTTATTTTTAAGTAATATAACTGTTAGATAAAGTCCCTAAACAACACTGTGTTAAGGAAATCAAGATAGAGATCATGATATGAGATTCCTACTACACTGTATAGTGTTAGTACTTAAATAGTCCCTAGACATAGTATTAATGAGATAGGACATCATTCTGTGAGCTTGAGGGGTTCCAATTTCAAATTAGAGAATTCTAATTGTTTAGAATTCTCAGATGTGGTTTTTTGTTGAGATTTTTGGGTGACTTCAAGGGTCACACAAGAAAACAAAACATAAAAACCAAGGGACACAAGAAGCCTTCTTATCTATGATGTTCTCTTCTCTCTCTCTTTCTTATGTGTGAGTCTCTCCAAGAGAACACCATGACTCTTCTTCTTTCTCTGGTTTTGGTAAACAAGAAGAACAAAGAAGAAAAGCCCCAACCACCATTGTTGTTTTTTGCTAGTACAGAAAGTCTTGGTGCTTGAGTGTGATCCTTTGTGTGGATTTATGTTAGAGATAATCACACACTGTGATTATAGTGGTTAGACATTCAACTCTCATTGTGTTTGATCAGGAGGAGTGTTGGATCGCACCACAATCATCAAACTTGTAGAAGGAAATAATTTGTTTTCCACACGATCAGAGAAAGGTAAAAGCTGTTATCTTTGTTCTCTATATATGTCTTGTTTTCCACACATATGCAGATCCTGGGATAGTATCTCGTTTTAATTTTTCACTACGCCATATATGATATGCGTGAGATACCCAAAGGACCCAAAAGCATTTTCTCAAAATTAGTTTTGAGACAAACAATTGATGTACTTTTCTAAAATATTGATTTTAGAAACTGTTTTATTTTCCAAAATAGTGATTTTGGAATAATAAAAGTTATATGTTTATTTTTTTTAAGCGTAATTAATGGCTTGGTGGATGGTTATGGACTAGAACTAATTATATATGTTCATGTATTTTACAGTTTTGGTTTTTATGAAATAGGGCCTGCGTGTCCTGCCTTCTCTCAAATTCGTATGTAATTCTCTTCTAATCTAACTCCCCTTGAATGTAAGTTGAGGTTTTCTCTCTTAAGAAAATGATGTAATTAGATTACATAGGTCCGGAAGGAGTAGAATTATCTTATTTTGGAGATGGCAACCAAGATAAGGAGAGAAGGTAAGACCTTTTGCTTAAATCATGCATGAAAACATAGGGTTAACTATATTAATTTCTTTTATGGCTCAAAGAAATTAATTTAGGGTAAAGTCTATAACCATATCACGTAATCACTTTATTACCATGATTATCAATTTTGTGATTTATTAATTTTTATGCATGTCTTTTGTTGAAATCACTAAATGGAAGAAACCCCTCAATTAATATTAAACCTAATTCCTTTCGTTAATATAATAAAAAGGAGAGTCCTTTTTTGAGACCAGGTTGTTGGGCAAGCCTAAGCCTACTTGACATCGGGCATGTTCAAACTATGGAATTAAATTCCTGATTAATGGGTCGGGTTTAATTAAATTCTTTATTCCGATTAGGCAAACTCAAGCATAAAGAAATTTAGAGAAAAAATTGGGATAGCCCAAAAGGCTTTAAGATTAAAAGCTGTTAATTATCCAATGATCTGGTAGTTACATATGATGTAATTGGTATTGGATACCTACCAATGCACTCAAGAGTGGCTTATTGGGCAGACCTAAGGTTATTCGTGAGGAATTTGGATACCGGTCCACTAGGAAAGCTTCCAACGGGCTTTTCCCAAATCAATAGTGGGAGATATTGGTTTGAGTAAAATAGTGGAGTAAAAATGCATTTAATTAAAGTCCTAATTATTTGCATTTCATGTGCATATTCAAGTAGCTAATCTTCTCTATCTTTACATCTAGGTCACTTGCATCATGTCAACAAACTTAAACCTACGTAGCATCTTGAAAACCAACAAGTTAATTGAATTAAACTACCTCGACTGGTATAGAAATTTGAGAATCGTTCTCAAATCGAAAAAGTTGCCATACGTGCTAGATGCTCCTATTCTGCCACCACTAGCTAAAGATGCTCATGTTGATGAGCATGCAATCCAAAAAAGGCACAAGGAGGATAGTGATATAGCATCATGTATTATGCTAGCATCCATGACTCCTGAGCTGCAAAAACAACACGAGCATATGGATGCTCAATCGATTATACTACATCTTCGAGAGCTGTTTTGTACCTAAGCTAGAACTAAGAGATACGAGATCTTGAAGCAACTATTCCATTGCAAAATGGTAGAGGGTTCTTCTATGGCCACTCATGGGTTGAAGATACCGGGCTTAATAGAGAAGCTTAGATCTCTCGGGTTTACGATGGATAATGACTTAAGTGTTAACTTCATTCTATAGTCTTTACCTAATAGTTTCTCACAATTTGTGATTAACTATCAGATGAACAAGATTGTGTCCACTATTCCTGAGTTGATCAATCTTCTCAAAACTGCGGAGTTCTCTATAATGAAGGATTCCAATGCAGTTTTAATGGTAGAATCTGCTTCTTCTAAGAAGAAAGTTCAAAAGAAGAAGAAGAAGGTTCCCATGAAGCCCAAAGGTGGTGTGACGAAGAAGGACGCAGCTACCAAGGGCCCATGCCATCATTGTCACAAGATCGGCCATTGGAGGCGCAACTGCAAGGCTTACTTGGAGACTGTCAAGGACAACAAGTAGAAGGAGAAGCTTACAAGCACTTTTACTTCTATTCCGGGTATGTTTATGATTGAGCTAAATACTATCTTTAGAAATGTGATATGGGTATTAGATACTAGATATAGATCTCATTTATGCAATAACTTGCAGGGACTAAAGAGTAATAGACGGCTAGAGAAATGTGACATGGACCTATGTATTGCAAATAAGGCAAAGGTTGCTGCACTTGCTGTGAGGACATATGAGTTGAACCTGCTTTTGGGATTAATTCTAGAATTACAAAACTGTTACTATGTATCAGTTTTAATGAAAAACATTATCTCAGTTGCGTGTTTTGACTTAAAATAGATTTCATTTGATATTTAAGAATAAATGTTGTTCTTTTTCATTGAATGATATTCATTATGGTTCAGCAACCCTGGTTAATGGTTTATATGTTCTATACTTGGATAATCTAATTCTCAATATAAATAATAAGAAACCTAGAATAGATAACTCTAACACCTCTTACTTATGGCATTGTTGTTTAGGCCATGTAAATGAAAATCGTATTTTTAAGTTACACAAGCTTGGTGACTTAGGGTCATTTGATTATGAATCATATGGCACATGCGAATCTTGTTTACTAGGTAAAATGGCTAAAACTCCTTTTCCAAAAAAAAGGAGAAATGGCAAAGGAGTTATTGGAACTCATACATTTTGATGTATGTGGCCTGATGTCAATACAAGCAAGAGGAGATTATAACTATTTCATAACCTTTATCAATGATTTCTCATGATACGGGTATTTGTATTTAATGAAATACAAATTGAGGCATTTGATAAGTTCAAAACTTCAAGAATGAAATAGAGAAATAACTTGGCAAAAGTATTAAGACTATAAGATCTGATCAAGGAGGAGAATACTTTAGCCAAGAGTTTCTGAGTTATTTTAGAGATAATGGGATATTATCTCAATGGACTCCACTACATACACCTCAACATAATGATGTGTCTGAGAGAAGGAATTGAACCCTTCTAGACATGGTACAAACCATGATGGCCTCTGCAGACCTACCAAAATCATTTTGGGGGTATGCACTAGAGACTTCTGTTTATATATTAAATAGAGTTCTGATAAAATCAATTGATTCTATCCCATTTGAGATGTTTTTTTGGTAAGAAACCAAAGCTATCTCATTTACGAATATGGAGTTGTCCTGCCTTTGTCAAAAGGCCTCAGTTAAACAAACTTGATTGTAAGTCTGACAAGTGTTTGTTTGTGGGATATCCAAAAGAATCTTTCGGATATTATTTCTACCTACCCTCTGAAAATAAAGTGTTTGTTTTGAAGCATGTCGTCTTCGTAGAGAAGGAGCACATGCTCAAAGGGGACAATAGGAGTAAACTTAAACTTAGTGAAGTTCACGAAGATCAAACAAACAAGGATCAACCGTCTGATCCCACATCTATTGAGATAATAGAAGAACCTTCTACTACATAAGAACCTTGTAGATCTAGTAGGATATGTGTGGCACTTGAGAGTTATGGATTTCTCATTAGTGACCACAATGACATATTGCTCATAGATGAAGATGAGTCTACTACCTATAAGGATGTTCTAAACAGTTCAAAATCTCGCAAATGGCTTGAGGCCATGATGTCAGAGATGGATTCTATGTATGAAAACTAAGTATGGATTTTGGTTGATCCACCTAAGGGAATTAAACCTATTGGGTACAAATGGGTTTTCAAGAAGAAAACGGACATGGATGGTAACGTAGTTACCTATAAAGCATGACTAGTGGCGAAGGGTTATCATCAACAACATGGTCTTGACTATGACGAAACATTCTCGCCAGTAGCTATGTTAAAATCCATCAGGATACTCCTAGCCATTGCTACTCATTATGATTCTGAGATTTGGCAAATGATGTGAAAACAGCTTTCCTAAATGGAAATCTGACTGAGGAAGTGTATATGACATAACCTGAGGGCTTCAGATCCAATGATAGCACAAAGGTGTATAAGCTGCAAAGGTCTATTTATGAACTTAAGCAAGCTTCTAGAAGTTGGAACATCTATTTTGATGAAACAATCAGAAAGTTTGGTCTCATTCAAAATATGGATGAGCCTTGTGTATAAAAGAAGATTAGCGAGAGCGCAATCATTTTCTTATTACTGTATGTGGATGACATATTACTAATAAGAAATGATATACTTGCCTTACAAACGGTTAAAATTTAGTTGTCCAAACAATCCTCCATGAAAGACCATGGTGAAGCAACCTATATTCTTGGAATAAGGATCTATAGAGATATATCTAAAAGGTCACTGGGTCTTTCACAGTCTATATACATAGATAATGTGCTAAAGAGGTTTAGCATGGATCAATCTAAAAAGAGATTCTTACCCATGTCACATGGGGTAAGCTTTTCAAAGTTGATGTCTTCCCAGACACAAGTTGAAAGGGATCACATGAGTAAGATTCCATATGTTTCGGCAATTGGATCTATCATGTACGCTATGATATGTACTAGGCCCGATGTATCTTATGCTTTTAGTTTGTTGAGTAGATACGAATCTGACCTTGGTGAGTGTTATTGGGCGGCTGTAAAGAACATCCTTAAGTTCTTACGAACGACTAAGGATGTGTTCTTAGTATATGCAGAAGGTGATTTGAAAATAAACGGCTATACTAATACTAGTTTTCAATCTGGCAAAGATGATTTTTAATCATAATCCAGCTACGTGTTTACGTTGTGTGGATGGGCAATAAGTTGGAAAAGTTCTAAACAAGAAACTATTGTCGACTCTACGACAAAAGCTGAGTACATAGATGCTTTTGAAGCAGCTAATAAGACTATTTGGATCAATAAGTTTGTGACGGAACTGGGTGTGGTTCCCAGCGTTGTTGGTCCAATAACTTTGTATTGTGACAACAACGGAGCCATTGCACAAGCAAATGAGCCACAGTCTCATCAACGATCCAAACACGTACTGCTATGCTATCACTTGATTCGGGAAATCATAGATAGGAATGATGTAAAGATAGAGAGAGTTCCCATGGATAAGAACATGGCTGACCTACCTACAAAAGTACTATCCCAAAAGAAACATGATAGGCATGTTGAGTCATTCGGTATTAGATACATGAATGATTGGCTCTAGTGCAAGTGGGAGTTTGTTAGTGTTATGCCCTAGAGTCAATCACTTATACATTATAAATGATACATTTTATTTTTAATAAAATGCATTATTTATCTTACAGTTTCTTTTGTTTACTTTTAAGTAATATAATTGTTAGATAAAGTCCCTAGTACAACACTGTGTTAAGAAAATTATGATAGAGATCATGATATGAGATTCCTACTATACTGTATAGTGTTAGTACTTAAATAGTCCCTAGTCGTAGTATTAATGAGATAGCACATCATTAATGCATTAAGACTAGCATGTGTTAGAAATCTTGATTTGATCAGGTGGTGGTTCTCATATCCATGAGTACTGAGATACTCAAAGTTAACACGTGGATGATTATTAGTGGAATAAGTTCATTAGATGACCTAGCTATGAGACAATTACACGGATAACTATTTAATGATAGTGATACAATCTCAATATGGAAAATGTTCAAGTATCCTTTGACTTGAGATCTCCAAGGTACTTTGTTTGCTGAGCATTGTGCTTTGATTCCAATCTCTGGAGCTAGATCGAGGGCTGCCTATGGGATGGATATTGGGTATACTGTAAGGTAAACGAAAGTAGTTGAAAGGGTCAATAACGGATTCACTACTCCTAATAGTAGGGGCAAATATCTCACGGCCATTTGCAGGAATTACTACTCAAGAAGTCCTTGGCCAAGGCGTATGTGTATTGGAAATAGTTCCAATTGATACACATCTAGAGTAGTAGGTTCCTGGTGCAAGTATTATTTTATTCGGGCCATAATTAATTCTGGAGAGAGTTAGCTCTAATTCTGTACTCCAAACCGAATGAAATATTGTATGGTGAAAGTTGTTAATTGCACTGTAGTTTGTTATTGAAGGGTTCATGTCAAGCCACTTGACTTCCTGGACTATTGGGTGGTCATGAAGTATTGCTAGATACCGCTCATGATCTGGGAATATGTGTTTTTTAATTGATAAATTAATATACCAATCCTGATTAGAATCGATATGATTAATTCTAATTAATTATGGATATTAATCTCAAAGATGTTTGGATTAATTCATGTTTGCTACCAATTGACCGGGAAACCTAATAGGTCACACACAATAGAGGATTATATACTCAAGACGTTATTTGATATCATAGTGGGGTTTATTGCGAGAAAGAGAAGTTGATGTGGCCAAATTATTCTTTGTTATAATTTATAGGCCAATTTGTAATTCTATTTACTTGAGGGGTTCCAATTACAAATTAGAGAATTCTAATTTTTTAGAATTCTTCAATGTGGTTTTTTGTTGAGATTTTCGGGTGACTTCAAGGGTCACACAAGAAAACAAAACATAAAAACCAAGGGACACAAGAAGCCTTCTCATATATTATGTTCTCTCTCTCTCTCTCTCTCTCCTCTCTCTCTCTCTCGTATGTGAGTCTCTCCAAGAGAACACCAAGACTCTTCTTCTTCTTCTTCTTCTTCTTCTTTCTCTGGTTTTGGTAAACAAGAAGAACAAAGAAGAAAAACCCCATCCACCATTGTTTTCTGCTAGCATAGAAAGTCCTGGTGGTTGAGTGTGATCCTCTGTGTGAATTTCTGTTAGAGATAATCACACACTGTGATTATAGTGGTTAGACATTCAACTCTCGTTGTGTTTGATCAAGAGGATGGATTGTACCACAATCATCAAACCTGAAGAAGGAAAGAATTTATTTTCCACACAATCAAAGAAAGGTAAAAGTTGTTATCTTTGTACTCTATATATGTTTCGTTTTCCACACATATGTGGATCCTGGGATAGTATCTCATTTTAATTTTCTGCTGCGCCATATGTGATATGCGTGAGATACCCAACAATATGGATTTTAGTTGATCCACCCCAAGGAATCAAACCTATTGTGCAAATGGGTTCTCCTTTATGAGCCATGATTATATATTACTCATTTGTACTTCGTTGTCTTTATTGTTTCAGTTATTTTGTTATCTCGCTTCCTTTCTTTTTCTAGCTTTATGTTTTTCTTTGTTTTTTTTTAGTATGTACTCTTGTACTGACTCTTCCTTGAGGTGGATTCAAACACGGTGGCACTATGATGTAATTGAAGTATCTTCTTCATTTTGTTCTTCTTGTTTATTCTTTTTGGTCTTCTTGGATATACTTTTATTATTATGTATTTGACCATCGAGGACAATGTCCAACTTAAGTGGGGGGGGGGAGATTGAGATTGAAGAAATATTTTTCCATATCATTTTGTGACAAATTTTTTCAAAAATTTAAGTGCTTTTCCTTGTTAAGAAAGGTTGTAATTCTTGTTCTTACTTAGATATGAATTTTGTCATTCATTAGGTGGATTTTGATGAAATTAGTTTATTGAATATGATATTTGTCATGGCTTGAGAATTTTTATTAATATTATTTATGCATTGGTGTTTTAATGTTATTTGACTCATCTAGTTTGAATATGGAGGATATGATGAATATAGGAAGAGTTTATTGTCTAACTCGCGTATTATAAGTTAAATTTTGCTAGCTTTGAGTTATGCTAAATAATGTGAGTTGATAAAAGATCATTGGAAGGAATGATTTTGGAGACTTCTGAGAATTTTTTTTGATTTAAGTTGAAGAAAAATAATAAGTGGGAACAAGATTATTGTTAGGAGAATTGAAAAAAATGGTCTTATTGATTTTTGTTGAAGACCAAAGGGTGTCAATATGAGGCTATCCTGAAGGCAAAAAATGGCAAGAAAGAGCAGAAAAGGAAAGGAAGAATTGGTGAGCACAAAATGATGAGTGATAACTGTAAAAGGGGCTAATACGGTGTGTGAAGAGAAGTCTATGCACTTGAGGCTATCAATTCCCTAAGTTATTGAAAAAAAAAAAGTGAAAAAATTTGGAGTGCTTTCCTCATATCATGACTTGAGTTGTGCAATTTTTGGATTTATTATGCTTGAGTTGATAGATGTCTTAACATATATGATTCATATTATCTATGTTTTTACTTGACGGGTGAAATAATTTTGTTAGACTATGGTATACAATTGATTAATTTTGACTTTAAGAGTTTTGTGATGTCTTGTCTAATGTTTCAAAGTTTGTATTGTTTTTAGAGGTTATAAATGACAAGAGTTGTATATAAAGTTTAAAGGGAAGACATGATTTTTGCTATGGTAAAGAAATTTTTGAATATATAAGAACTTATATTTTGTCGATAATTTTTCTTGGACTAAAGTATTTTGTTTGAGGACAAACATATATTCAAGTGTGGGGGTATGTGATAGGGGCTAAATTTTTCTAGTTATTTGAGGTTGTTTTAAGATACATTTGTTGTAATAACTAGGCATATTCCTTCCTAGTTGACATTTTGCTTGTAAAAGGTGTTTTTGACAAATATGTGCAGATTTAAGTTAAAATTGAGCAGAAAGTGAACAAAACCATAATAGACCTGGTGCCAGGCCCAACCAAGGGACTAGGTGCCGGGTCCATTTTGGCTAAAGTAAGGTTGATGAGACTCTGCTTCATCATGGAGGTCAAAATGAGGGGGAGGTGTGACCATGCAAGGACAAGGGCCGGCGACGAAGACGGACGAAACTAGACCAAAAAGGAGGCTACTAGAGGACAGCCAGCGCTGGCTTCATCCTGCTCAACAATGGATTCATCCGGTTTTCGACCGTCCGAAGGCAGAACATAGCCGGCGCCGGTTGTGATATCCAAATTGGTGCCAGCTCCACCCTGGGCAGCCGACGACAGCCCCACGTTTTTAATGTTTTCTTCGATTTTCTTCAATTTTAATTACTTGTAAAGACTTATTATGACCCTAGTCTGTAATTGAACCTCAGGGATTACTTAGCTAGGGTTAGGGTAGTATAAATAGAACTTTTAGTGATTTGAAAATACAATACACTTGACTTGAATTCAAATTTGAGAAGAGAATCGTGAGAGACCCTAGCCTCCTTGTTCATCTTGTTCAAGACCAAGCCAAAGGGTTAGTCCTCCTTTTGTATGAGTCTATAAATTTTTTGGATAATCCAAAGTTGTTTCTTTGAATGGGTCTTAGTTGCTTTGTTCTTCTAAGATTTGTTTGAAATCCAATATTTGGGTCCCTATCTTCTTTATTCTATTTGTTCTTGCTTGCCTTTGTTGCTTCAAGGATATTAGGGTGACATTATAGTAGAATTTTCTACTCATTTTGAGGGTCTTTGAGGCTTTGTTCGTCAAGGGTTTGAAATAGTGTAGGTAGTTATTTAGTTTTCTCTTTTTTGGTCACAAGAATCTCTGTTTTTTTGTTCCTTTGAGTTGAGCTGAAACATAGCCAACAAAAACACCATAATACCAAGAAAAGCCACACAAGATTCATATAAAAGAGTTTGATATTAGAGCAAGGAAAGCTTTGATTCCCATTAAAGCTTAAAAACAAGTAAAGGAGCCCTACAAAGTGAAGAAAAGGGAAAAATAGAGAAATCCCGTAATTCAAAAACCTACTCCAAAAAGGTCATTAAATATTTGTTATATCTTGATTTTTTTTGTTGGGAAATTGCTCATCGTTGTTATAATCCTTGGGAACAAATTTATCTGGTGATTGTGGTGAAATTTGGCTTCAATATGGGTGAAAATGCTGATTGTTCTTAATTGACAAGAATTGCATCCAAGGTGTTTGATAAGTGTTCTCTGAGAATATTTTTTGCTATAGTTGGGATTTTTTATTCTTAATTTTCATTTCTTGGGATATTGGGATTTAGTATATCACTCTATTGTTGAATTCCATGTTCATTGAACTCAATTTATTCTAGTGCACACTTGTGATCATCTTGTTCTTTATCATCCTAGTTATAGTTATTCTTGTTTCTTTGTTCTTGAAAATTCTTGTTTGTTTCTTACTTAGAAGTGTTTCTTTTGCATCTAGTGCTTGTTCTTGTATGGATTGAGTCCAATTTTTCTTAAAATTCTTGATTAAAAACTTGTTTGCTTGAAGTTCCCAACAAGTGTTTGTTGAAATTCCCTTAAGACCCCCTAATTGAAAAATTCTTTTGATTTGTGTAATTCTCTAAGTTGGACTAAAATTTTAGCTATTGGGAGGGGATTGAGATTGAACAAGAAGGCTTGAGTGTTGAGAAAAAAGCAAGAGGGTGAGCCTATCATTAAAAGAGCCTAAGAGAGCAAACACGAGCATGGAGTGATCAACCATGAGAGCAAAACGCAAGGAAGAGCAGTGAGGATCTATTTTTCTTTCTAATATCTTTGTGTTGCAGGTATAAATAAGCAAATATCCCATCACCATGGCCCATGAAGAAGTGATCTCTAGGCCTAACCCAAGTGGACATAGTAGACCTCAAGAAGATCAAATTGATGCTAGGGGTTTGCGTGAGGACTTGCAAGTTATGATGAGGACTATGCGAAGTGAGTTCCAAAACATGAAAAGGGAGTTGATAAATCATCTTGGACAATTTTCTACCATTGTACAAAGGAGAGGTCAAGAGTGATTTGAAGTGCCTAGCCCTATGATGAGGGCATTCACTGGGCCACCACTTTCAAATCCCAACACTACTAGCAAGGTGCTAATTGAGAAGGATGAAGCCCCTAAGCCATTCCAAAGGGACTTCTACAACCCTAGAGAGGATTGGAAGCCAAGGAAGGATTGGAAACCTAGGGAAGGTAGGAACAAGGATGAGGGAGAAGTAATGGAGAGGCCACAAAGGAATGGGGATATCAAGTGTTTTAAGTGCCTTGGATATGGACATTCTTCCCATGAGTGTCCAAGTAAGAGAACAATGTATACTAATCCCTATGGTAAGGATTCTACCGATAAAGAAGAAGAGAAAGAAAGGTACCAAGGAAAATAAAAGGGAAATGGGAATGAGAAAAGTGATGAGGGGAAAATTGTTGTACAAGATGTTAAGCAAAAACAAGAAATTGAAAGGAAAGAAAAAGAAAGGAAGGGAAAAGAGTTGAGAGAGAGGATGAACAAATAAATTCCTTTGACAATCAAGGATAGGAGTGAGCAAGGACAAGAAAGGGGAGGTAAAAGACGAGTGAATTTCTTTGCAAAAGAGAGTGATGCCATAAAGGCTATAGAAGCTAAGGAACCGGTTATTCTTCCTTTATGCAAAGGTTCTTATGATTCTACTAATGATTTTTCATTGTCTTTTCCTAATGAAATTACAGCTGTTCCTCAAGAATTTGTAGTTGTTTTTCCTAAAGAGGTGGTCAACCGAACACTTACCCAATTCTTACGGACCATAATCAAGAAGAACTTGACCAATTGGGAGGAATGCTGGCCACACCTTAAGTTTGTTTACAAAAGGGTTTTTCACTCTACCACTTCTCATTCTCCTTTTGAAATTGTGTATGGTTTTATTCCCCTAACTCCTTTTGAATTGGTCTCCTTACCTATAGATGAACGAATGAACCTTGATGGAGCTAAGAAGGCGGCAAAAGTAAAGACACTTCATGAAGATGATGGCAATGATTCGAAGAAGAATCCTTTCCAAGGAGGGGGAGATGATGAGACTCTGCATCATCATAGAGGTCAAGATAAAGGAGAGGGAGGTATGGCCATGCAAGGAGATGGGCCAGTGACGAAGACGAATGAAAATAGACTAAAAAGAAGGCCACCAGAGGACGGCCGGCGCCGGCTCCAAGAAGCCAAACTGGTGCCAGCTTCATTTGACTCAACAATGGATTCATCCAGCTTTTGACTGTCTAAAGGCAGAACATAGCCGGCATTGACTGTGATGTCCAATCCGGCGCCGATTCCACCCTGGGTAGCCGACAACAGCCCCGCGTTTTTAATATTTTCTCTGGTTTTCTTCAATTTTAATTGCTTATAGAGACTTATTATGACCCTAATCTGTAATAGAACCTCAGGGATTACTTATCTAGGGTTAGGGTAGTATAAATAAAACTTTTAGTGATTTGGAAACACAATACAGTTGACTTGAATTCAAATTTAAGAAGAGAATCTTGAGAGACCCTAGTCTTATTGTTCATCTTGTTTAAGACTAAGCTAAAGGGTTAGTCCTCCTTTTGTATGAGTCTATAAATCTTTTGGATAATCTAAAGTTGTTTCTTTAAATGGGTCTTAGTTACTTTGTTCTTCTAAGCTTTGTTTGAAATCTAATATTTGGGTGCCTATTTTCTCTATTCTATTTGTTATTGCTTGCCTTTGTTGCTTCAAGAATATTAGGGTGAGATTATAGTAGAACTTTCTACTCATCTTGAGGGTCTTTGAGGCTTTGTTCGTTAAGGGTTTGAAAGAGTGTAGGTAGTTATTTGGTTTTCTCCTTTTTGGTCACAAGAATCTCTATTTTTTTGTTCCTTTGAGTTGAGCTGAAACATAGCCAACAAAAACACCCACAACACCAACAAAAGCCGCCAAGAATTCATATCAAATATGGGAGCCTAAGTTATCGTGGATTTGATACTTGCTATTCCCTATACTATATATGGGTATACTTACCCGTATGTGTGGTTTTCCTGGTTGGCATTTTAATTAAAGCTTGATTGATTGTGTAATTTGTTGGTGATGTATGTTTTTTTTAGTGTAGAAAGTATTACCAACAAATAACACAATTAATCAAACTTTAATTAAATTGCCAACCACAAAAACCACACATACGGACAAGTGTACCCATCGTATTGTATAGGGAATAGTAAGTATTGAATTCACGAGAACTTAGGCTCCCACCTTACTTTCCCAAATCTTTATTGTTTAGCTAATAAAACAAGAAGAGAATAAAAAAAAATAAAGATAAAAAAAAGATATAACTCAAGGATGCAATTTCTTGTAACTAGACAATTATCTTAAAAATACAATATTGAATTACTTAGCATTCATCACAATAAATTATCATCTTAGTATCATAAATGAATATAAAGTTAAATTCCACTTCATTTGTCAATCCATGGAATCACTATATTTTGATTCATATTAACAGATTTGTGAATCAAGCTAACATGATCAAAACATGCATTAAGCTCATCATTATATATTTTGATTCAATTAGCAGATTTGTCAATCAAACCATCCTAACCAAAATATACATGAATCTCAATTCTTTAAAATCTTGAAATTAGCTAATGACCCTATGCCATGGTGAAATCAACTAATCTTTGATTGTCTAGTTTTAAAATCCGAACGTTATCATTCAATTCCATTAAGATTTAACAAATATGAAATCAATGCAATGAAACTCTTAACATCAATTTGTCGAAGTCAATTAGAAGAACTCGCATCAATAACCAATACTAACAAGTAATCAAATACCAAATATAATAATAGATTCATCAAAAATTCCAATTAACTCAAAATCATAATCTCGGAAATAATATCCAACTTCAATCAAAACATTAAGCACATCATTATTAAAGAAAAGTAAACAAATGATAAAAGATAAAACTCATAGACAAGCCATTCTTCTTCTCTTGAAAACCTCCTTTGAATAATACTCCTTTGAGTGCTGACTGAGTAGCTAGCTTGGATCCTTTAAATCACATATTTATCTTGTGTTTTCTTGTGGTTTTATAAGCCTCTTGGATGCTATTCATGATTAAGGAAGTCTTGGCAGAGTAGGATTTGAAAAATACCAAAATCCTTGTGGAATTCCTAAATTCATGCTTAAAATATTCGTCCTCCGAAGATTACCTGGCGTCAGGAACCATCGACCCACTTGGCGCCATGTGCAATCTATTCTTCTACTATTTTTGCACTGTTCTTGGCCTGTAGACAACATGGACCCCGCTCCCGGTGCACTTGCCAGACCTGGCCCTAGGTCTGTTCTGGTTTTCCCCTGAAGCTTGGCTCGATTTCTCCTATTGGACCAGAATGGGCCCAGTGCTTGGTCCATTGGCTAGGCCTAGCGCTAAGTACATTATGGAATTATTGACTTTCTACTTGATTTTAACTCAAATCTACACAAATTTGTGAAAAACACCTTTTACAAATAAAATGTCAAATATTAAGAAATATGCCTAGTTATTACAACAAATGTATCTTAAAACAACCTCAAATAACTAGGAAAAAAATGGTGATTTTAGCCCCTATCACATAGCCCCACACTTCAACATTTGCTTATCCTCAAGCAAACAAGATTTAAAACACTCAGCATTTAAAACAAGATAAAATAATTTTTCAAAATTTTTCTTAGTAAATTCATCCATAATTAAGGCATAACTTTCTTCAAGCCTTAAACATAAATTTGTCATTCACTCAACCTTTTCAAAACCTTGTAAACTTATGTATTAAATCAGACAATCCCAAGGCCATCAACATTAAGTTAAACAAGTGTATATCTAGTACAAAAAAATCATCATATTCCTCAAACAAAAATATAGATAACATAAATTATACAAGTCAAGCCTTTTAACCAATTCCAACATTATAAACTGAAATTTACACAACTCATGTTAGTGAAACGAGGAAAACACTCCACTCTTTTTTTTTCTGAATGAATTTGGGAATTAATAGCCTCAAGTGCATGGATTTCTCTTCACACACCATATTGGCCCCCTTACAACCATCATTTTAACATTTTTTTTTCCAGCAATTATCTTTCAACATATTTTTTTGTTTGATCTTTCTTGCACTTTTACCTTTGGGATAGCCTCAAGAGAGTGCTCCGAATACACTTGCTACTTCACCCCAAATTAACCCCCTTTTCAGTAAAAGGTCTTCAAAGATTAAAAATAAGAGATTTTTTTTTTCAACTCAATTCTTTTTATCTCATAACAATGATTTTTTTTTTTTCAACTCACCTTTTTGTCTTTTCATTCAAATTTTTTTTTTCTCACACTCCTTATTCACAACTCAAAGTCAAGCAAATTTTAAATCCATAATACAAGAATTAGTCAACAACTTTTCCTATATTTCATCATATCATCCACATTCAATGTAACACCCCTACTAAAAATAATAGCAGAAGCATATCAACACCGGGTGTCGCCCCATCTAGTTACCCAGACAAGGGGTCTTTATAATGAAAGTAACAGAGTATTCAACGTCTAGATTCATAAAACAACCCATACTAATGGTCACATACACATATATAATAAAAAATCTCATACATGGAAATTTCTACTTCACATTAGTAATAAGTTACATTATTAAAAAGGAAATGTTTAGACCTAAACTGATGTCACTGTGGTATCCTTCTATCCGTAGGTCTACTAAATTCCAGATCCAACAAAAAGGAAAAGATAAAAGACACGTGCGAGTGAAAAGTCACCTAATGAGTCCCGTGTGTGCTAGTGCTTTAGGAAAGAACAGAGTACATAAAACATTTGTGGGACGGCATAGCATTTGTTAACTAGAAACAGTTTCAAAACTCACTAAAGAAGAGTTTATTTAGAACTTAAACATTTTTGGATAATGGTATTTCAGTTTACAAACATTACCCCAATTTTCAAATCACAGGCACTTCCCCAACAGAAGGATGGTCTATATGCAAGTCCCCCAGGCCTTGCCATCGGTGCCACGTATCCTTGTATTGAGACTACAGCCTCCAGTACTCAAACCGTGCATCACCGGTATAAGTACACTGTAGCGTACTATAATCAATAAGTTCACGCAGCACATAGTCTTTTACTGGCTACCGTAGGCCAGGGGTCGCAATGTTGATGTCAATCACCATCAAGGTAGTAAGGGGTTCGAACAACACCAGATGTCTAACCCAGCCCGTCAACAATCCAAATCACAAAGTGCACACAACACACAATATTTGCTAGGTTCTAGATGGCTCGCTAAGATGACTCACCTCAATGTCTTGTCACCCCGTTTGAAGTATGACAATCCCTAGAACTAGGCCAGGCTACTAGGGTCGTCTAACTCTAATGTAGGCTAGTACAAAGGTCAAAGTCCTTGCTAAGTACTCAACATCACCAATATCAACCCCTTCTGATTGATCAGGCTAAAAGGTTATCTGATCCGGTAGGATTTTCAATCAAAACAATTTTGGGGCAAATAACACTTTCCAGAATTTGATCCCATTAACTCATAAGTTAGATCATCATACGCATAGGCTTCGCAGGGCCAATCAATTCATTCCATTGGCGCATAAAGCCAATAAAATAATTTCAGGGATCAAAATTCATTTTCCAAAAATCAATCTCATCAAAAGAGAGCATTTTCCAAAAACCATGTCAAAATGGCTTAAAGAGTTCTTCTCACACATCGAAACTAGTTTCTAGGAGTATTCAAGTCATTTGGCCCGTACTCAATCACAAAAGTCATTTCCAAGGGCATTTGGGTCATTTTACCGATGCCTAATTTCAAAAGATTTTTTGAGGGTATTTGGGTCATTTTATCCTACCTCGATTTGAAAAGTATTCACAAGTGTCCCAATAAGGATATTTCGGTCTTTATCGAATGCCCGATTCTAAAGGTTTTATATGAAATCCAATCCAATAAGGACATTTGGCTCATTTTCCAAATGCTTGATTCTAAAAGGAACTCAATTCAAGAAATCCAGAATTCTAATCCTAAAAGATGATCAAATTCAAAGTTTCCAAATGCATTTCCCTAAAATGTTTCAATAATAGCATTCCAGTTAATTTATGAATACCCAATTTCAAAATTTATCATTTTTTGAAAATCCCAAGTATTTAATCCAAAAAGGGCTAAATTAACAAAATTCATACTTTAATCATCCATTAAGGTTTCCAAGCCAATTATGAAGTTCATTGATGCCCAAAATGGCGCAAAACAATTCCTGCTCAGATAAACATTAAACATATTCAAAGATTTCCAAAATGGTATAAAACATAGCATTTCATGGAAAAACAAAGCACACTAGCTTTCAAAAGGTTTATAAATCCAAAAGACTCATTTCATGTCCTAACTATACTTTTCCGTTTACGGCCGTTCGACTACCGTTTCTACCGTTTCCAACGTTCCGTCGGCCATTTATCGATAAACCTACACCAAACATTGTTTTCGAGTTAAATAGTGGTTGGCCGAAAAAAAGATGACGGTTAGCCGACATCCAGCCAATGTGCCCGATGGGTAGCCAACGTTTAGCCAACGGGGCTGACGGTAAGCCAACGGTTAAGAAAAACGTTCAACTTTCGTTCACGTCGTTTTATCAAATCTTTCTTTTTTCTTATTCCACATCCTATATCCCTTCATATACAAGGGATTCACTTCTTATTTTGCATTTATTTCATTCAAAATCACACAATTAATCATCATTTTCATCCATTTTTTGACTCATTTTTTAGGAATTTCACTACTTGACACAAGATTTTGTTTAGCACATAACTTTCAATCCACAACTCCAATTTGGATATTAATTTTCTATAGCCATTTTTCAGAGTTCTAATTCCCATGATTTGGAAAAAACTGCCCGAATAGTTTTGCTTCAATTCTACTATTCATGCTTTCCTTTGTTCTCCTTTAGCCTTTAACACCTTGGAACCATTAATTCATTCAATTTTCCTTCAAATCATCTTTAATTTTGTGATTTTCAGATTCTAATAGCTCACAAGAGTTATGCTTGTTCAACACAAATTCACTTCTTCTAATCAAAAGCTAGTATAATTCATTTTTCCAACCAACTTCCATTTTAATTCTACTTTGGTCATCATCTCATCAACCAAAAGAAATCCTTCAAACTACCATGCATATTGTATTCTTCGTCACACAAAACACTATCCATAAACCTCCTAGGCAGCTAGCACAGATAAGCAAACACAAGGTTCACACACAATGTTAACAAATCATAGCTTTTGATCTAAAATCAAGAAATGAAAATCATGTTTTTATGTTAAAACTCATACAAAAATAATCACCGTAATCTGATCTATGACTTTAATTCTTGAAGCATAGACTTTTACCTTATATGTGGGATCTCTTGGCTTAATTTTGATCCAAGAACACACACACTTCTTTCTTTCTCTCTCCTTTATCTTTTTCTCCCTATTTTTCTCTAGTTTTTGTTCCTTTTCATTCTCTCTTCTTTCTCTATTCCTTATGGACAAATTTCTTGATGAAATTCAGCCCCTCAATCACCATTCTTGGTCAAATATTGGCCATTCAATTCTTATTTTCATTAATTGTATGGCGGTTAAAGCTTAGGTGTATTTCAATGAAAAATTTACACACCATTTAACTTATTTTTTCTTCCTCAAAATTTCCTCTTCTTTTCTCTTACATGGCTGCCATTTTTCTAGCTGTTCCTTAGCCACACAATCACTTCTTCGTGGTAAAAATATTGGCCAATTACATTGCACAAAGACCTTAAGTAACAAGCCCCACAAATGATGTGTTCCAATCATAAAAATACACATCATTCTTTATTTATTTTGTAATTCTTTAATTTCATCTTGCATGAAATCTTCATGCAACCTCTCTTAAATTGACAAATGTCCATGAGCTACCAATCACAAAATGCCACACGCACCGTTTTTAACTGCGATTTCTTATTTTCTTTAGAAATGACAAAAATCGGGTCCGAAACGAAAAAATATTTTATCTTACCATTCAACTCTAAAAATTCTATAGAATCCATTGGTAATACTTAAATTCTTCAATTCCTTTTCTATTTGGTCAAATTAGAAGTCAGAGTCGTGGGTGCGGTTAAAATGATGAAAATGCCCCCGGTGACCCAAATAGCATAATTCATACCAAAATGTGCGTTTCATCACACTGATCGATTTCTTTTCTCAGCGTACCCTCAAATTCTTATTTTATTAATAATAGTAGGCTTATGAAGATTTAGGGTAATACTTAAATTCTATTGAATCTATTGCTAATACTTAAATTCTTCAATTCATTTTCTATTTGGTCAAATTTGAAGTCAAAGTCGCAGATGTGGTCAAAATGACAAAAATGCCCCTGTGACCTAGATAGCATAATCCATACCAAAACGTGTGTTTTATTGCACTAATCAATTTCTCATCTCAATGTACCCTCAAATTCTTATTTTATTAATAATAGTAGCCTTCCAAAGATTTAGGGTACGGGTAGAACAAATCCAATAATTACATCCGCTCCCAACAAAATATTATTATACTAAAATATTTGTCTCATTACAACGATCAGCTTTTGTTCTTGCTATTGATACAAATTCTCATCCTATTACAAATAGGGGCTAATCAAAGGCAAAAAGGTAGGGTATTAAATTCTCCCCTCCTAACAAAAAATTTCGTCCTTGAAATTGGCTTATACTTGGAATAGTTTTGGATACTTTTCAACATCTTCACTTACGTTTCCCAAGCTACATCCTGCACTAGATGATGATTCCACAACACCTTTATAAGTGGATTTTTCTTATTTCGCAAATCCTTTTCAGCATACTCTAAGATCTTAATATGCTTTTCCTCATACATCAAGATTGGAGTCATCTCAATGGACTCTTCATTCAAAATGTTGGTAGGATCAGCTACATACTTCCAAAGTTAGGATACATGAAATATGTCATGAATACTTTGAAGTTCTACGGGTAACTCCAACCAGTAGGCCACTTTTCCAATCCTCTCGATAATAGGGAATGGTCCTATGTACCTAGGTGCCAACTGCTTCCCTTGTCCTTTGGTTCCTAACTATCGTTGTGAAGTCAACTTCAAGAATACACAATCTCCTTTCATAAATTTAAAATTTCTCCTATGTTGATATACATAACTTTTTTGTCTACTTTGAGCTGCCTCCAACTTAGTTTTGATCATTTTCACAACCTGTTGAAACTTTTCAAGATTGAAGACATCTTATTCACCCGTCCTTCATCTTAGACTACATTTCCTTTCACATAGAGCTTCAAATGGGGCCATTCCAATTGTTGATTGACAACTATTGGTGTATATGAATTCTACATACGCTACATTATCAATCTACTTAGTTCCAAAATCTAGAGCGCAAGCATGCAACAAGTCTTCCAAAAAATCCTATTCACTAGTTCAGTCTGTCCATCCATTTACGGGTGCGCTGCTGTGTTGAGCCTTAATGTTGTCCTATATATTTATTGTAGTTTAGTTCAGCTCCGAGGTAAGCGTAGGATCTCATTTTGACACAATCCTTTGGGGTACTCATATAGTCTGATTACTTCCTCCATATAGATTTCACTTAACTTCTCTATGGAATTTCGTTAATTGATAGGGATGAAATGTGCGAACTTAGTTAGTCAATCCACTATCACCCATATAGTATCTCGTTGTCCTACTGCTATGGGTAATCCTGTAATAAAATCCATCATAATGTCATCCCATTTCCATATTGGAGTTGGTAACAGTTGCAATAACCTTTCAGGTCGTTGTTGTTCAACTTTTACTTGCTGATAAGTTAAGCATCGAGCTACAAAATTTGAAATATCATTTTTCATACCAATCCACCAATAATGTTGTTTTAAGTCCTGATGCAACTTTACGGCTCCTAGATGGATGGTTTACTTACTCTGTTGTGCTTATGTTAAAATATCTTGCCTCACCGCTGACCGTTTTAGGATACAATACCGATCTCGATAATAAATAATTCTATCATTATCCCTTCAAAACTCATCTCCTCCTTTATATGCCTCATTTTTCACTAACCTTTGCAATGCTTCATCCATATCTTGTTCTTCCTTCAATTGTTGTAGTAAAGCAGGTTGAATGGAAATATTACTTAGCCTTTTTACTTCATCTACTACAAATGTTTCCAATTTTGGAATTCGTGTCATCTGAAGAGCTAGTAAGTTTGCCTTTCTACTAAGGGCATCCGCTACTATGTTTGCCTTTCCAAGATGATACTTAATTGGACACCAAAATTCTTCGAAAAATTCCATCTAGCGACGTTGTTTCATGTTCAAATCTTTCTGGGTAAAAACATACTCCAAGCTTTTGTGATTGGTGAAGACTTCAAATTTAACTCCTAACAAATAATGTCTCCATTTCTTAAGAGCAAACACAATAGTTGCCAACTCCAGGTTATGTGTAGGGTAATTCTTCTCATAGGGTTTCAATTTCCTAAAGATATAAGCTATCACCCTCCTTTCTTGCATCAATATTCTTCCCAATCCCTCTTTTGATGCATCCGTATATACCTCATAAGGTTCGTCCATCTTTGGTAATGCCAAAATAGGAGCAGAGCTTAACCTCTTCTTATGTTCATGAAAACTTTTCTAACACTTCTCGGTCCAAGCTTAAGGAACTTTCTTTTGGGTAGGTCGAGTCAAAGGTGAAGCTATCTTAGAGAATCTCTCAATAAATCTCCGATAATACCCTACTAATCCCAACCAACTTCATATTTTAGTTGGAGTCTCAGGACGTTTCCAATTTGTCACTGCCTCAACTTTTGCAGGATCTACTATAATCCTTTCATTGGATATCACATATCCCAAGAATGCTACCTCTTGTTGCCAAAACTTATATATTACTGAACTTTGCATACAATTTGGCCTCTCTTAACTTCCCCAAAACTTTCCAAATGTGTTGTTCATGTTCTTGGGAGTTTTTAGAGTACACCAGGATGTCATATATGAATATAACTACAAAATTATCTAGATATGGCCGAAATGTTTAGTGTATCAAGTCCATGAAAATAGCAGGAGCATTAGTAATACCAAAGGGCATCACTACAAACTCAAAATGCCCATATCGTATATTAAATGTAGTTTTCAATATGTATTTTTCCAAAATCTGAACTTGGTAATATCCTTGCCTCAAGTCTAATTTCGAAAAATATCCTACTCCCTACAACTAATCAAATAGTTCATCAACTATGTGCAATGGATATTTATTCTTTTCTGTCACTGTATTCAACCTTTGATAATCTATACATATCCGTAATGACCTATCTGTCTTCTTAATAGACAAAGTAGGTGCTTACTATGGTGAAGTACTTGGTTGAGTGAACCCTTGTTCTATTAATTCCTGTAGTTTTTTCTTGAGCTCCAGCAATTCTATTGGTGCCATTCTATAAGGATTCCTTGAAATTGGTTCTGCCAATGGCATTAAATCAATGAAAAACTCTACCTCTCTCTGGAAAAACATCTAAATACTCATTCACAACAGGACCATTATCGGGCTTCTTAACCACTCTGGGCTTTTCAGTTACATAAGCTAAATACCCGGTACACCCTTTTCTAATCATTTTAGGCCTTAAGTCCAGATATAAAAGTATTACTTTTCATTCCAGCCTCACCTACAAATTTCAATATAGGTTTCCAGGCCGATGAAATTGTTCTACCTTATGTCTATAGTTAACTTAATTATGATGCTGGGATAGCTAATCCATGCCCAAGGTAGCATCTTAGTCCTCTATGGCCAGACATATCAAATCTCCTCCCAAAATTTCATTCTACACCAAAGTCTTACATTCCTTATGTACTTTCTCACTATTCATTTACTTTCCTAATAAGGTACTAACAAACATTTCATAATAAAGTTTCGTCCCCTTTTTTCCCCATAGCATCCAGAAATAATTTAGCACAATGGGAAGTGTAGATCCATAATCTACCAACACTTTAGCATCATGATTCAAAATAAGGAGCGAACCTTCCACTATTATGGCATAATTATCCGTCTTTGCAAATACAACCACCCGAACATTCACTTATGGTTTAGCAGGTCCAGGTTCAAAGATAGAAACTTGTGCTAGGTTCTCCCCTTCTAGTTCTGACCTCGACCCCTGATTATTTCTTTCCCGGTTGACTCCTTCCTCCAATCCTTCAGGGGTGGGGGTAATTGGATCTCTTATGCCCTATTTTCCCATAATTAAAGCATCTTAAGAGGGTTGTCCTCTATTTAGGCCTCCTCTCCTCTACCTCTTTCCTTTCTTTTGCCATTGGGGTCTCCAAGTCTTTTCTGACTCATACCCTGAAGTCCATTTCCATTTCTCCTACTCATATTCTCATTTATTCCAGCATTCTTATTGGCTCTAGTAATAGACTCAGTCAATTGTTGAATGATATCAGCCATTTTCTAGAAAGTTTTGAACATAGGATGGTCCAAAATTATAAGGTGTGGACCTTCCACATGTGGTTCCTCCACCATTGGCTTAGTGTTATTTTGAATAGTTCGCGATGATCGTCCAAAAGTTCATATGATTTTACCAATATAACAATGTAACACAACTCAAAAGCAATCATACAATGGGCAATAGCATATATCCATTCTCATTTATCATAAAATCAGTAAAATATTTGTGTGCCAATCATATGGTCATATACACTGGTTGCAGTATACATTTCCTACTATACATATCTACATCTCATGCACCTACTCATCATCATCACTATCTGAGATGGGAGGTCCTGAATCAGTAGAAACTGTATAAGACTCCGCTGCATCATCCTTCTTATTATCCTCAGACAACACTGTACCGTTGGGGACACTATTCTCCTTATCGTCATCTTGATGGCATGGTTCAATATCACTATCAACCTTATCAAATGCGCCACCTACCTTCTCTATCTGACTATGTGGCGATGATATCCTCTCGGGAGTAAATGTCCTCTCCATACTAAGGTCTCGTACAAACAGAGTAACGACAGATACTACTGGGTCAAACGAGCTCTCGGTGAGACGGGGTGCAAGACGATAGCTAGGGTCAAGTCTATTAAGATGAAATGTCTCAACACGTATGTTTGATAGTTCGTCCTAATCTTCCCATCATTGCTAAACTCATCTATTGGGCGCTTGTCCTTATCACTCCCATTCGTTGTACCACTATAATGAAAGATTTCTATCAATCCCTATGACGATACTATAGTTCTATAAAACTAAGTTTTGATACCAATTGTAACACCCCTACTAAATATAACAATAGAACCATATCAACACCAGGTGCTGCCCCATCCAGTTAACCAGACAAGGGGTATTTATAACAAAAATAATATAGTATACAAGGTCTAGATCCATACAACAACTCATACTGATGGTCATATACATATATATAATAGAAAATATCATACATGAAAATTTTCACTTCACATCAGTAATAAGGCACATTATCAAAAGGGAAATGTTCGAACCTAAACTGTTGTCACTATGGTATTATCCTTCTATCCGTAGATCTACTCAATTCCATATCCTATGAAAATGGCAAGATAAAAGACACGGTAAGTGAAAAATCACCCAGTGAGTCCCGTGTGTGCAAGTGTTTTATGAAAGAACAGAATATATAAAACTTTTGTAGGATGGCAAAGCATTTGTTCAGTAGAAACAATTCCAAAACTCTCTAAAGAAGAGTTTATTTAGAATCAATCATTTTTGGAAAGCAGTGTTTCAGTTTCAAAATATTGCCCCGATTTTCAAATCACAAGCATTTCTCCAACAGAAGGTTGGCCTGTATGCAAGTCCCATAGGCCTTGCTTTCGGCACCACGTATCCTTGTATTGAGAACTCAACCTCCAATGCTCTACCCGTGCTTCGCCAAAATAAGTGCATCGTAGCGTACTATAATCAACAAGTGCACGCAGCACATAATCTTTTACTTGCTACTATAAACTAGGGGTCCCAATCTTGACGTCAATCACTATCGAGGCAGCATGGGGTTCGAACAACGCCAAGTGTCGAGCACTTCCCGTGAGTAACCCAAATCACAAAGTGCACACAAGGCAATTGGCAAGCTCTAGATGCCTAGCCAGGGCAACTTATCTTAACGTCTTGTCACCTTGTTCGGAGTAAAACAATCCCTAGAACTAGGCCAGGTTACTAGAGTTGTCTTACTCTAATGTAAGCTAGTACAAAAATTAAAGTCCTCGCTAAGTACTCAACGTCACCACTACTAACCCCTTTTGACTGATCAGGCCTGGGGGTTATCTGATCTCATAGAATTTTCAATCAAAACATTTTTGCGACAGATAGCACTTTCTAGAATTTGATCCCACTAACTCAGAAGTCAGATCATCATTCACATAGGCTCCGCAGGGCCAATCAATTCATTCTATAGTCGCATTAAGCTAATAAAATAGTTCCAGGGATCAAAAGTAGTTTTTCAAAAGTCAATCTCATCAAGAGAGATCATTTTCCAAAAATTATGTCAAAAAATTTAAAGAGTTCTTTTCACACATTAAAATCAGTTTCCAGGAGTATTTGGGTCATTTTACCCATACTGGATCACAAAAGTCATTTCCAATAACATTCGGGTCATTTTACGGATGCCCGATTTTAAAAGACTTTTTGAGAGTATTCGGGTCATTTTATCATTACTCGATTTGAAAAGTATTCACAAGAGTCCCAATATAGATATTTTGGTCATTTATCGAATACCTGATTCTAAAGGTTTTCATAGAACCATCCAATAAGGACATTTGGCTCATTTTCCAAATAAAGAAATCCAGAATTCTAATACCAAAAGTGGATCAAATTTAAAGTTTCTAAACACATTTCCAAAAGATGTTGCAATAAGGGAATTTCAATCAATTTATGAATATGCGATTCTAGAAATTACCATTTTTGAAAATCCCAAGTATTTAATCCAAAAATGACTAAATTTACAAAATTTTGCTTTAATAATCCATTAAGGTTTCCAAGCCAATTGCGAAGTTCATTCAAGCCTAAAATGACGCAAAACAAATCTTGCTCAGATAAACCTTAAACATATTTAAAGATTTCCAAAATGGTATAAAACATAGAATTTCAAGGAAAAACAAAGCACACTAGCTTTCAAAAGGTTTTAGTAATCTAAGGAACTCAACTCGTGTCCTAACAAAACTTTTCTGTTTATGGCCGTTCGACTACCGTTTCTATCGTTTCTAATGTTCCATCGGCCGTTTACTGATAAACCTACACCAAACTTCATTTTTGGGTCAAATCGTATTTGGCCAAAAAATAGCCAACATCCAGCCAATGTGCCTGATGGGTAGCCGACGTTTAATCGACATTTAGCTGACAGTTAGCCGACGGGGCCGACGGTAAAGGAAAATGTTCAACTTTTGTTTACGTCGTTTTTTTGTCATTTGTTCAATTCTTTTCTTTTACATTTTTCACATCCTTTATCCCTTCATATACAAGTGATTCACTTCATATTTTGCATTCATTGCATTCAAAATCACATAATTAATCATCCTTAAGGTCAACAATTTTCGGCCTCATTTTTCTAGAATTTCATTGCTTGACACATGATTTTGTTTTGCACATAACTTTCAATCCACAACTCCGATTTGCCTCTATGATAAACCAAAATGACCAAAAGACTCTTAAATTAATTTTGTATAATCCCCTTTTTAGAGTTCTGGTTCCTGTGACATGCTACTACACAAAAACTGCCCCAGTAATTTTGCTTTAATTCCACTATTCATGCTTTCCTTTGTTCTTCTTTAGCCTTTAATACCTTGGAACCATTAAGTCATTTAATTTCCTTCAAATCATCTTTAATTTTGTGATTTTTAGATTCCAATAGCTCACAAGAGTCATGTTTATTCAACACAAATTCACTTCTTCTAATCAAAAGCTAGTATAATTCAATATTCCAACAAAGTAACTTCCATTTTTATTCTACTTTGGTCATCATGTCATCAACCAAAATCAATCCTTCAAACTACCATGCATATTTAGTTCTTCCTCACACAAAACATTATCCATAAATCTCCTAGGCAGCCGTCACACATAAGCATACACTAGGTTCATACACAAAGTTCAGAAACCCTAGCTTTTGATCTAAAATCAAGACATGAAAATCAGGTTTTCGTGTTAAAACTCATACCAAAATAATCACCGTAATCAGATAGATGACCTTAATTCTTGAAGCATAGACTTTTACCTTGTATGTGGGATCTCTTGGCTTAATTTTTCTCCAAGAACACCAAGAACACACACACCTTTTTCTTTCTCTCTCCTTTTTCTTTTTCTCTTTATTTTTCTCTAGCTTTTCTTTCATTTTCTTTCTCTCTTCTTTCTCTATTCCTTATGGACAAATTTCTTGTTGAAATTCAACCCCTCAACCACCATTCTTGGTCAAATATTTGCCATTCATTTCTCATTTTCATTAATTGTATGGTGGTTAAAGCGTAGGTGTGTTCCAGTAAAAAATTTACACACAATTTCACTTATTTTTTCTTTCTCAAAATTTCCTCTTCTTTTCTCTTGCATGGCTGTGAAACCCCACCAAAAGCCAAGCCTAGAGTAAGTGTGATGGGATGTATATCATGTCATCAAGCATAAAATATACCTTTTTGAATGATTTTATGTGCCTTAGAATTGTGGTTTATAGATTAAATGGTTTATTTATGCTTGTTGGGTAGAAATGGGGTAATTTTGCTTGAGGTCAAATAGGAAGATGGCTTGAGGTTTTGATAAGAAGAATATTTGAGTGAGAAAATAAGAACAAGAGTTAGTGTGGTTAAGTGGTTAGAGCTTTGTGATTTAATCTCTAAGGTCTTGAGTTCGAATCCTATCACTTAAGTTTTATTCATAATTATCTTAACCATGTTTGAATTTTTAATTTTTTTTACATTTCTTAAAGATAGGAATGTTGTCTTAATGAAGACATGATGGTAATCTCTTGACCATGTGGTCTTGTCCTAAAAAGAATTCTAGAGGAATTCTTGTTCCCTTTTATTTTGCTAGCCTTGTCCTAACGTCTTTGAAATTTAAACTATCCTTAATTCATTAATCTAATTTTTAATCATAAAAATTATGTGATAAATCCCTAGCTTGGAATTCGAAAATAAGCTCTTGTGGGATAGATGAGGCCGAAAGTAAGGAGAAGAATTAGGTAGGAATTCCAAGGAAAAGAAAACACCATAGCTATTCCTTCAAACTCCATCTTCATCTTGTTCATGTTTTGGTAATGAAAAATTTGGAAAATTTTCTAGATTTCTTTCAAGGCTGTTTTTGAAAGTTTCAGCCAGCTTTACTACCCAATTTCTACAAGAAAAACAGTCATTTTATGTAAGGTTGAAGGCTAGAAATTCAGTGAATTTTCAGACTGTACAAACATCCCAAAACCATAAATTCGTTTCAGCAAACTAGCCACATTCAACATGGAATTTGAAGCCACCATTAGAGCATATGAACAGCTGGAACTTCCTCTGTTTTTCTTCAAGATGAAGGCTGGAAAATCACCATTAAAAGACCTTCAAAAACCCTTAGAATCCAGCTGCAAAATCGTGCTAAAGAGAATAGAAAATTCTGCACCAAAATCATTTCAACTCCAAGTGTTCTTGAAGCTTAAATTCCAGAAATTTTCCAGCTTGTCTCTTCAAGGCTAAGGCCGAAATTCTTCATCAATGGCCACTGAAATTCGGACCTTGTACAGCCATGGATTGAACATCATGGCCTCCACACCCACCTTCAATGTTAGGACTCTATGATCATACCTCAAGAAACTCCTAAGATTACTCTATCCAAAACTTACTCAAACCTCAAACTAAATTTCAGTTTTTGTTCCATTAAAACATACCTATAGCTAAGTGATTAAACCAAAAAATCCTTTGCCATTATAAGACCATTTTCGGCCAGCCTTAGCTACTGAATGACCCTTCATTATTTGATTAAAACCTAGCTAATTCAGCCTTACACCATTGAAGAATAAGAGACCTTCCATGAACAAACTCTATTAACTAAGCTTATACCTCAAACAACTCCACTTTTTTCTTCATTTGAATTTCAAAAAAAAATCTGGAAATCTTCTCTCTCATTCTTGATAGCCGAAACTCCCTTATGCACTAGGTCATTCGTCCATCACAATTCCAGCCACACTCAAAATCCATTTTCTCTCAAAAAAACACCAAGAATACCAAGAACACACACTTCACATCTTCAATCCTAAACCAATCCTAAACACCTCCAATCACTCCCAAACACTCTAGATCATCCATATTAAACCTATAATCTTTATTTCTGCCCTTTATAACATAGAATCACACAAAGTCGGATTTCCAAATGGATAAAACCAACCTTTTTTGTTGAAGGTTCAAAGAACACCAAAAAGTAAAATAAGAACAATCTTTTTGTTCTTCCTCTTCTATTCAACTTCTAATATTCCTCTCTACTCTCATTCATCTCTTTCTCAGTCTCTCTCTCGCCCTTGGCCGAAATAGTGATGGTCAACCATGGCTACTTGCAGACCACTAATGGCCATCAAGTGCTTGAGGATCTTCACTAATCAAGGGAAACTCTTCATCGATCGATTATCAATCAAGTGTTTTTCCTTAATCTTCCTTTTTAATTTTTAGAATCAAGATACCTAGATGTTGATAGGATGATTGAATAAAGTAGGGTTTAAGTATTAGTATATAGGTGAAAGGGATGGTGTTAGGACATGAGAGTTGGAATGAATGCTACGCCTTATGGATTTTGTCTATATGTTCATCATGACTAAAGAGATTTATGGATGTTTTGATGCATGTTAGATATTATGACACCATTGTTGATTAGGCCTTAACGTTCTTATTTTTCAATAAAGCCATAGATGATGTTATGCCTAGTAGAAGATCATTCACGTTGTCGTATATGTTGATTCAAGACTATGTTCATGGATAGATTAATCCTCTTTAGCTACTTCAGAAGTAGCTATGTACTCAACTTCTGTCGTAATGTCGGCAATAGTCTCTTGTTTGGAACTCTTCCAACTTATTGCCCCTCTACATAATATAAACACGTAGCTAGATTGTAATTTGAAATCATCTTTATCAGATTGAAAACTGGCATCAGTATAATCATTTATTTTCAAATCACATTCTCCATATAATAAAAACACATCATTAGTCCTTTGTAAGTACTTAAGGATGTTTTTCACAGCCGTCCAATGACCCTCCCTAAGGTCGGATTAGTATCTACTCGTCAAACTGAGAGCACAAGATACATCGGGTCTTATACATATCCTAGCGTATGTGATGGATCCAACTGCCAAAGCATATGGAATCTTACTCATGTGATCCCTTTAAGCTTGTGTCTTGGGAGACATCAACTTTGAAAGGCTTAGACTATATGACATGGGTAAGAATCCTTTTTTGGATTGATCCATGCTAAACTGATGAGACTCTGCTTCATCATTGAGGTTAAGATCAAGAAGGGGGAGGCGTGATCGTGCAAGGACAAGGATCGATGACAAGATCTAGGACCAAGAAGCTTCAAGATGATTTTCAATTGCTCATAAAACCATGCATGAGGATAGAAGAGGGTTGGAAGGCTGAGGAAGCTAGGCAAGAGTTCATTTTGTTAACTATCGAAGAAGGACCCCAACAAGAACTCAAGCCGGCAGTAAAGACGGACAAAATTTGACCAAAAGGTGGCCTTCCAGTGTATAGCCAGCACTGGCCCAAGTAGCCGAACTAGCGCTGGCTTCAACCTACACAATGACGGCCCAAACACAATGCACAATCGGCGCCAGCTCAAGAGCCCTTGCCGACGCCAGCTATAACCTTAGCAGCCGACGGCTGCCCCGCTTTTTTGATGTTTTCTCCAATTTTCCTCCATTTTCAATGTTTTGTAAAGACCTATTAAAGCCTTAAATTGTATTAGAACCTCAGGGATTACTTAGCTAGGGTTAGAGTAGAATAAATACAACTTTTAGTGATTTGACAATACAATTCACACACTTTATTCAAGATTGAAGAGAGAGTCTTGAAAGGCCCTAGTCTCCTTGTTCATCTTGTTCAAGACTATGCTTAAGGCTTAGTCCTCCATATGAATGAGTCTATAAATCTTTGGGATAATCCAATGTGGTTTCTTTCAATGGGTCATAGTTGCTTTACTCTTCTAAGGTTTGTTTGAATTTCATTACTTGGGTACCTATTTTCTCTATTCCTTTTGTTCTTGTTTGCCTTTGTTGATTCAAGGATATTGTGGTGAGATTATAATAGAACTTTCTACTATTCTTGAGGGTCTTTGAAGCCTAGTTCTTTAAGAGTTTGATAGTGGGTAGGTTGTTAGTTTAATTTTTCCTTTTTGTCTTAAGAAATTTACTGTTTTGGTCCCACAGGATGAGTTGAACTTATAATCAACTAAACCACCCACAACACCAAGAAAAAGCCCATTTAATATCATATCAAAGAGTTTAGTATCAAAGAGTGGAAACCTTTGATTCCAATCAAAGCTTGGAAGCAAGAAAAGGAGCCTTACAAAGTTGAAGAAAAACAAGAGAAAACACGTAACTCAAAAACATGCTCCAAAAAGATTATGAAATCTTTGTTATACCCTGATTTTTCTTTGGGAAAATTGCTTCATGATGTTAATATAATCCTTGGGAACACATTTTTCTTGTGTTTGTGGTGAAAATTAGCTTGAATATGGGTAAAAATGTTGGTTGTTCTTAAGTAACGGGATTGCAACTAAAGTGTTTGATAAATGTTTCATGAGAATGCTTTTGGCTATAGTTGGGAACTTTGATTCTTAATTTTCATTCCTTGGCATATTGGGACTTAGTATATCACTCTATTGTTGAATTCCATGCTCATTGAACTTAACTTTACTAGTGCACACTTGTGATCATCTTGTTCTTCATAATCCTAGTTATAGTTGTTCTTGTTTCTTTGTTCTAGCTAACTATTGTTTATTTCTTGTTTAGAAGTGTTTCTTTGAGCATCTAATGTTTGTTCTTGTGTTGATTGAGTCCACATTTCTTGAAATTCTTGATTAAAAACTTGTTTGCTTGAGGTGCCCAACAAGTGTTTGTTGAAATTCCCCTAAGACCCCCTAATTGGAAAAATCTATTGATTTGTGTGATTCACTATGTTAGACAAAATCTTTAGATATTGAGGAGAATTGCGATTGAACAAGAAGGCTTGAGTATTGAGAAAAAAGACAAGAGGGTGAGACTGTTATTAAAAAAGCCTAAGAGAGCAAACACGAGCGTGGAGTGGCCAACCTTTGAGAGCCAACACGCAAGGAAGTGAAGTGAGGACCTATTTTTCTTTCTAATCCCTTTTGTTTTGCATGTATAAATAAGTAAATATTCCATTACCATGACCCATGATCAAGAGATCTCTAAGCCTAACCCAAGTGGACCTAGTAGACCTCAAGAAGAACAAATTGATGCTAGGGTTTTGCGTGATGACTTATAAGCTATGATGAGGATTATGCAAAGAGAGTTTCAAAATATGGCAAGGGAATTGATAAATCATTTTGGACAATCTTCTACCGTCGCACAAAGGAGAGGGTAAGAGTGATTTGAAGTACCTAAACCTAGGTTGGGGGATGGTAATGTCCATACTCCTCCGTTAAATGCCCAACAAAGGGAAGAATGGGATGAACATTCTATCGGGGGATTTCAACAAGCTCCTATGAGAGGAGAAAGGCACGGAATGAGAGGAGGACGAGGTAGGGGTTAAGGAAGGAATTGTGAGAACAACCTAAGGTGCTTAGAAAGAGAGTTTGAGGGAGTTGATGAATGGTATGAGGGGGAACAAGTTGAAGCATTTAGGGAAAATAATAGAGGATGGTGCAATAGAGGAGGTAGGAGAGAAAGAAATGATGAGGAGAGGGAGTTGAACCACATTAAATTGAAAGTGCCCACATTCTATGGCAAGAGTGACCCCGAAGCATATTTCGAGTGGAAGAGCAAGATGGAGGTCAAAGGTGAGGTTGGCTATCTTAGGATTTTCAGAGTATGCCTTGGTTTGGTGGGAGCAAGTTAGTGCACAAAGGAGACAAATGGGAGTGGAAATCATGGCTAGTTGGAATTTGTTGAAAGATATGATTAGGGCTAGGTTTATACCACACCATTACTACAATGATCTTTACCAAAGGCTCTAATCACTCTAGGAAGGGAACAAGAGTGTAGAAGATTACTATAAAGAGATGGAAGTAATGTTGATGAGAGCTCAAATCAATAAGGATCCTAGGGCAACAAGGGTAAAGTTCTTGGGAGGCTTAAATAGGGAAGTTACCAATTTGGTACAACTGCACCCTTATGAATGATTGGAGGATATAGTACATGCCGCTATGAAGATTGAGAGGCAATTAAAGAGGAGGGTATTTACTAGACCGCTACTTCCAAACCCCAACACTACTAGCAAGATGCCAATTATGAAGGATGAAGCTCTTAAGCCATTCCAATGGGACTTTAATAAACCTAGAGAGGATTAGAAGCCTAGGGAGGATTGGAATCCTAGGGAAGGTTGGAACAAGGACAACGAAAAAGCCATGGACAGACCACAAAGGAATAGGGATATCAAGTGTTTTAAGTGCCTTAGATATGGACATACTTTCCATCAGTGTCCAAAAAAGAGAACGATATATACTAATCCCTATGGTGAGGTTTCTACAGACGAAGAAAAAGAGGGAGAAAGTTACCAAGGAGACCAAGAGGGAAATGGGGAAGAGGAAAGTGATGAAGGGGAAGTTTTTGGTCAAGAATACCCTTTGGTGGAAATCACAAGAAGGTCATTGAATTCACAAGCCATTGAAGATTAAGATCACCAACAATGAGAGAATATTTTCTATAGTAGGTGTCTAATCAACAAGACCCCTTGTAGTGTCATTGTGGATAGTGGGAGTTGCACTAACGTGATTAGTGCAAACTTAGTTGATGAATTGGACATGAGATGGATTAAACACCCCAAGGCCTACAAATTGATATGGTTGAACGATAGCGGGGAATTGAGAGTACACAAACAAGTTTTGGGGTCTTTTGAGATGGGAAAGTATAAGGATGATGTGCTATATGATGTGGTATCCATGTAAGCGGGTCAGTTGCTCCTACGGAAACCTTGGCAATACGATAGGCATGTAAAGCATAATGGGAGAAAGAATACTTATTCCCTACTCAAGGAGGGAACTAAGTTTACCCTCACCCTCATGGCCCGTAGTGAGGTGAACAAAGATCAAAGAATCATGAAAGAGAAAGAAAAGAAGAAGGGTGCACAAGATGTTAAACAAAAATAAGAAATTGAGAGGAAAGAGGAAGAGAAGAAAGAAAAAGAGTTGAGAGAGAAGATGGACAAACAAGTACCTTTGATGATCAAGGATAGGAGTGAGCAAGGACAAGAGATGGGAGGTAAAAGAAGAGTGAATTACTTTGCAAAAGAAAGTGAGCTCATAGAGGCTATAGAAGCCAAGGAACCGGTTATTCTTCTTTTATGCAATGGTTCTTATTTTACTACTAACGATTCTACATTGTCTTTGCCTAATGGAATTATAGCTATTCTTCAAGATTTTAAAGACGTTTTTCCAAAGGAAATGCCTGGAGGACTAGCACCTATGAGAGGGATTGTGCATCAAATCGACTTTGTGCCCGGAGCCGTCATCCCCAACTGACCAGCATATAGAAGCAACTCAGAGGAGTCTAAAGAATTGCAAAAACAAGTAAAGGCATTACTTGAGAAGGTCCATGTGAGAGAAAGTCTAAGCCTATGTGCGGTTCCAGTTTTCTTGGTGCCCAAAAGGAATAGGACATGGCATATGTGTATGGATTGTCGCACTATCAATAACATTACGATAAAGTACCGCTATCCCATTTCTAGGCTAGATGACTTGCTTGATGAGTTATTTGGTGCATGCATTTCTCTAAAATTGATTTGAAATCAGGTTACCACCAAATTAGAATAAGAGAAGGGGATGAATTGAAAATGGCTTTTAAAACAAAACAAGGGTTGTATGAGTGACTTGTCATGCCATTTGGGTTATCTAATGCTCTTAGTACTTTCATGCGATTAATGCACCATGTTTTGAGGTAATTTATTGGAAAATTTGTTGTTGTGTACTTTGATGATATATTAATCTATAGGAAATCATATATGGATCATTTGAATCATGTTCAAAGTGTGCTTGTTGCCATCCGAATGGAGAGATTGTATGCTAACCTTGAGAAGTGCTCTTTTTGTTTGGAGAGAATTACCTTCTTTGGGTATGTTTTGAGTGCCAAAGGGATTGAGGTTGATGAGGGAAAAGTAGCCATTCAAGATTGTCCCACCCCTATCACCATTACCCAAGTCCGTAGTTTCCATAGGCTAGCTAGCTTTTATAGGCGGTTCATCCAAAATATTAGCACCATAGCCGCCCCTCTAACCGAAGTGGTAAAGAAAAAGGTGGGATTTAAGTAGGAGGAAGCCTAACAACAAGCCTTTCAAACCCTCAAAGACAAATTGAGCCAAGCTCTAATTCTTATTCTTCCTAACTTTGAGAAGGCATTTGAGATAGAGTGTCATGTAAGTGGGGTGGGAAAAGGTGCGATCTTGACCCAAGATAGAAAACCCATTGCACACTTTAGTAAGAAATTGTCTGGGGCGGCCCTCAATTACTCTACCTATGATAAAGATCTTTTTGCCTTGGTGAGGACTCTAGACTATTGGCAACACTACCTTTTACCAAGAGAGTTTGTCATTCATACTGATCACGGGACCCTTAAACACCTCAAAAGCCAACAAAATTTGAACAAGAGGCATGCAAGGTGGATGGAGCTTATTGGGACATTTTCTTATGTCATTCAATATAAGAAGGGTAAGGAAAATGTGGTGACGAAAGCACTATCTCAAAGGTATGCACTACTAAACCTTTTGGATGCTAAACTTCTTAGTTTCAAACTTGTGAAGGAATTGTATATTGATGATGAGAAGTTTGGGGATATTTTCCATGCTTGTGAGAAATGTGCATTTGCTAAATATTATATGTATGATGGTTTCTTGTTTAGGGAGCTAAGACATTGTATGCCTAAAGGTTCTATTAGGGAGTTGCTAATTAATGAGGCCCATAGTGGGGGACTAATAGGGAATTTTTGTGTTGTAAAAACCTTAGGCATCCTTAAGGAACATTTATTTTAGCCAAAAATGAGAAAAGGATATGAAGAAACATTATTCTCAATACATTATTTGTAGGCGAGCTAAGTCTAGATCTCTTCCACATGGTTTTTATACTCCTTTGCCCATACCTAATGTGCCCTGAGTTGATATTTTAATGGACTTCATCTAAGGATTGCATAGGTACAAGGGGGTAAGGACTTCATATTTGTGATTGTTGATCTATTCTCCAAAATGGCTCATTTTGTGGCTTGTTCCAAGACTAATAATGCGTCCTATATTATAGATTTATTCTTTAAGGAAGTGGTGAGAATGCACAGGATCCTTAGGACTGTTGTCTCAGATAGGGATACTAAATTCATTGACCACTTTTGGAGAGTATTATGGAACAAACTTTGTACTAATCTCTTATTTTTCATAGCTTGTCATCCTTAAATGAATGGACAAATGGAGGTGATCAACTAAACACTCACTCAACTCTTGCGGACCATAATCAAGAAGAACTTAAAAAATTGGGAGCAATGATTGCCACACATTGAGTTTGCTTACAATAAGGCTATTTACTCTACCATTTCTTATTCTTCTTTTGAAATTATGTATGGTTTTAATCCTCTATCTCCTTTAGATTTGGTTCCTTTGCCTATAGGTGAACGGATGAACCTCGATAGAGCTAAGAAGGTAGAAATGGTGAAGGCACTTCATGAGAAGGTGAGAAAGCAACCATTGCAAAACGAAATGAAAAGATTGTCCATAAGCATAATCAAGGAAGGAAAAATGTGTCATTTGAGCAGGACGATTGGGTATGGGTGCAACATCGCAAGGAGAGATTTTCCATGCAACGACGGAGTAAACTAGATCCAATGGGGGATGGTCTATTTCAAGTTCTCGCCAAAGTTGGAGATAATGCTTATAAGATAGATTTACCCGGTGAATATCATGTTAGTGCTACTTTTAATGTTAGTGACCTCTCTCCCTTCGATGTAGATAATGGCAACGATTCGGAGACGATTCCTTACCAAGAAGAGGGAGATGATAAGACTCTGCTTCATTTTGGAGGTCAAGATCAAGAAGGGGGAGCGTGACCGTGGAAGGACAAGGACTGATGACAAGATCTAGGACCAAGAAGCTTCAAAATGATTTTCAATTGCTCATAAAACCAAGCTTAAGGATGTAAGAGGATTGGAAGGTTGAGGAAGCTAGTTAAGAGTTCATTTTGATGACTGTCCAAGAAGGACCCCAATAAGAACTCAAGCTGGCAACCAAGACGGACGAAATTTGACCAAAATGTGGCCTTCCAGCAAACAGCCGACGCCGGCCCAAGCACTGAACCAGCGCCATCTTCAACCTACACAACAACTTCCCAAACACAGCACACAACCGACGCCGGCTCAAGAGCCCTAGTCGACACTAGCTCTAGTCGGCTGCCCTGCGTTTTTTATGTTTTCTCCGGTTTTCCTCCATTTTAAATGTTTTGTAAAGGCTTATTTAACCCCCAAATTGTATTAGAACCTCAGGGATTACTTAGCTAATGTTAGGGTAGTATAAATACAACTTTTAGTGATTTGAAAACACAATTCACACACTTTATTCAAATTTGAAAAGAGAGTCTTGAGAGGCCCTAGCCTCCTTGTTCATCTTGTTCAAGACCATGCTTTATGCTTCGTCCTCCTTATGAATCAGTCTATAAATCTTTTGAATAATCTAATATGGTTTCTTTCAATGGGTCTTAGTTGCTTTGCTCTTCTAAGGTTTGTTTGAATTTCATTACTATGGTGCCTATTTTCTCTATTCTTTTTGTTCTTGTTTGCCTTTGCTGCTTTAAAGATATTGGGGTGAGATTATAGTAGAACTTTCTGCTATTTCTTAAGGGTCTTTCAAGCCTAGTTCTTCAAGGGTTTGATAGAAGGTAAGTTGTTAGTTTAATTTCTCCTTTTTATCTTAAGAAATTCACTGTTTTGGTCCCTTGGGATAAGTTGAACTCATAATCAACTAAACCATTCACAACACTAAGAAAAAGCCCACTCAAGATCATATCATAAACCTCTTTAGCATTTTGTCTATGTATGTAGATTTCGAATGACCTAGCAACCTTTTGGATCTATCTCTATAGATCCTTATTCCAGGAATATAGGTTGCTTCCCCAAGGTCTTTCAAGGAGAATTATTTAAACAACTAAACTTTAACCGTTTGCAAGACATGTATATCATTTTCTATTAGTAATATGTCATCTACATAAAGTAATAAGAAAATAATTGCACTTCCATTGACTTTCTTGTATACACAAGGTTCATCTATGTTTTGAATGAAACTAAACTCTTTGACTGTTTTATCAAAACGGATGTTCTAACTCCTAGAAGCTTGCTTAAGTCCCTAAAAGGACCTTTGCAGCATGAACACCTTTGTGCTATCATTGGATGTGAAACCCTCAGGTTATGTTATAAACACTACCTCAATCAAATTTCCATTTAGGAGAGCTATTTTCACATCCATTTGCCAAATCTCATAATCATAATGAGCAACAATAGCTAGGAGTATCTTAATGGATTTTAACATAGCTACTGGCGAGAAGGTTTCATCATAGTTAATACCATGTTGTTGACGATAACCCTTCGCCACTAGTTGTGCTTTATAAGTAACTACATTACCATCTATGTCCGTTTTCTTCTTGAAAATTCATTTACACCCAATAGGTTTAATTCTTTTGGGTGATCAACCAAAGTCCATACTTAGTTGTCGTACATAGAATACATCTCTGACTTTATTGCCTCAAGCCATTTGCCAGATTATGAACTATTCAGAACATCCTTGTGAAGGCATGAAAAAGCGAAAAACACAGGGCAGAAATTGAAAAAAAAAGATAAAAAAACTGGAAAAACAAAGAATAAGGGAACTCCAGGGTAGAGCCGGCGCCGGCTCCGGTAATCCTAGTCGGCGCTTGTTAGGCTCTGTACAGGTTTCAAGGTTTTAAAAATTTTACCTCTTTTCCTCGTTCTAATAATTGACTAGACCAGAATGCGTGCTGCGGGGGTAGGTACGCTGGTGGAAGCCTCTGCTGCAATTCCTGCAAGCCTTCTACTCTGTCTTTGCATGTAAGTGAACACCAAGCTCTCGATCTTCCAGTATATGGCCTGCCTAAATCCGTTTGGTGAACAAAAACAGACTAAGGAACCTTTTTTTCTGGAGAGAGAGAGAGAGAGGGAGGGAGAGAGACGTTTGGCTTTTCATAGAGAAGAAGCCGTCTCAGAGAGTGTGTGTTCTGACAATAACGTTGTTTTCAATCCTCCTATTTAACATAAATAAAACTCTAGGTGAAACTGGACTGGGCCATTGGACTCTTAATTTAACCTTTTTAGGCTTAATTAATAATTCTAAGTAGAACCACATAAATGGCCCAATTAATAATTAATTTTTCAGCCCAAATAAACTAGTCTAATTAATTAGCCTATATTAGTTTAGTCCCAGGTTAATCTTTAATTATTCAAACTTGGCCAAAGCCCTGAATAATTAATTAACCCACCAAACTAATTTAATTAATTCTCTCTCCATGGACCTTTATTTTATTCTAGCCCAATAATTAAATCAGGTTACTTAAATAAAATAAATTCCATTGAATTTAAGATCAATTCCTTAGCCCGTATTTAATTAGGACTTACGGTCTATGTTGGGGACCAAAAGATACACCGCCTTGACTACTAAAATAACCAAAATACCCTTGCCATATAAATAGCTGTATTTTACATTTTAAATATTTCCTAATATCACCATAAGGAAATATTGACCCTAAGGACAGTGCTGCGTTAGCAAAGTCTCTGACCAACATGTGTAATGACTAAAATATCCTTCTATATATCGCCGTATATTAAGAGAGGAAGAAGTGTACTAACATCTCTCTAACTGACATCTACCATTCTTAGGCCTCTAGTTCAATAATCCACGACCTCTTGGATTGTTTCCACTTTCCAAGAGAGCTACCCTAAAGCAAACATCCAAGTCATGTTTCCCAGAGCCCTAGATATTTAGATTATTCAAACAACCACAAGGGGTGATAGTATAGAAACTATCTTGTCCAAGTCTGTCTGAACTAATTAGTCACACAATACCCAACATGCAAGTATAATGGCCCTATGATAGAACCTCAACTATAGCATATCCAAGTATATGCTTCCAGCTTTTTCAGACCACCAACTCATACTCAAGTCGTAGAGTAGTAGTCCACGCTGTAGTGGTAGTAGTCTAGTTTCTACTATATATTACTTTTAGAAATCACTACTACAGGTCTTGTTCTACGTATTCGAAATACGGTGATGTCATAAAGTGAGTGGACTAGTCACTGGCCAAAGGTAAGCCATTTCCCTATTTAGAATTCAAAACATAATAACCTATACATGATGAGATTCACATTCTCATTAATCGGTTAAGAACGAATGTTTATATGTTAAGTAACACATGATCCATACCTTACTGTGAAAGACCTCCATTCACATGGACCACATACTTAAACACAATGGGTCTTTTCCAAATGTAACTGTGCACAAATAAAATTGAAAATTCACAAATAATTTTTGAAAATAAATTCTTTTATTAAAACATTCGAAATTTACATCAGAAACCTAGTCTAAGAGGGCATATTTCCCAACAATCTCCCACTTGCACTCTAAGACTAAGTAAGTTCGTAGGTGCCCACCCTTATGCCATCTAAATGTCTCTTGAAGACTCTCTTAGCCAAAAGCTTAGTGAATGGATCTACTAGATTATTCTCGGAGACAATCTGTTCCACCACGACTTCCCATCTCTGGATGAAATTCCGGATCAGGTAGTACTTCTTCTCAATGTGCTTCCCCTTCTTGTGGTTCCTGGGTTCTTTAGATTGTGATACTGCTCAAGTATTATCGTAATACATCATAATTGGCCTGTCCATATGTGGCATGACTACAAGTTTTGAAAGGAACTTCCTGAGCCAGACTGCTTACTTGGATGCCTCTGATACTGTCATATACTCAACTTCCAAAGTTGAGTAAGCAATGTAAGATTGCTTGATACTCCTCCATGAAATAGCTCCTCCAGACACAGTAAAGATATATCCACTGGTGAATTTTCTCTTATCCTTATCCTCCCGAAAGTCTGAGTCTATGTATCCTGTAGGAACCAAGTTATCAACCCTGTGAACTAGCATATAATCTCTCATTCCCTCAAGGTAGTTGAGTATATACTTTATAGCTTACCAATAAACCTCTCCAGGGTTTGACTGGTATCTGCTAACCAAGCCTACGGTAAAGCAGATATCTGGCCTAGTACACAGCATGCCGTACATGAGACTTCCCACAACCGAAGCGTAGGGAATCTTACTCATCCTATCATTTTCTTCTTGAGACTTAGGACAGTCCCTAGAAGAAAATGACAACCAATGTCTGCAAGGAATTAGAGATCTCTTATATAAGTCCATGCTATACTTGGCCAGTATCTTGTCAATGTATGCCGCTTGGGATAATCCGAACATTCTTTACTTCCTATTTCTAAGAAATCTAATCCCGAGAATATAGCTGGCTTCTCCTAAGTCCTTCATACTAAATTGACTAGACAGTCAAACCTTTGTAGATGACAATAACCTTACATCATTTCCAATAAGCAGAATATCATCCACATACAAGACAAGAAAAACCACATTAATGCCTTCAAGTTTCCTGTACATGCATGGTTCATCCTCATTTTGAACAAAACCATAAGACTTTACAATCTCATTAAAATGAATGTTCCATGCCCTTGATGCCTGCTTAAGTTTATAAATGGACTTCTTAAGTTTGCAAACCACATACTCTTGGACTTTAGCAACAAAGCCTTCTGGTTGGGACATATAGATGTCTTCACTAAGATGGCCATTTAAAAATGCCGTCTTGACATCCATTTGCCATATCTCATAGTCATAATGACATGCGATGGCAAGGAGGATACGGATGGACTTAAGCATGGCTACCAGGGAAAAGGTTTCCTCATAATTGATACCTTCTTTCTAAGTATACCCTTTCACCACAAGCCTAGCTTTAAAGGTTTCCACCTTCCCATCTATACCCCTCTTTCTATTGTATACCCACTGACACCCAATAGGTTTTATCCTTTCAGGTGAAGCTACAATATCCCAAACCCGATTGAGATACATAGACTCAATCTCGGCTTTCATTGCTTCATGCCATAGATTTGCATTGGCATCAGTAATAGTCTTCTCGTATCTAGTAGGGTCTTGTTCCTGATGGTCAGAGACTAGCTCGAATGCTTCTCCAGTCCATCTCTTCGAAACCCTAAACACTCTCCCACTACGACGGGGCTCCATATGTATAAGCTCTTGAGGCTATGCCTCATCTTGTTCCGCAATCGGGTCTAAAGAAGTTATTTTCGAAGATAACTTTTTCTCAAGTTCCAGTCTAGTTGAACCTTTGGTAGAAGTACTTTAATCATCCTTTAAGTATCTAGCATTAGTACTGACCAGTACTTTCTACTCCTTAGGATGATAAAAGTAACCACCCTTTATCCCTTTTGGATACCCAACAAAATAACATAATTCTGATCTTGGTTCCAACTTGTCTTCCTTGACCAGTACACAAGCTGGATAACCCCATATCCTGAAATGATTCAGGCTTGGCTTACGCCCAATCCACATCTCATAGGGAGTCTTAAGTACTGCCTTGGAAGGCACTAAGTTCAGAATATATGCCGTTGTTTCCAGTGCATATCCCCAAAAGTACACTGGAAGAGTAGCATGAGACATCATGCTTCGAACCATTTCCATCAATGTCTTATTCTTTCTCTCACCTACACTGTTCTACTGGGGTGTCCCCGACGTAGAGAGCTGGGATACTATTCCATGATGTACCATGTAGTCCTTGAATTCACTAAGGAGGTACTCTTCACCATGATCCGATCGTAAGGTCTTGATCAATTTACCTGTCCGATGCTCCACTTCAGCCTTAAATTCTTTGAACTTGTCAAAAGAGTCAGACTTACGTCTCATCAGATAAATATATCCAAACCTTGTACAATCATCAGTGAAAGTGTTGAAGTACTCAAAACTTTCTCTAGCTTGTGTAGACAAAGGACCACACACATCAGTGTGAACAAGACTTAATACCTCCTTGGCTCTATTCGCCTTAGGGGTAAATGACCTTTTGGTCATCTTTCCCATTAGGCAGGACTCACACTGAGGCCAATTTTCCAATCCCAATGAGCCCAAGGGCCCATCATGGATCAATCTCTGAATCCTGGTTGAGTTGATATGACCCAACCTTAGATGCCAAAGATAAGAGTCATTGACATTGGTCTTCCTTTTCCTCGTTAAAGGTTCAGATTGAGCGTTATTTAATTAATTGTTAATAGGGTTTAAGAAAAAAAATTCTCATACATGTGCCCAGTACATAAAATTTCTCTATCTTTACTGATAGAAATACTAGAATGGAAAGATATAGAATATCATTGATTTATTAGTTTTGCAACCGAAATCAAATTCTGTTAAAATCCAGGTACATATAAAATGTCTTTCAAACACACTATTCTATTACAATAAAAAAAAAGATCCAGCTCTCCTATTACAAGGGCCCAAACTTATGCTCCATTTCCCACGCGTAGTCCATGTTTGCCCTTCTAGAGTCTTCTAATCTTTCCAAACCCCTGCAAAGAGTTACAGATGTGATCAGTGGCTCCTGAATCAACAATCCAAATTGAAGTTGATCCAACCATTGATTTAGACTCTTGATAGAAAACATTACCTGTGGGGTTTTGCTTGGCTTGAAGATCTGGACACTCCTTTTTCCAGTGTCCCTACAATCCACATTTGAAGCACTTGCCCTTAAGTTTATCTTTGGACTGGGTCTTGGGCTGGGTGGCTATGTTCCTCTTCTTATTTTTGAACCTCCTGGGCTGAGGCCCAATTCTAGAAGATGAAGCCTTAGCAATCATAGCCTTAGATTGTGGCTTCATGACCTTCTCCACCATCTGGAGCTCCTTCATCAACTTAGTTAAACTCATGTTCAACTTGTTCATGTTATAGTTCAACTTGAACTGAGTAAAGGAACCTGGTAGAGATTCGAGAACCATGTCCACTTGGCTCTCGGGGTCAATAACAGCCTGTAATATTTTTACCTCCTCAAAAGTAGCAATCATCTTGAGCATATACTCTCTAACTGATGCTCCCTTAGCCATCTTAGTGTTAATGATAGTTCGAAGAGCCTCCTGCCTTGCGAGATGGCTCTTATCCGCGAACATTATGGCTAATGATTGGGTTATGTCATACGTAGTGGTCATATACTCATGTTTAGATTAGATCACATTAGACATGCAGGCCAACATGTAACAACGAGCCATCTCGTCGGTCTTCTTCTATGCCTTCTCAACCTCAGCGATGGAACCTTCCCCAATAGCAGGGTGGGTTTCGTAAAGGACATACTTATACTCTTCCACTGTGAGTATTATATCTAGGTTCCACTTCCAGTCTACATAGTTTGGTCCCATTAGCTTATTCTCTCAGAGAATAACAGCCACTGGACTAAAAGAACCTCCCACCATTTCGGAAAAATTGAAAAATAAAAGAAATAAATTCAGTTTGTGAAAACAAAACAAATATGTACACTTTATCCTTATTATCAAAAGTGATAATAATCAATTTGGCTCTTAGAAAAATTGACATAGCTTCTTGGGAAGATTAACAGTTTCCTAACCTAAGTGTGTTAACCACTAGAAATTAATTTTCCTTCTAGGTAATGATCTAGAAGATAACTCCATCGAGGGGATGGCCGTTTCCTCTCATTTCCTATGGACATTCCTCGCACTATGACCTCCAACGAGGGGCTGGTACATGCCCCAGGTTATTAATTACATCCCTCCATTAGATTTAGATCCTTGTGGTATCCCCATCCTATACGGGTTCACTCCCAGGGTGATGCGAGGGGGCCCACTATCTCAAATGAGGATCGTAATAGAAGCCGTGGGGCCGTTGGAACCCCTCTCCCACTTAGTCTTTTTAAAATAAGGGTTTTCTGAAAAATATCCTTTCGAAAATTTCCATTAAGTTTTCCATTAACTCAAAAATAAAATGGCTAAGTCCATAAAAATCTCTATGTCAAGGTTTATATCCTTTAAGATTTTTTTTTTTTTCCCATGGACTAGTTTTATTTAAGTTAAAAAAACTTAATGATTTCAAAAATTTCTTAATTAAAACTTTCTAGAGACTTTGGTCTCAAGTTTATTTGACAAAAAAAATTTTCTTGTGCCAAATTAAAACAAAAATGGTTTGCTATTTTAATCTTACAAAAATATCTAAATCTAATATATTTTCTATGTCAAGGATTAAATCCTTTGAGAAAATATCTTAGGATTAATTTTTGTTCAAACTAAAATAACCATTTAATTTGTAGAAAAATGTTTTCCTTGTCAAAAACATTCCCAAAGACTTTGGTCTTTGAGAAAACATGCACATAGGTACAAAAATAAATAGTATGCTAGAAAACAGTAGACGTTTTCATGCTCTTCTATTTTTAAACCTAAGTGTCCAGATAATAGAATTAAATACATTAATTAATTAATTAATTAATGGTCTTGTTTTCTCCTAAAATCCCTTACTAATATTTTTCATGCAAAAATATTCCTCGAATATTAACTATTGCAAAATATTAACTTCACTTGGCATGGATCCCAAAACCAAAAAAAAAAAAAAAAAAAATTGCAAGAAAATTACAAGGAAAAGTGAAAAAAAAAAAAAAATTCCTTGGTCTACTGCACCCGCCGCACTGGATCATGCACCCATTTGCACTGTGGTCCACTGCACCCGCCGTACAAATCAGGACCCATGAGAAACCAGCATGTGGATTGACCTTCCAGACCCAAGCCAGTGCCGGTTGCAGTCTGATGGCTTGATCCTTCAGTTTTTTTTTTCTGTGAATTTTCGCTATTTTTCTGCACAACTTCTGGCTTCGATAGCTCTCCGATTTCAAACCAAATACAATGAAATCAACCAAAACCAATAATCGCATATACCCATAAACATTGGGCTTACATGATTTGTTAAGAAAAACAGTAAATTAAACATCTCCTATACCTCCACCCGTAGGGTTTAACAGAGAATCTATCCATACCATAAACAGCGAAGGATCACAATTTTAATCACACATATGTGTCCAGTTTTATTCATCTAGATGCATGCTCCCTATATTTTCAAAAAACCTTCATGCTCTTATGCCAATTGAAGGCATGAAAAAGTGGAAAACACAGGGCGTGTAGTAGAAGTGAAGATAAAAAAACTAAAAAAACAAAGAACGGGGAAACTTCAGGGCAGAGACGGCGCCAGCTCAGGTAGTCCTAGCTGGCACCGGTTAGGCTCTGTACAGGTTCTGAGGTTTTAAAAATTTTACTTCTTTTCCTCATTCTAATAATTGACTGGGCCGGAATGTGTGCCGCCAAGGTAGGTACGCTGGTGGAAGCCTCTGGTGCAATTCCTACAAGCCTCCTACTCCATATTTGCATGTAGGTGAAGGCCAAGCTCTCGATCTTCCAGTATATGGCATTTCTAAATCCGTTTGGTGAACAACTACAGACTAAGGAACCTTTTTTTCTAGAAAGAGAGAGAGAGAGAGAGAGAGAGAGAGAGAGAGAGATGTCTGACTTTTCACAGAGAAGAAGCCGTCTTAGAGAGTGAGTGTTTTGACAACAACGTTGTTTCCAATCCTCTTGTTTAACCTAAATAAAACCCTAGGTTAAACTGTACTGGGCCATTGGACTCTTAGTTTAACCTTTTCGGGCTTAATTAATAATTCTAATTAGAACCACATAAATGGCCCAATTAATAATTAATTTTCTAACCCAAATTAATTAGTATATTAGTTTAGTCTCAGGTTAATCTTTAATTATTCAAACTGGCCAAAGCCCCGAATAATTAATTAACCCACCAAACTAATTTAATTAATTCTCTCTCCATGGACCTTTATTTTATTCTAGCCCAATAATTAATTCAGGCTACTTAAATAAAATAAATTCTATTTAATTTAAGATCAATTCATTAGCCCGTATTCAATTAGGACTCACGGTCTATACTGGGGACCAAAAGATACACCGCCATGGCTACTAAAATGACCAAAATACCATTGTCATATAAATAGCTGTATTTTACATTTTAAATATTTTCTAATATCACCATAAGGAAATATTGACCCCAAGGATAGTGCTACGTTAGCAAAGTCTCCGACCTACAAGTGTAATGACTAAAATAGCCCTCTATACATCGCCGTACATTAAGAGAGGAAGAAGTGTACTAATACCTCTCTAAATGACATCGACCATCCTTAGGCCTCTAGTCCAATGTTCCATGATCTCCTGGATTGTTTTCGCTTTCCAATGGAGCTATCCTAAAGCAAACATCCAAGTAATGTTTCCCAGGGCCCTGGATATTTAGATTATTTAGACAACCACAAGGGGTGATATAGTATAGAAAGTATCTTGTACAAGTCTGTCTGAACTAATTAGTCACACAATACCCAACATGCAAGTATAATGGCCCTATGATAGAACCTCAACTATAGCATATCAAAGTATATGCTTCCAACTTCGTCAGACCACCAACAATACTTAAGTCGTAGAACACTAGTCCATGCTGTAGCAATAGTTGTCTAGGATTCTACTATATAGTACTTTTCGAAAGCACTACTACATGTCTTGTTCTACGTATTCAAAATACGCCAATGTCATGAAGTTAGTGGACTACTCACTAGATAAAGGTCAGCCATTTCCCATTTAGAATTCACAATATAATAACCTAGACATGATAAAATTCACATTCTCGTCAATCGGTTAAGAATTAATGTTTATGTGTTAAGTAACCCATGATCCATACCTTACCGTGAAAGACCACCATTCACATGGACCACATACTTAAATATAATGGGTCTTTTCCAAACGTAACTGTGCACAAATAAAATTGTTAATTCACAAATAATTTTTGAAAATATATTATTTTATTAAAACATTCAATATTTATATTAGAAACCTAGTCTAAGAGGGCATATTTCCCAACGTCTTGTAGGTAGTAGGCTCATCTTCATCTATGAGTAATACGTCGTTGGGGTTACTAATGAGAAATCTATATCTCTCAGGTGCTACACGTATCCTACCAGGCCTACAAAGTTCTTGTATATTAGAAGGTTCATCTATTCTCTCAATGGATGTGGGATCAGACGGTTGATCCTCGTTTGTTTGATCTTCATGAATTTCACTAAGGTCAATTTTACTCCCACTGTCCCTCTTGAGCATGTGCTCCTTCTCTAAGTAGACGACATACTTCGAAATAAACACTTTATTTTTAGAGGGTAGGTAGAAGTAATATCTGAAAGATTCTTTCAGATATCCCACAAATAAACACATGTCAGACTTACTATCATGTTTGTCTGACTGTGGCCTTTTAACAAAAGTAGGACAATCCCATACTCGCAAGCGAGATAACTTTAGTTTCTTACCAAAGAACATCTCAAATGGGGTAGAATCAACCAATTGTGTCGGAACTCTGTTTACTATATAAATAGAAGTCACTAGTGCATACCCCCAACACGATTTTGGTAGGTCTGTAGAAACCATCATGGCACGTACCATGTCTAGAAGGGTTCGATTCCTTCTTTCAGATAAACTGTTATGTTGAGATGTATGTGGTGGAGTCCGTTAAGATAATATCTCATTATCTCTAAGATAACTCAGAAACTCTTGGCTCAAGTATTCTCCTTCTCAATCAGATCTTAGAGTTTTAATGCTTTTGCCAAGCTGTTTCTCTGTTTCATTCTTGAAGTCTTTGAACTTATCAAAGGCCTCAAATTTGTACATCATTAAATACAAATACCCGTATTATGAGAAATCATCGATAAAAGGTTATGAAATAGTTATAACCTCTTCTTATTTGTATTGACATTGAGCCATATACATCAGAATGTATGAGTTCTAATAACTCTCTGACCCGTTCTCATTTTCCTAAAAAAGGAGTTTTAGCCATTTTACCTAGTAAACAAGACTCGCATGTATCATATAATTCATAATCAAATAACCCTAAGTCACCAAACTTGTGTAACTTAGAAATACGATTTTTGTTTCCATGGCCCAAATAACAATGCCATAAGTAAGAGGTGTTAGTGTTATCAATTTTAGGTTTCTTATTGTTTATATTCAAAATTGGATTATTCAAGTCAAGAGCATATAAACCATTAACCAGAGTTGTTGAATCATAATGAATATCATTCAATGAAAAAGAACAACATTTATTCTTAAATATGAAATAAAATCCATTTAAGTCTAAACACGCAACTGAGATAATGTTTTTCATTAAAACTGGTACATAATAACAGTTTTGCAATTCTAGAACAAATTCCGAAGATACGTTCAGCTCGTATGTCCCCATTTGCAGTACATAGGTCCACAATGCCTTTCTCTAGCATTCTAATGCTCTTTAGTCCCTACAAGTTATTACACAAATGAGATCCACATTCGATATCTAATACCTATATCTCATTTTTAAAGGCAGTATTTATCTCAATTATAAACATACCCGGAGTAGAAGTAAAAGTGCTTGCAAGTTTCTCCTTCTGCTTCTTATCCTTAACGGTCTCCAAGTAGGCCTTGCAGTTGTGCCTCCAATGGCCCTTCTTGCCACAATGATAGCATGGGCCCTTGGTGGCAGCGTCGTTCTTCTTCACACCACCTTTAAGCTTCATGAGAGCCATCTTCTTCTTTTGAACTTTCTTCTTAGAAGAAGAAGATTCTACCATTAAAACTACATTGAAATCCTTCTTCATGGAGGACTTCGCAGTTTTGAGAAGATTGATCAACTCAGGAATGGTGGACTCAATCTTATTCATTTGATAGTTAATCATAAATTGTGAGAAACTATTAGGCAAAAACTATAGAATTAAGTCAACACTTAAGTCATGATCCATCGTGAACCCGAGAGATCCAAGCTTCTCTATTAAGCCCAGCTTCTTCAGTCCATGAGTGGCCACTGAAGAACCCTCTGCCATTTTGCAATGGAATAGTTGGTTCGAGATCTCGTATCTCTCAGTTCTATCTTAGGCGTCAAACAACTCTTGAAGATGTAGTATAATCGATTGAGTATCCATATGCTCGTGCTGTTTTTGCAGCTTCAGAGTCATGGATGCCAGCATAATACATGATGTTGTATAACTATCCTCCTTGTGCCTTTTGTGGACAGCCTGCTTATCAGCATGAGTATCTTGAGCTGGTGGTGGTAGAATAGGAGCATATAGCACATAGAGCAACTTTTCCAGCTTGAGAACGGTTCTCAAATTTCTATACCAGTTGAGGTAGTTTGATTCGTTTCACTTGTCGATTTCCAAGATGCTACATAGGTTTAGGTTTGTTGACATGATACAAGTGTCCTACAAGTAAAGATAGTAAGGATTAGCTATTGTATATGCACATGAAATGCAAATAATTAAGACTTTAATTAAACGCATTTTTACTCCACTACTTTACTCAAACCAAAAGCCCCCACTACTGATTTGGGAAAGCCCGTTGGAAGCTTTTTTAGTGGACCGGTATCTAAATTCCTCAAAAATAACCTTGGGTTTGCCCAACAAGCCACCCTTGAGTTCATTGGTAGGTATCCAATACCAATTACATCGTATGTAATTACCGGATCATTGGGTGATTAACAGCTTTTAATCTTAAAGCCTTTTGGGCTACCACAACTTTTCCTCTAAATTTTTTTATGCTTGAGTTTGCCCAACCGAGATAAAGAATTTAGTTAAACCTAGACCATTAATTAGGAATTTAATTCCATAGCTTAAACATACCCGATGTCGAGTAGGCTTGGGTTTGCCCAACAACCTGGTCTCAAAAAAGGACTCTCGTTCTTACTTTATTAACGGAAGAAATTATGTTTAATATTAATTGTGGGATTTGTTCCTTTTAGTGATTTCAATAAATGACATGCATAAAAATCAATAAATCACATAATTGATAGTCATGGTAATAAAGCTATTACGTGGTATAGTTATGGATTTTACCCTAAATTAATTTCTTTGAGCCATAAAAGAAATTAATATAGTAAACTCTATGTGTCGATGCATGATTTAAGTAGAAGCTCTTACCTTCTTGCCTTGTTTTGGTTTCCATGTCCAAAATAGAATAATTCTACTCCTATCTAACCTATGTAAACTAATTGCATAATTTTCTAAAGTGAGAAAACCTTGAGTTACATTTGATGGGGGTTAGATGAGAAGAGAATTACACAAGAAATCCAGAGAAGGTAGGATAGGCAGGCCCTATTTCATAAAAAACCAAAACTGTAAAATGCAAGAACAGATATAATTAGTTTTAGTCCATAACCATTCACCATGCCATTAATTATGCTTAAACAAAATAAACGTACAATTTTTATTATTCCAAAATCACTATTTTGGAAAAATAAAACAAATTTTAAAATCAATATTTTAAAAAAATGTAATAATTTTAAATTTTCAAAATCACTATTTTGAACAATAAAATTGTTTGTCTCAAAACTAATTCTGAGAAAATGCTTTTGGGTCCCGTCTCTGGTAGTGAAAATGGCAGTCCTAACATCGAAACAGAGTAGAACCGGGCAGGCGGGGGTTAAGGGGGTAGCGCCTCTTGAAAGAAAATTTTATTTTACCACCTCTCATCATATGAGATTTTTCCCTTTCAAAATCCCCCCCTTTTTCCTTTTTTTTTTTATTTACTGGAGTGTCAAAACAAAGCAGAACCGACACCGATTTGGAAGCTAGAGCCGATACCGGCTGCAGTCTGGTTTTAGGGAAAAAAATTTCCAGAAATGATTTCTGGACGTCGCAAAACAACACGGAACCGGCGCTGGTTGGGAGGCCAAAGCCAGCGCCTGTGTAGTCGGGAAAAGGCGGCGGGTTTTAAAATTGTTTAGAAATTTTCAAGAAATAATTTATGAAGCCTTCATCTTTTGCAATAGTTTGGTGAGAACAATTCTGATCAGAATTTTTCTATTTTGAAGTTCAAAACAACGACTAATTTGTTAGTTTAAAGAAAAACAAAACAGAAAATTAGGATATAACGGAAGGCAACAACCATGTTCAAGAAAACGTTTTTCTGCAAAAAAAACTTTCAGCACATAAAGAAACCATTTTTTGAAATATGCTATAATTTTTACACAATCATATTGTGCTACGGACTTAACCGACAATGCTCGAAATGATTTCGACTCTAGTGAAACCATTTTTCACTGTGAACAAAGACAAACACGAATACATGAAAACAACTTTTCATGCCAAAAACAATGTCTCCAATCCACACAAAGCAAGGCTCTAATACCACTGTTGGGTATTTCACGCATATTATATATGGCGCAGCGGAAAAATAAGAATGAGATACGAACGCAAGATCTACATATGTGTGGAAAACAAGACACAAAGAAAAAAAAGGTATTAGCTTTACCTTTCTTTGTGCATCTAAAAATAAAATTTTTCTTTCTACAAGTCGAGGCACGGTCCAGCAATCCTCTTGATCAAATACCACGAGAATTGAACGTCCAACCACTATAATCACAGTGTGTGATTATCACTAACAGAAATCCACACGAAGGATCACACTCAAGCACCAAGATGTCTATGTGCTAGAAAAAACCAAAGTGGCGGCTAGGGTTCTTCTTGTTTTTCAAGAAAAGCAAGAGAAAGAGAAGAGAAGGTTGAATGTTGTTGTCTTGTGAATCACCCTTACCCTTAGGGTTTCGTGTATATCTCCTATTGTTGGGATGTATGCCCTCTTAGATTAGGTTTCTAATGTAAAAATCGAATGTTTTAATAAAAGAATTTATTTTCAGAAATTGTTTGTGAATTTACAATTTTATTTATACACAATTACGTTTGGAAAAGACCCATTGTGTTTAAGTAAATGGTTCGTGTGAATGGAGGTCTTTCACAGTAAAGTTGGATCACAGGTTACTTAACACATAAACATTCGTTCTTAACCGATTGATGAGAATGGGTATCTCATCATGTCTAGGTTATTATGTTGTGAATTCTAAATGGGGAATGGCTTACCTTTAGCTAGTGAATAGTCCACTCACTTCAAGACATATGCGTATTTCAAATACATAGAATAGGACCTGTAGCAGTAGTTTCTAAAAGCACTATATGGTAGAAACGTAGACTACTTCCGCTATAGCGTGGACTAGTACTCTATGACTTGAGTATGAGTTAGTGTTCTGATGAAGCTGGATGCATATACTTTGATATGGTATAGTTGAGGTTCTATCGTAGGGCCAATATACTTGCATGTTGGGTATATGTGACCAGTTAGTTAAGACAGACTTGTATAAGATAGTTTCTATACTATATCGCCCTTTGTGGTTGTCTAAATGATCTAAATATCCAGGGCCCTAGGAAACATGACTTAGATATTTGCTTTAGGCTAGCTCCCTTAGAAAGTGGAAACAATCCAAGAAGTCGTGGATCAATGGACTATAGGCCTAAGGATGGTAGATGTCATTTAGAGAGATGTTAGTACACTTCTTCCTCTCTGAATGTACGGTGATATATAGAGGGGTATTTTAGTCATTATACCTGTAGTTCGGAGACTTTGCTAACGCTGTATTTTCCTTAGGGTCGATATTTCCTTATGGTGACACTAGGAAATATTTAAAATGCAAAATATAACTATTTATATAGTAAGGGTATTTTGGTCATTTTGGTAGCTAAGGCGGTGTGTCTTTTGGTCCCTAGTATAGACCATGAGTCCTAATTGAATACGGGCAAAGGAATTGATCTTAAATTAAATAGAATTTATTTTATTTAATTAGCCTAATTTAATTATTAGGCTAGAATAAAATAAAGGTCCATGGAGAGAGAATTAATAAAATTAGTTTGGTGGGTTAATTAATTATTCAGGACTTTAACCCAGTTTGAGTAATTAAAGATTAACCTGGGACTAAACTAATATAGGCTTATTAATTGGACTAGTTTATTTGGGCTGAAAAATTAATTATTAATTGGGTCATTAGGTTGGGTATAATTAGAATAATTAATTAAGCCCAAAAGGTTAAATTAAGAGTCCAATGGCCTAGTCCAGTTTAACCTAGGGTTTTATTTAGGTTAAACAGGAGGATTGGAAACAACGTTGTTGGTAAAACACACACACACACACACACACACACACACACACACACACTCTGAGACGGCTTCTTCTCTGTGAAAAGTCAGACGTCACACACACACACACACACACACACACACACACACACACACACACACACACTCTCTCTCTCTCTCTCTCTCTCCAGGAAGAAAGGTTCCTTAGTCTGTAGTTGTTCACCAAACAGATTTAGGCCGGCCATATACTGGAAGATCGAGAGCTTGGCGTTTACCTACATGCAAAGATGGAGTAGGAGGCTTGCAGGAATCGAACCAGAGGATTCCACTAGCGTGCCTACCTTGGCGGCACACATTCCGGTCTAGTCAATTATTAGAATGAGGAAAAGAGTTAATAATTTTAAAACCTCAGAACCTGTACAGGCCTAACCGGCGCCGGCTCTGTGCTGGAGTTTCCTTGTTCTTTGTTTTTCCAGTTTTTTTATCTTCGCTTCCACTGCATGCTCTGTGTTTTCCACTTCCTATGCCTTCAATTGGTATCATAGAATGAAGGTTTTGTGAAAATATAGGGAGCATGCATCTAGATGAAAAAAACTGGACACATATGTGTGATTAAAATTGTGATCCTTCATTGTTTATAGTATGGATAGATTATCTGTTAAACCTCGCAGGTAGAGGTATAGGAGATTTGTAATTTATTGTTTTTCTTAGCAAATCGTGTAAGACCAATGTTTATGGGTATAGGTGATTGTTGATTTTGGTTGATTTCATTATATTTGGTTTGAAATCGAAAAGCCATCGAATCTGAAAGCTGTGCAGAAAAACTGGGGAAATTGCGTCTAGACTGGAATAGGCGTCGGCTTGGGGTGCTGGAACCCGTACACGCACTGGTTTCTTGTGGGTCTTAGTTCTCTGCGGTGGGTGTAGTGGACCACAGCGCAGATGGGTGCATGATCCAATGTGGCGGGTGCAGTGGACCAAGGAGAAATTTTTTATTTTTTCCTTCTAATTTTTTCTTGCATTTTCTTTTTGTTTTGGGGTTCATACTAGGCGAAGTTAGTATTTTGCAATAGTTAGTATTCAAGAAATATTTTTGCATGAAAAATTTTAGTGAGGGATTTTAGGATTAAACAAGACCATTAATTAATTAATTAATTGATGTGTTTAATTTTATTATCTTGGCACTCAGGTTTAAAAATAGAAGAGCATGAAAATGTCTACTGTTTTCTAGCATGCTATTTATTTTTGGTACCTATGTGCACGTTTTCTCAAAGACCAAAGTCTTTGGGAATGTTTTTGACAAGAAAAACATTTTTCTACAAATTAAATGGTTATTTTAACTTGAACAAAAATTAATCCTTAGATATTTTCTCAAAGGATTTAATCCTTGATATAGAAAATATATTGGATTTAAATATTTTTGTAAGGTTAAAATAGAAAGCCATTTTGTTTTAGTTTGGCACAAGAAAATTTGTTTTGTCAAATAAACTTAAGACCAAAGTCTTTAGAAAGTTTTAATTGGAAAATTTTTAAAATCATTAAGTTTTTAACTTAAATAAAATTAGTCCATGGAAAACATTCTCAAAGGATATAATTCTTGACATAGAGATTTCAATGGATTTAGACATTTTATTTTTGAGTTAAGGGAAAACTTAATGGAAATTTTCGAAAGGATATTTTCAGAAAATCCTAGTTTTAAAAGATTAAGTAGGAGAAGGGTTCCAACGGCTCCACGGCTTCCATCATTATCCTTATTAGAGATCGTGGGTCCCTTCGCGTCATTCTGGGAGTGAACCCATATAGGATGGGGATACCACAAGAATCTAAATCTAATGGAGAGATGTAATTAATAACCCGGGGCACGTACTATGATCGGCCAGCCCCTCGTTGGAGGTTATAGTGCGAGGTATGTCCATAGAAAATGAGAGGAAATGACCATCCCCTCGATAAAGTTATCTTCTAGATCATTACCTAAAAGAGAAATTAATTTGTGGTGATTAACACACTTAGCTTAGGAAACTGTTAATCTTCCCAAGAAGCTATGTCGTTTTTTGTAAGAGCAAAATTGATTATTATCAGTTTTGATAAGAAGGATAAAGTGCACAAATTTATTTTGTCTTCACAAACTAAATCTTTTTTTTTCTTTTATTTTTCGTTTTTTCAAAAATGGTGGGAGGATCTTTTCATCCATTGGCCGTTATTCTCCGAGAGAATAAGCTAACGAGACCAAACAATGTGGACTGGAAAAGGAACTTGGACATAATACTCATAGCGAAAGAGTATAAGTATGTCCTTTACGAAACTTATCCTATTACCGGGGATGGTTCCACTGCCAAGGAGCATGAGGCTGAGAAGGCTTGGAAGAAGACCGACGAGCTGGCTCATCGTTACATGTTGGCCTCTATGTCTAATGTGCTCTAATCCAAACATGAGCACATGACCACTGCGTATGACATAACTTAATCATTAGCCACGATGCTCGTGGATAAGAGCCAGCCTACAAGATAGGAGGCTCTTCAAACCATCATTAACACTAAGATGGCTGAGGGAGCTTTAGTTAGAGAGCATATGCTCAAGATGATTGTTGCTTTCGAGGAGGCAGAAATCTTAGGGGCTATCATTGACCCTGAGAGCCAAGTGGACATGGTTCTCGAATCTCTACCGGGTTCCATTACTTAGTTCAAGTTGAACATGGGTTTGACTGAGTTGATGAAGGAGCTCCAGATGGTGGAGAAGGTTAAGAAGCCACAATCAAAGGCTATGATTGCCAAGGCTTTATATTCTAGAGCTAGGCCCAAGCCCAGAAAGTTCAAGAAGAAGAAGGGTTACGTAACGGTCCAACCCAAGACCAGTCTAAAGATAAATCAAAGGGCAAGTTCCTCAAGTGTGGACTAAAGAGACACTGGAAAATAAGTGTCCAGATATTCAAGCTAAGAAAAACCCCACAGGTAATGTTTTCTATCTAGAGTCTATATCAATGGTTGGATCAACTTCCACTTGGATTGTTGATTCAAGAGCCAATGATCACATCTGTAACTCCTTGTATGGGTTTAGAAAGAATAGAAGACCCTAGAAGGGCTGTGAAACCCCAGTAGACCCCAACCTCAGAGTGAAGGGGTTGTGATGCATATCATAATTTATTGTATGCAAAAATATATTTTTTATATGATTTTATGTGCTTTGGATTTGTGGTTTGTGCCCTAGATGGCTTATTTGTGCTTGTTGAGTAAAAAGGGCAAAATGGTAATTTTTGCTTGAGGTGAAAACAGGGAGATAGCTGAAGGATTCAATAGGAAAAATATTTGGGAGAGAAAATAAGAAGAAGAGTTGTGGTGGTTTAGTGGTTAGAGCATTGGAATTAATTCTGGAGGTCTTAGGTTCAAATTCCATCATTGGAGTTTTAGCATGATTAAATTTTATTTTGTGTAGGAAGGCTATATTTCGGCCTTGCATGACTTAGTGAAGAGTAGGAGTGAGTGTTGTCCTAGGGGAGACATGATAGGAATGTCCTAATCCTACTCTTGTGCCCTACAAAAATTTCTAAGAGAATTCATACCTTTCTTGATCCTTAATTTTTCTTATTTCTCAATTCATTAGGTTGTTCAATTCAACTAAGCCAATTCTATTTAAGAAAATTCCAACAAAGTGCTGTGGCTTTGAAGGTTAAAAAATGTCTAAGGTTAAGACATCTTGTGGGCAAAAAATGTGGAGGGGTTGTGGAAGGTTCCCAAGAGAATTAATCTTCATGGTTGAACCTTCAAACTCCAACCTAAGTGTATTCATCTTGTTCATGTTGTAAACTGGAATTTTTTTCCAGCTTCTTGTTCAGTCCAAGTGTTGAAATTTTCAGCCATCATTCTCTCCCAAATTCTGCCAAAAAAATAGCCCACTTGACCAGCTTGAAGTTTGAAATTATAAGGCCAAAACCGGATTGCACAAATGCTGTGCAAACCAGAAAATTTTCTGGACACTTTCGCAGCTTTGGTGAACCTAAACCAAATTGTTTCTTCTAGTTTTTCACCCAGCATCTTAACCTCATTTTTCCTCCATGAAGAAGGTTGGAAACCAGCCTTGAAAGACCTTTGAATACCTCTTCAAATCTTCTACAAACTGACTAGAAAATGGCAGCAAAATCTGCCCAAAAAAATTCCAGCAACTTGCGAAATCTGCCCAGGAATTTTTCCAGCATTGTTCCTTCTTCAGTCTTGTCCGAAACCTCCACTATTTTTCTGTACAAACTTCCCTTGAACATCCATGAACTGAGCTCCATCATCTTCTCCAGCATTCTGCTCAAAACCAGTCTTATGGCTGCTCCTAAAATATCTGCATCAATCCCTCCAATCAAGCCATTGATTGGAGACCAAAATTCCAGCAATCATATTTAGTAAACTACCATAATTCATCTCTCGAACAACCAGAAATCCCTCCACCATTGTACTCCATATTTTCGGCCACTATTAAGCTCCTTCAATGATTGTTCATCTCAGCAAAACTCACAGACAAACAGCCACCCATTGGAGCTTCCAAAAGCTCTCATCCAATGAAGATCTTACCATATTTTGTTTCCAAAATTGATTCCCTAAAATATTCTTTTAGGATTTCAAACAACTAGCTTTCCTTTTCCTCTCAAATCAGAAATTTAACTTCCTAAACACTCCAGATCATTTCGGCCACCCTAATCCCTCAAAATTTCAGCCAACTTCAACCAAAACTCTTTCCATTCTCTCAAAACCAAGAACTCCAAGAACACCTACTAAACATCCTCACGCTTAAGATCACTCCAAACTTCTCCAATCTCCTCCAAAAAACTCTAGATCATACCTACTAAACCCCTTGAAACCACTTCAACAATTTTTAACAACAAATACCAAAATCCAACACTCTTTTGGATTAAAAAACTAGTATTTTTGTGAAGGCTCAAGAACACCTTCAAGGTAAGCATGATCAATCACCCCACCTTCTCTCATCTTCAACTTTTAATGAATATATGCATATATAAACATACTAATGGACTCTTTTTTCCTCTTTTCTCTCTCTCTCTCTCTCTCTCTCTCTCTCTCTCTCTCTCTCTCCTGGCCTAATGGTGACTTCAACCATGGCCATATTTTCTTCATTTTTCTTGGACGGATCAAGTCCCTATGAGTTAGGATCCATTTGAAACTACTCCAATGTAGTCATCAATCAAGTAAGCCACTTCAACCCTCTCTTTAAATTCAAGATTCATGTCTCTATGATGATATGGGAAGGAGATGGATTATGATTAGGATTTAAGCATGTGTTGTTGTGAAGGAATTGAGATTTGAGCATTTATAAATGTGTGTATATGATGAAGATGGGATTGATGCATGAGTTGATTATCTTGGTTGATTGTAAGGCATTATTAGGGTTTTGTTGCATGCTCTCCATATCGTGAGTGGTATATGTGATTAAGCATGTTTGAGATTATGTCACCTTTGGTAAATAGGGTTTATGTTCATGTATGATTGTTAAAGCCATGAATATGTTTATGTTAGTAGAGTTTGGATCATGTCTTGGTAAATTTAGATCTATGCCTTTATTCATGATTCGAATGATTTGTTGAATTGGAGTGGAGTGTATGTTTATGATTATGGTTAGCAATAGAAATATGATCGTGACCTTGTTGTCCCTAAGCTAATTTTATTCCATCAATGAAATGATTATTACTATAATTTCTTCTAGTAAATTTTGAAAACCCTAGAAAAATGTGGATTTGGTCTCTTATATAAAATAGTGATATTTTAGTCAAATAAGTGATAGCTTTTATTAAAGAAATGAAATATATAGGTATTATATAAAATAAGAACATCAAAGCAAACATTTTCCTTAAATAATCATATTAAGTAAAATATTAATTTGGTAAGTCTTATATTCATCAATACTATTAAAATTTATTTATTTTCTTTTAATCAAAAGCTATTAACATTCACTTACAATTAATTTTAGTTGCCAATTATTTTCTAACAATAATTATTAATAGATTATTATTTTACATAATACCACATAGGACCCTTCATCAAATAAATTCTAATTTATTTTTAGCAAGATTTAAACCTTCAACTTATTAGTACCTATTTCCCAAAACCCTAATTATTTTAATATCAAACTAGACTTAGCTTATAAACCCTTTTTATTTATTATCTGGCCTCAAAGCTTGGGACACTAGGATCATGGTTGCAGTAAGTTGAGCTAGAATTATTTGTGAAAGTGAATTTTGGCTTGAGTTTAATTATGGCTTATATTTACCCCAGGTAGGGTTAGGTCAGCTATTGAATACCTTTATTTTATCTCATGCTAAGGATCAGGTAAGCTCCTAAAGAAAACCTGATTTATGTAAAATGGTTCTATGGCAAGCCAATTGTGGAGTACGTGGTCACTCATTTCTGTAAAGGCAATTAAGGATTGTCTCCTTTCTCATTTCAGTCAAACAAATTATTTGAAAATCAATAAGTAGATTTGCTCAAACTCTAAAACTCTCTCTAAAACCAGTTTTGCCCCAATGTTTGGAAATCCTTAATTTCCATTTTCAAGTGGAACTATGTTTTATTCATTTTCCCAAGTGGAATATATATATTCCGTTGAGTACTCAATAAGGGTGGACTGCTAGGACTAGTCTTTGAATAGTTAGGATAAGTCCCTCTGTTGGTGGCCACCTCTGAGGGGTGAGTCCTCCCCAGATAAGATGTCAGTCCAGTAGGTCGTGCCGGTCCGAGCTAGTAGTTTTCAGTCAAGTGGACTATATGTTATCAGAATGGACAATTAGTTTTGTTTGGAAATAAAGAAGGAGGAGTATCTTTCCCGGTAGGGCGATCACCTACTTTTTGTCAGTCTGCACAAAGTGTGGCATTCTGACTGCTGTATGGTTATGGGGCCCAACGTGTGGTAACCCATGGCCGCCCTTTTGAGTGGTTGATTTTAATGAACTTGTATGGATGGAAAAGAAAAACGCCACTCTTGCTTTTGAACATTGTTTATTGCTTGCCAGTATTTCTCTTATGAAGATTTTACACTTTGTATTGATGAACTATTTTCACTGGACACTCAAAGCATACATGGACTTACTGAGATTTTTATCCCATCACCCTTTTTTCCTTGATTTCAGGTCGATCCTGCTGTGGGGGTGAGTAGCTAGTGCTGTCTACCTTGGAAGAGATTTTGTTATCTATTTTTATGTAATGCTTTGGAGAAGTTGAGAGTGAATAATTTTTGTTATGGATTTGTTTTAAATTTTATGATTGTAATAAGTTTTAAGTTTAAAGTATTATTTTATTCTATTATTTTGATTGTGTGACCTAGTTATAAAGACCCCTTGTCCTTTGGATGGGGCGACATCCCCGGCCCTGTTGGGCCTTGGTAGTGGGGTGTTACAAGTGGTATCAGAGCCTGGTTTAGGTAAATATTGTAGTATATGTTCTAATTATTTAAGATTAAAACTTTATCTAACCCATCTTGTTTATGTTGTAGGATGGTTAGACTACTTAGAACCGCGAGGAAGGGGCAGCAGTGGCATCCTCCTATTCCTATTCACGCAGAAGACCTTCCAGTTCCCCAGCCTACTCCTCAGCCAGTTATCTCTTTTGAGGATAGCAGTGATCATGAGGTCCCAATCCATGAGCTACCCCCAATCCCAGTGATAGACATAAGTTTTGATAGTGAAGATGAGGTGATAGCTGTGGAGCATGTTCCCCACCCTCATTATCCCGTAGTGGATTTCTCAGCGGATAGTGATGACCCGTGAGAGATAGATTATGGGTCTCCACCTAGGCCTTCTTTCATTCCTCCTTCCAGCCGAGTTTAGCCCGGGGAGAGTTCTAGGTGCCCCGGGAAGGAGCCAATTAAGGGGTTTGCCAGTAGGGTTGGGGTAGACTTTTTGAAGAACTCTAGGGGATGCTTGTATGAGGCTGATTTTGAGGATTCTGATAAAGACTAGGGGACTAAGAGTTATTTTGATCTGGATGTTTATTTATTTATTATTCTCTGAGAATTTTTATGCTGTAGATTTTTAATTCTGTTTTTTGTTAGGATTTTGAATTTATGCAAATCAAGATTTGAAAGAGAATTTATGCGCAATTAATTTCAAATTTATGCAAATCAATATTTGAAGGAGAATTTATGGGCAATTCATTAGACAAAACATACATTTGATTTCCTTTTACTTATATCTTACTGTGAATGCATTCTCAACCAAAATGATTTAACCCTTGAATGCATACACTTATCATTTCGGTATGGTTTAGAATGGCACCCAAGCGCCGTGTAGCTTCATTAGGCAGAAGGATTCCGGAGGTAGATCATGTGGCATCAGAAGTTGAGACAGCTCAAATGCAATCACCCAACCGGGGTAATGGGAATAATCTGGATATGGGAATGGGGTCTGAAGCATCGGTGGATGTGTCGATGGGTCAAACATTTAGCAAGATGGCAGAGATTCTACAGATCTTGACCGAGCGGAGGAACCCTAAGTGGGAGGTGAGGTGCTAGAGCGGTTTTTGAAGTTTCAGCCGCCTGTCTTCTTGGGCGAAGTTGAGCAAGACCAGAAGGCAGAGTAATGGATCGAGTAGATGGAGGACATATTTGCAACTCTCCAGTATACTGAGGAGCGAATGGTTAAATTTGCGGCATTCCGTTTAAGGGGCCCAGCTCGGGTATGGTGGCAGTGAATACAAGACAACTAGGAGATAGTCGAATAGGAATGGACATGGTCCAATTTTGTTGAAGTCTTCAAAGTGGAGTACATCCCTCAGCGTGTAGTGGAAAAGTGGGAGGACGAATTTCAGAACTTGAAGCAGGGCAGCATGTTAGTAGCCCAGTACGCAGCACGGTTCACCTAGCTATCGAAGTACTGCAAGAGATTGGTGGACACCGAGCAGAATAGGACGAGGCAGTTCATCAAAGGGCTGAGACCGGAATTGAAGAGGGCATTGGCACCTTCTCCACCGACGACCTATTCGGGGGCTGTAGACGCAGCTACCCAAACTAAAAATGAGGACCGCAGCAGGATGACGGTGAGGCCTTTCCATCCATCAAGGCAACCACAAGGACACTTCTAAGGGCAACAATCCAACAAGTGCCCCGCCAATAAACAGTGGCAGAACCGGGGAAAGCAAGCTCGGACAACCCCAGTTAGTCCTGCCCAGAACCTTCTGTCATGCCGGCAGTGCGAGAAAAGGGGCCATACAGAGAAGAACTGTTGGTCTAAAGGAGATGAACGTAAATGCTTTCACCGCCGTGACCCGAACCATCTGCGGAACACCTGCCCTAAGTTACACCGAGTCGGGCAAGAAAATCCCGCTCAAAATCCGGGGCCCAATAGAACCAACACCAATGGAGCATCCGGGAGTGGAGCACCGAAATCGCAAGTGAAAGCCAAGGTGTTCGCTCTCAATAGAGAAGAGGTTGGGACCGATGCAGTGGTGGTAGAAGTTACATTTACTATCCAAGGACATTTCGTTAATGCATTAATAGATCTTGGCTCTACTCATTCCTATTTAAACAAGATCTGTGCATGTCATTTGGGTTGGGTGGAGTGGAGCTACCTTATACTTTAGTGGTAAGTACACATTTGGGAAAAGTGGTGCAAGCAGAACGGTATGTGCGGAACTATAAAATTGATGTGGGGAGAGAAAGCCTGGAGGGAGATTTGATAGTATTAGATATTGAAGATTATAATTTGATATTAGGAATGGACTGGCTAGCCAAGCATGGGGTTTGGGTAGACTGTAAGAATAAATCAGTCCAATTCATCAGATCGGGTTGTGATGTGTTGGAATATGATGGCAAGAAGGTAAAGGAATGTAAGTATTTGATAGTGGGGGCTAAGGCCCGGAAATTGCTGAAGCAAGGGTGTCAAGGGTACCAGGCTTATATGATAAACAAGCTAAAGGACCAGTGCATTTTAGAGGACATTGAGGTAGTGAAGGATTTTCTTGACGTGTTCCCAGCGGAGCTTACTTCTCTACCTCCCAGTTGAGAAGTGGAATTCACCATCGACCTAGTTCTGGGAGCAGAACCAGTATCTCGAACGCCGTATCGGATGGCATCAGCAGAGCTAAAAGAATAGTTACAAGAGTTAGTGGGGGTAAGGCTACATCAGACCTAGCACGCTGCCCTGGGGAGCACCCATACTGTTCGTGAAGAAGAAGGACGGGTCTCTGAGGTTATGCATCGACTATCGAGGTTTGAACAACTTGACGATCAAGAACAAGTATCCCCTACTGCTGATTGACAAGCCGTTCGACTAGTTGCAAGGATCCAGTTGCTATTCCAAGTTGGACCTGCGGCAAGGGTACTATCAAGTGTGGATAAAAGAGGAAGATATCCCCAAAACGGCCTTTAACACCAGATATAGGCATTATGAGTTCGTAGTAATACCGTTCGAGGTAACCAATACTCCAGCAGTATTCATGGATTTGATGCAGCGAGTGTTCTGACCCTATCTAGACAAGTTCGTGGTAGTCTTCATCGACAACATTTTAATCTATTCCAAGAGTCCGGAGGATCATGCTGAGCATCTAAAGCTCGTGTTGGAGAAGCTGTTGGAACACAAGCTGTACGCCAAGTTTAGCAAGTGTGAATTTTAGCTGGACAGTTTAGCATTCCTTGGCCATATGGTGACCAATAAGGGAATCAAGGTAGACCCATCAAAGGTTGAAGCAGTGTCAGACTGGAAGCAACCAGAGAACATCACCGAGATTCGAAACTTCTTGGGATTGGCTGGTTACTATAGGAGATTCATCAAAGGGTTTTCAATGCTCGCATCGCCTATGACACGACTACTGTGCAAGGATGTTCCATTTGTGTGGAGTGAGAAATGTGAGAAAAGTTTTCAAGAGCTGAAGCGAAGACTGATGACAGCTCCAGTATTGAGTCTGCCAAAGGGAGATAAGCCTTACGTGCTGCATACCGATGCCTCGAAAGAATGATTGGGAGTAGTGTTGATGCAAGACTGAAAGGTGATCGCTTATGCTTCTCGAAAGTTGAGACCTTATGAAGTCAACTACCCTACGCATGATCTGGAGCTGGCAGCTATTGTGTTCGCCCTAAAGAAATGATGACACTACCAGTACGGAGCTGAGTATAAAGTGTTCACCGACTACAAGAGTCTAAAGTACATCTTCACTCAGAAGGACCTGAACTTGAGGTAACGAAGATGGATGGAATTCTTGGAAGAGTATTGTTGTCCAATCAATTACCATCCCGAGAAGGCTAATGTTGTAGCTGATGCATTGAGCAGAAAAGTTGGTAAGGCCAGACTAAGAGTACAGGAAATTCAAGCGGTCCAGGATGTGTTGGACAGAAGGGTGGAAGTGCAAGAGAAGAGGATTATTGTTAGCAACTTGAAGTTAGTACCGGATTTAAGATGGGAAATCGTTGAAGCTTAACAAAATAATGTCGAATTTCAGCTTTTCAAGGACAAGGTGCTCAAGCGGCCAGGCAGTGAATTCCATCAAGACGAGGTGGGAGTTTTGCATTTCAGGGATTGGTTGTGCGCACTCGGAGAGCATCAACTAAGGGATAAAATTTTGGAATATGTGCACAAGAGCAAGTACGCCATTCATCCGGGGGAGGTCAAGATGTACTAGGATCTGAAGAGGGCCTATTGGTGGCCCAAAATAAAGAGGGATGTGATCAGATACGTCTCGACCTATCTCACCTGTCAGAAAGTCAAAACGGAGCACAAGAAGTCAGCAGGACTATGGCAACCATTGCCAGTACCGGAATAGAAGTAGGAGAAGGTGACCATGAACTTTGTCATCGGACTTCCCATGTTAAGGACCCAAAAGGACGCCATATGGGTAGTGGTGGATCAACTGAACAAATCAGCCCATTTCATACCGTTGAATATGAGAGACTCCATAGAGAAGTTGGCTTAGACTTATGTGCGGGAAATAGTTCGACTGCATGGAGTGCCTTCAAGTATCGTGTCTGACCGAGACCCGAGGTTTACATCTTGATTTTGGGGAAACTTTTAGGAAGCAATGGGGTCGAGTCTGAAGTTTAGTACGATGGCGCATCCGTAGACTGATGGGTAGTCAGAAAGGGTTATACAGATATTGGAAGATATGCTGAGGGCCTGTGTTCTAGATTTCAGGGATAAGTGGATAGAATGTATACCGTATGCAGAGCTGTCGTATAACAATAGCTACCAAGCTTCAATTGGGATGGCACCATATGAGACTTTGTATGGGCACAAGTGTCAGGTACTGATGTACTGGAGTTGGTTAGAAAATGGTCACGTGAGCAGAACCGGCGAAGTCTATGTCTAGGAGATGTTGGATAAAGTAAAATTGATCAGGGAAAGGTTGAATGTGGCTCAGAGCCGACAGAAGAGCTACGCAGACAACCGGTGGAGAGAATTGAAGTTTCAAGTCGGGGACAACATATTTCTGAGATTGACGGCGAATAGGGGAATCCTGAAGCATCTGAAGGGTGGAAAGCTGAATCCAAGGTATTTGGGGCCTTTCCCGATAAAGGAAAGGATTGGACCGGTAGCATACCGATTGGATTTGCCAAATGGGTTGATAGGGAATTCATGATGTGTTTCATGTGTCGCAACTGAAGAAGTACAATGCTGATTCCGATTATATCCTGAACAACGAGCCGTTGGTGTTGCAACCTGATCTGAGCTATGTGGAGAAGCCCATGCGAATATTGGACTCCAGTATCAAGAATCTTCGGAACAAGCAGATACCGGTGGTTAATGTTCAGTGGGAGCATCATGGCATGGGAATTGAAAGAGTGGGTTAAACGGAAGTATCCCGATCTGAAATAGAGGTATGCTTGAATTTCAGGACAAAATTTTTCTAAGGAGGGAAGGATGTGAAACCCCAGTTGAACCCAACCTTAGAGTGAGGGGGTTGGGAAGCATATCATAATTTATTGCATGCATAAATATATTTTTTATATGATTTTTTGTGCTTTGGATTTGTGGTTTGTGGCCTAGATGGCTTATTTGTACTTGTTGAGTAAGAATGACAAAATGATAATTTTTGCTTGAGGTGAAAATAGGGAGATAGTTGGAGGATTCAACAGGAAAAATATTTGGGTGAGAAAATAAGAACAAGAGTTGTACTGGTTACGTGGTCATAGCTTTGGAATTAATTGTTGAGGTATTGGGTTCAAATTCCATCATTGGAGTTTAGCATGATTAAATTTTATTTTGTGTAGGAAGGCTATATTTTGGCCTTGCATGACTTAGTGAAAGTAGGAGTGTTGTCCTAGGGGAGACATGACAGGAATATCCTAATCCTACTCTTATGCCCTACAAAAATTTCTAAGGGAATTCATACCCTTCTTGATCCTTAGTTTTTCTTATTTATCAATTCATTAGGTTGTTCAATTCAGCTAAGCCAATTCTATTTCGGAAAATTCTAGCAAAGTGCTGTGGCTTTGAAGGGTCGAAAATGTCTAAGCGTAAAACATCTTGTGGGCTGAAAATGGGGAGGGTTTGTGGAAGGTTCCCAACAGAATTAATCTCCATGGTTGAACCTTCAAACTCCAACCTAAGTGTATTCATCTTGTTCATGTTGCAAACTGGAATTTTTTTTTTCCAACTTTTTGTTCAGTCCAAATGTCGAAATTTTTAGCCATCATTCCCTCCCAAATCCTACCAGAAAAATAGCCCTCTTGACCAGCTTGAAGTTTGAAATTATAAGGCCAAAACTAGACTGCACAAATGCTGTGCAAACCAGAAAATTTTCTAGACACTTTCGTAGCTTTGGTGAACCTCAACCAAGCTGTTTCTTTCAGTTTTTTACCTGGTATCTTAACCTCATATTTCCTCCATGAAGAAGGTTGTAAACCAGCCTTGCAAGACCTCTCAATATCCCTTCAAATCTTCTGCAAACTGACTAGAAAATGGCAGCAAAATCTGCCCAAAAAAATTCCAGCAACTTGTGAAATCTGCCCAGGAATTATTTCAGCTTTGTTCCTTCTTCAGTCTTGTCTGAAACCTCCACCATTTTTCTGTACAAACCTCCCTTGAATAGCCATGAACTGAGCTCCATCATCTTCTCTAGCATTCTGCTCGAAACCAGTCCTATGGCTGCTCCTAAAATATCTCCATCAATCCCTCCTATCATGCCATTGAGTAGAGACCAAAAGTCCCGTAGTCATATTTAGTAAACTACCATAATTCATCTCTCAAACAACTAGAAATCCCTCCACCATTGTAGTCCATATTTTTTGCCACCATTAAGCTCCTTCAACCATCATTCATCTCAGCAAAACTCACAAACAAACAGCCTGCCATTGGAGCTTCCAAAAACTCTTCTCCATTAATGATCTTCTTACCATATTTTGTTTCCAAAATTGATTCCCTAAAATATTCTTTTAGGATTTCAAACAACCAGCTTTCCTTTTCCTCTCAAATCAGAAATTCAACTTCCTAAACCCTCCAAAATGAATTCGGCCACCCTAATCGCTCAGAATTTCGGCCAACTTCAACCAAAACTCTCTCCATTCTCTCAACACCAAGAACACCTACTAAACATCCTCACACTTAAGATCACTCCAAACTTCTCCAATCTCCTCCAAAAGAACTCCAGATCATACCTACTCAACCCCTTGAAACCGCTTCTGCAATTTTTAACATCAAACATCAAAATCCAACACTCTTTTTTGGATAAAAAACGAGTATTTTTGAGAAGGTTCAAGAACACTTTCAAGGTAAGCATGATCAATCACCCCACCTTCTCTCATCTTCAACTTCTAATGAATATATGTATATATAAACATACTAATGGACTCTCTTTTCCTCTTTTCTCTCTTTCTCTCTCTTGGCCGAATGGTAACTTCAACCATGGCCATATTTTCTTCATCTCTCTTGGACGGATCAACTCTCTAAGAGTTAGGATCCATTCGAAACTACTCTAAGGTAGTCATCAATCAAGTCAGCCTCTTCAACCCTCTCTTTAAATTCTAGATTCATGTCTCAAGGATGATATTGGGAGGAGATGGATTATGATTAGGATTTAAGCATGTGTTGTTGTGAAGGAGTTGGGATGGATTTAAGCATGTATATGATGGAGATGGGATTGATGCATGAGTTGACTGTCTTGGTTGATTGTATGGCATTTTTAGGGTTTTGTTGCATGCTCTCCATGTCGTGGGTGGTATATGTGATTAAGCGTGTTAAAGATTATGTCACCTTTGGTGAATAAGGTTTATGTTCATGTATGATTGTTAAAGCCAATAATATGTTTTTGTTAGTAGAGTTTGGATATGTCTTGGTAAATTTAGATCTATGCCTTTATTCATGATTCGGATGATTTGATGAATTGGAGTTGAGTGTATGTTCATAATTATGGTTAGCAATAGAAATATGATCGTGACCTTGTTGTCCTTAAGCTAATTTCATTCGATCAATGAAATGATTATTACTATAATTTCTTCTAGTAAATTTTGAAAACCCTAGGAAAATGTGGATTTGGTCTCTTATATAAAATAGTGATATTTTAGTCAAATAAGTGATAGCTTTTATTAAAGAAAATATATAGGTATTATATAAAATAAGAATATCAAATAAAACCTTTTCCATAAATAATCATAATAAGTAAAATATTAATTTGGTAAGTCTTATATTCATAAATACTATTAAAATTTATTAATTGTCTTTTAATCAAAACTTATTAAAATTCACTTAAAACTAATTTTAGTTGCCAATTATTTTCTAAATAATAATTATTAATAGATTATTATTTTACATAATACCACCTAAGACCCTTCATCAAATAAACTCTAACTTATTTTTAGCAAGGTTTAAACCTTCAACTTATTAGTACCTATTTAACAAAACTATAATTATTTTAATATCAAACTAGACTTAGCTTATAAGCCTTTTTTATTTATTATCTAGCCTCTAAGCTTGGGACACTAGGATCATGGTTGCAGTAAGTTGAGCTAGAATTATTTGTGAAAGTGAATTTTGGCTTGAGTTTAATTATGGCTTATATTTACCCCAGGTAGGGTTAGGTCAGCTATTGAATACCTTTATTTTATCTCATGCTCAGGATCAGGTAAGCTCCTACATAAAACCTGATTTATGTAAAATGGTTCTATGGCAAGCCAATTGTGGAGTACGTGGTCACTCATTTCTGTAAAGGCAATTAAGGATTGTCTCCTTTCTCATTTCAGTCAAACAAATTATTTGAAAATCAATAAGTAGATTTGCTCAAACTCTAAAACTCTCTCTAAAACCAGTTTTGCCCCAATGTTTGGAAATCCTTAATTTCCATTTTCAAGTGGAACTATGTTTTATTCATTTTCCCAAGTGAAATATATATATTACATTGAGTACTCAATAAGGGTGGACTGCTAGGACTAGTCTTTGAAGAGTTAGGGTAAGTCCCTCTGTAGGTGGCCACCTCTGAGGGGTGAGTCCTCCGCGGATAAGATGTCAGTCCAGTAGGTCGTGCCGGTCCGAGCTAGTAGTTTTCAATCAAGTGGACTATGTGTTATCGGAATGGACAAATGGTTTTGTTTGGAAATAGAAAAGGAGGAGTATCTTGCCCGGTAGGGCGATCACCTACTTTTTGTCAGTCTGCACAAAGTGTGGCATTCTGACTGTTGTATGGTTATGGGGCCCAACGTGTAGTAACCCATGGCCGCCCTTTTGAGTGGTTGATTTTAATGAACATGTATGGATGAAAAAGCAAAAATGCCACTCTTGGTTTTGAACATATTTTATTGTTTGCCAGTATTTCTCTTATGAAGATTTTACACTTTGCATTGATGAACTATTTTCACTGGACACTCAAAGCACACATGAACTTATTGAGATTTTTATCTCATCACCCTTTTTTCCATGATTTCAGGTCGATCCTGCTATGGGGTTGAGTAGCTAGTGTTGTCTGCCTTGGAAGAGATTTTGTTATCTGTTTTTATGTAATGCTTTGGGGAAGTTGAGAGTGAATAAATTTTATTTTAGATTTGTTTTGAATTCTTGGATTGTAATAAGTTTTAAGTTTAAAGTATTGTTTTATTCTATTATTTTGATTGTGTGACCTAGTTATAATGATCCTTTGTCCTTTGGACGGGGAGACATCCCCGGCCCTGTCGGGCCTAAGTAGTAGGGTGTTACATGGGCAAACATAGACTATATGTGGGAAATAGAGCACAACTTTGGGCCCTTACAGTGGGAGAGCTGGATTTTATTTTTTATAGCAATAGAATATTGATTTTGAAATATATTTTATATGTACCTGGATTTAGACAGAATTTGATTTCGGTTGCAAAACTAATAAATCAAGGATATTCTGTATTTTTCCATTTTAGTATTTCTATCTATAGAAATGGAGAAATTTTATATACTGGGCACATGTATGAGAATTTATTTTTCTTAAACCCTATTAACAATCAATTAAATAAAGCTCGATCAGAACCTTTAAAAAAGAAGAGAAAGACTAATGTCAATGACTCTTATCTTTGGCATCTAAGGTTGGGTCATATCAACTGAACCAGGATTCAGAGGTTGATCTATGATAGGCCATTGGGCTATTTGAAGTTGAAAAATTAGCCCTAGTATGAGTCCTTCCTGATGGGAAAGATGACCAAAAGGTCATTTGCCCCCAAGGTGGATAGAGCCAATGAGGTATTGAGTCTTGTTCACCCTAACGTATGTGGTCCCCTGTCTACACCAGCTAAAAGAGGTTTGAGTACTTCATCACTTTCACGGATGATTGTATAATGTTTGGTTACGTTTACCTGAAAAGACACAAGTTTGACTCTTTTGACAAGTTCAAAGAGTTTAAGGCTGAAGTGGAGTGTCAGACAGGTAAATTGATCAAGACCTTATGATCGGATCATGGTGGAGAGTACCTTCTTGGTGAATTTAAGGACTATACGATACATCATAGGATTGTATCCCAACTCTCTGCGTTGGGGACATCCCAGCAGAACGGAGTAGCTGAGAGAAGGAACATGACATTGATGAAAATGGTCCGAAGTATGATGTCTCATGCTACTCTTCCAGTATCTTTTTAGGGATATGCCCTAAAAACAGCGGTATATATTAGACTTCTTAGAAATAGGACACAGAGAATGTTAGGACTATCCCAAGATGCTGGCCAGGTATAATATGGACTTATGCAAGGGAGCTCTAATTCATGCAAACATGGGTTGTCATTTTCTTCAAGGGACTGTCCTATGTCTCAAGAAGAAAAGGACAGGATGAGTAGGATTCCCTACGCTTTGGCTGTGGGAAGTCTCATGTATGCCATGCTGTGTACTAGGCCAGATTTCTGCTTTATCGTAGGCTGGATTAACAGATATCAGTTAAACCCTGGGGAGGTTCATTGGCAAGCTGTAAAGCATATTCTCAAGTACCTCAAGGGAACGAGAGATTATATGCTGGTTTACAGGACTGATGACTTGGTTCCTACAGGATACACGAACTTAGACTTCCAGGCGGATAAGGATGCGAGAAAATCCACTAGCGGATATATCTTCACCTTGTCTGGAGGAGCTATTTCATGAAGGAGTATCAAGAAATTTTGCATTGCTAACTCAACCATGGAAGTTGAGTATGTGGCAGATTCGGAGGCATGCAAGGAAGCAGTCAGGCTCCGGTAGTTCCTTTCAGTACTTGGAGTCGTGCCACACATGGATAGGCTGATTGTGATATACTGCGACAACACTGGAGCAATATCGCAATCCAAAATACCTTGGACCCATAAGAAGGGGAAATACATTGAGAGGAAGTACCACCTGTTCCAAGATTTTATCCAGAGATGGGAAGTCGTGGTGGAACAGACTGCCTTAGAGAACAATCTAGCAGATCCATTCACCAAGCCTTTAGCCTAGAGAGTCTTCAAGAGACACTTAGATGCCATAAGGGTGGGCAGCTACGAACTTACTCAGTTTTAGAGTGTAAGTGGGAGATTGTTGGAATGTATGCCCTCTTAGACTAGGTTTCTAATGTAAAAATCGAATGTTTTAATAAAGGAATTTATTTTCAAAAATTATTTGTGAATTTACAATTTTATTTGTGCACAATTATATTTGGAAAAGACCAATTGTGTTTAAATAAGTTGTCCATGTGAATAGAGGTCTTTCAAAGTAAGGTATGGATCATGGGTTACTTAACAAATAAACATTCGTTCTTAACCGATTGATGAGAATGCGAATCTCATTATGTCTAGGTTATTTGTTGTGAATTCTAAATAGGGAATGGCTTACCTTTAGCCAGTGAATAGTCCACTCAGTTCATGACATAAGCGTATTTCGAATACGTAGAACAGGACCTGTAGTAGTGGTTTCTAAAAGTACTATATGGTAGAAACTTAGACTACTTCCGCTACAGCGTAGACTAGTACTCTATGACTCGAGTATGAGTTGGTGGTCTGACGAAGCTGGAAGCATATACTTTGATATGTTATAATTGAGGTTCTATCCTAGGGCCAATATACTTACATGTTGGGTATGTGTGACTCGTTAAGACAGACTTGTACAAGATAGTTTCTATACTATATCTCCCCTTGTAGTTGTCTGAATGATCTAAATATCCAGGGCCATGAAAAACATGAATTAGATGTTTTCTTTAAGGTAGCTCCCTTGGAAAGCAGAAATAATTCAGGAAGTCATGGATCATTGGACTAGAGGCCTAAGGATGGTAGATGTCATTTAGAGAGGTGTTAGCACACTTCTTCCTCTCTGAATGTACGGCGATGTATAGAGGGGTATTTTAGTCATTACACCTATAGGTCGGAGACTTTACTAACGCAGCATTGTCCTTAGGGTTAATATTTTCTTATGGTGATATTAGGAAATATTTAAAATGCAAAATATAGCTATTTATATGGCAAGGGTATTTTGGTCATTTTAGTAGCCGATGCGGTGTGTCTTTTGGACCCCAGTATAGACCGTGAGTTCTAATTAAATACGGGCTAATGAATTGATCTTAAATTAAATGAAATTTATTTTATTTAAGTAGCCTGATTTAATTATTAGGTTAGAATAAAATAAAGGTCCATGGAGAGAGAATTTATAAAATTAGTTTAGTGGGTTAATTAATTATTCAAGGATTTGGCCCAGTTTGAATAATTAAAGATTAACCTGGGACTAAACAAATATAGACTTATTAATTGGACTAGTTTATTTGGGCTGAAAAATTAATATTAATTGGGTCATTAGGTTGGTTCTAATTAGAGTAATTAATTAAGCCTAAAAGGTTAAACTAAGAGTCCAATGGCCCAGTCCAGTTTATCCTATGGTTTTATTTAGGTTAAATAGGAGGATTGGAAACAACGCTGTTGGTAGAACACACACTCTCTGAGACGGCTTTTTTTTCTGTGAAAAGCCAGACGTCTCTCTCTCTTTCCAGGAAAAAAGGTTCCTTAGTCTGTAGCTGTTCACCAAACGAATTTAGGCCGGCCATATACTGGAAGACCGAGAGTTTGGTGTTCACCTACATGCAAAGACGGAGTAGGAGGTTTGCAGGAATCACACAAAAGGCTTCCATTTGCGTGCCTACCCCAGCAGCACATATTCCGGTCCAATCAATTATTAGAACGAGAAAAAGAGGTAATAATTTTAAAACTTCGGAACCTGTATAGAGCCTAACCGGCGCCGGCTTGGACTGCCGTAGTCGACGCCAGCTCTGCCCTGGTGTTCTCCTGTTCTTTGTTTTTTCAGTTTTTTATCTTTGCTTCCACTGCGTGCCTTGTGTTTTCCGCTTCTTATGCCTTCAACTATATACCACGAAAAATCATTGAAAAAAATTGAGAATTCTAAAATAGTTAGAATTCCCTAATTATAATTGGAAACATCAAGTTCTTAGAATTACAATTTGCACCATAAATTATATCTAATTATAATTTGTCCATAACAACTTCTCTTTCTTGCAATTAACCCTACTATGTTATCAAATAACATCTTAAGTATATAATCCTCTATTGTGTGTGACCTATTAGGTTTCTCAGTAAATTGGTAGCAACCATGAATTAATCCAAACATTTTTTAGATTAATAATCCATAATTAATTAGAATTAATTATATTGATTCTAATCACAATTGGTTTATTAATTCATTAATTAATAAACCCATATTCCCAGATCATGAGCGGTATCTAGCAACACATCATGACCACCCAAGAGTCTAGGAAGTCAAGTGACTTGACATGAACCCTTCAATAACAAACTACTGTGCAATTAACTCATTTCACCATACAATATCTCATTCAGTTTAGAGTGCAGAATTAGTGGCAACTCCCTCCGGAATATATATTAATTCTGACTGAATATAATAGTACTTGTACCAAGAACTCACTACTCTAGATATGTATCAATTGGAACTATTTCCAATACATAATCATCTTGGCCAAGGACTTCTCGAGTAGTAATTCTTACAAGATGCCACGAGATATTCGCCCCTACTATTAAGAGTGGTGAATCATTTATTAACCCTTTCAACTACTTTCGTTTACCTCACAATGTACCTAATATCCATCCCATAGGCGGCCCTTGATGTAGCTCCAGAGATTGGAATCAAAGCACAATGCTCAACAAATAAAGTACCTCAGAGATCTCAAGTCTAAGAATACTTGCACGTTTGTTATATTGAGATTATATCACTGGCACTAAATAGTTATCCATGTGATTATATTATAGCTAGGTTATCCAATGTACTTGTTCTATGAACTAGCATTCATGTGTTAGTTTTGAGTATCTCAATACTCATAGATATGAGAACTATCGCCTAATTAAATCAGGAAGTGTAACATATGCTATTCCTAATGCATTAATGATGTCCAGACTCATTAATACTACGACTAGGGACTATTTAAGTACTAACCCTATACAGTGTAGTAGGAATCTCATATCATAGCCTCTATCATGATTTCCTTAACACATTATTGTACTAGGGACTTTATCTAACAATTATTTTACCCAAAAATAATCAAAAGCTACTATAAGATAACTAATGCCTTTTATTAAAATAACATGTGTCATATACAATGTACAAGTGATTGCCTCTAGGGTATAACACTAACATTAATGATATTGTATCTTATTAATACTATGATTCGGGATGATTTAAGTGCGAAAACCATACAGTATAGTAAGAACCTCACATCCTGATCTCTGTTTTGATTTCTATGACACAGTGTTGCACTCGAGAGTTTATCTAACAGTTATATATATTCACATGAAAGTATAAATTAAACAAACTAAAAGATAAAGAATGCCTTATATTATTAAATAAATGTACAATATATAATATACATTTGATTGCCTTTAGGGCATAACACTAACACAAATGCACAAAACATGATGGCCGGAGGAACATAGAGTTCCCTGGGCCATTTACTCTCAAAAACATAATTCTCTTGTTCACCAGTTGGTCTAGGGAACTTGAAGTTCCCTTGGCCGCCTATTGACTAGGTACTTTTCACACTTTCTTCTCTTTCCTCCCTTCTTCTTCCTTGTTTTTCATCCTTTTATCTTGACTTGATCTTTTCCATTTCCTAGCAAAAATAATATGAGAATGGTGTGGTGAGTAGTGATTTAAACAATAATATTGTTAGTGTTATGCCCTAGAGGCAATCACATGTATTTTATATATTACACACTTATTTAATAATATATTTCATTTGTTATCTTTTGATTTATTTTATTTATATATTTTTGTATGAATATGACTATTAGATAAAGTCCCTAGTGCAACATTGTATTAAGAAAATTATGACAGAGATCATGATGTGACGTTCCTACTATACTGAAGAGTGTTCGTACATAAATTATCCCTAGTCATAATATTAATGGGATAGGACATCCTTAATGCGTTATGATTAGCATATGTTATACTTCCTGATTTGATAAGGCGGTGGTCCTCACATCCGTGAGTATTGTAATACTCAAAGTTAACTCGTGGATACTTGTTTCTAGAACAAGTACATTGGATGACCTAACTATGAGATAATCACATAGCAAATGTACAAGTGTTCTTAGACATGAGATCTCCAAGGTACTTTGTTTGCTAAGCATTGTGCTTTGATTTCAATCTCTGAAGTCTTGACAAGACTGCCTATAGGATAGATATTGGGTAGAAAGTGAAGCAATCGAAAGTAGTTTAGATGATCAATGATTGATTCACCACTCCTAATACTAAGGGCGAATATCTCATGGCCACTTATAGGAATCACTATTCGAGAAGTCCTTGGCCAAGATGATTGTGTATTGGAAATTATTCCAATTGATACACATGCTGAGTAGAGAATTTTAGGAATAAGTAATAAAAATATTCGGCTGGAATTAATTAATATTCCGGATGGAGTTGGCACTAATTCCACACCCCAAACCGAATGAGATATTGTATGGTGAAAGGAGATTATTGCTCTGATATTTGGTATTCAAAGGTTTAAATTAGGCCACTTGACTTTCTGGACTTTTGAGTGGTCATGATGTGTTGCTAGATACCGTTCATGATTTGTTGAATATGGATTTATTAATTAGAAAATTAAATAAGCAATCCAATTGAGAATTAATAAGTTACTTCTAAGTTATTAAGGATTTTTAATCTTAAAGATGTTTAGATTAATTCATATTTTGCTACCAATAGACTGGAAAACCTAATAGGTCACATACAATAGAGGACTAAGTACTCAAGATGTGAAACCCCAATTGAAACCAACCTTAGAGAAAGGGGGTTGGGATGCATATCATACTTTCTTTCATGCATAATTATATTTTTATATGGTTTTATGTGCTTTAGATATGTGATTTATAGCTAAGAAGGTTTAATTATGTTTATTGAGTAAGAAGGGCAAAATGATAATTTTTCCTTGAGGTGAAAATAGGGAGATGGCTTGAGGATCAAATAGGAAAAATATTTGGGAAAAGAAATAAGAACAAGAGTTGTTATGGTTTAGTGGTTAGAGCTTTGTAATTAATTATTGAGGTCTTGGGTTCAAATTCCATCATTGGAGTTTATCATGATTAAATTTTTATTTTTGTTTGGGAAGGCTATATTTTGGCCTTGTATGCTTCAGGGGAGAGCAGGGGTATTCCCTAGGGGAGACATGATAGGAATGTCCTAATCCTACTCTTGTGGCCTACAAAAATTTCTAAGGGATTCATACCCTTCTTGATATCTAGCTTTCCTTAATTCTTAATCAATTAGGTTGAGTAATTTATCTAAGCCATTTTTTTTTTCCAGAAAATTCCAGTAAGGTTCGGTGAGGTTTAGGTTTCAAAAATGTCTATGAATGATTTATCTTGTGGCTGAAAATGGCAAGGAGTTTTGGGGAGGTTCCCAAGAGAATTAATCTCCATGGTTGAACATTCAAAACTCCAACCTAGTTGTGTTTAGTTCCTTCATGTTGTAAACTAAAATTTCTTCTAACTTCTTGTTCAATTCAAGTGTCAAAAATTTCAGCCATCTTTTCCTCCTAAATGCTGCCAGAAAAATAGCCATTTCACTCAGCTTGAAGACTGAAAATCTCAGCTAAAATCGAGCTGCACAAAATCTGTTTAAACCAGAAAATTTTCTAGGCAACTTTCGCAGCTTTAGTGAACCTAAACCAAGTTGTTTCTTCTAGTTTTTCACCCAGCATCTTAGCCACATTTTTCCTCCACAAAGAAGGCTTGAAGCCAGCCTTGAAAGACCTCTAAATACCCCTTCAAATCTTCTGTAAGCTGACTGGAAAATGGCAGCAAAATCTACAAAGAAAAATTCAAGCAAACTTGCGAAAATCCTGAACAGAAATCCAGCTTGTTTCTTCTTCAGCCTTGTCCGAAACCATCACCATTTTTCCGTACAAACTTCCCTTGAACTGCCATGAATTGAGCTTCATCATTTTCCCCAGCATTATGCTAGAAAAACCAGTCCATGACTACTCCTAAAATAGCTCCCTCAATCACTCCAATCAAGCCTTGATTAAAGACCAAAATTCTAGCAAACATATTCAGTAAGCTACCATAGAATCGCCCCCCCCCCCAAACAACCAGAAAATCTCTTCACCATTGCACATCACTTTTTGGCCACCATTAAGCTCCTTCAAACTGCTTTTATCCTAGCAAAAACCCAGATCAACCAGCCAGCCATTACAACATCCAAAAGCTCTCCATTGACCAAGAAATTCTTACCATATTTTGTTTCCAAAATTGATTCCCTAAAATATTCTTTTAGGATTTCAAACAGCCAGCTTTCCTTTTCCTCTCAAATCAGAGAATTCAACTTCCTAAACCCTCCAAATCAGTTGGCCACTCCTTCCTACATAGAATTTTGGCCAGCCTTTTCCCTAATCTATCCATTCTCTTCGAACGAAGAACACCAAGAACACCTACTAACCCTCTCACTCTTAAGACCATTCCAAACCACTCAAATCTTCTCCAAAAACTCCAGATTACACCTACTCAACCCCTTGAATCCACTATTGCAATTTTTAACATCAAATACCGAAATAAAGTCCCTCTTTTGGATAAAAAAACCAGTATTTTCATGAAGGCTTAAGAACACATTCAAGGTGAGCATGATCAATCATCTCTATCTTCACCAATCTTCAATTTCTAATGAATATAAACATACATATATATATATATAGACACTAATGGACTCTCTTTTCCACTTTCTCTCACTCTCTCTCTCTCTCTCTTGGCCAAATGGTTACTTCAACCATGGCCATATTTTCTTCTTCTCTCTTGTCGGATCAAGTCTCCTAGTGAGAGGATTCTCTAGAAACGTCCCCAAGGTAGTCATCATTCAAGTAAGTATCTTCCATCTTCTCTTTAAATTCTAAATTGATGTCTCTAGGATGTTATTGGAAGGAGATGTTATTGTGATTAGGGTTCGAACATGTATTGTTGTGATGGAGTTGAGATTGAAGCATGAATAAATGTGTGTATATGATAGAGAAGGGATTGAAGCATGAGTTGATTGCCTTGGTTGAATTTTATGGTTTATAGGGTTTTGTTGCATGCACTTTATGTCGTGGGTGGTATATGTGATCAAGCATATTAGAGATTATGTCACCTTTAGTGAATAGGGTTTATGTGTTGGGTATCTCATGCGTATCATATATGGCGCAGCGGAAAAATAAAAACAAGTTACCATCCAGGATTCGCATATGTGTGGAAAACAAGACACACACACACACACACACACACACACACACACACACACATATTACAAAGAAACAAAGATAACAACTTTTACCTTTCTTTGTTTGTGTGGAAAACAAAATTTTCCTTCTTCAAGTAAGATAGTTGTGGCACGATCCGGCAATCCTCTTGAAGAATCACCACAAGGGTCGTATGTCCAACCAATATAATCACCATGTGTGATTGTCCCTACAGAAATCCACACAGAGGATCTTACACAAGCATTAAGATTTTCTGTGCTAGCTAAATACTACAATGGTGGCTGGGGTTTTTCTTTCTTGTTCTACTTCATAAGCAAAAACAGAGAAAAAAAGAAGAAGAAGAGTCTTGGATTTCTTCTTGGGAGAAGCCACAAGAGAGAGAGAGAGATGTTCAAGAGAACATGAAGATCATATCTCTATTATTCTTTTGAGAGGATGGCCCCACACACATTATTTCATGTGTGTTGATAAAAATGAGCATTGGCACCCATTCCTTCATGTGTGCCATTTTGTTTGTTTTGTATGACTTCTTGCTCAACAATAAAACCACTTTAATTATATCTCATATAACCAAAAGCCTTTACAAAAAGCACATCTGAGAATTCCAAACAATTCTCCAATTGCAATTGGAACCCATCAAGTTCTCAAAATTATAAATTGGCCCATCAATTATAACTAATTATAATTTGGCCACATCAATCTCTCTTTCTTGTAATAAACCCCACTATGTTATCAAATAACATCTTGAGCATATATTCCTCTTTTGTGTGTGACCTATTAGGTTTCCCGGTCAATTGGTAGCGAACATGAATTAATCCAAACGTCTTTGAAATTAATAATCCTTATTTAGAGTTAATCCTATTAATTCTAATTAGGATTGGTTTATTAATTCATCAATTAATAAATCAATATTCCCAGATCATGAGCGGTATCTAGCAACACATCATGACCACCCAAGAGTCTAGGAAGTCAAGTGGCTTGACATGAACCCTTCAATAACAAAGTAGAGTGCAATTAACTCCTTTCACCATACAATATCTCATTCGGTTTGAAGTACGGAATTAGTGCCAACTCCCTCTAGAATATATATTAATTCTGGCCTGAATATCATTATATTTGTACAGGGAACCCACTACTCTCAATGTGCCTCAATTGGAACCCTTTCCAATACACATACGCCTTGGCCAAGGACTTATAAGTAGTAATTCCTACTTGTGGCCCGTGTGATATTCGCCCCTACTATTAGGAGTGATAAATCCTTTATTAATCCTCTCAACTACTTTCATTTACCTTACAATGTACCTAATATCCATCTCATAGGTGGCCCTTGATCGAGCTTCGGAGATTGGAATCAAAGTACAAAGCTCAGTAAACAAAGTATCTTGGAGATCTCAAGTCTAATGATACTTGCACGTTTGTTATATTGAGATTATATCGTTGGCACTAAATAGTTATCCATGTGATTATCTCAAAGTTAGGTCATCCAATGAACTTATTTCATTAACAAGCATCCATGTGTTAACTTTGAGTATCTCAATACTCACGATTATGAGAACCACCGCCTGATCGAAATAGGATGTCTAACACATGCTAGTCTTAACGTATTAATGATATCTTGTGTCATTAATACTATGACTAGGGACTATTTAAGTACTAATACTATCCAGTGTAGTAGGAATATCATATCATGATCTCTATCATGATTTTCTTAACAGAGTGTTGTATTAGGGACTTTATCGAACAGTTATATTACTTAAAGTAAACAAAGAAACTGTAAGATAAATAATGCCTTTTATTAAATAAAATGTGTTATATACAATGTACAAGTGATTACCTCTAAGGCACAACACTAACAAACTCCCAATTGCACTAGAGCCAGTCATTCATGTATCTAATACTGAATGCCTCAACATAACAATCATGTTGCTTTTGGGATAGTGCTTTTGTAAGCGGGTTAGCTATGTTTTTATCCGTGGGAACTCTCTTTATCTTTACATCATTTCTATCTATAATCTCCCGGATCAAATGATAGTGTCGTGGTATGTGTTTGGATTGTTGATGAGACCATGGCTCATTTGCTTATGCAATGGCTCCGTTGTTATCACAATACAAAGTTATTGGACCAACAACGCTAGGAACCACACCCTCCTTGATCCAAACAGCCTCCTTAGCTGCTTCTGAAGCAGCTATGTATTCAGCTTCTGTCGAAAAGTCGGCAATAGTCTTTTGTTTGGAACTCTTCCAACTTATTGCCCTTCCGCACAACGTAAACACGTAGCTAGATTGTGATTTGAAATCATCTTTGTCAAATAGAAAACTGGCATCAGTATACCCGTTTATTTTCAAATCACCTTCCCCATATACTAAGAACACATCCTTAGTCCTTCGTAACTACCCAATGACCCTCACCAGGGTTTGATTGGTATCTGCTTGTCAAACCAAGAGCACAAGATACATTGGGCCTTGTACATATCATAGCGTACATGATAGATCCAATTGCCGAAGTATATGGAATCTTACTCATGTGATCCCTTTCAAATCCCTTTCAACTTGTGTCTTGGGAGACATCGACTTTGAAAGGCTTACACCATGTGACATGGGTAAGAATCCTCTTTTGGATTGATCCATGCTAAACCTCTTTAGCACTTTATCTATGTATGTAGACTGTGAAAGACCTAGCAACCTTTTAGATCTATCTCTATAGATCCTTATTCCAAGAATATAGGTTTCTTCACCAAGATATTTCATGGAGAATTGTTTGGACAACCAAATTTTCACCATTTTTAAGATATCTATATCATTTCCTATTAGTAATATGTCATCTACATAAAGTAATAAGAAAACGATTGCGCTCCCACTGACCTTCTTGTATACACAAGGCTCATTCATATTTTGAATGAAACCAAACTCTTTGATTGTTTCATCAAAATAGATGTTCCAACTCCTAGAAGCTTACTTAAGTCCATAAATAGACCTTTGTAGCTTACACACCTTTGTGCCATCACTAGATGTGAAACCTTCAGGTTGTGTCATATACACTTCCTTAGTCATATTTCCATTTAGAAGAGCTGTTTTCACATCCATTTTCCAAATCTCATAATCATAATGAGCAGCAATGGCTAGGAGTATCTTGATGGATTTTAACATGGCTACTGGCGAGAAAGTTTTGTCATAGTTAATACCATGTTGTTGACGATAACCCTTTGCCACTAGTCATGCTTTATAGGTAAATACGTTACCATCCATGTCTGTTTTCTTCTTGAAAACCCACTTGCACCCAATAGGTTTAATTCCTTTGGGTGGATTAACCAAAGTCCATAGTTGGTTGTCGTACATGGAATCTATCTCTGACTTCATAGCCTCAAGCCATTTGCCAGATTTTAAACTATTCAGAACATCTTTGTAGGTAGTAGGTTCATTTTCATCTACGAGCAATACATCATTGTGGTCATTAACGAGAAATCCATATCTCTCAGGTGCCATACGTATCCTACTAGATCTACGAAGCTCTTGTGTGTCAGAAGGTCCATTTTTTCTCTCAATACATGTGGGGTTAGACTGTTCATCCTTATTTGTTTGATCTTCATGAACTTCACTAAGTTCAATCTTACTCTCACTGTCCCATTTGGGCATATGCTCATTCTCAAAGAAGACGACATGCTTCGAAACAAACACTTTGTTTTCAGAGGGTAGGTAGAAGTAATATCCAAAAAATTCTTTTGGATATCCCACAAATAAACACTTGTCAGACATACTATCAAGTTCGTCTGATTATGGCCTTTTGACAAAGGCAGGACATCCCCATACTCGCAAGTGAGATAACTTTTGTTTCTTACCAAAGAACATCTCAACTGGGGTAGAATCAACCAATTTTTTTGGAACTCTGTTTAATATATAAACAGAAGTCTCTAGTGCGTACCCTCAAAATGATTTTGGTAGGTCTACGAGGCCATCATGGTCCGTACCATGTCTAGAAGGGTTCGATTCCTTCTTTCAGATATACCATTATGTTGAGGTGTCTGTGGTGGAGTCCATTGAGATAATATCCCATTATCTCTAAGATAACTCAGAAACTCTTGGCTCAAGTATTCACCTCCTCGATCAGATCTTAGAGTCTTAATACTTTTGCCAAGTTGTTTCTCTATTTCATTCCTGAAGCCTTTGAACATTTCAAAGGCCTCGGATATATATTTCATTCAATACAAATATTCGTATCGTGAGAAATCATTGATAAAAGTTATGAAATAGTTATAACCTCCTCTTGCTTGTATTGACATTGGACTAAATACATCAGAATGTATGAGTTCAAATAACTTCTTGGCCCGTTCTCCTTTTCCTGAAAAATGAGTTTTAGCCATTTTACCTAGTAAACAAGACTCACAAGTGCCATATGATTCATAATCAAATGACCCTAAGTCACCAAGCTTGTGCAACTTAGAAATACGATTTTCGTTTACATGGCCCAAACGACAATGCCATAAGTAAGAGGTGTTTGAGTTATCTATTCTGGATTTCTTATTGTTTATATTGAGAATTGGATTATCCAAGTCTAGAACATATAAACCATTAACCATAGTTGTTGAACCATAATGAATATCATTCAATGAAAAAGAACAATATTTATTCTTGAATATCAAATGAAATCCATTTAAGTCCAAACACGCAACTGAGATAATATTTTTCATTAAAACTGGTACACAGTAATAGTTTTGTAATTCTAGAATTAATCTGGAAGGCAAGTTTAGCTCATATGTCCCCATAGCAAGGGCAGCAACCTTTGTCCCATTTACCATACGTAGGTCCACGTCGCCTTCCTTTAGCCTTCTACTACTCTTAAGTCCCTTCAAGTTATTGCATAAATAAAATCCACATCTGGTATCTAATACCCATTTTTCGTTTCTAAAGGCAGTATATAGCTCAATCATAAACATACTTGGAGTAGAAGTAAAAGTTCTTGTAAGCTTCTCCTTCTATTTCTTGTCCTTAATAGTCTCCAAGTAAGCCTTGCAGTTGCACCTCCAATGGCCCATCTTGCCACAATAATGGCATGGGCCCTTAGTAGCTCCATCCTTCTTCTTCACACCACATTTGGGCTTCACGGGAGCCTTCTTCTTCTTCTTTTGAACCTTTTTATTAGAAGAAGAAGATTCTACCATTAAAACTGCATTGGAATCCTTCTTCATGGAGGACTTGGAAGTTTTGAGAAGATTGATCAACTCAGGAATGGTGGACTCAATCTTGTTCATCTAATTGTTAATCACAATTGTGAAAAACTATTAGGTAAAGATTGTAGAATTAAGTCAACACTTAAGTTATGGTCCATCGTGAAACCAAGAGATCCAAGCTTCTCTATCAAGCCCAGCATTTTCAGCCCATGAGTGGCCATAGAAGAACCTTCTGCCATTTTGCAACGAAATAGTTGTTTCGAGATCTCGTATCTCTTAGTTCTGGCTTAGGCATCAAATAGCTCTCGAAGATGTAGTATAATCGATTGAGCATCCATATGCTCGTGCTGTTTTTGCAACTCGGGAGTCATGGATGCCAACATAATACATGATGCTGCATAACTATCCTTCTTGTGCCTTTTGTGGACAGCATGAGCATTTTTAGCTGGTGGTGGCGGAATGGGAGCATCTAGCACGTAGAGCAACTTTTCCGACTTGAGAATAATTCTCATATTTCTATACCAGTCGAGGTAGTTTGATTCGGTTAACTTGTTGGTTTCCAAGATGCTACGTAGGTTTATGTTTGACATGATGCAAGTGTCCTAGATGTAAAAATATAGGGCATTAGCTAATTGTATATACACATGAAATGCAAATAATTAGGACTTTAATTAAACGCATTTTTATTTCACTATTTTATTCAAACGAATAGCCCCCACTACTGATTCGGGAAAGCCAGTTGGAAGCTTTCCTAGTGGACCAGTATCCAAATTCCTCAAGAATAACCTTGGGTTTGCCCAACAAGCCACCCTTGAGTTCATTAGTAAGTATACAATACCAATTACATCGTATGTAACTACCGGATCATTAGGTGATTAACAGCTTTCAATCTTAAAGCCTTTTAGGCTACCCCAACTTTTCCTCCAATTTCTTTATGCTTGAGTTTGTCCAACCGGGATAAAGAATTTAGTTAAACCCAACCCATTAATCAGGAATTTAATTCCATAGCTTGAACATGCCCATTGTCAAGTAGGCTTGGGTTTGCCCAACAACTTGGTCTCGACAAAAGACTCTCGTTCTTACAATATTAACGGAAGGAATTAGGTTTAATATTAATTGAGTGATTTCTGCCTTTAAGTAATTTCAACAATTGACATTCATAATAATCAATAAATCACAAAATTGATAATCATGGTAATAAAGTGATTACGTGGTATGGCTATGAACTTTACCCTAAATTAATTTCTTTGAGCCATAAAAGAAATTAATATAGTTAACCCTATGTGTTCATGCATGATTTAAGTAGAAGGTCTTACCTTCTCTCCTTGTCTTGGTTGCCATCTCCAAAATAAGATAATTCTACTTCTATCTAACCTATGTAATCTAATTACATCATTTCCTAAAGAAAGAAAACCTCGAGTTACATTCGAGGGGAGTTAGATGAGAAGAGAATTACATACGAATTTGAGAGAAGGCAGGACACGCAGGCCCTATTTCATTACAAACCAAAACTGTAAAATGCATGAACAGATATAATTGGTTCTAGTCCATAACCATCCACCATGCCATTAATTATGTTTAAACAAAATAAACATATAACCTTGATTATTCCAAAATCACTATTTTGGAAAATTAAACTAAATTCTAAAATCAATATTTTAGAAACATATATAAATTATTTTCTCAAAACTAATTTTGAGAAAATGCCTTTTGGGTCCAGACACGCAACGATAATGGCGGTCCAGCTAGTTTCTTCTTCAGCCTTGTCCGAAACTCTCACCATTTTTCTATACAAACTTCCCTTGAACAGCCATGAACTGAGCTTCATCATCTTCCCCAGCATTCTGGTAGAAAAACCAGTACATAACTGCTCCTAAAATAGCTCCCTCAATCACTCCAATCAAGCCTTGATTGAAGACCAAAATTCCAGCAAACGTATTCAGCAAGCTACCATAGAATCACCCCCCCCCCCAAACAACCAGAAAATCTCTTCACTATTGCACATCAATTTTTGGCCACCATTAAGCTCCTTCAAACAACTTTCATCCCAGCAAAAACCCAGATCAACCAGCTGGCCATTAGAGCTTCCAAAAGCTCTCCATTGACCAAGATCTTCTTACCATATTTTGTTTCCAAAATTGATTCCCTAAAATATTCTTTTAGGATTTCAAACAGCCAGCTTTCCTTTTCCTCTCAAATCAGAGAATTCAACTTCCTAAACCTTACAAATCAGTCGGCCACTCCTTCCTACACAAAATTTTAGCTAGCCCTCTCCCTAATCTCTCCATTCTCTTCAAACAAAGAACACCTACTAACCCTCTTACGCCTAAGACCACTCCAAACCACTCCAATCTTCTCAAAAAACTCAAGATTACACCTACTCAACCCCTTGAATCCACTTCTTCAATTTTTAACATCAAATGCCGAAATCAAAGTCCCTCTTTTGGATCGAAAAACAAGTATTTTCGTGAAGGCTCAAGAACACCTTCAAGCTGAGCATGATCAATCATCTCCATCTTCACCCATCTTCAACTTCTAATGAATACATACATACATACATACATACATACATACATACATACATACATACATACATACATACATACATACATACATACATACATACATACATACATACATACATACATACATACATACATACATACATACATACATACATACATACATACATACATACATATATATATACACACTAATGGACTCTCCTTTTCTCTTTCACACACACACACACACACACACACACACACACTCTCTCTCTCTCTCTCTCTCTCTCTCTCTCTCTCTCTCTCTTGGCCGAATGGTTACTTCAACCATGGCCATATTTTCTTCTTCTCTCTTGTCGGATCAAGTTTCCTAGCGACAGGATTCTCTAGAAACATCCCCAAGGTAGTTATCATTCAAGTAAGTATCTTCCATCTTCTCTTTAAATTCTAAATTGATGTCTCTAGGATGCTATTGGAAGGAGATGTTATTGTGATTAGGGTTCGAACATGTATTGTAGTGATAGTGTTGAGATTGAAGCATGAATAAATATGTGTATATGATAGAGATGGGATTAATGCATGAGTTGATTACCTTGGTTGAATTTTATGCTTTTAGGGATTTGTTGCATGCTCTCCATGTCATGGGTGGTATATGTGATCAAGCATATTAGAGATTATGTCACTTTTGGTGAATAGGATTTATGTGTTGGGTATCTCATGCGTATCATATATGGCGCAGTGGAAAAATAAAAACAAGATGCCATCTAGGATTCGCATATGTGTGGAAAACAAGACACACACACACACACACACACACACACACATACACACATATAAAATAAGGAAACAAAGATAACAACTTTTACCTTTCTTTGTTTGTGTGGAAAACAAAATTTTCCTTCTTCGAGTAAGATAGTTGTGGCATGATCCAGCAATTCTCTTGCAGAATCACCACAAGATTTGTATGTCCAACCAATATAGTCACAGTGTATGATTATCCCTACAGAAATCCACATAGGGGATCTCACACAAGCACCAAGATTTTCTGTGCTAGCTGAAAACTACATTGGTGGCTGGGGTTTTTCTTTCTTATTCTACTTCATAAGCAATAACAGAGAAAAGAAGAAGAAGAAGAGTCTTGGATTCCCTCTTGGAAGAAGCCACACGAGAGAGAGAGATGTTCAAGAGAACAAGAAGATCCTATCTCTATTATTCTCTTGAGGATGGACCCACACACATTGTTTCATGTGTGTTGATAAAAAGAAGCATTGGCACCCATTCCTTCATGTGTGCCCTTTTGTTTGTTTTGTATGACTTCTTGGTCAACAATAAAATGACTCTAATTATATCTCATATAACCAAAAGCCTCTACAAAAACCACATATGAGAATTCCAAACAATTCTCCAATTGCAATTGGAACCCATCAAGTTCTCAAAATTATAAATTGGCCCATCAATTATAACTAATTATAATTTGGCCACATCAACCTCTCTTTCTTGTAATAAACCCCACTATGTTATCAAATAACATCTTGAGTATATATTCCTCTTTTGTGTGTGACCTATTAGGTTTCCCGGTCAATTGGTAGTGAACATGAATTAATCCAAACGTCTTTGAAATTAATAATACTTATTTAGAATTAATCCTATTAATTCTAATCAGGATTAGTTTATTAATTCATCAATTAATAAACCAATATTCCCAGATCATGAGTAGTATCTAGCAACACATCATGACCACCCAAGAGTCCAGGAAGTCAAGTGGCTTGACATGAACCCTTCAATAACAAAGTAGAGTGCAATTAACTCCTTTCACCATACAATATCTCATTCGGTTTGAAGTACGGAATTTGTGCCAACTCCCTCTAGAATATATATTAATTCTGGTCCAAATATCATTGTACTTGTACAAGGAACCCACTACTCACAATGTGCCGCAATTGAAACCCTTTCCAATACACATACGCCTTGGCCAAGGACTTATAAGTAGTAATTCCTACTAGTTGCCCGTGAGATATTCGCCCCTACTATTAGGAGTGGTGAATCCTTTATTGACCCTGTCAACTACTTTCGTTTACCTTACAATGTACCCAATATCCATCCCATAGGCAGCCCACGATCGAGCTCTGGAGATTGGAATCAAAGTACAAAGCTCAACAAACAAAGTATGATACGGGCTAAATTAGTTGTACTTCGCTTAGTTATATGAGGCTTTTTTGTAATATATTTTGTGCAATAACTAGTCTTATTTTTTCATATTTGAGATTTTATCCTTTGAAAGGTATTTTGGTCATTATCTCAGGATTTTGGGTAAAAGAAAGCAAAATCATTACGAAACATAGTAGAGGCCGCACCGGCTGCATTTTGGAACATATGCGCATAATTCGGAGAAAAATCGACAAACGAGTGGAGAAACAAAACACAAGTGGCGCTAGTTCTGAAGGACCAAGACAGCGCCAGCTGTGGTCTGTCCTTGAGGCGGTGCTGTGATCTTTCTACGCGTTTTTAGAAATCTGAACTGTTTTAGCAGTTCCCACCTTCTACTCGGCCAAGAACTTGGTACCTACGAGTTTAGGCACCTCTTAAGCCTATAAATAGATGGAAAGCACAAGGGAAAATGGGAGAATTCATTGATCATCATAGAAAATCACTCAGTCCAAGGATAATTCTTCAAAGTTCAAGGAGGGTTGTACAAGAAGGTTTTCAAATGAAGAAGAAGTGGCTTGTCTATGAGTTCTTTCTTTTACTTTGTTTTCTCTTTCTTGACAATGATATGTTAATTTTTTTATTATAATTCAACATTGTTTTAGATATTCATGATTTCTAGAGTTATTTGATCTTTTGATTAATTAGTTATTATTCTTGGTATTTAATTACTTATGCTTATTACGAGATTAGTTAGTTGATTCTATCCATTGACTTGCTGGACCAAAGGGGGTTGATGGATGTTTTGATTTATTAATTTCATATTCTGTTGGCAATTAACTTGCTGGACCAAAGGGAGTTGATTGTTTAAGAATTGGTAATTGAAGATTAATTGACGTCCTCCGAGACCAAGGGTTCATTGATTAATTTCATGTTCTAAATTCACCGAGACTAATGGAATTTAATTAAGGATTTTGTTTAATGCGTCTTTTGGATGAATTAGTTGAGACGGACCAAGTCATTCTAATTTTTCTAGAAGATAGTGATTTCATGGATTGACCATCAAAGTGAGTCTACCTTCATCCTTCATGGTGTCAACAGAATGATTATTTATGATAATGGTTAAGTTCTTTAAAATCATGTTTGTCTAAACAATGGCTTGAGTTACATAAATCTACATCTTTGACATATACATATTTTTATTTTTATTTTTATTTTCTTTTTAATTTGTTTTTTTTTTTTTTGCTTTTCACTTTATCGAGTCGATTAAACAATGAAAGAAAGGTAATTAATGTCTACTTGTTCCTTGGGGATCGACACTTGTTTTAACCATATGCTCAGTTAATGATGAGTACGCTTGCTCATATGTGTGATTTGGGTTTAATATTTTTAATTTGAACCTGATTGTGAATGTGCTTAGTTTTGTATAATTTTTATACCCAAGTCTGAACGCATCAAGTTTTTGGCGTCGTTGCCGGGGAACAATAGCATGAAAGTTTGGATTTTGTTGATTTAACCATGTAAATATGTAAATAAGTAAATATATATATGTGTTCCTTGTATGAAGAAGTGCCTACGTTGTTTGTATAATTGTATTGTAATTTCGCTATATGTTGGAAATATGTAAGTAGGTATATACTTGTTCATAATCACTAACTTATCTTTGTATGTTTGTATATATTGTATATTTCGTTATATAATTTTACTAACTTTTTCTAATTTTAATTTTGTTTTAAATATGAATTTTGGTTATCTAACTTTCTTCTTATCTTTTATAGGTGTAGGCTGTGGAAAGCAGTGAGTCATTTTTGCTGTTTGAAATAATTTTTATTTTTGCCATTTTGTTTTGTTCTTTTTATCATGTTTTCATGAATTAAATTGCATGATTCATCATTACTGCATGTTGCATTAAAAAAAAAAAAAGCATTAGTGTATTGATTGGCAAAATTACAAGCTCATATTGATGTTTTTAGTGAGACGTCATTAGAAGCATTAGTGAATTCTTTTATTGCCAATATAAATTCATCTATTCAGTGGCATGAAGAAGCTTCCCAACAATTGTGCGATCAAACGAAACACTTAGTTAAGGTTGTTGAGGAGAATCATAAGTTCATGCTGGCCATTCACTCGAACAAGAGAATCTCCCACGAGAGGAGAGATCCTATGAGGGACAACTGTCCAATGTGGGAAGGGGGGTATTCAATTCTTCTCTATGTGCTAATAATCCAAATCTCTCTTTGTCACATGATTTCTTAGGTTCCTCTCTTTTCTTGGAGAATATGGGTCCAAATAATGAGGTGTTGACTTTAGCATACTTTAAGGAGTTGGATCTTTCTACACTATATCGTAAGAAATCCTTGGAGGATGGTGGAAATTTCTACCATTCACCCCATTCAACGGGAGGTAACTTAGTTTTTGTAGATATGTCGAAAAGTAAGGATTTCTTGATCCCATCCTTAAGAACTTAATTGCTAAGTTTTAAGGGGAATTTTAATTGTAAAAATTCTTTTGTAGGGTTAATCGGTAATTTCAAAGTTGATACATCCGTTAGGTACTATGTGCACTTATGTGTTGGAAAAGATATTTAGGTGTCTAAAGGAATGTTAGAAAATGAGGTATATATGTTTTGCTAAGATAAATCGTTTTCATGAACTTTCCATTTTTCAAAATCCTCCATTCTTCATTCTACATTTGTTATGCCTATCTTCTATTTTGAATTTAATTTCTTTTCAAAAGGTTTGATGAGGAAGCATGATGGGTATAGAGCATTTTTATTTTATTTTTATTATTTTAGTCTTTTTATTTAGTTTGTTTTCTTTTATTTAGGTATGTTTTTATTTTATTAATATTTTGCTTGAGCTTTTAGTTGTGTTTTGTTTTATAGGAATAATGTCCTCTTGGACAAGCCTTTCTCTTTACCTCAAGCTTGGCCATCTATTGGAGCATTATTGCACTTGGGAAGTATTACTTAAACTTTCGACCCCTTTATTATTTTTGATCCCTTTGGAGATGCTTTCTGGTGTTTATCTTTTGCCAATGAGGACATTGTCCAATTTAAGTGTGGGGGAGTGGTTTGGTGATATACTTTGTCCAAGTTTTTATCAATTATCTTGGTGTTTTCTTAGTGGTGAGCTACTTTAGAAAAATTTGGTTTGAAAGTTCTAAAAATTTAAAGATTTAGAAGATTGAAACTTTTGGAGCTAATTTGGAATGGAAGTTTATTTTTCTTATCTCTTCTCCTTTATATTTTTGGTCCCATGGTATAGTTTATTCTGGTTATATTTATTTGGCCATTGAGGACAATGTCTAGTTTAAGTGTGGGGGAGTGGTTTGATTGACAAGTCTTCTATATATATTCTTTAGCCTTCTTGGGAGTAAACAATTTTTGGCACAAAATTTTTCAAACTTTTTTGCTTTTCTAGAGATTTCAAGCTGTATTTTTTGTGCATGTCTTTATGATGGATTATAGAGCGTATGTTCTAGATCATTTATGGCTGATGCATGACTTTTTGCAGTCACTTGGACAAAGTAGTTCTTGATCAAATGCTTTGCATTATTCTTAAACCTGTTTTTCTCTAAAATTCATGAAACATTCTAGAACTTACTTGAATACCTCTTGAGGCAAAATAAGAAAGGCAATCATGATTTAACTTAGGGATGACGGTAATAGGCCTTCTTTGGATAGTTTGAGCTTTTCAAGCCTACTTATTGTTATATTATCCCTAGTGCCTATTTTGAGCCTAAATTGGTGATTTCTTTCTTGGAAACCATTCACAATATTATGTTCATTACTTGTGCTGAGAGTTTGTATAATTTCCAAATATTTATGCTCTTGAAGGATGAAAGTATATGTATGTTAAAGAAAAATGCAGGGATAGAGATCATGACTTGTTACTTTCGGTCATGGATTAATTACAAGTGGAGCTAGGAAAAGAAAGGAAGTGGAATGGAAGGAAGAAGTTGAAAAAAAATTGAAAAAAAAAAGGGTGTTGAGCTGAAAAAGATGAGAAAGAAGAAAAGAAACGAGAGGAAGTGAAAAGAGAAAACAACAAGCTGCTAGAAAGAAAGGTGAGTGAAAAAGGAAAGAACAGCAGCAGTGAAAACAAAAGAGGAGTAAAAGAAGAGAGAATTGAAAGAGAATTGGAAAAAAAAAAAAAAAAGGAGCGAAAAGATCACAAAAGGGATAGTGAGTGAACTGTAAAAGTAAGTTCATATAAAACACTTGACACCATTGCTGGAAAATTGAGTGATCTTGTGAGGAAAAGAGTTGATGCTAAGAAGAGGTAAAGGGAAAAAAAAAAAAGAACAATGCAGGATTTGATTGAAATGCATAAGGGTTGTTATATAAGGTTATGGTTTAATTGATTCTTGGAATAAGAGAGCAAGAAAAGTTGGGAATTATAGGTTTATTTTGGTTACCCTTTTCTTGCTTACTCTCAGTTTTCTTTGACTTTTGATGTTCCTATATCCTTCATTTGCTAAGCCATATTACAAACCTTTAGCCTTACATTACAAGCTTAAAAGTCCGACTTGATCTAAGTAGAATCATGATATATCTCGGATTAGTGGAGAGAGTGTATGAAAAGTAAGCATATGGAATGCATATTCTTTTTGAATTGACTTCTTTCCAATGGTTTGAGAATATTGTAAAGTATTGAGATGGTTCTACTAAGTCATTTATCACGACACAAGTCTTGCATTGGCTGTGAAAGATTTAGTATCATATGTTTTATGTTCATAAATAAAGAAAGCATTGAAGATATGGTTTTGGAATTGATTGAGCGATTAAAACCTTGTGTTTTACCTACTTGTTCTTAAAACTTTACTTAAGGACAAGCGAAGAGCTAAGTGTGGGGGAATGTGATAGGGGCTAAATTGGTTATACTTTACTTAGTTATTTGAGGCTCTTTTGTAATACATTTTGTGCAATAACTAGTCATATGCTTTCATATTTGAGATTTTACCATTGGAAAGATATTTTGGTCATTATCTCAGGATTTTGGGTAAAACAAAGCAAAACCATCATGAAACATAGCAGAGGAGTCACCGGCTGTAAGGCTGGAACCGGTGCCAGCTGCATTCTGGAATATATGTGTACAATTTGGAGAAAAATAGGCGAACGAGTGGAGAAACAGAACATAGACGGCACCGGCTCCGAAGGACCAAGGCGGCGCCGGCTGTGGTCTGTCCACGAGGCGGTGATACGATATTTCTACGCGTTTTTGGAAATCTGAAGAGTTTTAGCAGTTCCAACTTCTACTCAGCCAAGAACTTGGTACCTACGAGTTTAGGCACGTCTTAAGCCTATAAATAAATGGAAAACACAAGGGAAAATGGGAGAATTCATTGATCATCAAAGAAAATTACTCAGTCCAAGGAGAATTCTTTAAAGTTCAAAGAGGGTTGTACAAGAAGGCTTTCAAAGGAAGAAGAATGAGGCTTGTCTATGAGTTCTTTCTTTTACTTTGTTTTCTTTTTCTTGACAATGATATGTTAATTGTTTTATTGTAATTCAACATTGTTTTAGATATTCATGATTTCTAGAGTTATTTGATCTTTTGATTAATTGGTTATTATTATTGGTATTCAATTACTTATGCTTATTACGAGATTAGTTAGTTGATTCTATCCATTGACTTGCTGGACCAAAGGGGGTTGTTAGGTGTTTCGATTTATTAATTTCATATTCTATTGGCAATTGACTTGTTGGACCAAAGGGGGTTGATTGTTTAAGAACTGGTAATTGAAGATTAATTAATGTCTTCCCAGACCAAGGGTTCATTGATTAATTTCATGTTCTAAATTCGCCGAGACCAAGGGAATTTAATTAAGGATTGTGTTTAATGCATCTTTTGGATGAATTAGTTGAGACGGACCAAGTGATTCTAATTTTTCTAGAAGATAGTGATTTCATGGATTGACCATCAAAGTGAGTCTACCTTCATCCTTCATGGTGTCAAGAGAATGATTGGTTATGATAATGGTTAAGTTCTTTAAGATCATGTTTGTCTAAAAAATAGCTTGAGTTACATAAATCTACATCCTTGACATATACATATTTTTATTTTTATTTTTACCTTCTTCTTAATTTGTTTCTTTTTATTTTCTTTTCACTTTATCGAGTCGGTTAAACAATGAAAGAAGGGTAATTAATGTCTGCTTGTTCCTTGGGGATCGACACTTGTTTTAACCCTATGCTCAGTTAATGATTAGTACGCTTGCTCATATATATGATTTGGGTTTAATATTTTAATTTGAATTTGATTGGGAATGTGCTTAGTTCTGTATGATTTTTGTACCCAAATCTAAATGCATCAAAGTACCTTGGAGATCTCAAGTCTACGGATACTTGCACGTTTGCTATATTGAGATTATATTGCTGGCACTAAATAGTTATCCATGTGATTATCTCAAAGTTAGGTCATCCAATGAACTTGTTCTATTAACAAGCATCCATGTGTTAAATTTGAGTATCTCAATACGCACGGTTATGAGAACCATCGCCTGATCGAATCAGGAAGTCTAACACATGCTAGTCTTAACGTAGTAATGATGTCCTGTCTCATTAATACTACGACTAGGGACTATTTAAGTACTAACACCATCCAGTGTAGTAGAAATCTCGTATCATGATCTATATCATGATTTCCTTAACACAGTGTTGTACTAGAGACTTTATCGAACAGTTATATTACTTAAAGTAAACAAAAGAAACTGTAAGATAAATAATGCCTTTTATTAAAATAAAATGTGTCATATACAATGTACAAGTTTTTGCCTCTAGGGCACAACACTAACATTATGTTCATGTTTGATTGTTAAAGCCATGAATATGTTTATGTTAGTAGAGTTTGGATCATGCCTTGGTAAATTTAGATCTATGCCTTTATTTATGATTTGGATGATTTGATGAATTGGTGTGGAGTATATGTTCATGATTATGGTTAGCAATAGAAAAATGATCATGACTTTGTTGTCCCTAAGCTAATTTTATTTCATCAATGAAATAATTAATGCTATAACTTCTTCTAGTAAATTTCAAAAACCCTAGGAAAGGTGGATTTTGACTATTATATATAAAATAAGGATATTTTAGTCAAATAAATGATAGCTTTTATTATAGAAATATAATATATAGATATTATATAAAATAATAATATCAAATAAAGCCTTTTATATAAATAATCATAATAAGTAAAATATTAATTTTGTAAGTCTTATATTCATAAATACTATTAAAATTTATTTATTGTCTTTTAATCAAAACCCACTAAAATTTACTTATAATTAGTTTTAGTTACCAATTATTTTCTAACAATTAATTATTAATAGATTATTATTTCACATAATACCACCTAGGACCCTTCATCAAATAAACTCTAATTTATTTATAGCAAGATTTAAACCTTCAACTTATTAGTACTTATTTCCCAAAACCCTAATTATTTTAATATCAAACTAGACTTATCTTATGAACCATTTATTTATTATCTAGCCTTAAAGCTTGGGACACTAGGATCATAGTTGTAGCAAGTTGAGCTAGAATTATTTGTGAAAGTGAAATTTGGCTTGACTTTAATTATGGCTCACGTTTAACCCAGGCAGGGTTAGGTCAGCTATTGGAGACCGTTATTTTGAGTAAGGATCAGGTAAGCTCTTGTATAAAACTTGTTTAATGTAAAATGGTTATTATGGCAAGCCAAATGTGGAATGCATGAACACTCACTTCTGTAAAGGCAATTGAGGATTGTCTTTTTACTTATTTCAGTCAAACAAATTATTTGAAAATCAATAAGTGGTTTTACACAAGCCCTAAATTCTCTCTAAAACCAACTTTATCCCAAACTTTGGAAATCCTTAATTGCCATTTTCAAGTGGAGCTATGTTTTATTCAGTTTCTCCTAAGTGTGGAGCTATGTTTTATTCAGTTTCTCCCAAGTGTGGAGCTATGTTTTATTCAGTTTTCTCCCAAGTGGGATAAATTACATTGAGTACTCAATAAAGGCAGATTGCCAGGACTTGTCTTTGAGGGGTTAGGGTAAGTCTCTCAGTAGGTGGCCACCTTTGAGGGGTTAGTCCTTCCCAAATAAGATGTCAGTTCAGTAGGTCGTGTCGGTCAGAGCTAGCAGTTTTCAGTCGAGTGGACTATGTGTTACCGGTATGGACACCTAGTTTTGTTTGGGTGTAGAGATGGAGGAGTATCTCACCTAGTAGGTTGATCATATACTTTTTGTCAATCTGCACAAAATGTGGCATTCTGATCGTTGTATGGTTATGGGGCCCAATGTGTGGTAACCCATGACCACCCTTTTGAGTGGTTGACCTATTTGTACATGTACGGTTGGAAAAGCCAAAACACCACTCTTGATTTTGACTATTGTTTATTGCTTGCCAGTAATTTTCTTACAAAATTCTTACACCTTGCATTCATGGACTGTTTTCACTGAACACCCAAAGCACACACGGACTTACTGAGATTTTTATCTCATCACTATTTTTACCATGATTTCAGGTCGATCCTACTGTGGGGATGAGTAGCTAGTGTTGTCTGCTTTGGAAGAGATTTTGTTATCTATCTTTATGTAATGCTTTGGGGAGTTGAGTGTGAATAATTTTTATTCTGGATTTGCTTTGAATTATTAGATTGTAATAAGTTTTAAGTTTAAAGTATTATTTTTATTCTATTATTTTGATTGTGTGACCTGGTTATAATGACCTCTTATTTTTTGGATGGGGCGACATCCCCGGCCTTATTGGGCCTAGGTAGTGGGGTGTTACAAGTGGTATAAGAGACTAGATTTAGGCAAATATTGATAGTATATGTTGTAATTATTTAGGATTAAATCTTTATCTAACTTATCTTGTTTATGTTGTAGGATGGTTAGATTGCTTAGAACCGCGAAGAAGGGACAGCAGTGGCATCCTCCTATTCCTATATACCTAGAAGATCTTCTAGTTCCCCAACCTATTTCTCAGCCAGTTATCCATTTGGAGGATAGCAGTGATGATGAGTTCCCGATCCATGAGCCGCCCCTAATCCCAGTGATAGACATAAGTTTTGTTAGTGAAGATGAGGTGATAGTCGTGAAGCATGTTCCCCACCCTCCTAATCCCATACTGTAGTTGTCAACAGATAGTGATGACCCGGGGGAGAAAGATTATCAGTCTCCACCTAGGCCTTCTTTCATTCCTCCTCCCAGCCGAGTTGAGCCTGGGGAGAGTTCTAGGCGCCCCGGGAAGGAGCCAATGGAGGGGTTTGCCAGTGGGGTTGGGGTAGACATTTCGAAGAACTCTAGGGGATGGTTGTATGAGGCTGATTTTGAGGATTCTTATAAAGACTAGAGGACTAAGAGTTATTTTGATCCGCATGTTTATTTATTTATTATTTTTTCATGAACTTTTATGTTGAGGATTTCTAATTCTATTTTCTATTAGAAATTTGAATTTATGCAAATCAAGATTTGGAAGAGAATTTATGAACAATTCTTTAGACAAAACTTGCATCTGATTTCTTTTTATTTATATTTGACTGTGAATGCATGAGCAACTAAAAATGATTTAATCCTTGAATGCAAACACTTATCATTTGGGGTATGGTTTAGAATGGCACCCAAGCGCCATGTAGCTTCATTAGGTAGAAGGATTCCGGAGGTAGATCATGTGGCACCGGAAGTCGAGACAACTCAGATGCAGTCACCTAACCGGGGTAATGGGAGTGAACCAGAGATGGGAATGGGATCTAAAACACCGGTTAATGTGTCAATAGGCCAAGCATTCACAAAGATGGCAGAGATTCTGCAGACACTGACTGAGTGGAGGAATCCCAAGGGAGAAGATAAGGCGCTAGAACTATTTCTGAAATTTCAGCCACCCATCTTCTTAGGCAAAGCTGAGCAAGACCAGAAGGCAGAGTAATGGATTGAGCAGATGGAGGATATATTTGCAACGCTCCAGTACACCGAGGAGCGGATGGTTAAGTTTGTGGCATTCCGTTTGAGAGGTCCAGCTCGGGCATGGTGGCAGCAGATTTAAGATAACTGGGAGATGGTCGAACAGGAATGGGCGTGGTCCAATTTCATTGAAGTCTTCAGAGCAGAGTACATCCCTCAGTGGGTAGTGGAAAATCGAGAGGACGAATTTCAGAACTTGAAACAGGGAAGTATGTTAGTGGCCCAGTACGCAGCACGGTTCACCCAGCTGTCGAAGTACTACAAGAGATTGGTGGACACCGAGCAGAATAGGACGAGGCAGTTCGTCAAAGGGCCGAGGCAGGAATTGAGGAGGGTGTTGGCACCTTCTCCACCTACAACCTATTCGGGGGCCGTAGACGTAGCTACCCGTACTGAAAATGAGGATCGCAGCAGGATGGCGGTGAGGCCTTTCCAACTGCCAAGGCAGCCACAAGGACACTTCCAAGGACAACAATCCAACAAGCACCCCACCAACTAGCAGTGGTAGAACCGGGGAAAATAAGCACGGAAAACCCCAGTTGGTCCTACCTAGAACCTTCCGTCATGCCGGCAGTGCAGGAAAAGGGGCTATATAGAGAAGAACTGTTGGTCCAAAGGAGGTGAATGTAAATGTTTTCACTGCGGTGACCTGAACCATCTGCGGAACACCTGCCTTAAGTTGCACCGAGTCGGGCAAGGAAATCTGGCTTAGAATCTGGGGCTCAATAGAACCAACACCATAGGAGCATCCGGGAGTGGAACACTGAAGCCGCAAGTGAAAGCCAAGGTGTTCTCTCTCAACAGAGAGGAGATTAGGACTGATGTAGCAGTACTGGAAATTACGTTTACTATCCAAGGATGTTCCATTAATGCATTGATAGATCCTGGCTCTACTCATTCCTATTTAAATAAGATCTGTGCATGTCATTTGGATTGGGATGAAGTGGAGCTACCTTATACTTTAGTGGTAATTACAACTTTGGGAAAAATGGTGCAAGTGGATTGGTATGTGAAAAACTGTAAAATTGATGTGGGGAGAGAAAGTCTGGAGGGGGTTTAATAGTATTAGATATTAAAGATTATAACTTGATATTGGGGATGGATTGGTTAGCCAAGCATGGGGCTAGGGTAGACTGTAAGAATAAATCAGTCCAATTCATCAGACTGGGTTGTGATGTGTTGGAGTATGATGGCAAGAAGGTAAAAGAATTAAAGTATTTGATAGTGGGGGCCAAGGCCCAGAAATTGCTGAAGCAAGGATGTCAAAGGTACCTGGCTTACGTGATAAACAAGTCGAAGGACCAGTGCACTCTAGAGGACACCGAGGTAGTGTAGGATTTCTCCGACGTGTTCCTAACGAAACTTACTTATCTACCTCTCAGCTGAAAAGTGGAATTCACCATCAACTTAGTTCCGGGAGTGGAACCCGTATTGTGGACCCCGTACCGGATGGCAGCGGCAAAGCTGAAAGAGCTGAAGGAACAGTTAGAAGAGTTGGTGAAGCAAGGCTACATCAGACCTAGCATGTCGCCCTGGGGAGCGCCTGTGCTGTTTGTGAAGAAGAATGATGGGACTCTGAGACTATATATCGACTATCGTGGTTTGAACAACTTGACGATCAAGAACAAGTATTCCCTACCGCTGATTGACGAGCTGTTCGACCAGCTACAAGGATCCAGTTGCTACTCCAAGTTGGACCTGAGGCAAGGGTACTACCAAGTGCAGATAAAAGAGGAGAATATCCCTAAGACGGCCTTCAACACCAGATATGGGCATTATGAATTTGTGGTAATACCGTTCGAGGTGACCAATGCTCCGGCAGTATTCATGGACTTGATGTACCGAGTGTTCCGACCCTATCTAGACAAGTTCGTAGTGGTCTTCATCGACGACATTCTGATCTACTCCAAAAGTCCAGAGGAGCATGCGGAGCATCTTAAGCTCATGTTGGAGAAGTGCGTGAACACAAGTTGTACACCAAGTTCAACAAGTGTGAATTCTGGCTGGATAGTGTAGTGTTTCCTGGCCATGTAGTGACTAAGGAGGGAATCAAAGTAGACCCAGCAAAGGTTGAAGTAGTGTCAGACTGGAAACAACCGGAGAACATCACCGAGATTTGAAGTTTCTTTGGATTGGCGGGTTACAACAAGAGATTCATCAAAGGGTTTTCAATGCTCGCATTGCCTATGACTCGACTGTTGAGAAAGAATGCTCTATTTGTGTGGAGTGAGGAATGTGAGAAAAGTTTTCAAGAGTTGAAGCGAAGATTGACGGCAACGCCGGTATTGAGTCTGCCAGAGGAAGATAAGCCTTATACACTGTATACTGATGCCTCGAAAGAAGGATTGGGAGAAATACTAATGCAAGACCGAAAAGTGATCGCTTATGCTTCTTGGAAGTTGAGACCTCATGAAGTCAACTACCCTACTCATGATCTGGAGCTAGTTGTTATCATGTTCTCTCTAAAGAAATGGCGACACTACTTGTACAGAGCTGAGTATGAAGTATTCATCGACCACAAGAGTCTGAAGTACATCTTCATTTAGAAAGATCTGAATCTAAGGCAATGAAGATGGATGGAATTTTTGGATGAGTACCGTTGTCGGATCAATTACCATCCTAGGAAGGCCAACGTTGTTGCTTGCGCTGTGAGCAAAAAAGTTGGTATGGCCAGACTAAGAGTGTAGGAGATTCAAGTGGTTCAGGAAGTGTTGGACAGAAGGATGGAAGTGCAAGAGAAGAGAATCATTGTTAACAACTTAAAGTTGGTACCAGATCTAAGACGAGAGATCGTGGAAGCTCAACAAAGTAACTCGGAGTTTTAGTTTTTCAAGTACAAGGAGCTCAAGCGGCAAAGCAGTGAATCCCGTCAAGACAAGGCGGGAGTTTTGCATTTCAGGGATCGGTTGTGTGTACCTGGAGAATAGCAGTTGAAGGACAGAATTTTGGAGAAGGCGTATAAGAGCAAGTACGCCATTCATCCGGGAGAAGTCAAAATGTACCAGGACCTGAAAAGGGCCTATTAGTGGCCCGAAATGAAGCGGGATGTGGTCAAGTATGTCTCGGCTTGTCTCACCTATCAGAAGGTCATGGTGGAGCATAAGAAGTTCGCGGGATTGTTACAGCCATTACCAGTACCTGAATGGAAGTGGGAGGAGGTGACCATGGACTTTGTCACCGGACTTCCTATGTCAAGGACCCAGAAAGACGCCATATGGGTAGTGGTGCATCAACTGACCAAATCGGCTCATTTCATACCGGTGAATATAAGAGACTCAATGGAAAAGTTGGCTCAGACTTATGTGCGAGAAATGGTTCGACTGCTTAGTGTGCCTTCAAGTATCGTGTTTGACTGAGACTCAAGGTTTACATCTCGATTTTGGGGTAAGTTTCAAGAAGCACTGGGGTCGAGTCTGAAGTTCAGTACGATGGTGCATCCACAGACCAATGAGCAGTCAGAAAGGGTTATACAAATATTGGAGGACATGCTGAGGGCCTGTGTTCTGTATTTCGGGGATAAGTGGATAGAATTTGTACTGTATGCAGAACTGTCGTATAATAATAGCTACCAAGCTTCAATTGGGATGGCACCGTATGAGGCTTTGTATGGGCGTAAGTGTCAGGTACAATTATACTGGAATTGGTTAGAAGATGGTCACGTAAGCAAAATTGGAGAAGTCTGTGTCCAGGAGATGTTGGATAAAGTAAAGTTGATCTGGGAGAGGTTGAAGGTAGCTTAGAGCCGTTAGAAGAGCTATGCGGACAACTGGCAGAGAGAATTGGAATTTCAATTCGGGGATAGAGTATTTCAGAGGTTGACGCCGAATAGGAGAATCCTGAAGCATCCGAATGGTGGAAAGCTGAATCTGAGGTATTTGGGGCCGTTCCCGATAAAGGAAATGATTGGACTGGTAGCATACCAGTTAGACTTGCCAGATGGATTGACGAGAATTCATGTTGTGTTTCATGTGTCCCAGCTAAAGAAGTAAAATGCCGATCCCAGTCATGTTCTAAATAATGAGCCATTGGTGTTGCAACCCGACCTTAGCTATGTGGAGAAGCCCATGCGAATATTGGACCGTAGTGTCAAAAATCTCTGAAACAAGCAGATACCGATGGTGAAAGTTCAGTGGGAGCATCATGGCATGCAGGATGCCATATGGGAATCAGAAGAGTGGGTTAAGCGGAAGTATCCCGATCTGAAATAGTGGTATGCCTGAATTTCGGGACGAAATTCTTCTAAGGAGGTGAGGATGTGAAACCCCAGTTGAAACCAACCTTAGAGAAAGGGGGTTGGGATGCATATCATACTTTCTTGCATGCATAATTATATTTCTATATGGTTTTACGTGCTTTAGATATGTGATTTATAGCTAAAAGATTTAATTGTGTTTATTGAGTAAGAAGGGCAAAATAGTAATTTTTCCTTGAGGTGAAAATAGGGAGTTGACTTGAGGTGAAAATAGGAAAAATATTTGGGAAAAGAAATAAGAACAAGAGTTGTTATGGTTTAGTGGTTAGAGCTTTGAAATTAATTCTTGAGGTCTTGGGTTCAAATTCCATCATTGGAGTTTATCATGATTAAATTTTTATTTTTGTTTGGGAAGGCTATATTTCGGCCTTGTATGCTTTAGGGGAGAGTAGGGATGTTGCCCTAGGGGAGACATGATAGGAATGTCCTAATTCTACTCTTGTGCCCTACAAAAATTTCTAAGGAATTCATACCCTTCTTGATCTCGAGCTTTCCTTAATTCTTAATCTATTAGGTTGAGTAATTTATCTAAGCCATTTTGTCTCCAGAAAATTCCAGCAAGGTTCTATGAGATTTAGGTTTCGAAAATGGCTATGCCTGAGTTATCTTGTAGCAAAAAATGGGAAGAAGTTTTGGGGAGGTTCCCAAGAGAATTAATCTCCATGGTTGAACCTTCAAAACTCTAACCTAACTGTGTTCATTTCCTTCATGTTGTAAACTGAAATTTTTTCCAGCTTCTTGTTCTGTTCAAGTGACGAAAATTTCAGCCATATTTTCCTCCCAAATGCTACCAGAAAAATGGCCATTTCACTCAACTTAAAGACTAAAAATCTCAGCTAAAACCAAGCTGCACAAAATCTGTGCAAACCAGAAAATTTTTTGGGCAACTTTCGCAGCTTTAGTGAACCTAAACCAAGCTGTTTCTTCCAGTTTTTCACCCAGCATCTTAGCCACGTTTTTCCACCATAAAGAAGGTTGGAAGCCAGCCTTGAAAGACCTCTAAATACCCCTTCAAATCATCTGCAAGCTGACTGGAAAATGGCAGCAAAATCTGCCTAGAAAAATTCCAGCAAACTTGCGAAAATCCTAAACCGAAATTCCAACTTGTTTCTTTTTCAGCCTTGTCTGAAACCATCACCATTTCTCTATACAAACTTCCCTTGAACAGCCATGAACTAAGCTTCATCATCTTCCCCAACATTCTGCTAGAAAAATCAGTTCATGGCTGCTCCTAAAATAGCTCCCTCAATCACTCCAATCAAGCCTTGAATGAAGACTAAAATTCTAGCAAACAAATTCCGCAAGCTACCATAAAATCACCCCCCCCCCCAAACAACCAGAAAATCTCTTCACCATTGCACATCACTTTTTGGCCACTATTAAGCTCATTCAAACAGCTTTCATCCTAGCAAAAACCCAGATCAACCAGCCGGCCGTTAGAGCTTCCAAAAGCTCTCCATTGACCAAGATCTTTTTACCATATTTTGTTTCAAAAATTGATTCCCTAAAATATTCTTTTAGGATTTCAAACAGCCAGCTTTCCTTTTCCTCCCAAATCAAAGAATTCAACTTCCTAAACCCTCCAAATCAGTCAGCCACTTCTTCCTACACAGAATTTTGGCTAGCCCTCTCCCTAATCTCTCTATTCTCTCCAAACCAAGAACACCAAGAACACCTACTAACCCTCTCACACCTAAGACTACTCCAAAACACTCCAATCTTCTACAAAAACTCTAGATTACACCTACCCAACCTCTTGAATCCACTTCTGCAATTTTTAATATCAAATACCGAAATCAAAGTTCCTCTTTTGGATCGAAAAACCAGTATTTTCGTGAAGACTTCAAGAACACCTTCAAGGTGAGCAATATCAATCATCTCCATCTTCACCCATCTTCAACTTCTAATGAATACATACATACATACATATACACACACACACACACACACACACACACACACACATACTAATGGACTCTCTTTTCTCTCTCTCTCTCTCTCTCTCTCTATCTCTCTATCTCTCTCTTGGCCAAATGCTCTCTCTCTCTCTTGGCCGAATGGTTACTTCAACCAAGGCCATATTTTCTTATTCTCTCATGTCGGATCAAGTCTTCTAGCGAGAGGATTCTCTAGAAATGTCCCCAAGGTAGTCATCATTCAAGTAATTTTCTTCCATCTTCTCTTTAAATTATAGATTCATGTCTGTAGGATGTTATTGGAAGGAGATGGATTGTTATTAGGGTTCGAATATGTATTGTTGTGATGGAGTTGAGATTGAAGTATGAATAACTGTGTGTATATGATGGAGATGGGATTGATGCTTGAGTTGATTGCCGTGGTTGAATTTTATGGTTTTTAAGGTTTTGTTGCATGCTCTCCGTGTCGTGGGTGGTATATGTGATCAAGCATGTTAGAGATTATGTCACCTTTGGTGAATAGGGTTTATGTTCATGTATGATTGGTAAAGCCATGAATATGTATATGTTAGTAGAGTTTGGATCATGCCTTGGTAAATTTAGATCTATGCCTTTATTCATGATTTGGATGATTTGATGAATTGGTGTGGAGTGTATGTTCATGATTATGGTTAGCAATAGAAATATGATCATGACATTGTTGTCTCTAAGCTTATTTTATTTCATTAATGAAATGATTAGTACTATAACTTCTTCTTGTAAATTTCGAAAACCCTGGGAAAGGTGGATTGGTGTACAACTTGTTCTCCCGCAATTTCTCCAACACGAGCCTCAGATACCCTGCATGCTCCTCCAGACTCTTGGAGTAAATCAAAATATCGTCGATGAAGACCACCACAAACTTATCCAGATAGGGTCGGAATACTCGGTGAATTAGATCCATGAATACTGTTGGAGTGTTAGTTACCCCGAACGGGCATCACCACGAACTCGTAATGTCCATAGCGGGTGTTAAAGGCTGTCTTGGGAATATCGTCCTCTCTTATCCGCACCTGGTAGTAACCTTGCCTCAGATCCAACTCGGAATAGCAACTGGATCCTTGCAGCTGATCAAATAGCTCGTCAATCAGTCGGAGGAGGTACTTGTTCTTAATCGTCAAATTGTTTAGCCCTTGGTAGTCGATGCATAGCCTCAAGGTCCCGTCCTTCTTCTTCACAAATAGTACAGGTGCTCCCCAAGGTGACGTGTTGGGTCGGATGTAACCTTGACCTACCAACTCCTCTAACTACTCCTTCAATTCCTTCAATTCTGCCGGTGCCATTCGGTACGGAGTCCGTGATACTGGTTCCGCCCCCGAAATTAAGTCGATAGTGAATTCCACCTCTTGGTCGGGAGGTAGAGAGTCAAGCTCTGCCGGGAACACATCGGGAAAGTCCCTCACCACTTCGGTGTCCTCCAGAGTGCACTGGTCCTTCTGCTTGTTTTTCACGTAAGCCAGATTTCCGGGCCTTAGCCCCCGCAATCAAGTACTTCAGCTCTTTCATTCTCTTACCATTAAATTCTAACACATCATAACCCGGCCTGACGAACTGAACTGACTTATTTTTACAGTCTACCCAAGCCCCATGTTTGGCTAACCAGTCCATCCCCAAAATTAAGTCATAGTCCTCAATATCTAACGCAATCAAATCTCCCTCCAGGTTTTCTCTCCCTACTTTAATATTACAATCCTTTACATACCGATCCGCTTGCACCATTTTCCCCAAAGGTGTGCTTACTTCTAAAATGAAGGGTAGCTCCACTCCATCCCAACCCAAATGACAAGCACACAATTTGTTTACATATGAATGAGTAGAGCCAGGATCAATCAAATCATTAACGGAACGTCCTTGAATAGTGAACATACCTTCTACCACCGCTGCATCGGTCCCAACTTCCTCTCTGTTGAGCGCGAATACCTTAGCCTTCACTTGCGACTTCGGTGCTCCACTCCTGGATGCTCCTGTGGCGTTGGCTCGGTTGGGCCCCGGGTTCTAAGCCGAGTTTCCTTGCCCGACCCGGTGCAACTTGGGACAGGTGCTCCTCAGATGGTTTGGGTCACCGCAATGATAGCATTTTCTATCTCCGCCCTTGGACCAACAGTTTTTCTCAGTGTGGCCCTTCTTCCCACACTGCCTGCACGATGGGAGATTCGGTGCAGGTCTAGTTGGTGCTATCTGGGCCTACTTTCCTCGGTTCTACCATTGATGATTGGCAGGGCGCTTGTGGGGTTGCGGCTTCGGGAAATGTCCCTGCGGCTGTCCTGGTGGTTGGAAAGGCTTGGCCGCCATCCTGCTGCGGTCCTTATTCTCTGTGCGAGTAGCCACGCCCACTGCCCTCGAGTAAGTTGTCGGTGGGGCAGGTGTCAATGCTCTCCCCAACTCCGGTCTTAGCCCTTTGACGGACTGCCTCGTCCTATTCTGCTCGGTATCCACCAATCTTCGGCAGTAATTAGATAATTGCGTGAATCGCGCCGCATATTGAGCCACTGACATGCTCCCCTGCCTCAGATTCTGAAATTCGTCCTCCCGCTTCTCCACAATACACTGTGGGATGTACTCAGCCCTAAAGGCTTCAACGAAGTTGGACAATGCCCATTCTTGCTCATCCACCACCCAGTCCTCTTGGACCTGCTGCCACCATGCCCGAGCTGGCCCTCTCAATCGAAAAGCTGCAAACTTAACCATCCGCTCCTCCGAGTACTGGAGCGTTGCGAAAATGTCCTCTATTTGCTCGACCCATTGTTCGGCCTTCTGATCTTGTTCGGCTTCACCCATAAAGATGGGCGGTTGGAATTTCAAGAACTTCTCTAATGCCTCGTCTTCCCCTCTAAGGTTCCTCCACTCGGCCAAAGTCTGAAGAATCTCGTCCACCTTACCAAGTGCCTAGCCTATTGACAGATCAACCGGGGCATCCGTCCTCATTCCCATCTCAGGATCACTTCGTCCATTACCCAGATTGGGTGATTTCATCCGCTCAGTTTCAACTTTCGGTGCTATATGGTCTGCCTCCGGAATCCTTCTGGCTAAAGAAGCTGCACGATGCTTGGGTACCATTCTAAACCATACCCCAGATGTCAACTGAATGCACTCAAGCATCAAATCATTTTAGTTGTGCATACATGCATGGTTAAGTGTGAGTAGAAAGAAATCATATGCAAACTTATTTAAAGGATTGCTCATAATTTTGATTTCAAAAATTGACTTGCATAAATCCAAAATTGTGAATAGAACATAGAATTGAAAATCTTTGACAAACTAGTTCTCGAAAGACAATGATTAAATAATCATCCAAGCAAAATAACTCCTAACTCTCTAATCCTCATCCGAACACTCATTATCGGCCTCATACAACCAACCTCCAGTGTTCTTGGAAAAATCCACACCATCCCTGCTAGCAAATCCCTCTATTGGTTCCTTCTCAGGGCGCCTAGAGCTCTCACCGGGCTCAACTCGGCTGAAGGAAGGGATAAAGGAAGGCCTAGGTGGAGACTCATAGTCGATCTCCCCCGGGTCATCACTATCTACTGCTAAATCCACCTCAGGATTAGGAGGGTGGGGTTCCGACTCCATTATCATCACCTCATCCTCACTATCAGAGCTTATGTCTATCACCGGGATTGGAGGTGGCTCTAGGATCTGGACCTCGTCCTTACTGCTATCCTCCATAAGGTCAATCTCATCATCACTGTTATCCACCATAGGGACAACTGGCTGAGGGGCAGGCTGGGGAACTGGAAGGTCCTCCTGGTCTAGATAGTAAGGCGGGTGCCACTGCTGCCTTTTCCTTGCTGTCCTAAGCAGTCTAACCATCCTACAACATCAACAAGATAGGTTAACTAAGATTTAAACTTAAATAAATAAAACATATATCATTAATATTTGCCTATAACCTAGGCTCTAATACCACTTGTAATACCCCGAAGCCTAGGCCCGCCAGGGCCGGGGATGTCGCCCTGTCTAAAGGACAAATGGTCTTTATAACTAGGTCACACAAATAAAATGGCTGAAATAAAATAATACTTTAACTTAAAAATTTATTATAACCTAAAATACTCCAAGAGTAAATCCATGAAACTCCAAAACAAAAACCATAAATAAAATTATCCACTCTCGTCTCCCTAAAGCAATACATAAAATCAAAAGACACATTCTCTTCCAAGGCAGATATTGCTAGCTACTCGACCCCACAGCAGGATCAACCTGAAATCATGATAAAAAGGTGATGAGACAGAAATCTTAGTAAGTCCGTGAGTGCTTTGGGTGTTTAGTGAAAACAGTTCGTGGATGCAAAGTGTGAAACTTTTACAAGAGAAACATTGGCAAGCATCAAACATTAGTCAAAAGTAAGAGTGGCATTTTGTCTTATCTAGCCGTACATAAGTAATGAAATCAACCACTCGAAAGAAAGGGATATGGGTTACCACACGTTGGGCCCCATAACCGGTCAGAATGCCGACACTTTGTGCAGACTGACAAAAGTAGGTGATCGGCCTACTGGGCAAGATACTCCTCCTTCTCCATACCCAAATAACAACCGGGTGTCCATTCCGGTAAAACACAGTCACTTGACTGAAAACAAACTGCTAGCTCGGACCGGTACGACTCACTGGACTGACATCTTATCCGGGAAGGACTTACCCCTCAGAGGTGGCCACCTGCTGAGAGACTTACCCTAACCCTTCAAAGACTAGTCCTAGTAGTCCACCCCTATTGAGTACTCAACGACGTTTCTCATTTGGGATAAAATGAACAAAACACTTTTCCACATGAAAATGGCAATTTATGGGCTTTCCGAAGTCTTTAACAAAATCAGTTTTAGGAAGAGTTTGAGTTTGAGTAAATCTGCTCATTGGCTTTTAAATATTTCAAGTGTTTGAAATAAGAAAGCATTTAACCCTCAATTGCCTTTACATAAATGAGTGTCCATGCACTCTATACTTGGCTTGCCATAATAAACATTTTGCATCAAACAGGTTTTATGCAGGAGCTTACCTGATTCTTGCTCACAATAACAAGGTCTCCAACGGCAGACCTAACCCCACATGGGCAAATACAAATCACAATCAATTTCAAGCCACAAACTACTTCCTTAATTTTAAATTGACTCAACTTACTACTACCATGATCCTAGTGTCCCAAGCTTTAAGGTTAAACAATAAGTAAATAGGTTTAAGAATTGAGCCTAGCACAATTATTTAAAATAATTAATGGTTTGGGAAATAAATTTAATAAGTTGAAAGCTTAAATCTTGTTAGGGAAAATTTAGAGTTTATTTGATCAAGAGTTTTAGGTAGTATTAAATAAAATATTGATTTATTAATAATTTAGTTGTTAGAAAATAATTGATAGCTAAAATTTGTTGAAAATAAATTTAATGAGTCTTGCTTGAAAAATAATAAGCAAATCCTTAATGGGTTTCGATTAAAAGATAATAATTAAATTTTTAGTAATAAGTATTCTATTAATTATAATTATTTTCATAAAAGGCTTTAATTGATTTTATTATTTTAAATAATATAAATATATAAATAAATATATATATTATTTTTCTAGCAAAAACTATTATTTATTTGACTAAAATATCACTATTTTATATAAAAAACCAAATCCACATTTTCCTATGGTTTTCAAATTTTTACTAGAAAAATCATATTATTAAATATTTTATTAATGAAATAAAATTTAGTTTAGGGACAACAAAATCATGATCATATTCCCATAGCTAACCACAATCATGAACATATACAACCCTTCAATTCATCAAATCATCCAAATCATGCATACAAGCATAGATCTCAATTTATCAAAATATGATCTAACCCTTTCTAGCATAAATATGATCATGGCTTCAATAATCCAACATGAATATAAATCCTATTCACCAAAGGTGACATAATCTCTAGCATACTTAATCACATATATTACTTATGACATGCATCAACCTCAAATCATCATATAATCATCCAAGACAATCCTTTCATGCATAAATCCCATCTTCTTCACAATCATACATATATTCATACTCCAATCTCAACAATTTATAAATATATATATATATATATATATACTCAAATCCTATCACCATCTACCTATTATCATTATCACCCTAGAGACATAATTCTAGAGTTTAAAAGAAGGATTGATGGTACTTACTTGATTGATGAATGCCTCGAAGGAGTTTAGAGAAGATCTCAAATCCTAGATGTCTAACTTTGTCCATGGGAGATGGCGAAACCATGTTCATGGGAGGAAAAGTCATCCAGCCAAAAGAGGGGAATTTTCGGCCATGAGAGAGAGAGAGAGAGAGAGAGAGAGAGAGAGAGAGAGAGAGAGAGAGAGAGGGAGGGAGAGAGAGGGAGACCATTAGCATGTTTATTCACATAGGCTCTCACTAGAGATCAAGATTGGAGGAGATGAAGTTGTTAGAATAAATTTACCTTGAAGGTGTTCTTGACCTTAACAGAAATTTCTGGTTTTGATCCAAAGTAACAAGATGATTCGTGGAGTTTGATGTTAAGAATGGTGTTGATGGACTCACAGCAGTGAGTAGGTCAAATGTGGAAGTTTTAGAGAGGGTTCGAGATGGTTTAGAGGGGTATTAGGTGTAGGGAAGAGGTAGGTGTTCTTGGTGTAATGTGTGTGCTCTTGGACGTTGAAGAAAATCGAGAGATGGTAATGTGCAGCTGCCGAATTTTTGTGAGAGAGAGAGCTGGACGAATTTCTGTAGGGTTTGGGAGGTTGATTCTCTGATTTGGAAGGGAAAAGGAAAGGTTAGTTGTTACAATCCTTAAAGAATATTTTTAGGAAGTGAATTTTGAAACTAAATATCCTAAGAATATCTTGATTGTTGGACAGCTTTGGAAGTCTGCCATGGTTGGCTGTTTGAGCAGAATTTCTGTGGGATTAAAGCTGGTTCATGGGGGCTTATGGTGGCCGAAATCAAGGTGCACAATGATGAAGAAGAGAACTGGTCAATTGAGTGATATATTATGGAAGGTTGCTAAACAAGGATGGCTGGAATTTTGGAAACCAATCAAGCTAAATTGCAGGAATTTGTTGGAGAGATTTTCGGACAACCATTGCTGCCTTTCGTCCAGAAGCTTAGGGAAACAATGGAGCTCTATTAATGGAGGTTTAAGGAAGGTTTTGACAGATTAGGGCTGGTGTTTCGGCTGGAAGAAAAATAGGAAACAAAGCTGGAAGTTTGACTGCCCAGAATTTCGCTGAATAGAAATTTCTGGGCAGATTTTCGGCTGCAACTTCCAGCGAATTTATAGAGAGCTTGAAGGGGGATTTCTGGGGTATTCAAGGCTGGTTTTCAGCCTTCTTTATGGATGAAAAACACGGCTAAGGTACTGAACAAAATCTGGAAGAAATCAGCTTGGTTTTGGACCTCCAAAGTAGCGATTTTGCCCAGAATTTTCACTGGTTTTGCATAGCCTTTGTGCAGCCCGAAAATGGCAGAAATAATTCATGTTTCAAACTGATCTTAAGGCCATTTTTCTGGCAACATTTGGGAGGGAAAGTCAGCTAAGAAGCTCGACAATTTGAAGGTACAACAAGCTGAAAAATTTCAGCTCATTCTAAGAAGTAAAATGAACTAGTCTAGAGTGAAATTTCAGCAAGCTTACTAGAGGGATTTTTCCCCTTGGAATTAGAACATCTTGATCAAACCAAGGAGTTGAAAATTGAGGAAAATTAAGGATCAAGGGAAAATGAATTCCCTTTAAGAAATTCGAGTAGAGTAAAGGAGTGGAATGAGAATACTCCTAACATGTCTCTCTTAGGACCATCATCCCTACCTTACTCTAAGCTCATAAGACCGAAATTTCCTCCACTAAGCAAAAAATAAAATTTAATCTAGTTAAAGCATCTATGATGGAATTTGAACCAAAGACCTCAAGAATTAATTCCAAAGCACTAACCACTACACCACAACAACTCTTGTTGATATTTTCACTACAAAATTATTTCCTCTTCAATCCACAGGCTATCTCCCTATTTTCACCTCGGCCAAAAATTACCATCTTGCCCCTCTCACACAATACTCACCAACAAAACTTCAAGACAATGAAACGCGAATCCAAAACACATAAAAATCATATGAAAATATCTTTAACCATGAAATAAAATATGATATGCATCCCAACCCCCTTACTCTAAGGTTGGTTTTGACCAGGGTCTCACAACTACACTAGATGGTGTTAGTACTTAAATAGTCTCTAGTCATAGTATTAATGAGACAGGACATCATTAATGCGTTCAGACTAGCATGTGTAAGACTTTCTGATTTGATCAGGCAGTGGTTCTCATAACCGTAAGTATTGAGATACTCAAAGTTAACACATGGATGCTTGTTAATGGAACAAGTTCATTGGATGACATAGCTTTGAGATAATCACATGGATAACTATTTAGTACCAGTGATATAATCTCAATATAGTGAATGTGCAAGTATCCTTAGACTTGAGATCTCCAAGGTACTTTGTTTGCTGAGCCTTGTACTTTGATTCCAATCTTCGGAGCTCGATCAAGGGCCACCAATAGGATAGATATTGGGTACATGGTGAGGTAAATGAAAGTAGTTGAGAGGGTCAATAAAGGATTCACCACTCTTAATAGTAGGGGCGAATATCTCACGGCCACTTGTAGGAATTACTACTCGAAAGTCCTTGGCCAAGGCAATTGTGTATTGGAAACAGTTCCAATTGATACACATCTAGAGTAGAGGGTTCCTAGTACAAGTACTATTGTATTCGGGCCAAAATTAATTTTGGAGGGAGTTGGCACTAATTTCGTACTCCAAACCGAATCAGATATTGTATGGTGAAAGGAGTTGATTGCACTGAAGTTTGTTATCGAAGGGTTCATGTCAAGCCACTTGACTTCCTGGACTCTTGGGTGGTCATGATGTGTTGCTAGATACCGCTCATGATTTGCGAATATGGGTTTATTAATTGATGAATTAATAAAACCAATCCTAGTTAGAATTAATAGGATTAATTTTATTTAATTATGGATTATTAATCTTAAAGACGTTTGGATTAATTCATGTTTTCTACCAATTAACTGAGAATTCTAATAGGTCACACACAATAGAGGATTATATACTTAAGATGTTATTTGATAACATTGTGGGGTTAATTGAGAGAAAGAAAAATTATTGTGGATAAATTATAATTAGTTATAATTTGTGGTACAAGTTGTAATTGTGAGAACTTGATGTTTCCAATTACAATTAGGGAATTCTAATAGGATTATAATTCTCAGTTTTGGGAAGGGAATTTCGTGTGATATATGGTAGCTAATAACACACGAAAAACCCTAGCCAATAGCTGAACATTACACAAAAACAATAGCCACGAAAATCTTCTTCTTTTCTCTCTCGATTTTGATCTTGAACCCTAGTCGCCATCCTTTTTCTGCTAGCACAGAAATTTGGTACTTGAGTATTCCTCTATGTGGATTACTGTTAGAGATAATCACATACTGTAATTATAGTGGTTAGACATTCAACTCACGTGGAGGTTGATCACGAGGATTGCTGGATCGCGCCTTAACTTAAAGAAGAAATTTTTGTTTTTCAGACGATCATGCAAAGGTTAATGCTGTTATCTTTACCCTCATTATGTCTTATTTTCCACACATAGATGGGTCCTAGGAAGGTATCTCGTTTTATTTTCCGCTGCACCGTATAGGATACGAGCCTAAGATACCTAACAGTGGTATCAAAGCCATGCTATATGTGGTCTACGGACATTGTTTTGGCATGAAAAACTGTTTTCGTGTTTGTCTTTGTTTGCTGTGAAAATCGTTTTCACTTGAGTTGAAATAGTTTCGATCTTTATGAGTTGGGTCCGTAGCACAATATGATTGTGTTATAGTCACAAAGTATTTCAAAAAGATGCTTTCTTTGGAGCTGAAAATTTCTGCAGAAAACGTTTTCTTGTAACATGGATGTTGCCCTCCGTTTCATCTTAATTTTCCGTTTTGATTTTGTTTAAACTAACAAATTGGTTGTTGTTTATAGCTTCAAAACAGAAAATACAGCTGAGAATTGTTCTCACTGAAAATTTGTAGAAGAAGAAAGCACCAAAAATTATTTCTGGAATTTTTTGATAATCGCCGCCAATGTTGCAGAACACAGGCGGCGCTGGCTCCGGCCTTCAAGTTGGCGCCGGTTCCATTCTGTTCGTGATGTCTGAAAATCGTTTTTGGTAGAATTTTTTTTTTTGGAAAAAAGAACAGAGCCGACGACTTCTCCGGCTTTCGAACTGGTGCCGGTTCTGCTCTGTTTGCGACTTCCAGCTATTTAAAAAAAATTTCTGGAACAGAAATTTGAAAGGGAAAAACCTCATTTGATGAGAGACGGGACTCGAAAGCATTTTCTCAAAATTAGTTTTGAGACAATCAATTTTGTTCTTCAAAATAATGATTTTGAAAATCTAAAATTGATGTATTCTCTAAAATGGTGATTTTAGAATTTGTTTTATTTTTCCAAAATAGTGATTTTGGAATAATAAAAGTATATGTTTATTTTGTTTAAGCATAGTCAATGGCATGGTGGATGGTTATGGACTAAAACCAATTATATCTGTTCATGCATTTTACAGTTTTGATTTTTATGAAATAGGGCCTGCGTGTCCTGCCTTCTCTAGAATTCTTGTGTAATTCTCTTCTCATCTAACTCCCCTCGAATGTAACTCGAGGTTTTCTCTCTTTAGGAAATTATGTAATTAGTTTACATAGGTTAGATAAGAGTAGAATTATTTTATTCTGGAGATGACAACCAAAACAAGGCGAGGAGGTAAGACCTTCTACTTAAATCATGCATGAACACATAGGGTTAACTATATTAATTTCTCTTATGGCTCAAAGAAATTAATTTAGGATAAAGTCTATAACCATACCATGTAATTGCTTTATTACCATGATTATCAATTATGTGATTATTGATTATTATGCATGTCATTTAATGAAATCAGTAAAAGGAACAAATCCCTCAATTAATATTAAACCTAATTCCTTCCATTAATATAGTAAGAACGAGAGTCCTTTTGTAAGACCAGGTTGTTGGGCAAACTCAAGCCTACTTAACATTGGGCATATTCCAGCTATGGAATTAAATTCCTAATTAATGAGTCGGGTTTAACTAAATTCTTTATCCCGATTAGACAAACTCAAGCATAAAGAAATTTAGAGGAAAAGTTGGGGTAGCCTAAAAGGCTTTAAGATTAAAAGCTGTTAATCACCCAATGATCCGGTAGTTATATACAATGTAATTGGTATTGGATCCCTTAGTGGGGGCTATTAGTTTGAGTAAAATAGTGGAGTAAAAATGCGTTTAATTAAAGTCCTAATTATTCGCATATGATGTGCATATACAAGTAGCTAATGTTCTCTATCTTTACATCTAGGTCACTTGCATCATGTCAACGAACTTGAACTTACGTAGCATTTTGGAAACCAATAAGTTAATCGAATCAAACTATCTCGACTGGTATAGAAATTTGAGAATCGTTCTCAAAACAGAAAAGTTGCTCTATGTGCTAGATGCTCCTATTCCACCAGCACCAGCCCAAGATGCTCATGCTGATGAGCATGCTATCCACAAGAGGCACAAGGAGGATAGCAATACAACATCATGTATTATGATAGCATCCATAACTACTGAGTTGCAAAAACAGCACGAGCATATGGATGCTCAATCGATCATTTTACATCTTCGAGAGATGTTTGATGCCCAAGCCAGAATTGAGAGATATGAGATCTCGAAGAAACTATTTCGTTGTAAAATGGCAGAGGGTTCTTCTGTGGCCACTCATGGGCTGAAGATGCTGTGTTTGATAAAGAAGCTTGGATCTCTCGAGTTTACAATAGACTATGACTTAAGTGTTGACTTAATTCTTCAGTCTTTGCCTAATAGTTTCTCACAATTTGTGATTAACTATCAAATGAATAAGATTGAGTCCACTATCCTTGAATTGATCAATCTTCTCAAAACTGTGAAGTCCTCTATGAAGAGGGATTCCAATGCGGTTTTAATGGCAGAATCTTCCTCTTCTAAGAAGAAAGTTCAAAAGAAGAAGAAGAAGGCTCCCATGAAGCCTAAAGGTGGTGTGAACAAGAAGGACGCAGCTACCAAGGGCCCATGCCATCATTGTAGGAAGATGGGCCACTGGAGGCGCAACTACAAAGCCTACTTGGAGACCATCAAGGACAAGAAACAGAAGAAGAAGCGTACAAGCACTTCTACTTCTTCTCTAGGTATGTTTATGATTGAGATAAATACTGCCTTATGCTTGCAGGGACTAAATAGTAGTAGAAGGCTAGAGAAAGGCGACGTGGACCTACGTACTACAAATGGGGCAAAGGTTGCTGTACTTACTGTGGGGACATACGAGCTGAACCTGCCTTTGGGATTGATTCTAGAACTAGAAAACTGATATTGTGTACCAGTATTAATGAAAAATATTATCTCAATTACATGTTTAGACTTCTATAGATTTCATTTAATATTTAAGAATAAATGTTGTTGTTTTTCATTGAAAGATATTCATTATGGTTCAGCAACTTTGGTTAATGGTTTATATGTTCTAGACTTGGACAATCCAATTCTCAATATAAATAATAAGAAACCTAAAATTGATAACTCTAACACCTCTTACTTATGGCATTGTCATTTGGGCCATGTAAACAAAAATCGTGTTTCTAAGTTACACAAACTTGGTGACTTAGGGTCATTTGATTATGAATCATATGGCACATGCAAGTCTTGTTTACTAGGCAAAATGACTAAAACTCCTTTTCCAAGAAAAGGAGAACGGGCCAAGGAGTTATTAGAACTCATACATTCTGATGTATGTGGCCCAATGTCAATACAAGCAAGAGGAGGTTATAACTATTTCATAACATTTATCGATGATTTCTCACGATACGGGTATTTGTATTTAATGAAATACAAATCTGAGGCCTTTGAAAGGTTCAAAGACTTCAAGATTGAAATAGAGAAATAACTTGGCAAAAATATTAAGACTCTACGATTTGATCGACGAGGAGAATATTTGAGTCAAGAGTTTCTGAGTTATCTTAGAGATAATGAGATATTATCTCAATGGACTCCACCACATACACCTCAACATAACGCTGTATCTGAGAAAAGGAATCGAACCCTTCTAGACACGGTACGGACCATGATGGCTTCTGTAGACTTACCAAAATCGTTTTGGGGGCATGCACTAGAAACTTCTGTTTATATACTGAATAGAGTTCCGACAAGATCGGTTTATACTACCCCATTTGATATGTTCTTAGGTAAAAGACCAGAGTTATCTCACTTGCAAGCATGGGGTTGTCCTGCCTTTGTTGAAAGGCCACAGTCAGACAAACATGATAGTAAGTCTGACAAGTGTTTGTTTGTGGGATATTCAAAAGAATCTTTTGGATATTACTTCTATTAACCCTTCGAAAATAAATTGTTTATTTCGAAGCATGCCATCTTTTTAGAGAAGGAGCACATGCTCAAAGGGGACAGTGGGGGTAAGATTGAACTTAGTGAAGTTCATGAAGATCAAACAAACGAGGATCAACAGTCTAACCCCACATCTATTGAGAGAATAAATGAACCTTCTGATACACAAGAACCTCGTAGATCTAGTAGGATATGTATGGCACTTGAGAGATATGGATTTCTCATTAGTGACCATAATGACGTATTGCTCATAGATGAAGATGAGCCTACTACCTACAAGGATGTTCTGAATAGTTCAGAATCTGACAAATGGCTTGAGGCCATGAAGTTAGAGATGGATTCCATGTACGGCAACCAAGTATGGACTTTGGTTGATCCACCCAAAGGAATTAAACCTATTGGGTGCCAGTGGATTTTCAAGAAGAAAATGGACATGGATGGTAACTTAGTTACCTATAAAGCACACCTAGTGGCGAAGGGTTATCGTCAACAATATGGTATTGACTATGATGAAACCTTCTCGCCAGTAGCCATGTTGAAATCCCTCAGGATACTCCTAGCCATTGCTGCTCATTATGGTTATGAGATTTGGCAAATGGATGTGAAAACAGCTTTCCTAAATGGAAATCTGGCTGAGGAAGTGTATATGACACAACCTGAGGGTTTCATATCCAGTGATGGCACAAAGGTGTGTAAGCTGCAAAGGTCTATTTATGGACTTAAGCAAGCTTTTAGGAGTTGGAATATCCGTTTTGATGAAAGAATCAAAGAGTTTGGTTTCATTCAAAATATGGATGAGCTTTGTGTATACAAGAAGGTTAGTGGGAGTGCAATCATTTTCTTACTGCTTTATGTAGATAACATATTGCTAATAGGAAACGATGTACCTGTCGTGCAAACGGTTAAAATTTGGTTGTCCAAACAATTCTCCATGAAAGACCTTGGTGAAGCAACCTATATTCTTGGAATTAAGATCTATAGAGACAGATCTAAAAGGTTACTTGGTCTTTCACAGTCTATATACATAGAAAAAGTGCTAAAGAGGTTTAGCATGGATCAATCTAAAAAGGAATTCTTGCCCATGTCACATGGTGTAAACCTTTCAAAGTCGATGTCTCCCAAGATACAAGTTGAAATGGATCATATGAGTAAGATTTCATATGCCTCGGTAGTTGGATCTATCATGTATGCTATAATATGTACTAGGCCCGATATATCTTGTGCTCTCAGTTTGATGAGCAGATACCAATCCGACCCTGGTGAGGGTCATTGGGCGGTTGTAAATAACGTCCTTAAGTACTTACGAAGGACTAAGGATATGTTCTTAGTATATGGAGAATGTGATTTGAAAATAAACGAGTATACTGATGCCATTTTTCAATCTGATAAAGATGATTTCAAATCACAATCCGGCTACGTGTTTACGTTGTGTGGAGGGGCAATAAGTTGGAAAAGTTCCAAACAAGAGACTATTGCCGACTCTACGACAGAAGTTGAGTACATAGCTGCTTCTGAAGCAGCTAAGGAGGCTGTTTGGATCAAGAAGTTCATGACGGAATTGGGTGTGGTTCCTAGAGTTGGTGGTCCAATAACTTTGTATTGTGACAACAACAGAGCAATTGCACAAGCAAAAGAGCTGCGATCTCACCAACGATCCAAACACGTACTGCGACTGTGAAACCCCACCTAAGGCCAACCCTAGAGTAAGGGGGTCAAGATGCATATCATATTATTTTGCATGAATATATATGTTTTTGAATGATTTTATGTGCTTTAGAATTGCGGGTTATAGGTTAAAATGCTTAGTTATGCTTATTGAGTAGGATGGGTAAAATGGTAATTTTGCTTGAGGTCCGAATAGGGAAATAACTTGAGGATTAAATAAGAAAAATATGTGGGTGAGAAAATAAGAACAAGAGTTAGTGTGGTTAAGTGGTTAGAGCTTTGGAATTAATCTCTAAGGTCATGAGTTCAAATCCCATCATTTAAGTTTTATCATGATTAGCTTAATTAAGTTTGAATTTTTGTTTCTTGGATTCATTAGAAATAGGAATGTTGTATTAGGGGAGACATGAGGAGAATGTTCTCAATCTTATCATTGTGTCCTAAAAAGAATCTTGGGGGAATTCTTGTTCTATTTATTACCTCTAATTTTGTCCTAGCATTTCCATGTTTCAAATGAACCAAAAACCATCAAATCTTTCTTTGAAATTCCAAAAAAATTCTATGATAATTTCTCATCCTTGAATTTCAAAAATCAATCTCGGAGGAGGGAGGTTGGCCAAAAATAGGAGGGGAAATAGGAAGGGTTTCCAAGAGAAATCAATCACCATGATAGAACCTTCAAATTCACCTTCATGTTGTTCATATTTTAGTGAAGGAAAATCTGGAAATTTTCCCGAATTTTTGCAGACCATCTCTTCGAAAAAATTCAGCCAGTAAACCCACTCATTTGCTACCAGAAAAATGGTCATTTCTTGTGGCTTGAAGGCTGGAAAATCTATACAATTTTCGGACTGCACAAACTGTTCAAAACCAGAAAAAAATTCTGGACATTTCACAGCTTTCAATTAAGGAAATGAAACTGTTTTAGTCCATCTTCAAGCCAGCAAAACTCCCCTATATTTCTCCAGAAAGAAGGCTGGAAGATCACCTTTGGAAGACCTTCAAACCCCCTCAAGAACCAGCTGCAAGTCGGGCTGAAGAAGTGCGAAAAATTCTGCACAGAAATTCTGCACCAATTTTCACAGCTTTGAACAATTTGAAACCAGAATTTTCCCAGCTTTGCTTCCTTCAAGCCTAGGCCAAAAATCACCCTTCAACTTCTGTAATATTGATCCTTGCTCAGCCATGAACTGAACATCATTGACCTTCACACTTACCTTGAACTCATGGACTCCATAACCACACCTCAAAACCCTCCTAAGATCACTCCATTCAAACTTTTTTAAACTTCAAAATAATTTCAGAATTTTACACCGTGGAAACACTCTTGTATCAAGCTAATGAACCAGAATTTGCTCTACCATTTAAGACTAAATTTCGGCCAGACTTGGAGCAATATTGACCTCCATTCATTTCATCAAAACCACCTTTTATGCCATGTTTTCAAGAAGATCCTGTTGTGGAGGTCATTAGGTAGATTATTGCCTATGCTTTGAAGACTCGTGTTATTTGCTTTATGTGACATTTTGAGAGATTGTCGTAAACAATTTATTTTTGAATTTGTACCAGTATTTTGTCTTTTGGGTTGTAATAAGTTTAAATTTTAAAGTCTTTATTTTATTTTGTTCTATGTAACCTAGTTATAAAGACCCCTTGTCCTCTGGACGGGGCGACATCCTCGGCCCTGATGGGCCTAGATAGTGGGGTGTTACAGCAACACTATCATCTGATCTGGGAGATCATAGATAGGAATGATGTAAAGATAGAGAAAGTTCCCATGGCTGAAAACATAGCTGACCCGCTTACGAAAGCACAATCCCAAAAGAAACATGATTGTCATGTTGAGTCATTCGGTATTAGATACATGAATGATTGGCTCTAGTGCAAGTAGGAGTTTGTTAGTGTTGTGCCCTAGAGGCAATCACTTGTACATTGTATATGACACATTTTATTTTAATAAAAGGTAATATTTATCTTACAATTTCTTTTGTTTACTTTAAGTAATATAACTGTTCGATAAAGTCCCTAGTACAACACTATATTAAGAAAATCATGACAGAGATCATGATATGGGATTCCTACTACACTGGATGGTGTTAGAACCTAAATTATCCCTAGTCATAGTATTAATGAGATAGGACATCAATAATACGTTAAGACTAGCATGTGTTAGACTTCTTGATTTGATTAGGCGGTGGTTCTTATAACTTTGAGTATTGAGATACTCAAAGTTAACACATGGATGCTTGTTAATGGAACAAGTTCACTGGATGACCTAACTTTGAGATAATCAGATGGATAACTATTTAGTGCCAGTGATATAATCTCAATATAGCAAACGTGCAAGTATCCTTAGACTTGAGATATCCAAGGTACTTTATTTGCTGAGCTTTGTACTTTGATTCCAATCTCCGGAGCTCGATCGAGGGCAGCCTATGGGATGGATATTAGGTACATGGTGAGATAAATGAAAGTAGTTGAGAGGGTCAATAAAGGATTCACCACTCCTAATAGTAGGGGCGAATATCTCACGGCCACTTGTAGGAATTACTACTTGAAAGTCCTTAGCTAAGGCAATTGTGTATTGGAAACAGTTCCAACTGATACACATCTAGAGTAGTGGGTTCCTGGTACAAGTACTATTGTATTTGGGCCAGAATTAATTCTAGAGGGAGTTGGCACTAATTCCGTACTCCAAACCGAATGAGATATTGTATGGTGAAAGGAGTTGATTGCACTGAAGTTTGTTATTGAAGGGTTCATGTCAAGCCACTTGACTTGCTGGACTCTTGGGTAGTCATGATGTGTTGCTAGTTACCGCTCCTGATCTAGGAATATGGTTTATTAATTGATAAATGAATAAACCAATCCTGATTAGAATTAATAGGATTAATTCTATTTAATTATAGATTATCAATCTCAAAGACGTTTGGATTAATTCATGTTCTCTACCAATTAACTGTGAAATCTAATAGGTTAGACATAATAGAGGATTATATACTCAAGATGTTATTTGATAACATTGTGGGGTTAACTGAGAGAAAGAAAAATTGTTGTGGACAAATTATAATTAGTTATAATTTGTGGTACAAGTTGAAATTGTGAGAACTTAATGTTTCCAATTACAATTAGGGAATTATAATAAGATTAGAATTCTCAGTTTTGGGAAGGGAATTTCGTGTGATATATGGTAGCTAATAACACACAAAAAACCCTAGCCAATAGCTGAACAACACACAAAAACAACAGCTATGAAAATCTTCTTCTTCTCTCTCTCGATTTTGATCTTGTACCCTAGCCGCCATCCTTTTTCTGCTAGCACAGAAATTTGGTGCTTGAGTATTTCTCTGTGTAGATTACTGTTAGAGATAATCACACACTGTGATTATTGTGAAACCCCAGTCAAGACCAACCTTAGAGTAAGGGGGTTGGGATGCATATCATGCTTTATTTCATGATTAAATATGCTTTCATATGATTTCTATGTGCTTTGAATTTGATTTTTATTATCTTGAAGTCTTATTGGTGAGTGATGTGTGAAAGGGGCAAAATGGTAATTTTTGCCCGAGGTGAAAATAATGAGATAGCTTGTGGATTGAATAGGAAATAAATTTTCTAGTGGAAGTAGCAACAAGAGTTGTTGTGGTTAAAGCATTAGAATTAATTCTTGAGGTCTTGGGTTCAAAGTCCATCATAGAATCTTTAACTTGATTAAATTTTATTTTTGCTTGGGAAGGAATGGTTTCGGCCTTAAGGGCCTAGATCAATGTGGTGATGATGTCCTAGGAGAGACATGTTAGGAGTATTCTCATTCCACTCCTTTGCCTACTCGAAATTCCCAAAGGGAATTCTTGTTCCCTTGATTTTAGTTTTCCTTAGTTTCAACTCATTAGTTTGATGAAGATGTTCTAGCCATTTTCTTTCCAAAAAATTCAGCAGAGTGCTGAGACCTCGTAGGATCAAAATGTCTTGGTGAAAGACTCCTTATGGTCTGAAAAATATGGTAGCATTGTGGGAAATTTCAAGAGGAAAAATCCCTCTAGTAAGCTTGCTGAAATTTTCCTCTAGCTTAGTTCATCTTTCTTCATAGAATGAGCTGGAATTTTCCAACTTGTTGTACCTTCAAAAGGTCAAAATTTTTAGCTAAAATTCCCTCCCAAATGCTATCAGAAAAATGGTCTTTAGGATCAGTTTGAAACTTGAAAGTTTCTATCCAATTTCGGACTGCTCAAGCTGGAGCAAAACAGGAAAAATTCATGTACGAATATCAGCTTTGAGAGCTCCAAACCAAGCTGTTTTCTCCCAGATTTTGTGCAGCTCCATAGCCATGTTTTTCCTCCATAAAGAAGGCTAGAAACCAGCCTTGAATACCCCTAAAACCCCCCTTCCAGCTCGCTGCAAAATGGCTGGAAGTGGCAGACGAAAATCTGCCAGAAAATTCACTGTGCGGCGAAAATTCTGTGCAGATTTTTGTCCAGCTTGTTTCCTATCTCTCTTCCAGCCAAAACACCAACCTTAATCTGTCAAAACCTTCCTTAAACCTCCATCAATAGAGCTCTATTGATCCCCTTGAACTTCTGCACGAAATTCCATTAATGGCTGTGTCAAACAAATCCCTGCAATTTAGCTTGATTGGTTTCCAAAATTTCAGCCATCTTATTTAGTAACCTTCCATAATATTTTGCTCAATGGACCAGACTTCTTCTTCATCATTGTACACCCTACTTTCAGCCACCATAAGCCTCCATAAGTTAGCATTAATCCCACGAAATTCTGCTCAAACAATCAGCCATGGCAGACTTCAAAGCTGTCCAAGCTATCAAGATATTCTTAGGATATTTACTTTCCAAATTCACTTGCTAAAAATATTCTTCAAGGATTGTAACAACTAACCTTTCCACATCCTCCTAAACTTTACAGAATTTTGGCAACCCTCATTCCACAGAAAATTCGGCAGCCACAACAACCATTCCTCTCGATTTTTCTTCAGCCATCAAGAACACACACTACACCAAGAACACCTACTTCTTCTCTACACCTAATACCCCTCCAAACCATCTCAAACCCTCACGAAAATCTCCAGATTGAGTCTACTCATTGCTGTGAATCCATCAACACCAATATTAACATCAAACTCCTCCAAACATCTTGCTACTTCGGATCAAAGCAGAAATTTCTGGACAAGAACATCTTCAAGGTAAAATCACTCTATCAACATCAACCTCTTCAACTTGATCTCTAATGAAAACCTATATGAATGATCACACTAATGACTTCCTCTTCTTCTTCTCTCTCTCTCTCTCTCATGGACCGAAATTCCCCCTCTTGGCCTAATGGACTCTTCTTCCATGACCATGCTTTCGCCACCTTTCTTGAACAAGATTAGCCATCTAAGAGTTGAGATCTTCTCTAAACTCCTTCAAGTCATTCATCAATCAAGTAAGTACCTTCAATCCTCTTTTTAAAATTTTAGAATCATGTCTCTAGGATGATGTTGTGAGAAGATGATTGGTGATGGGATTGAGTATGTGATATTGTTGATTGAAGCATGAGCATATGTATGATTGTGAAGGAGATGATATTTATGCATGGAAGGATTATTTTGGTGGATTGAATGATGAGTTGAGGCTTGATGCATGTCATAGGTAGTATTTGTGATGAAGCATGCTAGAGATTATGTCACCATTGGTGAATAGGATTTATATGCATGATTAGATTATTGAAGCCATGATCATGTTTATGCTAGTAGAGGTTAAGTCATGTCTTAATAAATTTAGATCTATGTCTATATGCAAGATTTGGATGATTTGATGAGTTGAAGGATTGTGCATGTTAATGACTGTGGTTGGCCATAGAATCTTGATCATGATCTAGTGGTCCCTAAGCTAATTTTATTCCATGAATAAAATGTTTAATAATAATTTTTGCTAGAGAATTTCGAAAACCCTAGGAAGGGTAGATTTGGAATTATTATATATGTAAAGGATATTTTAGTCAAATAAATAATAATTTTTCTAAGAAATAAAATAAATAAATATTATTTAAAATAAAGAAATCAATTAAAGCCTTTATGAAAAATAAAAAGATTTATACTTAGTAAAATATTTACTAAAACAAAACCCTTAAGGATTTACTTACTATTTTCCAAACAAAACTGATTAAGTTTATTCTCAACTAATTTTAGCTATCAATTATTCTCTAACAATTAAGTTATTAATAAATCACTATTTTACCTAGTACCACCTATAACTCTTTATCAAATAAACTCTAAATTTTCCTTAGCAAGATTTAAACTTTCAACCTATTAGGATTCACTTCCCAAACCATTAATTATTTTAAATAAAAAATTAAACTTAGCTTATAAACCTACTTATTTATTTTTTTACCTTAAAGCTTGGGACACTAAGATCATGGTAGTAGCGAATTGAGTTGATTTAAAATTAAGAAAGTGGATTGTGGCTTGAATCTGATTAAGATTTGTATTTGCCCATGTGGGGTTAGGTATCTGTCCGAGACCTTGTTGTTGTGAGCAAGACTTAGGTAAGCTCTTGCATAAAACCTGTTTGATGCAAAATGTTTATTATGGCAAGCCAAGTGTAGAGTGCATGGACACTCATTTATGTAAAGGCAATTGAGGATTATTTCCATTCTCATTCTAGGAAAATAAATTATTTGTAAATCAAGGGGCAGTTTTACTCAAAACCTAAAATTCTTTCTAAACCAGTTTTGCCTAAACTTTGGAAAACCTTAATTGCCATTTTCAAGTGGAACTGTGTTTTGTTCATTTTCTTCCCAAGTGGGATATGTTACTTTGAGTACTCAATAAGGGTAGACTGGTAGTACTAGTTTTGAAGAGCAAGAGTGAGTCTTCTGGCAGGAGGCCACCTCCAAAAGATAAGCTCAACTTAGAGAAACGTCAGTACTACTTAGTCAGGCCGGTCCGAGCTAGCAGTTTGATTTATTTCAGTCAAGTGACTGTATTTTGCCAGAATGGACACCCGGTTGTTGTTTGGGTATAGAGAAGGAGGCGTATCTTGCCTGGTAGGCCGATCACCTACCTTTTGTCAGTCTACACAAAGTGTCGGCATTCTGACCGGTTATGGGGCCCAACGTGTGGTAACCTATAATCCTTTCTTTCGAGTGATTGATCTTATAAATTATGTATGGCTAGATAAGCCAAAACGCCACTCTTGTTGTTGACTAATTTTTGATGCTTGCCTATATTTCTCTTATAAAGGTTTTACACTTTGCATCCACAAACTATTTTCACTAAACACCCAAAGCACACACAGACTTACTGAGATTTCTATCTCATCACCTTTTATCATGATTTCAGGTTGATCCTGCTGTGGGGATGAGTAGCTAGATTTTGCCTGCTCTGGAAGATTTTTTCTGACTATTATGTTATGTAATGTTTGGGAGACGAGAGTGGATGAGTTTACTTATAGTTTTATTTTATTAATTTATGGATTCAGTTTTGAAGCATTTTTGGGTTGTAATAATTTTTTAAGTTAAGTATTATTTTCTTTCAGCAATTTTATTTGTGTGACCTAGTTATAAAGACCCCTTGTCATTTGAACGGGGCGACATCCCTGGCCTTGGCGGGCCTAGGTAGCGGGGTGTTACAATTATAGTGGTTAGACGTTCAACTCACGTGGTGGTTGATCACGAGGATTGCTAGATCACGCCTCAACTTAAAGAAGAAATTTTTTTTTTCGAACGATCACGCAAAGGTAAAAGCTGTTACATTTACCCTCATTATGTCTTCTTTTCCACATATAGATGGATCCTAGGAGGGTATCTCGTTTTATTTTTCGCTGCGCCGTATAGGATATGAGTCTGAGATACCCAACAGTTATGGTAAGTCTCTCAGTAGGTGGCCATCTCTGAGGGTAAGTCATTCCCGTATAAGATGTCAGTTCACTAGGTCGTGCCAGTCCGAGCTAGCAGTTTTCAGTCAAGTGGACTGTGTGTTACTGGAATGGACACTCAGTTTTGTTTGGGAGTAGAAATAGGGGAGTCTCTCACCCGGTAGGCCGATCACCTACATTTTGTCAGTCTACACAAAATGTGGCATTCTGACCGTTGTATGGTTATGGGGCCCAACGTGTGGTAACCCATGACCACCCTTTTGAGTGGTTGACTTATTTGTACATGTATGGTTTGGAAAAGCCAAAACACCACTCTTTGTTTTGACTATTGTTTATTGCATGCCAGTAATTTTCTTATGAAATTCTTACACCTTGCATTCATGGACTGTTTTCACTGAACACCCAAAGCACACACGGACTTACTGAGATTTTTATCTCATCACCATTTTTACCATGATTTCAGGCTAATCCTGCTATGGGGATGAGTAGTTGGTGTTGTTTGCCTTGGAAGAGATTTTGTTATCTATCTTTATGTAATGCTTTGGGGAGTTTAGAGTGAATAATTTTTATGGATTTTTTTTGAATTCTTGGATTGTAATAAGTTTTAAGTTTGAAGTATTTTTTTATTCTATTATTTTGATTGTGTGACCTGGTTATAAAGATCCCTTGTCCTTTGAACAGGGCGACATCCCCAGCCCTGTTGGGCCTAGGTAGCGGGGTGTTATACAAGATGTTGTTTGATAATATTACAGGAATAATTGAGAAAAAGGAGAAATTGTTGTGGTTGAATTATACTCCCTCCGTCCCACTAAAATTGACATTGGTTGACTTGACACGATATTTTATGCAAAAGTAAAAATTAGAATATAATAATATAATAAAAATAATAAATATATGGGTCCCACAATACTTTATGTCAAATCTAAGTATATAAAAATAATATATGTGGGGTATATTGATTATTTTATAATAAATTGTATAGTAAAAACTTTCCTTTTAAGAAAAGTGTCAAATTTTTTGGGACAGCCCAAAATAGTAAGTAGGTCAATTTTATTGGGATAGAGGGAGTAATTAGTTATAATTCATGGGCCATTTTGTAATTAACAAGATTGCAATTGTAATAGACCGTAAAAGAATCCATATTCTTTATGGATTCTGGTTGCCAAACAGGGATGATATATCCTGTATGCATGCCCTATTTTTGGTTATTGAATCAACAGAGAGACAAATTATTTTTCTCTAGCAATAAATTGTCCTCTTCTTCTTCTTGTTTGGACGTGAAAAACCCTAGCTGCCAGAGATTATATTCTGCTAGCATAGAATTTTGGTAACCTGAGTGTTGTCCTTGTGTGGTCTTTATTAGAGATAATCTCAGACTAAGATTGTAGAAGGTTGACAAATGAACGGTTCTTCTCTGGCTGGCAATTGGATGCTTACGGATGCTTACTTGATCATATTATGTCTTCAAGAGCTGTTTGATACCTAAGCCAGAATAGAGAGATATGAGATTTCAAAATAATTATTTCATTCTAAGATGACTGATGGTACTTTTATGGCCACTCATGGGTTGAAGATGTTGGGTTTAATTGAGAAACATGGGTTTCTTGGGATTGTGATGGACAATGAATTAAGTATTCACTTAATTCTGCAATTTTTGCCAAGTAATTTTTTAAAATTTGTGATTAACTACCAGCTGAATAAGATTAAGTTCACTATACCTGAGTTGATCAATGATTTCAAAACTGCAGAATCCTCTATGAATAAGCAATCCAATGCAGTTATGCGGCTAGAATCTTCCCCTTCTAAGAATAAAGTTCCTAAAAAGAAGAAGAAGGCTCCAACTAAGCCCAAAGGTGGTGTAAAGAAGAACGATGCAGCTATTGAAAGCCTATGCCATCACTGTGGAAAGATGGGCCATTGGAGGAGCAACTGTAAAGCTTACCTGGACACCGTCAAAGAAAGAGGGAGAAGGAGAATCTTGAGGGCATTTCTACTTCTACTCCTACTCCTAGTATGATTATGATTGAGATAAATACTACATTTTGAAATGAGATATGGGTATTGGATAGCAGATGTTGATCCTATGTATGCAATAACTTGCAGGGACAAAAGGATAGTAGAAGGCCTGAGAAGGGCAATGTAGACTTACATACTGCAAATGGAGCGAACATTGTTACACTTGTTGTAGGGATTTAAGAGCTATACCTGCCTTTTGGATTAGTTTTAGAACCCCAAAACTATTATTATGTACCAGTTTTATTGAAAAACATTATCTCGGTTACGTCTTTAGACTTGTATGGATTTTATTTAATTTTTAAAAATAAATGTATTTATTTTTCATATAAATAACGTTTAGGCCATGGATAATCCAAACATGGATAATCCAGGTAAGCTTTACAATTGCTCCTCCAATGTAGTTATTTTTCATATAAATAACGTTTAGGCCATGGATAATCCAGACATGTAGTTATTTTTCATATAAATAACGTTTAGGCCATGGTAAATGGTTTATATGTTCTAGACATGGATAATCCAGTTCTCAATATAAATAATAAGAAACAAAGAATAGATAACTCAATCTCATCTTATTTATGGCATTATCGTTTAGGCCATCTAAATGAGAATCGCATTTCTAAGTTACACAGGCTAGGTGACTTAGGGTTAATTGATTATGCATTATATAGCATATGGAAATCTTTTTCACTTCATAAAATGGTTAAAACTCCTTTTTCTGGAAGAGGATAAAGGGGTAATGAGTTATTAGAACTTATGCATTCTGATGTACGTGGCCCAATATCCATACAATCAAGAGGAGGTTTCACAATTTCATAACGTTTATCGATGATTTTTCATGATATGGGTATTTGTATTTAATGAAATACAAATTTGAGGCCTTTAACAAATTTAAAGTTCAAGAATGCAGTAGAGAAACAACTTGGGAAGAGTGCCAAGACTCTAAGATCCGATTGAGGTGGTGAATACTTAAGCTAAGAGTTTCAGAGTTATCTTAGAGATAATGGGGTATTATCTCAATGGATTGCACCACATACACCTTAACATAACGGTGTATTTGAGAGAAGGAATCTAACCCTTTTAGATATGGCACGTACTATGATGGCTTTTGTAGACTTACCAGAGTCATTTTTGGGGTATGCACTAGAGAATATTGTTTATAACCTACACAGAGTTCTTTAAAATACGATTAAAAATATTCCATTTGAGATGTTCTTTGGTAAGAAACAAAACTTATCTCACTCGAGAGTATAGGGCTGCCCTACCTTTGTTAAAAGACCACAGTCAAGTAAACTAAACAGTAAGTCTGACAAGTGTTTATTTGTAGGTTATCCGAAAGAATCTTGCAGGTATTATTTCTACGTCCCTTCCAAAAGCAAAGTGTTTATTTTGAAGCATGCCATCTTCTTATAAAAAGCGCACATACTTAAAAAGGATAGTGGGAGAAAAATAGAACTTAGTGAATTTGAAGAAGAACAAACAGACAAGGATCAACCGTCTGATTGCACATCAATTGAGAGAATAGATGAATCTTGAACTACACAAGAACCTCATAGGTCAGTAGGATACGTGTCGCACCTAAGAGTTATACATTTTTCATAAGTGACCACAATGATATATTACTCATAGATGAAGAGGAGCCTACTATTTACAAAGAAGTTCTGCATAGTTCAGAATCTGACAAAATGGCTTGAAACCATGAAGTTAGAGATGGATTTCATGTACGACAACCAAGTAGGTACTTTGGTTGATGCACCTAAATAAATCAAATCTATTTGGTGGAAAGGGGTTTTCAAGAACAAAACCAACATGGATGGTATTGTACTTACCCATAAAGCACAACTAGTTGCTAAGGGTTATCGTTCACAGCGTGGTATTGATTATGACAAAACCTTCTCACTAGTTGCTATGCTAAAATCTATCAGAATACTCCTAGAAATTGCCGCTCACTATGATTATGAGTTATGGCAGATGGATGTGAAAATAGCTTTCGTAAAGGGAAACTTGAATGAAAAAGTGTATATGACACAACCCGAGGGTTTCACATCCAACGATAGCACAAAAATGTGGAAGCTACAAAGGACCATTTATGGACTTAAATAAACTTCTAGGAGTTGGAAAATCTATCTTGATGAAATAATTAAAGAGTTTGATTTCATTGAAAATATAGATAAACCTTGTGTATACAAGAAGGGTAGTGGAACTGCAATTGTTTTTTTTTTTTTTTTGTTACTTTATGTAGATGACATATTGCTCATAAGAAACGATGTACCTATCCTTCAATCAATAAAAGTTTAGTTATCCAACAAATTCTACATGAAAGACCTTAAGAAGTAACCTATATTCTTCGAATAAGGATATATTGGAATAGAAAAAAAGGTTGCTAGGTCTTTCACTATTTACATACATAGATAAAGTGCTAAAGTGGCTTAGCATGGATTAATATAAAAAGGGATTCTTACCCATGCCTCATGGGGTAAGCCTTTCAAAATTGATGTCTCCCAGGACAAATATTAAAAAAGATCACATGAGAGGGATTCTGTACGCTTCGACATGTGGATCCATCATATATGCTATGATATGTACTAGGCCCAATGTATCGTGTAATCTCAGTTTGACAAGCAGATACCAATTTGACCTTGGTGAGGATCATTGGGCAGCTATGAAGAATATCTTTATGTACTTGCAAAGGACTAAGGATGTATTCTTAGTATGTAGAGAAGGTGATTCAAAAATAAACGTGTATATTGATGCCAGTTTTTAATCCAATAAAGTTGATTTGAAGATATAGTCTAGCTATGTGTCTATGTTGTGTGGAGGGACAATAAGTTGGAAAAATTCTAAACAAGATACTATTGCCGACTTCATGACTGAAGCTGAGTACATAGCCGTTTCTAAAGCAACTAAAAAAGTAGTTTGGATCAAGAAGTTCATGACAGAACTATGTGTGGTCCCCAGCGTTGTTGGTCTAATATCATTATATTATGACAACAATGGAGCCATTAGACAAGCAAAGGAGCCACGGTCTCACAAGTGATCCAAACACGTACTAAGACACTATCACCTAATCTGGGATATTATAGATAGAAAAGATGTAATGATAGAGAGAGTTCCCGTAGATGAGAAAATAGCTGACCCACTTACTAAAGCAGTATCCAAAAAAAAAAAAAACATAATAGACATGTTGAATCATTCGTTATTAGATACGTGAATGATTGGCTCTAGTGCAAGTAAGAGTTTGTTAGTGTTATGCTCTTGAGGCAATCATAAGTATTTTTTATATTACACATTTATTTAAAATACAAGGCATTCTTTATCTTTTAGTTTATTTTATTTATATATATTTTTTGCATGAATGTAACAGTTAGATAAATTGCCAAGTGCAACACCATGTTAGGAAATCATAATAGATATTATGATGTGAAGTTCTTACTACACTGAATAATATTTGTGCTAAAACTATCCCCTAGTCATAGTGTTAATGAGATAGAACATTATTCATGCATCAAGACTAGCACGAGTTAACACTTGGATGCTTGTTACAAGAACAAGTAGATTGGATGACCTAGCTATGAGATAATCATTTGGACAACTATTCTAGTATAGTGATAGAATCTCATCATAGTAAATGTCGAAGTATCCTTAGATTTGTAATCTCCAAGATACTTTATTTAGTAAGTTGTGGTTTGATTTCAATCACTAGAGCCCTAAGAAGACCGACTATGAAATAGATATTGGGTACAATGTGAAGTAATTGAAAGTAGTTGAGAGGATCAATAAAGGATTCACCACTCTTAATAGCATGGGAGAATATCTCATGGCCATTTGTAGAAATCGCTACTCGAGAAGTCCTTTGTCAAAGCGATTGTGTATTGAAAATAGTTTCAATTGATACACATGAAGAGTAGTGGGTTCCGGGAATAAGTACTAAAATATTCTACCAGAATTAATTAATATTCTGGAAGGAGTTGGCACTAATTCCATACTCCAAACTGAATGAGATATCATATGTTAAAAGGAGTTTACTACACTGTTGTTTACTATTGAAAGGTTCAAGTCGAGCCATTCGACTTTTTAGACTTTTGGGTGGTCATGATGTGTTGCTAGAAACTGCTTATGATCTGCTCAATATGGATTTTTTTTAATTCGAGAATTAATAAATCAATCTTAATTTGAATTAATAAGTTAATTGTAAAGTATTATGGATTATTAATCTTAAAGATGATTAGATTAAATTTGCTACCAATAGACCAAAAAACCAATTAGGTCACACAAAATAGAGGATTAAGTTCTCAAGATGCTATTTGATAACATTACTGGGTTAAACTGTGATAAGGAGAAGTTGATATGGTCGAATTATAATAAATTATAATTCATGGGCCATGTTGTAATTAACAAGATTACATTGCAATTAGTAATTAGAGAATCTATATTCTAGTTACCAAACATGGATGATATATCCTATATGCATGCCGTGTTTTTTTATTGTTGAATCAGTAGAGAGAGTTTATTTTTCTTGAGCAATCAATTTTCCTGTTCTTTATCATCTTCTTCTCACATAGAAAACCCTAGCTGCCAGAGATTATATTCTACTTGTTGGGTATCTCAGGCTTGTATCCTATACGGCACAGGGAAAAAAAAAATGAGATACCCTCCTAGGACCCGTCTATGTGTGGAAAACAAGACATAAAGATAATAAAGGTAACAGCTTTTTACCTTTAGGTGATCGTTCGAAGAACAAAATTTCTTCTTCAAGTCAAGGCGTGATCTAGCAATCCTCGTGATCAACCTCCACTTGAGTTGAACGTCTAACCACTATAATCATAGTGTATGATTATCTCTAACAATGATCTACACAGAGGATGCACTTAAGCACCAAAATTTCCTATGCTAGCAGAAACAATAATGGCGGCTAGGGTTCTCTTGTTTTCAGCAAAACGAGAGGGAGAGAGAAGAATGGAAAATCATGTGCCCTAGGGTTGGAGTTGTTTTCGAGTGTTCGTCACCCAGCTAGGGTTTCGTGTGTATCCCTTATATCACACGAAAAATCCTAGTATAATTGAGAATTCTAATCCTATTAGAATTCCCTAATTGTAATTGGAAACATCAAGTTCTCACAATTACAACTTAGACAAAAAATTATAACTAATTATAATTTGTCCACAACAACTTCTCTTTCTCTCAATCAACCCCACTATGTTATCAAATAACATCTTGAGTATATAATCCTCTATTGGTGTGACCTATTAGGTTTCCCAATCAATTGGCAGAGAACATGAATTAATCCAAACATCTTTGAGATTAATAATCCATAATTAATTAGAATTAATCCTATTAATTCTAATCAGGATTGGTTTATTAGTTCATCAATTAATAAACCCATATTCTCAGATCATGAGCGGTATCTTGCAACATATCATGACCATCCAAGAGTCCAGGAAGTCAAGTAGCTTGACATAAACCCTTTAATAACAAACTTCAATGCAATTAACTCCTTTCACCATATAATATCTCATTCGGTTTGGAGTATGGAATTAGTGCCAACTCCCTCCAGAAATAATTCTGGCCCAAATACAATAATACTTGTACCAGGAATCCACTACTCTAGATGTGTATCAATTAGAACTGTTTTCAATACACAATTACCTTGGCCAAGGACTTTTGAGTAGTAATTCCTACAAGTGGCCGTGAGATATTCGCCCCTACTATTAGGAGTGGTGAATCCTTTATTGACCCTCTCAACTACTTTTGTTTACCTCACAATGTACCCAATATCCATCCCATAGGCGGCCCTCGATTGAGCTCCAGAAATTGGAATCAAAGTATAAAGCTCAACAAACAAAGTACCGTGGAGATCTCAAGTCTAAGGGTACTTGCACGTTTGCTATATTGAGATTGTATCTCTGGCACTAAATAGTTATCCATGTGATTATCTCAAAGCTAGGCCATCCAATGAAGTTGTTCCATTACCAAGCATCCATGTGTTAACTTTGAGTATCTCAATACTCACGGTTATGAGAACCACTACCTGATCATATCAAGAAGTCTAGCACATGCTAGTCTTGACGCATTAATGTTATCCTGTCTCATTAATACTATGACTAAGGACTATTTAAGTACTAACACCATCCAGTATAGTAGGAATCTCATATCATGATCCCTATCATGATTTTCTTAACATAGTTTTGTACTAGGGACTTTATCTAACAGTTATATTACTTAAAGTAATAAAAGAAACTGTAAGATAAATAATGCCTTTTATTAAAATAAAATGTGTCATATACAATGTATAAGTGATTGCCTTTAGGGCACAATACTAACACTACTAGCACAGAATTCCATTAACTTGAGCGATGTTCTCATGTGGTTTTTATTAGAGACAATCTCACACTGAGATCGTAGAAAGTTGACAGACGAACGGTTCTTCTCGGTTAGCTATTTGTGAAGTGCAATAACACTTGCTGGATCTTGCCTTTAGCAAAGAAGAAATTTTTGTTTACAAAGACGACATTGTAGGTCATTCTCCTACCTTTTCTTCGGTCCATTCATCACATATATGGTGATCTAGGGTGTAATTTCACGTTTTAATTTCGCAAATAATGAGACTCCATGATCACGAGACACTTACAAATACTTCATTGAGGAAGACAAATAATAGAAAATGTATATATGATGAAGCCTTATCACCATCTTTTCTGTTATCTTTTCAAAAAAAGTTGTTCTTTTCTTAATGGCTTTAATAATAGTAGACTACTAAAGCATAATAAACCCACACCTTTTTACTAATTGTTGTGTAGTTAGGGTTTGAGTGGAGTTTAATTAAAAAACAAACATGCCAAAATTGCTATGAATCAAGGCTAGTGCTATGGGGTTTTTTTTTTTTTTTTTTCAATTTATAACTAATGAGATTGTTTTATTGCTTGTCAAAAAATTAGGCACTATAAGGATGAATGGTAGTGATTTGTTTGAGTATCAAACAAATGGATGCAATGTAAATACCATGTTAAAAGGAAATTTTTTATTCAACTCCGTCCTAGTTAAACTAAGCTACTCAAGCTTTGAAACCGAACCAACATAATAACGAAGTGAAAGAAAATGGAAGTAGTGAAGAAATAACACATGAACAATTTGTATGACCCATCTAGTCTTGAACTTCTATTACTGATGAATAATGATTACAAGAGATAAATTCTTACTCTTTATGGCTACAAGCAACTCTTGGCCTATACTAGAATTCCTCCTAAAGTCTATCTCTCTCATGTATTCTCTCTATACAAGAGCTTTGTACAATAATGAATGAGATGATATGTGATAGGGCCTAAATGTGTCTATATTTTCCAGGTAACTTTTGCTACAATTGTTTTGCATTCATATATAGATAGCTATTCATTTCCCTTATTTTACTATCTTTTCTACATAATATACGGAATGGGAAGATACAAGAAAAGATCGTGAAAACTTGTCAAAAGTGTGGGAAAAAAAGGAATAAAATAGGCAGCAACCGGTGAGGGTTGGATGGATGCAACTAAGCCAGGTTACTTTTAGTAAAACAGAGTGAAAAATAGAGCAATTTTGGAGGGGCAGAGCTCAGTAGGCACTGGCCTTTTACATCCCGGAAGAAATTCTTATGTCAAATAGTGTCAAGGATAATTGTTCGTTGAATATATATTTTATGTATAATTTGCATTTCAAAGTCTTTAAAGTTTATTTTAGATTACTATTTAATTCTCTATTTTTGTATTGTTTAATGCATGCAAAAATGAATTAAAATTGGAAGTGTATTCAAGGAAAAAAATATTGAAAAAGAGTTAAAGTGAAGTAGCACGGTGACATGCAAATCGACCTCGATTACATCGTACACCACCTGAATGTCCAAAGTTAAATAATGAGAGCTCATCACATACATATTTTTGAGAATTTTTATGCTTTAATTATATTAATTCCTTGTTGAAATCACCACTCACCATAGCATTCTCATTTTGTTTTTGTAACAAATATAGAAAAAACCAACTGAAGATGGAAGTGAGGAAAGGAAAATAGAAGAAAAATGAGGAAGCCACATAAGAACTAGCGGCCATAGGAATTGGAGCTTCCCTAGGTAGCCTAGGATAAAAATTCCTTTAAAAAAATGACTAAATTTAACAGTACCCGATATTGTTCACGTGAACCAGGCGGCCACTTCCCTCGGCCCCCCACATCCGCAGAGATGCGTAGTTTTGTATTTTTTGTGATTTTTGTTCATTTCTTTCAATTGTACACTATTAATACCCTATTATAAACCCTAGAACATATCCTTGGGTGATTAGCAACCAAGAGATCCCTAAAAGATCTCAGAGAAACACCAAGAAGAGAAGATTTTTGAAGAGATTGGAGCATCATTCAAGGAGATCTATGGAAGGGGAAGAACGCAAGCTTGTCTATAAGTTTTGTTTTTTCCTTCTTTTGTATTATTACTTGATGAAGAGCCTTATTTTCCTTTTACTGTATCTAAATTGATGAACCCCTAGGTGGATTCTTGTGTTGAATACCCTATTTGATTTATTAAATTCCTTTGTCCAACATGTGATTACTTTATTTTAATGAATTGGAATTGATATTTAGGTCACTTTCTCCTATTGATTTTTAGAAATGGGGTTAGGAGTTGAGTTCCATCTAATCGGTTCAATGTTAGTTTTTCTTCAATTAACTCGAGAGATTGATTGGGGGATTAGAACTTGATAATCACTAGGAATTTGATATCGCCTGAGATATGGGTGTTGGGTTCTTCAGAATAATTAGGGGCTTGTGCTTAATGCTTCTTGGGATTAATTCGAGAGGTAGAGATACCCTTTAATTAGCTTAGGAATTGGGAATCCATTACTCGAGAGAGTGTGTGTGTGGATTTTGCTTTTGTGACCTCTATGGTATTTGAATTGGGATTTGATTATCTTGGATTATGTTGGGCTCTTGACTAATTTTGGGGGATTCTACTTGGATACATGTCATTCACTCTCTTCTCTTTTGTTAATTTTCTCATGGCGAATCTTGTGTAGGTTCAATGAGTTCTCTATTGTAGCAGCATGTGTGAGGTCATTGTCCGATTTAAGTCTATGAGAGAGGTTGAATAATATTATCTTTACAATTTTGCATTATTTATTTTAGAATTCTCTCTCTCTCTCTCTCTCTCTCTCTTTTTGGCTAAACTTCTTATTTTTGCATTTTGGCTAATTTTTTTTTTTTTTGAATTTTTTTTCACATTGTTGGGTTAGTTTTCAAGTCTTGTTGGTATGTGTATGATTTGTTTTAATTTGGTGGAGTCATTATTTATCTTTTTACTTAGAAATTTTACTTAAAACTTTTCTAGGAATGTTATTTTTTTTGTACACTTGTATATTGGGTACGACATGGACTATGTTTGGATATGTAAATTAATCTTGTTTATGCCTTTGAAAATGTTTGTGAAGCCTAATTCATTGAGAATGGATGAAAAATTAGTGATAAAATATAGAGTGTGGTTCATAGGCTTATCTTAAGTTTCGTGGCTAATTCCATTTATTCATTTGTGTTGTAGGTCATACTATAGAAATTTTCAATGATTTTTTACATTTTTTTAATAAAAAAGTAAATGGGAGCAAGATGTAGGTTGCTAAATTCACCTACCTAAGTGAGAAGAAAAAAGGCTCTAGGAATGTAAAATGCATTCCTATGACGAAAAACAACGTGTGATGAAACAAAAAAAGCAATGTGAAACCCCAGTCAAAACCAACCTTAGAGTGAGGGGGTTGGGATGCATATCATAATTTATTGCATGTTTAAATATATTTTTAAATGATTTTCTATGCTTTGGATTTGAGTTTTATTGTCTCGAAAGCTTGGTTGTGAGTATTGCTTGAGAAGGGCAAAATAGTAATTTTTGCTTGAGGTGGAAAAAGGGAGACAACTTGAGGATTGAATAAGAAAATATTTTTTTTTTTAGGGAAAATAAGAACAAGAGTTATTGTGGTTTAGTGGTTAGAGCTTTAGAATTAATTCTTGAGGTCTTGTGTTCAAATTCCATCATAGGAGGTTTAGCTTGGTTAAATTTTCTTTTTGCTTGGAAAGTATCATTTTTTGCCTTAGTGGTGTTTGGAGTAGGATAGAGATGTCCTATGAGAGGCATGCTAGGAGTCTTCAAATCCTACTCATTTCTTCTACACAAAATTCCTAAGAGGAATTCATTTCCTCTTGATCCTTAATTTTCCTATTTCTCAATTCATTAATTTGTTCAAATTGTTCTAGCCAATTTCTTTCCAGAAATTCCAGTGAAGTGCTGTGGCTTTGTAGAATCAAAATGACTTAGTGGAAGACATTTTATGGCCTGAAAATGTGGAGGAGGTGTAAAAGATTCTGAGGGGATAAATCCCTTTAGTGAACTTTCTAAAAATTCATTCCAACTAGGTTCATCTTCCTTCTTGGAATGAATTGAAATTTTCCAGCTTCTTGTGCCTTCAAGTTGTCGAAACTCTTAGCAAATATTCCCTCCTAAATGCTGCCAGAAAAATGGCCTTTTGGATCAGCTTGCAACCTGAATTTCTCTGACCATTTTCGGACTGCACAAAGTTGGTGCAAAATCAGAAAAATCCCTGGGCAAATTGCAGCTTTGGAGGTCCGAAACCAAGCTGTTTTCTTCCAGTTTTTGTTCAGCACCTTAGCCATGTTTTTCTTCCATGAAGAATGCTAGAAACCAGCCTTGAAAACCCCCAAAACTCCGCTTCAAAACCTCCGCAAATCGGCTTGAAAAATGGTAGCTAAAACTACCCAGAAAAAATAATTCCAGCCTTGCAAAAAATACTGTGCAGTAGTTTTTCAATCTTTGTTTCCTAATTCTCTCCTAGCCAAAACTCCATCCTTTTTCTGCACAAACCACCCTTAAACCTCTGTTAACTGAACTCCATTATCCTCCCTAAGTTCTGCACAAAAAATCCAGTCATGGCTGCCAGAAAATCTCTCCAACAAATCTCTGCAATCATGCTTGATTAGTTACCAAAATTCCAGCCACCATAATTTAGCAACCTTCCATAAAATGTTCCTCAAACAACTAGACTTATTCCTCACCATTTCACTCCATCTTTGTGGCCACAATTACTGCTTTTCAATCAGCTTTCATCCAGTAGAAACACTGCACAGAAATTCGGCCATAGCAGACTTCCAAAAGCTCTCCAAGAATCAAAGATATTCTTGAATATTTAGTTTCCAAATTTGCTTCTCAAAAATATTCTTCGAGGATTCCAACAACTAGACTTTCCTTTTCTCTTCCAAATTATAGAATTACCATCCTAAACCCTACAGAAATTTCGGCCAGCCCTAATCTCTTCAGAATTTTGGCAGCCTCCATCCAAAAACTCTCTATTCCCTTCAACCTTCAAGAACACACAACACACCAAGAACACCTACTTCTTCCTTTCACCTAATACCTATCCAAATCACTTCAAACTACTTCTAAAAACTCCAAAATTCATCTACTCACTGCCGTGAGTCTATCAACACCATTCTTAACATCAAACTCCAAAATCCAACTTGCTAGTTTGGATCAAAAACCAGAAATTTTGGGAAGGCTCAAGAACACCATCAAGGTAGGTTTGTTCTAATAACTCCATCTTCTCTAATCATGATCTCTAATGAATATGTGTGTGTGTGTGTGTGTGTGTGTGTGAATAAACCCACTAATGGTCTCTCTCTCTCTCTTGGCCGAATCTCTCTCTTCCTTAGCCGGATGGATTCTTTTCCAATGGTCATGCTTCCTTCACCTTCTTTGGTCGAATTTAGACATCTAGGAGTTGAGACTTATTCAAAACTCCTTCAAGGGAATTCATCAAGCAAGTAAGCCTTCTTTTAACCCTTCTTTTAATTCTAGATTCATGTCTCTAGGATGATGTTGATAGAAGGTGGATTGTGGATAGGATTTGAGTATGTATTGTTGGGATTAAAGCATGAATATATGTATGAATATGAAGGAGATGGGATTTATGCATTGATGGATTATCTTGGTTGATTTTATGATGATTTGAGGTTTAATGCATGCCTCCATGATTAAGTATGGTAGAGATTATGTCACCTTTGGTGAATAGGATTTATATTCATGTTGGATTGTTGAAGCCATGATCATATTTATGCTAGTAGGGGTTAGATCATGTCTTGATAAATTGATATCTATGCTTGTATGCATGATTTGGATGATTTGATGAATTGAAGGATTGTATATGTTCATGATTGTGAATAGCCATGGAAATATGATCATGATCTAGTTGTCCCTAAGCTAATTTTTATTTCATGAATAAAATATTTAATAATATGATTTTGCTAATAATTTCGAGAAAACCCTGGGAATGGTGGATTTGGATTATTATATATATATAAAGGATATTTTAGTCAAATAAATAATAGTTTTGATAGAAAAATAAAATATATCAATATTATATAAAAATAATGAAATCAACTAAAGCCTTTTTTTTTAAATAATCATAATTAGTAAAATACTTATTATTAAAATTTAATTGTTATCTTTTAATCAAAACCTATTAAAGCTTATTTATTATTTTCCAATCAAGGCTCATTAAAATTCATTTTCAACTAACTTTAGTTATCAATTATTTTCTAACAGCTAAATTATTAATAAATCATTATTTTTCTTAAAAACCACCTAAGACTCTTCATCAAATAAACTCTAAATTTTCTTAGCAATATTTAAACCTTTAACTTATTAGTACTTATTTTCCAAAACATTAATTATTTTAAATATCAAATTATCCTTAGCTTATAAACCTATTTACTTATTGTTTGGCCTTAAAGCTTAGGACACTAGGATATGATAGTAGTAAGTTGAGTTGTTTAAATTGAGAAAGTGAATTTTGGCTTGTGTTTGATTGTGGTTTGTATTTGCCCATGCGGGGTTAGGTCAGCAGTTGGAGACTTTTTTATTGTGAGCAAGAATCAGGTAAACTCCTGCATAAACCCTAATTGATGAAAATTGTTTAATTATGGCAAGCCAAATGTGGAGTGCATGGACACTCATCTTTGTAAAGGCAATTGAGGATTGTCTCCTGTCTTATTTCCGCCAAACAAATTATTTGAAAACTAATAAGTAGATTTATTCAAACTCAAAACTCTTTTTAAAACTGATTTTGACAAAGACTTTGGAAACCCTTAATTGCCATGTTCAAGTGGAACTATGTTTTGTTTATTTTTTTTCCCAAATGGGATATGTTACGTTGAGTACTCAATAAGGGTGGACTACTGGGATAGTCTTTGAGGGGTTAGGGTAAGTCTCTCAGTAGGTGGCCACCTATGAGGGGTGAGTCCTTCCCAGATAAGACGATAGTCCAGTAAGTCGTGCTGGTCCGAGCTAGCAGTGTTCTTCTTCAGTCAAGTGATTGTGTTTTGCCAGAATGGACACCCGGTTGTTGTTTGGATATAGAGAAGGAGGAGTATCTTACCCAATAGGCCGATCACCTACTTTTGTCAGTCTGCACAAAGTGTGACATTCTGACCGGCAGTATGCACAAAGTGTGGCATGCTGACCATCCGGTTATGGGGCCCAACGTGTGGTAACCCGTAATCTTTTCTTTCGAGTGGTTGATTTTATAAATTACGTACGGCTGAAAATGCCAAAACACCACTCTTATTTTTGACTGATGTTTATTGCTTGCCAGTGATCTCTTATAAAAAATTTTATACTTTGCATTCACGAACTATTTTCATTGAACACCCAAAGCACACACGAATTTACTGAAATTTCTATCTCACCACCATTTTACCATGATTTCAGGTCGATCCTGCTGTGGAGATGAGTAGCTAGATTATACCTGCTTTGGAAGATTTTCTGATGATTTATTTTTGTGTAATGTTTTGGGGAGATGAGGGTGGATAAATTTTATTATGGATTTGTTTTTGGCATTTTGGGATTTATTCTTGAATTAATATTTATTTTGGGATGTAATAAATTTTAAGTTCAAGTATCATTTATATTCCGCTATTTCATTTGTATGACCTAGTTATAAAGACCCCTTGTCCTTTGGATGGGGCGACATCCCCGGCCTTGGCGGGCCTAGGTAGTGGGGTGTTACAAGCAAGAAAAAGAAAGAAAAGAAAAAATCAAAATATTCATGGGATGCAAAATGAGTATTTAAGTAAAATCACTACAAATACATTCCCTTTTTAGATACAAAAATGATGAAAAATCATAGGCTCCTATTTTGCCAATTCTAATTGAATTATGATGTTGTATTGTTGTATCCAAGTGTAAGCTATTGTTTTATTATATTGTATCATTGGTAATGTATGTACCTTGGGATAGCCACTAGACTTAAGTGAGTTGCTGAATTCTATCTCATATGGATAATTTTGTTTGAATTCTTAATTGGAGATATTGAGTGAATCACAATTATTTGGCATAAGCTTGTTTATTTTCACTTTGAAGTTCTTGGTCGTGTCTAGCCTAATATAAGGGTATATATATGATTAACTTGGATAGATAGGTGTTAAGATGAATCCTAAAGTCGAGGAAGAAATAATCTCTTTGCCATTTTAACCATATTGCATATATGCTACGTTGTTCGTGATGACTCACCTAGAATGCTATGTAGAATATTTTACATTGTAATTGTAAATTAGCTATTCTTTCTCATTATAAAATCATGTATTTTTCTTAGTTTGTACAATAGTTAAGTTGTGAATAAATTTAAGGTGTTAGAATTTTATATTAGTCATTTCTCTGTTTGTGAAAAAGTGTGGTTTGCTTGAGGACAAGCAAAGATTTATGTGTGGGGGGTGTGTGATAAGGTCTCATCACATACATATTTTTTAGTGTTTTTGTGCTTTAATTATAGTAATTCATTTTTAAAATCACCACTCACCATGCCATTCTCATCTTGTATTTGTAAAAAATATAGAAAAGACCAATTAAAGATGGAAGTGAATAAAAGAAGAAAAATAGAGCAAAAATGGAAGAAAAATAAAGAAGCCGCACAAGAAGTGAAGGCCTAGGGTATTGGAACTTTCCTAGGCTTCGTAGGATAAAAATTTCAAAAAAATAAATTAAATAGTTCCCAATACTGTTCACGTGAACAGTACCAGTCGGCTTATGGAATTTCCACTTTCCTAGGAGCCCACATGGGCAGAAACACCCAGTTTTGTGATTTCCTTCATTTCTTTTAATTGTACACTATAAATACCCTATTATACACCCTTGAACATATCCTTGTTTCACTGGCAACCAAGAGATCCCTTAGAGAACTCAAAGAAACACCAAGAAAAGAAGATTTTTGAAGAGATTGGAGCATCATTCAAGGGGATCTATGGAAAGGGAAGAACCCAAGCTTGTTTATGAGTTTTCTTTCTTCCTCCTTTTTTATTATTACTTGATGAAGAACTTTATTTCCCTTCTATTGTATATAAATGGATGAACCCCTTGTTGGATTCTTATGTTAAATACCTTATTTGATCTATTGATTAACTTTGTCTAATATGTGATTACTTGATTTTATTGTATTGGATTTAATATTTGGGTCACTCTCTCCTAATGATTTCGAAAGATGGAGTTAGGAGTTGAGTTCCATCTAATTGATTCAATGTGGGTTTTTCTTCGATTAACTCGAGAGGGAGGTTGGTGGATTAGAACTTGATAACCATTGGGAATTTGATATTGCATTGAGATAGGGGTATTGTGTTCTTCTGAAAAATTACGGAGTTGTGCTTAATGCTTTTTAGGCTCAATTAGGGAGGTAGAGATACCCTTTAATTAGCTCAAGAATAGGGAATCCATGACTCGAGAGAAAGTGGGTTTTTCTTTTGTAACGTCTACAGTATTAGAATTGGGATTTGATTGTGTTGGGCACTTAGCTAATTTTCGGGGATTCTACTTGTATACATGTCATTCACTGTCTTCTCTTTTGTTGATTTTTTCACAGCCAATCTTGTGTGGGTTTGATGATTTCTCTATTGTAGTAGCATAGTGTAGTTAGTTTTATTTGGTTTATCTCTTAATTTAATACTTAATTTATGTGTATTTATTGTTACTATTTCCCACACTAAAAACCTCACATCATTCTGATACTTGGAGTACATGGCATTGAGCCCATTACTTTCCACATCATCGTGCACCATCAAGGTTTAGAAAAATTTAGACTTCTCAGCTTCAACGGTGTTGTGCATCTAATTTTCAACGCAGTCATGCAGGTTTATAGCATAGAATGAATTCAAGTTCCATGATATTGTTTCAGGGCTGGTATAGAAACATCAAAACATGCACGATGACATGCAGCACACCTTTCATGGCGTAGTGCAACATTGCAAATAACTCATTTTTCTGTAGAATTTTAGGGATTCAAGGAAACAACCTATAAATAGCTTTCAACTGGCATACACAAAAAGTGCCACCCACAAAATACCTCCAAAGACCCATTGGAAACACAAAGGATAGCTAAGAAGAGAAGATTAATTGAGGATATGAGAGGGAAAACATCAAATAAAGGAAGATTGCAAAGTAGAATAAAAATCTTGCCTATAAGTTTTCTCTTTCTACCCTTTGTAATTTGATTGTGTGGATGCTGAATTTACTTGATTTGAGTTGTAATTAAAGGGTTCTATCCTATTTTAACCTTATGTTGCATGATTATTTGATCTATTGACGTCTATTTTGAGTAATCTACCACTTGATTTTGATTGATTGGATTGCTTAATTGGATAATTCTCTTATATTGATTTTGAGAAATGATGTATGAGTTAGGTTCCTTTTATATTAATCTAATAGATTTGTTTTCTCTTGATATACTTGAGAAAGAATTTGGAGGATTGAGACCTTTGTGGCAAATAAGGTTATGGGGACTCCTAGAGATAGCGATTCTATGCCTTTTTAGCATAGACTTGAATTCACTTAATGTTTTTACATCCTTAGTTTTAATTTGTATGTTAGAGATGTCTTTGGATTGGGTCCACGGATGGGAAATTTATTACTCGAGAGAGTGTGAATTTTACATTATTTTGAAAATCTTGACAATGTTTGCATTTAATCACAATTGATTAAATGATGTTTCATATTTAAGTATTTCTGGGGGAATTCTTTTTTATTAAATGGCTAATCTCTTTTTCTTACTTTAACCTGTCTTGTAATCTTCTACACTTTACCTTGTAAATTGGGTTGATATATTTATGTAGTACTCTTTTGAACTTACTTAGTAGTAATTAGTCATTACACTTCTTGTTTTAGTTAATTGAACAATCAAACTTTTGTGGAAGTAGGGGTAATTGATGTCTTTTCCCAAGGATTTTTGGTACTTACCAACTACATTCTATACTACAAGATAGGTAAACATGCCCAATTGTGTGTGTGTATGTGAGTTAAATTGGTATTTAAATTTAACACTTGATTGAGCATTAGATATATTTTCTATTGCACAACATTGCATGCTCATACAAAACTAATTTTTTGGCATCGTTACCAGAGATCATGCATCTATATCCTAAAAACATTTTAATTTTGTAAAATCAATCATTTTTTCAGTTTATTAATCCTTATTTTTCACTTTTTATACAAATTTGATGTTTATATTTATTTCTGGGAAATTTTTTATTATAGAGGATTTTCTTTTTTCATTTTCGATTTATTGATTCTTGCAAATATTGTTATTACAGACTTTTATTTTTAATATATTTATTTAATCCATAGCTTATTTACTCTTTTATTCTTTTAAGTATTGATATATTCTTATTACAATGATTTGTTGATCATTATCTTGTCATACTTATCTCTTTCTTTTAATTTGATTGATTTTCTTGCAGTTGTGATTTTTTTTTAATTTAAATTGGTAGGAAAAAATTCTTGTGTATGCTATGAAACCCTACCTAAAACCAACCTTAGAGTGGGGGGGGGTCGGGATGCATATCATATTTTCTTGCATTCATGAATATATTTTGAAATGTTTTTATGTGCTTTAGAATTATAGTTTATAATCTAGAAGGCTTAATTGTGCTTATTGAGTAGGAAGGGTAAAATGGCAATTGTGCTTGAAGTGATGATAAGAAGATAGCTTGAAGATTAAATAGGAAGAATATTTGGGAGAGAAAATGAGAGCAAGAGTTGTTGTGGTTTAGTGGTTAGAGCTTTGGAATTAATCTCTAAGGTCTTGAGTTCAAATCCCACCAATTAAGTTTTGTAATGATTACATTTTATTTTATAGAAGGTAAAGTATTTTTGTCCATAGCATGCCATAAGTAGAAGCAGGAGTGTTGAAGGGAAGGTCCTAATCCTATTCTTATGCCCTACAAGAATTCTTAAGGGATTCATGCCATTTTTGTTCCCTAGCTTACCTTAAATTCTCACCAACTAAGCTTATTCAATTTATCCAAATCCATGTTTTAATTCCCAAAAATTCAGCATGGTTTATTGACCTTGGAATTTTGAAAATGACTCTTAGAGGATAGAGTTTTGGCTAAAAATAGGGAAGGGTTAAGGAAGGTTCCCAAGAGAATTAATCTCCATGGTTGAACCTTCAAACTCCACTCCATAAGTATTCATCTTCTTCATGGTAGCAATCTGAAAATTTTTCTAGATTCTTGGGCAGCCTAGTTTTCGAAAACTTCAAGCATTTTTCTTACTCAAATGCTGCCAGAAAAATGACCAACTTGTTCAGCTTGAAGACTGAACTTCCTTGCCAAAAATCGGACTGCAAAAAACTGTGCAAACAAAAAATATTATGGGCAAGTTTCACAGCATGGCAGGCCAAAAACCAAGATGTTTCTTCTACCCTTCAAACCAGTACTTTAACTCTACCATTCCCCCATAAAGGAAGCTGGAAACTAGCCTTAAAGGACCCTCCAATACCTCTCCAAATTCTCTGCAAGTCGTTTGGAACATTGCAGAAAAAACTGCACAAAAATTCCAGCAAACCATTCGAATGACCAACCAGGAAAAATTCTAGCCTTGCTCCCTCTTCAAGCCTTGCCCAAAAATCACTTCAACTTTCTTTGAAATAAACCTTAGTCAGCCATGAACTAAAATTCATCACCCTCCCCACAGACTTGCACGATGAATACCATAGCCACACCTTAAATTCCTCCTTCAATTACTCCAATCAAGCTTCCAATCAAAGTTCAAAACTCCAGCAAATTACTCCATGAAAACTTCCATGGATTAAGCTTCAAACAACCAGAAATTCTCCCACCATTACACTCAGAATTTCAGCCACCCTATAGCTCCTTCAAACCTCATTCACTTCGGCAAAAACCACAGCAAACCAGTTGGCCATTACAGCTCCAAAGAACCTCTATCAATCAAACCACTCTACCATATCTTCTACCTTAATTCACTCCATAAATTACTCCATTTGAAATTCAAATGACCAGATTTCCCTCTTCTTCCTAATCTAAAAATCAAATCACAAGAATCCCTCAAACCATTCTGCCAATACCTTTTAGCAATTTCATCCAGTTTTTCTCCAATTCTCTCTATTTCTCCAAGAACACACACTAGCTTTCTTCAATCCTAAGACCACTCCAAACACCTCCAATCCCTTCCAAAAACTCCAGATCACGTCTACTCACTCCCTAGAGTCCATTTCTAGATTTTATAACATCAAATATTGAAAATAAAAATCTGCTACGGATCAAAAACCAAAATTTCTCTTGCAGTCTCTAGAACTCTATCAAGGTAACCGAGAACGATTTTATTCATCTTCTTTCCCTTCAATATTTAAACATGATGATATACTAATACCCTCTCTCTCTCTTGGCTGAAATGGTTAGATCATCCATGGCCGTTTTTCTTCTTCTTCCTTCTGGGATGAATCAAGCCTCCTAAGCGTGTGGATCTCCTTGAATCTTCATCAAGATTGTCATCAACCAAGTATTTCTCTTTAACCTTCTCTTTAATTCTAAAATTATGTCTCTTAGATGTTGCTAGAAAGGATAGAATATGATTGGGGTTTGAGTATGTGCTTATGTATGAAGGAGTTGATTTTGGAGCATGAGGATGTTTTGCCATGGTTATGTTTTATGATAGTTCTTGTGGATCGATACATGTTTTTCATGATTTGAGTGAGTTTGGATGTGTAAGCATGCTAGATATTATGTCACATTTGGTGAATAGGGTATTATGTTCCTGTTTTAATTGAAGCCATGAATATGATTATGCTTAGTAGAGATTTAGCCATGTGATAGTAGGTTTTCATTTAAGCCTTTATTCATGAATTGAATACTTTGTTGATATATGTTGGAGTTTATGTTCATGATTCTTGATAGCAATAGGAAAATTATGATCATGACATTGTTGATCCTAAGATATTTTAATTAGCTAATTTTATTACGTTAAATAAAATTAATACTATATTTCCTTCCAATAATTTCAAAAATGCTTGGAAGTTGGATTTGGAATATTAAATGGAATAGTGATATTTTAGCCAAATAAATGATATTTTTTATTAAAAATAATATATATAAATATTTATATATAACAATAATAATAAATAAAGCCTTTTTATATAAATAATAATAATAATAGGCCATATATTCATAAATACTATTGAAATTTATTTATTATCTATTGATCAAAATTTAATAAAATTTATTTATTATTAATTATTTTATATCTAATACTTATTAATTAGGAGATTAGTAATAATTTATTTTAATATCATCTAGGACTTAGGATCCTTCATCAATTAAACCCTGTTTTATTTGTTAATAACAATACTCAAGATTTATATTTGAACCTATAACTTATTAGTAATTGTTTAACAACCCCTAGTTATTTTCACTTATCAAGCTAGACTTATTTTCTAGCCTTAAAGCTTGGGAATTAGGGTCATGATTGTAATAAGTTGAACTAGGATTATTTATAGAAGCGAATATAGCTTGACTATAACTATATGACTTGTGTTCACCCCAAGCGGGGTTAGGTCAGCTTTGGAAGATTTGTGAATTTGCAAGCAAAGGATCAGGTAAGCTCCTACATAAACTTATTTGATGACAAAAGGTTATTATGGCAAGCCAAACGCGAAGTGTAAGGACGCTCATTTTGTAAAGGCAATTAAGGATTGTTTCCTTTCTTGTTCAATTAGACAACTCTTTTACAAACCAAGCAAGCAGTTTTGCACAAACACTAAACTCTTTCTAAAACTTAATTTTGACACGAATCATAGAAACCCTTAATAGCTATTTCCAAATAAAGGAATGTTTTATCCGATTTCTCTTAAGTGGGACAATCAACGTTGAGTACTCAATACGGTAGGCTAGTAGTACTAGTTTTGAAGAGCAAGAGTGAGTCTTCTGGCAAGAAGCCACCTCCAGAAGATGAACTCAATTTAGAGAAGCGACAGTACTACTTAGTCATGCCGGTCTGAGTTAGTAAATTTCAGACAGGTGGACTATGTGTTTCCGTAATGGACAACCGGTTTGTTTGGGTGTAGAGAAGGAGAAGTATCTTACCCGGTAAGCCGATCACCTACCTTTTTGTCAGTCTACACAAAGTGTGGCATTTTAACCATTATATGGTCATGGGGCCCAACGTGTGGTAACCAATGGCTGCCCATTTGAGTGGTTGTATTTATTGTGCACGTGGATAGTTTGAAAAGTAAAACGCCACTCTTTATTGTAATCCTTATTTCTTGCTTGCCAACACTCTCTCTTATGCAATTTTATAACCTGCATTCATGAACTGTTTTACCTGAAACACTCAAACCACACATGGGCTTACTACGATTTTTATCTTATCACCTTTTATGCCATGTTTTCAGGTCGATCCTACTGTGGAGTTGAGTAGCTAGATTTGTTGCCTGGCTGGAAGACTCTATGTTGTTATTTTATTTGTTGCCTTGAGAGATGATAGCGAACAATTTATTCTGGATTTGTTATTGAATTTTTAGGTTTTAATAAGTTCAATTTTAAAGTATTTTTTTATATTCATTTGTGTGTCCTAGTTATAAAGACCCCTTATCCTTTGGATGAGGTGACATCCCCGGCCTTGTTGGGCCTAGGTAGTGGGGTGTTACATATGCATAGGAGAGACTATGGTAAGGTACTAGGAAAGTTTCACAATGAATTTGAAAGAACTTTTATAAGATCAAATAGGGAACAAAAATAATTTTTTTTATCAATTGGATAATTCAAGTAAATTTGGTGAGAAAATGGAAGTCAACAAAGGTGGTAATGATAATGGAAATAGAAATGGTAATGGTAGAAGGATAGTAGGTCATTATGCTAGACCCACTTTTTCTGGTGCAAATTCAAGTATAGTGAGAGCTCGAACGGATCCAAACAATTCCGAAATCAAACCCAACTTTATTCAGATGATTTAGTAGATAATATAATTTGACAGTTAGTCAGATATGGATCCCAATGCCTATTTATTGGCTTTCTTAAAAATTTGTGATATACTGAAGCTAAATGTAGTGTTAGTGGATTGCAATTAGGTTGAGGTTATTTCTATTCTCCTTGAGAGACTATGCAAAATCTTAGTTGAAATCATTAACTACCGGTTCCATTATTACTAGGGAGCAATTAGTTGAAAATTTTCTTACTATATATGTATTTCCTCCAACTAGAGTGGCTAAGCTAAGGAATGATATTTTCTTATTTTCTTAGTTAGATGGTAAAATAATTCATGATGCTTGGGAAAGATTGAAGGAGTTGATTAGAATATGTCCTCAGCATGGTTTTCACCTTAGTTTGCAAATGCTGACTTTCTATAACGGACTGAACTTTTTGCTAAGCAAGTGGTTGATACGTCATCAAGAGGAACTACTTCTTCAAAAACCCCAAAAGAACTATTTGATTTAATGAAACATATCTCATTGAACAATCACTTTTGAGGAATGCAAAGATCAAGTGCTAGAATTCAAAGAATGCATAGTGGAGATACAATGGCATCTTTGGGAGATAAGTTGGATGCATTTACAAGGAAAGTGGAAAAGATGAATGTAAGTCCTCACAAGCAAGTGATGAGCTGTAACTATTGTGGAGGAGGGCATCCAAACCATGAACATTAAGGAATGGGAGTTGGAAATGAACAACTTAAGCAAGCATACTATTTAAGTAATGCAAGGCAAGACAATGTACGATTTGGTAAAAACTACAATCAAAATTGGTAGAACCACCAAAATTTTTCATGGGGAAATCAAAGATAAAACCAAGTGAAACGTCAAGGTGGACAAGCTAATTTTCCCCGAAGACTACAAGAACCCATGCCAAGTAGTACCCTGTATTTTCATAGTTGGTGACTACATTTGATAGGATAAGAATTTGTATCAGTGACCAAAGAAAGAAATGATTACTATAATGGGATGAACATTTTGGTGTAGTAAAAATATTCAGGGGCCTAGATGGAATTTTGAGATTTTTTTGCCTGAGCCTTTATATTTCAATTGATGATTATTTTGTATAGAGTGAAAATTTAGGTATAAGCTCAAAACAAAAGATAATGAGTGTAATGAGATGAATGTTTTTGTATTACATGAGCTATCGGGGATATTGTTGTAATTTTAACCTCGATTAGAATTTTGACAGCAAATTGCAAGGAATTTAGAATTTTGATTCCTACCATTGAATTTAGTAAAATTTATAGATTCTATTGGTAGAATAAAATTTTTTTCCGATACGGACAAAAATTATAGTTATTTTATGAGGAAATTCTAAAATATAGTTGAAATTAAAACAAGTGGCCGAATATGATTAGCAGATGAAAACAAGTCTCAAATGGTGATTGGTTATTTCATAAAGATTATGAATAAGTTTTTGAAGAAAGTAATTAAAGAAAAAGGTTGGGTAATGAGAAAACGACATGTGTAATGATAGCCCACAATAGCCCAAAACCATTATTTATTTTTGGTTGACCTTGTGCACAAGGAATTACGGTAGGAGAGCTGTAAAATAGCAATAATTTCGTCCAAACTAGAAGGGAGAAAGAGAGAAAGAAAAAGAAAAGAAATGGAAGGAAAATAGAGAGAAAATAGGGAGAAAAAGAAAACGGAGAGAGAAAGGGTTTTCAAGGAAGAAGAGAAAGAAAATTTGGAGCAATTCAAGCTTAGAGAACCTTCTACACAAGGTACAAGCTTGTTCTTCATGAACTAAAGTTCTAGAATGAATCACAAGGGTCATTTAGACATTAATTTTATTCAAAAATTCATGAAATTTATAGTTTTACTTGGAAAATTAGATATGTTTTGAAGTTGTTGTATGTGCTATGTGTGCTAGTTATTTGGGGGAGCTATATGCTATGTTTTATATGGTGTATAAGGAATTTTGATGGTGGTTTCATTGACAGTTCATGGCTGTACAAGAGGGCATATGAAATTAAAAGGAAAACTAGCTTAATCATTAAAAAAAAAAAAAAGAACTGTTATTGTTGTTGTTTGCAATTGTTGAACTTGATATTAGAAAATATGATTTTGCTCAGCTAAGTATCACCGGAAATCGGAGAAAATGAAGGTTGTTTTGATAAAGTTTGAAGTGGATTAGGCATTATCTGAATATTAGAAGTAAAGGAGAAAGATTTAATAATGGTATTTTGCGAAGAAAATGGGTGAAACATGGAGAAGCTAAGATAGTTTTGCCTTAGCAGTGCTGTTATGGTTTAGTGGTTCTTAAATTGAAGTTCATAATAATTAATTTGAAAATCTTACGGGCATTTTGATATAAAATTAAGGTTAATTGGTGTTCTATATCAAAAGTTATACAAAAATCAAAACTAGGTGTCAAAGCTAGAAAATGTAAAAATTATTTTAAAGGAAAAGAATTTCATTGTGTAATTCAATGATGTTCATGGATGAATGAGGAAGTTCTAAAGGCTTATGAAAATTTTCCATTCATGTGGAAAGAAAGCAATAAAAATGTGAGTGATGGATTTATTTATGTGAAGAAATGCTGTCTCAAGAAAAAAATAGGGAAAACTAGAAAATCATTAATTTCTTTATATTAGTATTTCTTAGTTGTAAATCCTAGCATGCTAAACTGAGTATATAATGATCCTTGATGTTGGCGGTTCGCGTTAAGGATTCAATGAAAGCTAGGATAATATATTTTACCGTACCGATGTAAGACAAGAGGTGAGTCCCACTTGTTTTACAAACCCTATTTTATACTAGCGAAATTATATTTTATTGATAAATATTCTACGAATCCTTTTGATTTCTCCGAACAAGAATATGGTTGTTTCTAAAAAAGAAGTTTCGTTTTGCATTGTTAAATTTGAATGAAAACATGGATTTTCATTAGTGGAATTGTTTATAATAAGTGGCCGTTTCCTAAAGAATAGCAATGAGGTTGAGAACCTTTGTGCTTTTCTACACGAGATATAGTTTTCCGGAATGAGAAATGGTTTCCCTAAATGAGAATTTTTTGGAAACTTTAGGAAAAAATCATGAATATAAGACTTACAAAATTAATATTTTTACTTATTATGATTATTTATATAAAAGGCTTTATTTGATATTATTATTATTTATAATATCTATATATTTTATTTCTTTAATAAAAGCTATCATTTATTTGACTAAAATATCCTTGTTATATAATAATCCAAATCTACCTTCCTAGGGTTTTCAAATTTACTAGCAAAAATTATAATATTAAATATTTTATTGATGAAATAAAATTAGCTTACCGACAACTAGATCATAATCATATTTCTATTGCCAACCACAATCATGAACATATACTCCCCTTCAATTCATCAAATCATCCAAATCATGAATAAAAGCATATATCTAAATTTTCCAAGACATGATCCAACCTCTACTAGCATAAACATATTCATGGCTTTAGCAATCATGCTTGAATATAAATCCTATTCACCATAGGTGACATAATCTCTAGCATACTTGATCACAAAATACTACTTACGACATGGAGACATGCATTAAACCCTAAAAACACCATACAATCAACCAAGATAACCAACTCATGCATAAATCCCATCTCTATCATATACACACATTTATTCATGCTTCAATCTCAACTCATCACAACAATACATGCTCAAATCATATTCATAATCCATCTCCTACCAATATCATCCTAGAGATATGAATCTAGAATTAAAAAGGAGGGTTGAAAAGGCTTACTTGATTGATGAGTACCTTGAAGGAGTTTTAAATGGATCTCAACTCCTAGATGACTAGATCCGTCCAAGAGAGATGAAGAAAGCGTGGCCATTGGTGAAGAATTCATTCGGCCAAGAGGGAGAGGGAATTCAGCCAAGAGAGAGAGAGAGAGAGAGAGAGAGAGAGAGAGAGAGAGAGAGAGAGAGAAAAGAGAAGAAGAGCACTATTAGCATGCTTATACACATATATATTCATTAGAGATTGGAGATTAGAGAAGATGAAGTTGATTGCACAAACTTACCTTGAAGGTGTTCTTGAGCCTTCACAAAAATATTGATTTTTGATCCAAATGAGAGAGGTGGATTTTGGATTTTGATGTTAAAAATAGTATGGATGGACTCACGGTAGTGAGTAGATGAAATTTGAATTTTTTTTGAAAGAGATTGAAGTGATTTGGAGAGGTATTAGGCGAGAGAAGTGTGTACATGTTCTTGGTGTTCTATATGTGCTTGAAGGTTGAAGAGAATGGAGGGATTTTAGATTTGAAGCTGCCGCAATTCTGTGTGTTTGCAGTGGCTGAGTTGTTTGTGTAGTTTAGGTAGATGATTTTTTTAGTTTGAAAGGAAAAGGAAAGGCTGGTTGTTGAAATCTTAAAAGAATATTTTTGGGAATCTAATTTGGAAACAAAATATAGCAAGAATATCTTTGATCAATGGAGAACTTTTTCGAAGCTACTATGGCCAACTGATGTTTAGTGATTTTGCTGGATAAAAACTGCTTGAAGAAGGTTAATGGTGGCCAAAAAGAGGGAGTATAATGGCGAAAGAAAGGTCTGGTTGTTTAAGGGACTTTTTATGGAAGTTTACTAAATTAGGATTGCTTGAATTTTGGTCTCCAATCAAGGCATGATTGGAGTAATTTGTTGGAGATATTTTAGGGCAGCCATGACTAGTTTTCCTGCAGAAGGTTGGGGAAGACAATGGGGTTCAGTTCATGGCTGTTCAAGAAAGGTTTGTGCAGAAAAAGGGTGAAGTTTCGGTCAGGGCTGGAAAAGGAAACAAAGCTGGAAATAAAATCCTGTACAGTTTCGCCATTGCTGGAACTTTCCTGGGCAGCTTTTGTTGCCATTTTCTAGTCAGATTGTAAAGTGTTTAAAGGGGCATTCAGAGGTCTTTCAAGGCTTGTTTCTAGCCTTCTTCATGGAGGAAAAACGTGGTTGAGGAGTTGGGAGAAAACTGGATGAAAACAGCTTGGGTCTAAGCTCATATATGCTGCGATTTTGCCCAAAAAATTTTCTGGTTTTGCACAACATTTCTGCAGTCTGAATTTGGCCATAAAATTTGGCCATAAAAGAGGGCCATTTTATGGCAGCATTTCGGAGGAAATGATGGCTGAAAATTTCGACACCTTGAAGGCACAAGAAGCTGGAAAAATTTCAGATCACTACATGAATGAATATGAACTTAGCTAGAGTGAAGTTTTGAAGTTTCACTAGGGAGATTAATTCTCTTGGAACTTCTCCATCTCTTCCACATTTTCGGTCCATAAGATGTCTTTCACTTAGACATTTTTAACCTTCAAAGCCACAACACTTTACTGAAATTTCTGGAATGAAGTTGGCTTGAATAAATTGAATAACTTAAAAAATTGAGAAGTAAGGAAAACTAAGGATCAAGAAGGGTATGAATTCCCTTAGGAATTTTTGTAGGGTACAAGAGTAGGATTAGGGTACTCCTATCATGTCTCCCCTAGGACATCACCTTTACCCTTCTCTAGAGCACTGGAGGACGAAAATCTAAACTTCCCTAACAAAAATAAAATTTAATCATGCTAAAGCTCCAATGATAGAATTTGAACCAAAGACCGCAAGAATTAATTCCAAAGCTCTAACCACTAAACCACAACAACTCTTGTTCTTATTTTCTCTCTAAATTATTTTTTTTCCTATTTAACCCTCAAGCTATCTCCCTATTTTCACCCCAAGAAAAAATTATCATTTTGCCCTTCTTACTCAATAAACATAATTAAGCCCTTGATACTATCAAACACAAATCCAAAACACACAAAATTATATAAAAATATATTTAAAAATACAATAAAATATTATATGCATCCGAACCCCCTTACTCTAAGGTTGGTTCCGACTGGGGTTTCACATCAACCACATCCCTAATAGATTGTATAATCAAGGGTGCAAGAGGGATAGGCATGGTGTTCATCATTCTATGCAAAATGTAGGTTTCAATAAGGTGGGTCTTTTTAAATCCACTGGCATGAGGTACAATATTGAACTCAAACATGTAGACTAGAGCTCTAAAGTTGGTAGCAAGATCATTGTTCAAATAGAAACTGTTGGATTCAAAGGCATTATGCTTATACAACCCTAGAGTGGCTCTAGTCTCATTGGCATCCCAATTAGGTTAGAAAGAATTTCTTGATTGTTAACATCTATCCCTTACCAAGAATCATCATCAAACACCTAGAAAAGGTTAGCTAAGTGATTTTGTGTGATAATAATGGGGATTCCTTTCATTCTCGTCTCATTCCAGGAAAGGCGTTTATTGCCCATGTCAACCATGTTGGCACAGAATTCTTTGATTAGCATGGGACAATACTTCCCTTTTAGTTGTACGATTGATCCACATACTAGCCTCCTAAACATCATTCCTAATTTAAGGGCACGGTCTAGGGTAGGTGCGAATGTACGCTCTACAATGATCATGTTGGATGCTCTCATATTATACCATTCCTCACATGATGGATCGATAAACTCATTTGGTCTAAGGAACAAGGGATCAATGGATAATGGGGCTGAGGAAGAGGATGCTCTCGCCCTTTTAGAGGGTTAATCCCGTGCTCTAAACATGTTGTCAAGTGAGTGGTAATGAAAATAGGAGGATAGACAAATGAGCTCAAAGACTAGAAAGGGGTGTAGCTACCCGTTTCCAACACAATCCATAATTCTCACGCAACCCTCAACCAATCCAACCAAAAACAATTCCCAAACTCCTCCAATGTATAGAACACTCCCAACAACAACCATTTCAATCTCCTCCAATTAATTCAACGCAACCTACAAGAATACATATAAAGCTTACTGTAAAACATAAATGTGTTGAATATCCCCAATGCATTAGAGTATACATGATCATATGAATAAAGCAGCATCATGGCATTACGTGAAAAAACAATTCATGTTCCATATATAACAATTACTTAACCATCATAAATAGCCACAATTCTAACACTAGACATATGCATGAATTTCCTAATGATCATGTGCATAAATCAAGTATCCAAGAACAATTAACTCCTAATCTATCTAAAGTCGTGAAGCTTAAGGAGTAGAAATTGTCCCTATAATTCAAGAGAGCAGAAACAACCCCTAATTTTCGGCCAAAATTGTCCCTAAAATTAGAAAAAGTCATCTACACCATTTTAACCATGGGAATTGAATAAAAATCATACCTTTGTGCTCATGTATGCATGGGCAAGCAAAGATGTAGGCATTTTGTAGAAATTCAAGCTCTTTGCTTGTGGATTGAAGGTAAGTTTGTAGTGCAAAATGGAAGATTTTGAGATTTTTTATCCGAGGATCAATAAAAGAAAGGTAGATGGATGTTATAGAAGTGATTAGGAGGTAAAAAAATCAAATTCTAGGAAGTTGGGAAGGTGAAGCCAGCACAAGTTAAAGAGGATTTGAGAGGGAGTTGGAAATTTTGAAAGAAGAAGTGGCCAAACTGGCCTATTTCTTGTGCCTTGGCCGACAAGAACCGGCGCCGGTCCTAGCTATAGCCGGCGCCGGCTGAGTTCTTTCTAGCCTTCTTCTTCTTCTTCTTCTGCTGCTTTTAAATCAAGAAAAAGGATGAGCACACAATAATGATGAACAATGCACTTCAATTCATGAAAAATAATCAACCAAAACGACAGAAGTAAATGTTGTCTCAATCACAAAACTGAAAGTAGAAATGGCTTCAATGTTTTCCATGGCTTTGATCCCGTAGATTTTCCTGGTAATGTCCCAGCTTGACGATCCCCTAATAGTTTGGCTAGTTGCCCAATTTGGTTTTCCAACTTGCGCATAGAGGCCTCTATGTTCCTTGTTGTAACATTGACCCCTTGGAACTTAGTCTCCGTTGTACTTACCAAATGGCAAATCAATTCCTCCAATGGTGGCTTTGAAGGTGCTGCATTATTGTTTAAGGGGGGTTGGTTCCTTTGATTGCCTCCAAAATTGAAAGAACCCTACCTAAGTTGGTTTCTATTGCTCTAAGAGAAATTTAGGTGATTTCTCGAAACAGGATTATAAGTAGAGCTATAAAGGTTTTTACTTGGATGGACATTACCTACAAAGGCTGCTTGTTCTGTGGTTTCATGGAGTGAACCCATATTTTGGTATTCAAGATTTGGGTGTCCCTCTTCACAGAAATCACAACTTATATTTAATACCGGGCCTTAAGACATCACCATTTGTTCCATCTTCTGAGTCAAGGCATCCACCTTAGCTTCCAATACTGCCACAACATCCACTTTGTGCATTCCTTACACGCGAGCATTAGACCTTGTATTCCCCCGAGAATAGTTATTAGAAGCCAAGTTTTCAATAAGATCGAATACCTATTCCGGGGTTTTATGGTTGATGGAACCCAGAAGAGTCCACCACTTGGATTGTTGCGAATGTGAGGCGGTTCAAAAAGATGAGTATCTGCATTCCTAGCTCAAATCTGTTATGTGGGCATTTTCTAAACATTTCCTTGAATCTCTCCCAACATTCATACAAAGACTTAGATTCTATTTGTTGGAAGGCAAAGATCTTGTTCCTAAGTTTGGCTATCCTAGTTGGAGGGAAATATTTAGCTATAAATTTTTTAGCTAGGGCATTCCAAGTTGTGATAGAATCTGCAGGTAAAGACTTTAAACGAAATTTGGCTTTGTAATACCCCGCCCAAAACCACCCTTGACTATGGGGAAAAGTCATGCATTGCATAGCATCTTGCATTTTATGTGGTAGCTGGAATAATTTTATTTGCATGGATGCGTATGAATTTTTCTGTTGCTCTTGCATTTGAATTAATTGATGTGAAATAGTTGTGTTGTTAAAGATTTGGATAAAGGAGGTTTGGTCGAAGATTTGGAAGGATGAGTATTAGGGTGGTGAGAACTGATTGTGGAAAAAATTAGTATTGGAGTTGTTTTGGAATAGCGGGGAGGTTGGTGATTTCCTTTGGTGACCCGAGTTCGAATCCTATCTCTTGAAAATTTTAAGCTTTCTTTTGAATTCCTTTTCTAGTATTCTTCATGCCTTGGCCGAAAACCCCTAGTTAGGTGCCACTTTGAAGAATTTCAAGTGGTATAATACTCTTCTTGATGAATATTAGAGTTAGGGAATATATTAGGGAAAAATCTTATTTTACCTCTTCAAGAATTTTAGCCATAATCCTTTTATTTATTTAATTGTTTTAGAGAAATATTTTAACTAAAGTCTTAGATATCTTCTTTGGGTTTAAATGTCACTTTTATAGGAATAAGACTCCATATTTAACTCCTAAGTTCAAGGATTGTAGATAAGGATAAAGTTTGCTTTATTTTCAGCTTTTGTTCTCTTGGATTTTCGAAAGCCTTAAGCTGGAAAATTCTGGAAATTTTTCCAGATTTTGTCCGCCACCTTGGAGCACTTTTAGCTCAATCCAAACTCTTCTAGGACTAGAGGAAATCTTATCGAAATCCTTTATAAAACCAGATTTTATTCAATCCAAATCCAACTAGGATTTTCTTCCTTATCCTAGCAGAATTTTGGCAGCTTTGTGTCACCACAAGCTGTCCGAAAATTCCAGCATCTTTAGCCACAATCCAACTCTTCAAACCCTAGCTCAAAACACCTAAATACTCCTCATCAATTCAGGTTACCTTAGCTTCACAAAACCAAAATTTTATTCACACAAAATCACTGAATTTTCGCCCAGCTTATGCACAGAATTTTCGTCCAGCTTTGCACTCCGAAACACACGAAATTTTGCACTCCAAAACCTACCAAATCTCTGTGTTGATTAGGACAAATTCCAGCACCTAAAAACCACACTTTTCACCTCTGGAATTTTGTCAAAAGCAGCAGCCAAAACAGTCCAGAAATTGTTACTCCTGCACAGAATTTTCGCACAACTTGCACAGGATTTTCGACCATCCACATCCACACAAACTCTTCCTTGTTTGGCCCAAAATTCTGAACACACTCAACCCTTCTCTTGAGCATTATTTCGGTCAGCTTAGGGGAGCAAATTACAGATTATTCTCTCCCCTTAAACTCACCTAAAATCGGTAGCAAGGAAAGACATCACAAGTTAAAAATTTCGCCCTTGCTGTCCAAGAAACCTAAAGACATTAGGAGTCTTTCTAAACATCACCATCTAACCCTAAACCAATCTTCTCCAACTCTAAATCATAGAAACCGTCTACCCTCTCCATTCTACACAAAAATTGCAGCAACTTCTCTCTGCAAATTTTCGAAAACTCAAGAACTACTCTAAGCAAAAATCGAACACACCTTAAGGTAAGCAAAAATCCTCTCAACCTCATGATGCCGTTTTTTCTAATGATTCTTTTCTCTTTCTTCTACCCTTAAATCATGCCCCATAGAGGCTAATTTCATCTTCTTCCTTAATTTTCGGTCAAGAGGAGCAAAGGAGGTAGCTTTTCTCTTCTTGTCAAGCGAACTCGGGACGATCACCATAGGAGCATCGAGACCTCATTACCCGGTTGTTGCAAGGTAAGGGATTACCCACCTTTGATGCCGAAAGTAAAGTTTAATGGTGTTTATTAGCGAGATGAACATGTGGTCGTGGTATATGATCTTTGGGGATTGCGAATTGTTGTGAAAATAAATGGGATTAGAGCATGTTTGAATTAATTGAGACCCTGATCATGATATTATGTGGTTTAGATCAGGAGGATAATTGAGGAAAGGAAGCTGTGAATTTATCACGTTTATCTGAGGCATATCAAGTAAGTCCTTGCATAAACTCTTTTATTAAATGTAGTGATGGTGAGTCCTTATATAAACTGTTTTGTTAAATATTGTGATGGCAAGTCTATGCTGTGAAGCTTTGTAAAGCTATTGTTAAACTATGTTTGCTTGGGTTGTAAACGTGGATATTTATTCTTTAAACGGTTTTGTCAAACTAATGATTTTAGCAAGAAAACTATTCTTTTCCTAAATTTTTGGAAATCTCTTTTAAAGAAAATCACATTTTACAAAGCCAAGGTTTGGAAATATTGTGAATCAGGAATTGACGGATATATTCGTTGAGTACTCAATAAGGGTAGGCTAACAATACTAGTCTTAGAGGGCTAGAGTAATTCTTCTGGCAGGAGGCCACCTCTAGAAGATAAGCTCGGCTTGAAGAGGCGACAGTATTGGTTGGTCAGGCTGGTCTGAGCTAGCATTTGTACCTGGTAAGGTATTATTTATATTCCCGGCATGGACACCAGGATGGTTTTGTTGGGTGTAGAGATAGAGGAGTATCTCACCCGGTAGGCTGTACACTCACCTTGATCAGAACACCCAACGTGTGGTAATCTTGTCCGGACAAGGTGCACAAAGTGTGGTGCCTTGGCCATTTTGTTCTTATGGAGCCCAACGTGTGCTGACATGACTGTTTATTCGAGTGGATGATTTATTTTGTACAAAGTGTGACAATGAGAAAAATCCACTCCATGCGAAAAGAGATTGTTTATGACTTGCCAAATTATTTCTACAAATGTTTTGCACTTTGCATACACGTACAATTCAAAACACCATGTGCACACACAGGACTTACTGAGATTTATTCTCACACTGTTTTACATCATGTTTTCAGGAGATAGATTGTGCTGAGTCAGTGGGGCTTTGACAGTAGAGGCTTTTGTTTTTCCCCTTATGCTGTTCTAGGAGACTTTTGTCGTTTATACTTCTGAACAATATTTGTTTTATTTCGTTTTGCTCCAAGTTGAGCCTGATGTAATAAGAGTATTTCTTTATTTATCTAAGTTGATTCCTTTGGAGATTGCCTTTATATTTTATACCTCGTTCTAAAGACCCCTTGTCCTACAGGACGAGGCGACATCCTTGCCCTTTTAGGGTACGTAGTCGTGGGGTGTTACAAGTCGTATCAGAGAGAGGTTTAGGCAATTGCTTGACTTATGGGGTTCTATTTTCTTAAGTATTCTGATCTGGTGCTAATTTTTATCTTTTGTTTATAGGATGGTCAAAAGAGCTGTATCGGCTGTCAGAGACTGGCCCGCTGGCTGCGGGAATCCACCTGCCCCACTACCCATAGATGATCTACCCGCGTCTGATTCAGAGAGAGAGCGCGAGCCGTCAGTGTTAGACGACCCGGTGGTTGAGACGGAGATAGAGGTCGAGGAGAGCTTAGAGGAAGATGAGGGAGATGAGGAGATGATGGAGTTGAGTGAGGGAGAGGTAGATATGAGGGAGACGATGAGAATGAAGGAGAGATGGCTGGGGTAGAAGGAGAGGATGAGGAGGTAATGGAGGTTCCCCACACCCCGCAGATAGGGGAAGTTGGTAGGACCCCTGCTCGCCATAACCCTAAAGGGTCTAGTGGTGAGGGATATACACCGAGAGATGAGGTTGTCCCGGGAGGGAGAGAGCTTAGGCAGTCAGCTCTAGGAGGGGTAAATTCGGGAAAGAGGAAGCTGGAAGAGAGTCCTAAGGTGTGGACTCCGATACGGACTGGGCGTAGATGCCATGCTAAGGAGAAAGGGGTTGGTTGATCCATCTGACTTGGGGAGTGAGAGGTCTGCACCTAAGGGTATAGTTAGATTCGCATTGGATGAGCTCTATAAGACGGCCATGAGAGCCAAGAGAGGCCGAGAGGGTGATTCAGGGCAGCCAAGTGGGAGCGTTGGTTTCGCGAGGAACTACATAGGGAGACCCGATAGCTCCGTGGGGTGGCTGGTGGAACCGGCCTCTGACGACTCCGATACTTCTATTGAAACTAGGGAGAGTCGAACATAGAAGACCAGCAGCTTTTACTTTTTCTTTCTTTGGAATTTGCATTCTTTTGTTTGTTTATCTCTTTTAAGGGAGCATGTGGCTCATACGACCTATTTATCATTTTAAATAAAAAGGGTATCGTATGAGATGACCCCTTCTTTTCTGCAAAAAATGGTTTATATGACAAGCATGAGTTTTGTTTATTACTTGATTTATCTCTGCAAGTTATCATCACATTCTCTTTTAGATGAGTACATTGCTATCAACTGATCATGCATCTAAGCATAATCTTTTCCCCCTTGGTAACTAACTGACCCTGAGTGAATGTGATTAAGATGGCACCAAGATGCCGAACAGTTGTGCATAGCAGAACGGTGCAGGAGAATGTATCCTCCATCACGGAATTTGAGCAGATGCATCGTTCCACCCCCGATGTGGAGGAGCACCTGCCACGCGAGCAGGAATTGGCTTTGGAGAGGTCACGGGAGGTGACCATGGGTTAGGCTTTCGACAAGATGGCCTCGATTCTACAGAACATGACTGAAAGAGTGGACAAGGTGGCCAGGAAACCATCGCGGGGAGAGGATGAGGCTCTGGAGCGTTTCCTGAAGTTCTAGCCTCCCACATTCCAAGGGGAGATGGAACAGGATGAGAAAGCCGAGCAATGGATTGAGCAGATGGAGGATATTTTTGCTACTTTGCAGTACCCAGAAGAGAGGATGGTGAAGTTCGCTGCTTTTTGGCTGAGAGGACCGTTTCGAGCATGGTGGCAGTGGGTGCGGGGTGATTGGGATAAGGAGGAGCAGGAATGGACGTGGGACGATTTTACGGAGGCTTTTCGGGCCGAGTACATTCCTCGATGGGTGGCTGAGAAGAAGGAGGACGAATTCCAGACCCTCAGGCAGGGAGGCATGACCCTGGCCCAATATGCAGTCCAATTCATGCAGTTGTCCAAGTACTGCAAGTGCTTGGTAGTCACGGAGCACAAGCGTACCCAGCAATTCCTGAAAGGGCTTAGGCCAGAGTTGAGGAAAGCATTGGCCCCATCGCTACCTACATCGTACATTGCCGTTGTGGACGCAGCTTCTCGGACGGAGAACGAAGATCGGCATCGACCGGTGAACCGACCTTTTCAGCCAAGTCGTCCACCTATGAGGCCTTCTGGCAATAAGCAACCTGCGGCCTTTATGCTGTGGGGAAACTGAGGTAAGCATCCTTGAGTGCCAGTAGCAAGGACTGATGCAAGGCAGCTTGAATTGCCGGCTGTGTGGGAAGCGGGGCCACACCGAAAGAAACTGCTGGGGTAATGGGGGTGTGAGGAGGTGCTTCAATTGCGGAGACCTGAGACACTTGAGAAACGTCTACCCTAAACCCTTAAGGACTGAGCAGACCGCGCCGGCCCAATCAATGGGAGGAAATAGAGGTGCCGCTGCTAGACCAACCGGAGCGGGAGGCCTGAAGCCCCAGGTGAAGGCTAAAGTTTTTGCCCTGAAATGGGAAGAAGTCAGAGCGGACATCGCCGTGATCAAAGGTAACCTTTCTATCCAGGGTTATCTTGTTAATGTTCTGATAGATCCAGGATCTACACACTCTTATGTAAGTAAAGTATGTGCTTCATGACTAGGCTGGGAAGGAAATGAGCTACCTTATACCCTAATAGTTAGTTCCCCCTTGGGAAAGGTGGTGGAAGCAGGCAAGAAAATGGAAAGTTGTGGAGTTGAGGTTGGGAAGGAGATTCTGGAGGCCGACATTATAATCCTACCCATGGATGATTATGACTTGATCTTGGGCATGGACTGGTTGTCGAAACACAGAGCTCGTGTGGACTGCAAGATCAAGACGGTGCAGTTTGTGAGACCTGGACGGGATGTACTTGAATTCAACGGCAAGCGAACGAAGGAACTGAAATTTCTTCTTGCTGGAGCTAAAGCCTGGAAGTTACTCAAGAAAGGATGTACGGGATATTTGGCGTATCTCTTAAACAAACCGAAAGACCAGTGTACCTTGGAAAGTACAGAGGTAGTGAAAGGCTTTTTGGATGTGTTCCCTACAGAGCTCACCTCCCTACCCCTTGAACGGGAAGTTGAGTTCATCGTGGATCTGATTCCCGGAGCAAAACAGGTATCCAGAACCCCCTACCGGATGGCACCGACAGAGTTGAAGGAGCAATAGGAAGAATTGCTAAGGCAAGGCTACATTCGGCCGAGTATGTCTCCGTGGGGAGCCCCGGTGTTGTTTGTCAAGAAGAAAGATAGAACCTTGAGGCTATGTATCGATTATCGGGGACTGAACAATCTAACAATCAAGAATAAATGCCCTCTACCCTTGATCGATGAGTTGTTTGATCAACTACAAGGCGCTGCTTGCTTTTTAAAATTAGACCTTTGGCAATGATACTATCAGGTGAGGATCAAAGAAGAAGACATTCCTAAGATTGTATTTAACACACGGTATAGCCATTATGAATATGTAGTAATGCCGTTCAGTGTAACCAACGCACCGGCAGTATTCATGGATTTGATGCATCGCATTTTTCAACCATACTTGGACAAGTTCGTGGTTATATTCATCGATGACATTTTGATCTACTCCAAAAATCCGGAGGACTGCGCGGAGAACTTAAGGTTGGTCCTAGAGAAGCTGAGGGAATTCAAACTTTACGCTAAGTTCAGAAAGTGTGAGTTTTGGCTGAGCTCAGTGTCTTTCCTTGGTCACGTGATATCCAAGGAGGGGATCAAGGTGGACCCTGCTAAGGTAGAAGCCGTAGCTAATTGGAAACAACCAGAGAACATTACCGAGATACGAAGTTTCCTTGGGTTGGCCGGGTACTATCGGCGTTTCATTAAAAACTTCTCTACTTTAGCTTCACCGATGACACGACTGTTGAAGAAGGATGTCGCTTTTGCTTGGGGTGAGAAGTGAGAAAAGAGCTTCCAAGAACTTAAGAGGAGGTTGATTACAGCACCAGTGCTGAGTCTGCCTGAGGCTGATAAGCCCTATGCACTCTATACAGATGCATCCAAGGAAGGACTAGGAGCTGTGCTGATGCAGGAAGGGAAAGTCATAGCTTATACATCTAGGAAGCTAAAGCCACACGAAGCTAATTATCCCACGTATGACCTACAGCTAGCAGCTATAGTGTTCGCCTTGAAGAAATGGCGACATTACTTGTATGGTGCACAATACGAGGTTTTCATGGACCATAAGAGTTTGAAGTACATCTTCACGCAAAAGGACTTGAATCTCTGGCAGCGTAGGTGGATGGAGTTCCTGGATGAATATAAGTTCCCTATTAACTATCATCCGGGTAAAGGGAATGTGGTAGCAGACGCTTTAAGTCGAAAGGTGAAAAAGGCACACTTGAGAATACAGTAGGTGTCGGCAGTCCAGGATATCCTGGAGAAGGAGGCGCAAGTGCAAGAGGGGAAGATCTGCATGAGCAACTTGACCCTGAAACCCGATCTGGACCAGGAAATTCTATCATGTCAACAGGGCAGTACAGACTTTCAAACTTTCTGGGAGAAAGAGATCGCGAGAGGAGGAGGCGATTTCCGAACCGATGAGAAAGGGGTATTGTACTTTCGGGGCCGGATTTGTGTAACGGACATCCCAGACTTAAGGAAGAGGATACTGGACCCTGGGAGGTAAAGATGTACCAAGACTTGAAGAGGAAATATTGGTGGGCTGGAATGAAGAGGGATATAGTTCAGCATGTGTCAACCTGCTTGACATGCCAAAAGGTTAAAATTGAACATAAGAAGTCTGCAGGGTTACTGCAACCGTTACCGATTCCCGAATGGAAATGGGAAGAGGTGACCATGGACTTTGTGACTGGCCTTCCGATGACCAAGTCACACAAAGATGCGATCTGGATAGTAGTGGACCGATTGACCAAGACAGCGCATTTCATACCGGTAAACGTAAGGGACTCGATGGAAAAGTTGGCTCAGACATATACCCGAGAAATTATAAGGTTGCATGGTGTACCGTCGAGCATTGTGTCGGATAGGGACCCTGGATTCACTTCAAGGTTCTGGGGTAAGTTCCAAGAGTCCTTGGGCTCGACCCTGAAATTCAGCACCTCTGCCCATCCGCAGACAGACGGACAATCCGAAAGAGTCATTCAGATACTGGAAGATATGCTCCGAGCATGTATCTTGGACTTTGGAGCTAAGTGGATTGAGTCTTTACCGCATGCGGAGTTAGCATATAACAACAGCTATTAGGCGTCGATCGGAATAGTGCCGTACGAAGCACTATATGGGCGAAAATGCCAAGTACCGATATACTGGGGATGGACAGAAGAAGGAAACGTTAAGAAGACTGGTGAAGTATGCATTCAGGAGATGACGAACAAGATTAAGTTAATTCGAGAAAGGCTAAGGGCGGCGCAAAGCAGACATAAGAGTTATGCAGACTCTAGGAGAAGGCAATTGGAGTTCCAAGTAGGTGACCATGCATTCTTGAAGTTTACTCCTAGGTATTTGGGACCATTCCTGATATTGGAGAAAATTGGACCGGTTGCCTACCGATTGGATCTACCTGATGGTCTAACCGGATTGCATGATGTATTCTATGTCTCTCAGTTAAAGAGGTACAACCCCGATCCGAGACATGTACTCAATGAGGAACCGTTGGAGTTGCAACCCAATCTGAGTTATGTGGAGAGACCCGTCAAGATCTTGGAGTGGAGTATTAAGACGCTTCGAAATAAGCAGATACAAATGGTGATGATACTTTGGGATCACCAAAGAGCACAGGATGTAACATGGGAAACGGATGAATGGTTCAGATGGAAGTATCCGGGTATACTCGAAGGGTATGAGACCTAAATTTCGGGACGAAATTCTCTTAAGGGGGAGGGGATGTAATACCCCGCCCAAAACCACCTTTGACTATGGGGAAAAGTCATGCATTGCATATCATCTTGCATTTTATGTGGTAGCTAGAATAATTTTATTTGCATGGATGCATGTGAATTTTTCCGTTGCTCTTGCATTTGAATTAATTGATGTGAAATAGTTGTGTTGTTAAAGATTTGGATAAGGGAGGTTTGGTCGAAGATTTGGAAGGATGAGTATTAGGGTGGTGAGAACTGATTGTGGAAAAAATTAGTATTGGAGTTGTTTTGGAATAGCGGGGAGGTGTAAACACGTAGCTGGATTGTGATTTGAAATTATCTTTTGTCAGATTGAAAATTCGCATCAGTATACCCGTTTATTTTCAAATCACCTTCTCCATATACTAAGAATATATCATTAGTCCTTCGTAAGTATTTAAGGATATTCTTTACAGCCGGCCAATGACCCTCACCAAGGTCAGATTAGTATCTGCCCATCAAACTGAGAGCACAAGATTTATCGGTCCTAGTACATATCATAGCGTACATGATAGATCCTACTGCCGAGGTATATAGAATCTTACTCATGTGATCTTTTTCAACTTGTGTCTTGGGAGACATCGACTTTGAAAGGCTTACACCATGTGACATGGGTAAGAATCCCCTTTTGGATTGATCCATGCTAAACTTCTTTGGCACTTTATCTATGTATGTAAAATGTGAAAGACCTAGCAACCTCTTGGATCTATCTCTATAGATCCTTATTCCAAGAATATAGGTTGTTTCACCAATATCTTTCATGGAGAATTGCTTAGACAACCAAAATTTAACCGTTTGCAAGATAGGTATATCATTTCCTATTAGCAATATGTCATCCACATAAAGCAATAGGAAAATGATTGCACTCCCACTAACCTTCTTTTATATAGAAGGCTCATCCATGTTTTGAATGAAGCCAAACTCTTTGATTATTTCATCAAAACGGATATTCCAACACCTAGAAGCTTGCTTAAGTCTCTAAATGGACCTTTGCAGCTTGCATACCTTTGTGCTATCATTGGATGTGAAACCCTCAGGTTGTGTTATATACACTTTCTCAGTTAGATTTTCGTTTAGAAAAGCTATTTTCACATCCATTTTCCAAATCTTATAATCATGATGAGTAGCAATGGCTAGGAGTATCCTGATGGATTTTAACATGGCTATTGGCGAGAAGGTTTCATCATAGTCAATACCATGTTGTTGGCGATAACCCTTTGCCACTAGACATGCTTTATAGGTAACTAAGTTACCATCTAAGTCTGTTTTCTTTTTAAAAACCCACTTGCACTGAATAAATTTAATTCTTTTGGGTGGATTAACCAAAGTCCATACTTGGTTATCATATATGGAATCCATCTCTGACTTTATGGCCTCAAGCAATTTGCCAGATTTTGAGCTGTTCAGAATATCTGTGTAGGTAGTAAGCTCATCTTTATCTATGAGCAATACGTCATTGTGGTCACTTATGAAAAATCCATATCTCTCAGGTGCCATATTTATCCTAATAGATCTATGAGATTCTTGTGTATTAGAAGGTTCATCTATTCTCTCAATCGATGTGGGATAAGACGGTTGATCCTCGTTTGTTTGAACTTCATGAACTTCACTAAGTTTAATCTTACTCCTACTGTCCCCTTTGAGCATGTGTTCTTTCTCTAAGATGACGGCATGCTTTGAAACAAATAATTGGTTTTTGGAGGGTAAGTAGAAGTAATATCCAAAAGATTCTTTCGGATATTCAACAAACAAACATTTGTCAGACTTATTATTAAGTTTATCTAACTGTGGCCTTTTGACAAAGGCAAAACAACCCCATACTCGCAAGTGAGATAACTTTGGTCTCTTACCAAAGAACATCTCAAATGGGGTAGTATCAACCGATTTTGTCAGAACTTTGTTTAGTATATATACAGAAGTCTCTAGTGCATACCCCCAAAATGATTTTGGTAGATCTGCAGAAGCCATCATGGTCCATACCATATCTAGAAGGGTTCGGTTTCTTCTCTAAGATACACCGCCATGTTGAGCTGTATGTGGCGGAGTCCATTGAGATAATATCCCATTATCTCTAAGATAACTCAGGAACTCTTAGATTAAGTATTCTCCTCCTCAATAAGATCTTAGAGTCTTAATACTTTTTGCCAAGTTGTTTCTCTATTTTATTCTTGAAGTCTTTGAACCTTTCAAAGGCCTCAGATTTGTATTTCATTAAAAATAAATACCCGTATCACGAGAAATCAACGATAAATGTTATGAAATAGTTATAATCTCCTCTTATTTATATTGACATTAGGCCACATACATCAGAATGTATGAGTTCTAATAACTCCTTGGCACGTTCTCCTTTTCTTGAAAAAGGAGTTTCAGTCATTTTGCCTAGTAAACAAGATTCTTATGTGCCATATGATTCATAATCAAATGATACTACGTCACTAAGCTTGCGTAACTTAGATACACGATCTTTATTTACATGGCCCAAACGACAATGCCATAAGTAAGAGGTGTTAGAGTTATCAATTTTAGGTTTCTTATTGTTTATATTGAGAACTGGATTATCTAAGTCTAGAACATATAAACCATTATGCAAAGTTGCTGAACCATAATGAATATCATTCAATGAAAACAACAACATTTATTCTGAAATATCAAATGAAATCTATATAAGTCTAAACACGCAATTGAGATAATGTTTTTTTATTAAAACTGGTACAAAATAACAGTTTTCCAGTTCTATATTTAATCCCGAAAGTAGGTTCAGCTCCTATGTCCCCACAGTAAGTGTAGCAACCTTTGCCCCATTTGCAGTACGTAGCTCCACATCGCCTTTCTCTAGCCTTCTACTGCTCTTTAGCCCCTACAAGTTATTGCACAAATAAGATCCACATCCGATATGTAATACCTATATCTCATTTCTAAAAGCAGTATTTATCTCAATAATAAACATACACGAAATAGAAGTAGAAGTGCTTGTAAGCTTCTCCTTCTACTTCTTATCCTTAATGGTCTCCAAGTAGGCTTTGCAATTGCGCCTCTAGTGGTCCATCTTCCCACAATGATGGCATAGGCCCTTTTTAGCTGCGTCCTTCTTGTTCACACCACCTTTGGGCTTCATGGGAGCCTTCTTCTTCTTCTTTTGAACTTTCTTCTTAGAAGAGGAAGATTCTACCATTAAAATTGCAATGGAATCCTTCTTCATGGAGGACTCCACAGTTTTGAGAAGACTGATCAACTCAGGAATGGTGGACTCAATCTTATTTATCTGATAGTTAATCACAAATTGTGAGAAACTATTAGGCAAAGATTGTAGAATTAAGTCAACACTTAAGTTATGAAACATTGCAAACCCAAGAGATCCAAGCTTCTCTATTAAGCCCAGCATCTTCAGCCCATGAATGGCCACAGAAGAACCCTCTGCCATTTTGCAATGGAATAGTTGCTTCGAGATCTCGTATCTCTCAATTTTAGCTTAGGCATCAAACAGCTCTCGAATACGTAGTATAATCTATTGAGCATCCATATGCTTGTGCTGTTTTTGCAACTTGGGAGTCATGGATACCAGCATAATAGATGATGCTGTATCACTATCCTCCTTGTGCCTTTTGTGGATAACATGCTTTTCAGCATGAGCATCTTGAGTTGTTAGTGGCAAAATAGAAGCATCTAGCACGTAGAGCAACTTTTTCGATTTGAGAACGATTCTCAAATTTCTATACCAGTTGAGATAGTTTGATTCAGTTAACTTGTTGGTTTCCAAGATGCTACGTAGGTTTAAGTTTGTAGACATGATGCAAGTGACCTATATGTAAAGATAGATAGCATTAGCTGCTTATATATGCATATGATATGCAAATAATTAGGACTTTAATTAAACGCATTTTCACTCCACTATTTTACTCAAACTAATAACCCCCACTACTAATTCGGGAAAGCTCGTTGGAAGCTTTCCTAGTGGACCGGTATCCAAATTCCTCAAGAATAACCTTGGGTTTTCCCAACAAGTCACTCTTGAGTTCATTGGTAGGTATCCAATACCAATTATATTATATGTAACTACCAGATCATTGGGTGATTAACAGCTTTTAATCTTAAAGCCTTTTGGGCTATCCCAACTTTTCCTCTAAATTTCTTTATGCTTGAGTTTGCCCAACCAGGATAAAGAATTTAGTTAGATTCAACCCATTAATTAGGAATTTAATTCCAAAAGAAGTTAATTCCATAGCCTGAACGTGCTCAATGTCAAGTAGGCTTAGGTTTGCCCAACAACCTAGTCTCGAAAAAGGACTCTCATTCTTACTATATTAATGGGAGGAATTAGGTTTAATATTAATTGAGGGATCTATTCCTTTTAGTGATTTCGTTAAATAATATGCATAAAAATCAATAAATCACATAATTGATCATCATGGTAATAAAGCGATTACGTGGTATGGTTATGGACTTTACCCTAAATTAATTTCTTTGAGCCATAAAAGAAATTAATATAGTTAACCTTATGTGTTCATGCATGATTTAAATAGAAAGTCTTACCTTCTCGCCTTATTTTGGTTGCCATCTCCAGAATAGAATAATTCTACTCCTATCTAACATATCTAAACTAATTACATAATTTCCTAAAGAGAGAACACCTCGAGTTACATTCGAGGGGAGTTAGATGAGAAGAGAATTACACAAGAATTCTAAAGAAGGCAGGACACGCAGGCCCTATTTCATAAAACACAAAAACTATAAAATACATGAATTTCCCCCAACACTGTGAAGTGAACCTTGGATCCCAATATGACACGATCCTTAAAGGTACCTGTGTAGTCTTAGTACTTCATGTACATAGACCTTAGTCAACTTGTCCAAGGAATCCGTCACATTTACTGGTATGAAATGTGCTATCTTAGTCAATCTATCCACAACTACCCATATTGTATCTTTTTGGCCTTTCCCTATCGGAAGTCTATCTGTCCACAACTACCTATACTGTATCTTTTTGGTTTTTCCCTATAGGAAGTCTAGTGACAAAATCTGTTATCACTTCTTCCTATTTCCATTTGGATATTGGTAATGGTTGTGATAGGGGTTAACATCACCATTATTTTCTAGTTATTTTAGGTTATTTTAAGATACATTTGTTGCAATGACTAGGCATATTCCTTCCTATTTGAAATTTTACTTTTAAAATATGGTTTTGGCAAATATGTGCAGATTTAAGTTAAAATCGAGCAAAAAGTGCACATAACCAGCCAATGAATGAGGCGTCTGGTCTATTCTGCTCTAATAGAAGAAAATAAGCCAACGTCAAGAGGTTTTCAGAATAGACCTAACGCCAGTTCTAGCAAGTGCACCTGGCATTGGGTCCAGTCTGTCTGCCAAAGAGAAGCGGCAAAAAATAGAGCAAAAATAAGGGAAGAACAAAGTGCACCTAGTGCCAGGTGGGTCGAATGTACTTGGCACTAGGTACGCTTTGGAGGCGAATATTATGTACACGGAATTAGGACTTATCTAATGATTTTGGTATTTTCCTGCTCCTACTCAGGCTAGACTTCCTCAGCTACGAGGCTTATAAAATCACAAGAGAACGTAAGTGTTGGAGATATACAACATAGAGAGGTGAATTAAAGGGCAAAAATTCTAAATCTCTCATTGAATGAGGTGTTCACCGAAATCATGGTGGATTGTTTAAGGGAGTCTTAAAGGAAGCAGAAAGGGGCTTGTCTATGACTGCTTTCTTTTCTTTTTGTATTCTTTTCCTTCAGCAATAATGTATTCAATATTTTGATTGTAATTTAACACTATTTTAGGATTTAATGATTTAGTGCTAATTTAGTTATGTGATTAATTCTTTATCATATTTGGTATTTGATTACTTAATTTCAATAATTATTGATGCGTATTCTTCTAATTGACAGTGACAAAATACTATTAGGGGTTTTGTTGCATTGATTTTGTATTTGTTGAATATTAATGGATTTGAACAACGACGTTAGGATTTTAGAACTAAGTATTCAAAGGTGAAGTTGATTTCGCCTTGACATAAGGTCATTTGCTAATTTCAAGAATTTAAGGATTTGAGATTAATGTATATTTGGGTCAGAATGACTTTATTGACAAATATGCTAATTAAATCAAAATATATAATGATGAGCTTAATACATGTTTTGGTCATGTTAGCTTGATTCACAAATCTGTTAATATGAATCAAAATATAGGATTCCATGGAATGAAAAACGGAGTGAAATTTACCTAAGTAAATTCATAACTTGACAAATGATTGAATTTAACTTTACATTCCTTCATGATGCCAAGATGATAACTAATTAAGAGAGTTGTTAGTTAGTTCATTATTGTGTTTTCTAAGGTAATTGTCTAAATTGCATAAACCTATATCATTGACTTGTATATATTTTTTTATTTTTCTTTTTATTCTTCTCTCACTTTATTTAGGTCGGTTAAATAATAAATGAAAAGTGATTAGTTTGTACTTATTTCTTTGAGGACTAATACTCGTTAATCCCCTATACTATGCTTGCGATAAGTATACTTGCTCACATGTGTATTTTGGGATTAAAGTTTTAATTAAAACTCGATTAAGGAATGGATTTAAATTTGATGATTTTTTATACCTAAAATTTACGCATCAAGTTTTTGGCGCCATTGCCGGTGAACAATATTATGAAAGCTTGGACTTTATTGATTTAACCATGTTTATATGTAAATATGTGAATATGTATATATATTCCTTGTATGAGTAGGTGTTGTATTTTATTTTCTTGTATACATGTAGTTGAATGTTTCTATAGGGAGGAATTCCTTGTAATTTAAATTGTGAACAAATTCCTTAACCAAATAACCTGCTTTCATATTATGATGTGTATATATGATACTAACTAGCTATTTTGTATAGGTAAGATGGCTAATTGGAGCTTGGGACGGTATCCTAACATATCTCATGGGATGACATCTCCACCATTTGACTCCATTGCCTTAGAAGAGGTGTTGGAAAAATTTGCCACCTATGTAATGAAGCGTTTTTTTGAGATAGATGGAACACTGGAAAAAATTTGAGGGCATGGTTAGAAATATGGAAAGGCAAATTTGGACATCATTGACACCTTCCCAAATGAACAATGTTTACTTGTTGATGGTGAGATTTCTCAACTATGTTAGTATGCGGATTTTGTTAATTACTTGGTTGCAGGAATTCTCCTAGACAACTTCAATGCACAACAAAAGAAGAAATTCCTCTCCAAAGTAAAGCCTTACTTTTGGGAAGATCCGTACTTGTTCCGGTGTTTTGCGGCTCAAATCATTCGATGATGTGTGGATTCTATGGAAAGCATCAATATCTTGAAACATTGTCATGAAAGGCCCATAGGAGGCCACTACAAAGCTAACAACACCATAAGAAAGGTACTTGAGTCCATCTTTATTAGCTTACACTCCTCAATGACTCTCATAGGTTTGTTTAAAGTTGTGATAGGTATCAACGTATAGGTAATATCTCTAAATCTAATAAGATGCCATTACAAATTTTTCAAGCTTGTGAAATTTTTATTGTTGGGAGATTGATTTCATGGTCCTTTTTCCTAGTTCTTTGGGCAACAAATATATCTTGGTTGCAGTTGAGTATGTATCAAAGTAGGTTGAGGCGTGAGCCTTGCCTACAAATGTTGCACAAGTTGTTGTAAAATTTCTAATAAAACTTTTCACCTGGCTTGGAGTACCTAAGGTGCACATCAGCAATAGGAGAACCCACTCTTGTAATACCCAATTAGATAAAGTTCTCAAACATTTAGGGGTTTATCACAAGGTTGCTACTCCCTATCATCCGCAAACGAGTGGCCAAGTTGAGATGATCAATAGATAATTAAAAAGAATCTTGTAATAAGTGGTCAATCATACATGAAAGGATTGGAGTTTGAAGCTAGATGATACCCTTTGGGCTTATATGACTGCTTTTAAAACTCCCATTGGTACAACCCCCTATCTATTGGTGTATGGGAAATCGTGTCATCTACCGGTAGAAGTTGAGCATAGGGCTCATTGGGCAATAAAGCTTATTAATTTTAACCTTCATCATGCATGAAAAGAAAGAATGCTTCAAGTAAATAAGTTGGATGAGTGAGGTAACGATGCCTACTATAAGTTTCAAAAAGGAGACAAGGTGTTAGTCTTTAATTTTAGGCTTAGACTTTTCCCAAGTAAGTTAAGATCTCATTGGTTAGGACAATATGAGATACTTCAAATTTGTCCATTCGGAGTTATTGAGGTTTCTCACCCAACTCAAGAGATCATTTGGGTGAATGGAAGTAGATTAAAACCATATTTGGGAGACGATCCTGACACTTTAGAGCATCTCGACCTTCTCCTTTATGAGCCTTGACTATTCCTTACTCCTTTGTGCTTAGTTTTTTTTTATTATTATTTTAGTATGTCATAATCTTATTTTTTAATATTTTTCTAGATTTATGTTTTCTTTGTTTGTTTCTTTTCTTTTAGTAGGTACTCTTGTAATGACCCTTCCTTAAGGTGGCTTCCAACATGGTGGCACGACAATATAATGGAAGTATCTTCTTTACTTTATTCTTCTTTTTTATTCATCTTAGTCTTCTTGGCTGTACTTTTATTCTTATATCTTTGGCCATTAAGTACAATGTTCAGTTTAAGTGTGTGTCTGTGTGTGTGTGGGGGGGGGGGGAATACGGTTGAAGAAGTGCTTTTCCATATCATTTTGTGAATATATTTTTTGTGATAATTTTTTTTTTCAAAAATTTTAGTGGTTTTCATTGTTAAGCAAGGTTGTAATTTTTTTTCTTACTTAAATATAAATTTTATTATTCATTAGGTAGATTTTGATGAAATTGGTTTTATTGGATAAGATATTTGTCATGACATGAGATTTTGATTAATCTTGTTTATGCATTGGTGTTTGAATGTTATTTGACTTATCTAGTTGAAATAGAAGATATGATGAATATGAGAAGAGTTTATTGGCTAACTCTTGTATTATGAGTTTAAATTTTTCTAGCTTTGAGTTATGATGAAAAAATGTGAGTTAAGAAAAGGTTGTGGAGAATTCTGAAATTTTTTTATTTGAGTTGAAAAAATAATAAGTGGAAACAACACTATTGTTGGTGTGAATTGGAAAAAAATGCTCTTATTGATTATCGCTGACGACCTTTAGCTGAAAAGGGGGTCAATATAGGGAGAAGTAGTAAGTGAATTCGATGCACTCTCTTGAGGCTATCCCGAAGGCAAAAAGGCAAGGAGCAAAAGAAAGAAAGAAAGAATTGGAGAGAAAAAATGATAAGTGATGACTGTAAAGGGGGCCAATACTACGTGTGAAGAGAAATCCATACATTTGAGGCTATCAATTCCCTAAGTCATTAAAAAACTTTGAGAAAAAAGTTGAAGTGCTTTCCTTAAATCATAACTTAAGTTGCACATTTCTTGTATTGATAATGCTTGAGTCGGTAGATAGCTTGACTTATATGACTCGTATTATCTATATTTTTGCTTGAAGAGTGAAATAATTTTCTTAGACTAAGGTATTCACTTGATTATTTTGACTTCATGAGTTTAGTGATGTCTTGTCCAATGTTTCAAAGTTTGTATTATTTTCAAAGGGTATGAATGACAAGGGTTGTATCCAAAGTTTGAAAGGAAGATATGATCTTTGCTATGGTGAAGAAATTTTTGAAGGAGAAAGAACTTGTGTTTTCTTGATAATCTTTCTTAGACAAAAAGTTTTTTGCTTGAGGACAAGCAAATGTTCAAGGGTGGGGGTATGTGATAGGGATTAAAATCACCAATCTTTTCCTAGTTATTTGAGGTTGTTTTAAGATACATTTGTTGTAATGACAAGGCATATTCCTTCCTATTTGATATTTTGCTTGTAAAAGGTATTTTTGGCAATTATGTGCATATTTAAGTTAAAATCAAGTAGAAAGCATGCGTAACTAGAATAGACCTGGTGCCAGGCCCAGCCCATGGACCAGGCGCCGGGTCCTATTTGCTCCAGTAGAAGAAAGTAAGCAAATGCCGGGAGATTTCCTGAATAGACCTGGTGCCAGGTCAAGCAAGTGTACCTAGCGTTTGTTCCAGTCTCTTTGCCAAGGAGAAGCAGACAAAAATAAAGCGAAAAAATGGGGAAGAATAAACTGCACCTGGCCCCAGGTGGGTCGAAGGTTCCTAGCGCCAGGTATGCTCTAAAGGTGAATATTCTGTATATGGAATTATGACTTATCCAATGATTTTGGTATTTCCTACTCCTAATCGGCTAAGACTTCCTTAGCCATGAAATTGGCAGCCAAGAGGCCTATACAGGCACTAGAGAACACGAGGGTTTGAGATATACAATATAGAGAGTTGAATTAAAGGGCAAAAATTCCGAATCTCTCATTGAATGAGGTGTTCACCTAAATCAAGGAGGATTATTGAAGGGAGTCTTCAAGGAAGAAGAATGATGCTTGTCTATGAGTGTTTTCTTTTCTCTTTATCTTCTTTTCTTTAGCAATGATGTATTTAATATTTTGATTGTAATTTAACATTCTTCTAGGATTCATGATTTTGTGTTATTTGATCAATTCTTTGTCATTTTTGGTATTTAATTACTTGATTTCATTGGTTATTGATGTGAGTTCTTTAATTGACTTCGACAAAATGATGTTAGTAGTTTCCTTCCATTGATTTCGTATTTGATGAATCTTAACGGATTTGAACGATGAAGTTATGATTTTAGAACTAAGTAATCAAAGGTTAAGTTTATTTCGCCTTGACATATGGTCGTTAGATAATTTCGTGATTTTAAGGAATTGAAATTTATGTATATTTTGGTTAGGATGGTTTTATTGACAAATCTGCTAATTAAATCAAAATATATAATGATGAGCTTAATGAATATTTTGGTTATGTTTGCTTGATTAATAAATCTATTAATATGAATCGAAATATAGGATTCCATGTATTGGCAAACGAAATGGAATTTACCAAAGTAAATTCATGACTTGACAAATGATTGAATTTTACTTTACATTCCTTCGTGATGCTAAGACGATAATTAATTGAGAGACTTGCTAGTTGGTTCATTTTTATATTTTCTATGGTAATTGTCTAAATTGCATAAACCTATATCCCTGAATTGTATATATTTCTTTATTTTTCTTTTTAATCTTTTCTCATTTTTTTTGGGTTGATGAATGAAAAGTGATTAGTGTGTACTTGTTCCTTTGAGGATTGATACTCGTTAATCTCCTATACTATACTTGCAATGAGCATACTTGCTCACATATGTATTCTGGGATTAATGTTTTAATTAAAACTTGATTAAGGGATAGATTTAAATTTGATGATTTTTTATACCTAAAATTTACGCATCAGGTTGCAATATTCACGCAGACTTCTTGTGCTCAGCTTTCACTGTTTGACAAGTCAGGCAAGCATAAACATAGCACACCACATCCTTCTTCATTCTGGGCCACTAAAAAGTTCCCTTCAAATCTTGATACACTTTTACTTCCCCAGGATGAATCGTATACTTTCTCCTATGGGCTTCCTCTAAGATCTTCTTTCTCAACCCTGCCTCCTTGGGCACATACAAATGATCTCGAAAGTGTAATACTCCATCATTGTATACTTGTAAATCTTGTCCTCCTCTGCTCACCTCTCTTTCTTTAAATTTTTAAAAATCTGCATTATTTCGATAAGCCTCAGTTATCTCCTATATTAGATCTGACATCAACTTTAGATTACTTACATAAATGCTACCTTCTTTCACTTTTGTCCCTTGGAGTAGCATCTTCTCTATAGCTTTTACCTCCTGCGCCCTTAAGCTAGCTATCTTCATTTTTCAGCTTAAAGTATCAGCCACTACGTTGGCCTTTCGAGAGTGGTAGTTGATTGGATACTTGTAAAATTCTAGAAACTCCATCTATCTAATTTGCCTAAGGTTAAGATCATTCTACGTGAATATATATTTTAGGCTCTTATGATCAGCGAAGATTTTTTACTCTGCCCCATATAGGTATTGTCTCAATTTCTTCAGGGTGAACACTATAGCAGTTTCAATTTCCTAGATGCGTTGGATAGTTAACCTCATGCGGTTTCAATTTCCTGGATGCATATGCTGTAACATTTTTTTCTTACATCAGCACAGCCCCCAATCCTTCCTTGGAGGTATCAGTATAAAGGGCATAAGGTTTTCCTCCTCTGGTAAGCTTAGCATAAGTACAGTCATCAATCTCCTCTTGAGTTCCTGCAAACTCTCTTCACAATTCCTATTCCAAAAAAATGGCACTTCCTTCTCTAACAATCGGGCCATCGGGGTAACTAATGTCGAGAATCATATGATGAAATGGCGATAGTAACCTGTCAATCCCTTAAAACTCTGAATCTCGGTCAGTGTCTCAGGTTGTTTCCAATTTGAGACTGCCTCTACTTTGGCTGGGTCCACCTTGATGCCGTCTTTCAACACCATTTGTCCGAGAAAGGATACCGAGTCCAGCTAGAAGTCGCACTTGCTAAACTTGGCATACAACTTATGTTCCTTCAACTTCTCCAACACCAGTCTCAAATGCTTTGCGTACTCTCCCGGGCTTTTCTAGTAGATCAATATGTCGTCTTTAAATGTCACAACAAACTTATCCAAGTAAGGTTGAAACAGTTGGTGCATTAAATCTATGAATACCGCTGGTGCATTTGTTACTCCAAATGGCATCAGTACAAATTCGTAATGCCCATACCTTGTGTTGAAGGCTATTTTCAAAATGTCCTTTTCCTTGATCCGTACTTGGTAATACCCTTGGAGAAGATCCATCTTTGAGTAGCAGCAAGAACCCTACAATTGGTTAAACAACTAATCAATCAATGACAACAGATACTTGTTGTTGATCATCAGATTGTTTAGCCCCTGATAATCTATACATAGCCTTAACGTTTCATCATTTTTCTTGACAAATAACACTGGAGCTCCCCAAGGCGATGTACTCGGCCTTACGTACCCTTGGGTTATTAACTCTTCCAACTGCTCTTGAAGCTCTTTTAATTCTTCCGGTGCCATCCTATTCCTAGCCATCCTCGAATTTGGCCACAAGCGTGAAGTGTCACACCGACTCGTGATCTGGAGTGGGGGACCTACTCCGTCGGTCAATCCTACTACGGCTAACAATTCTACACCTTGGTGCGATTTCAAATCCATACAAAACCTCATAAAATTTAAACATACATGTGTGTAATAACTAAAACACATATAATCAAGTCACAAACATTTCACAGAAGGGGAGAATTCTCAATCTCAACAAAAAAATCAATAATTTCGCAAAAAGGTTGACACTTTATTAAGAATGACCTCTAGTCCTTTGAAATTGCATAATCAATAAAGAAAAGAGGAATGCACACATGGAACCCTTAACCCACATAACAAAAGCTTCTCAAGTAGAAAACAGTAAAGAACACCATTTATTGTGCAACAAGAAAGAGAAATTCTTTGAGTTCCCTCTACCAGGTTCGCTCAACCACTTATCTTACCCATCTTCTCCTTAGACTCCTCGGAATTAGACTTATAAAGCCAACCCCTAGTGTTTTTCAAGAATCTATCCTTTTGAGATCTACAAATCCCAAGGTCGAAGGCTACTTGGTTACTCTATTGAAACTCCCCGCAGCCCTAATAGGTCTCCTAGAAGTTACTACCTCTACAAGTCCCACTCTCAGCCTTGCTCTCCTAACCTACTCCTACCGTTGGGCTATGAATTCTTCATTTTTACTCCTATGAATCTCAAACTCTAACTTCCCAGGGTCATCACTATCTGGAGACAAATCTATCGCAGGCTCAGGTAGGTTAGGCTCCTCCTCAACAACTTCCTCCACCTCTTCCTCGCTGATAGGGCCTAAATTAGTTATATTTTTCTTAGTTATTTGAGGTTATTTTGTGATACATTTTGTGAAATAACTAGTCATATTCCTTCCTATTTGATATTTCCTTTATAAAAATACTTTTCTGTAATTTTATGCAAAAATAAAAGAAATTTAGAGCTAACAGTGGGATTTTTCAGAACAGAACCGGCAACAACCGAGGAAGGGGAATGGGCCGGTCAGTCACTGGAAAAGCAAAGAAAAATAGAGGAACAAAGGAATGAATGTCCATTGAGAAAAAGAAAAGAAAAGGGATTCATGGCTCAATTGAGCCAACGGACAGCAAGAAAAGGGGCAAAAACAAATCAAAGAAAGGAAAGAAATGGAGCAATTAGTTAGCAGCAAAGGCAATAGAAATTCAGTGGGCCCAGGTGCAAGAAGGAAGTCAACAAAAATGGCAGCAAAGAGAGTTGATTGCAATTGCAAGAAAAAGGAAAGCAGCTCAGTCAGTAATAAGACAAAGTCGGCAGCAATTTTAGGTGGCTTGGTGGGCGGCTTAATTGAGCCAATGTAAGAAAGAAAAGGAAATCAACAACAAACTTTCGATAGCTTTAAGAAATTTCACACGGCTCAGAATTGGAAGCCAAATTGCAGATTTCACAATTCCAAATTCAACATCAATTTGTTCAGAACAATACGACAAGGAGACAACATCAAGAAATCCGAATTGAAGTCAACATTAATTTCACTTAATTTCCAATTTGACAAAGTCAAAGACAGTTTCCTTAGTTTGTTTTATTTAGTTATTTAGTATTTTATTTTAGACTTTTATTAATCCCTTTTGGTTTTGGAGATTTTTAGGTAATTACTTCTTCTTTATTTAGGACTCTTTTAGGAATTTTGTAAGCCTATAAGTAAAGGCCAATTTACCGGAGGAAAAGGGTGGTGCACAATGTAAGGATTTAGATTTATTTTAAAGTGCATCACCAATATTTTCTCGAGATTAATAGTTCAAGGAGGATTGTGCAAGAAGGTCTTCAAGGGAAGAAGAATGAGGTTTCTCTATGAGTGCTTTCTTTTACTTTGTTTTCTTTTTCTGGAACAGTGATATGTTTATTGTTTTATTGTAATTTGACATTGTTTTAGATATTCATGATTTTTAGAGGTATTTGATCTTTTGATTAATTGATTGTTATTCTTGGTATTTAATTACTTTGGTTGATTGCGAGATTAATTGATTGTTTTCCATTAACTTGCTTAAGAATAGGGTTGATGTTGTCAATTTACTGATTTCATATTTGTTGTCTTTTAACTTGCCTGAGAATGGGGTTGATTGCTAAGGATAGAGTAATTAAAGATTAATTGATGTCTGCCAGAGTATGGATTCATTGGTTAATTTCATGTTTTATTTTTGCCTAAGAATGGAATTTGAATTAAGAATTGTGGTTAATGCATCTTTTGGGTAAGACTGGTTGAGACAAAGTATGTGAGACTAAGTTACCTAGAAGATAGGGGTTCATGGATTAGGAAAGAAGTGAGTCTATTTTAATCCTTCATGATGCCAAGAGATTAGTAGATTATGATAAAGGTTGGATACTTTAAGATCATGCTTGTCTGAACAATGGCTTAAGTTACATAATTCTACATCCTTGACATATATATATATATATATATATATATATATATATTCTTTTATTTTCATTTTTATTTATTTATTTTTTCACTTTATTGAGTCGGTTAAATAATAAAAGAAAGGTGATTAATGTGTACTTGTTCCTTGAGGATCGATGCTCGTTTGAACCCTATGCTCGGTTAATGATGAGTACGCTTGCTCATATGTGTGATTTGGGTTAAACGTTTTAATTTAAACTTGATTGGGAATGTGCTTATTTTTTTTATTATTTTTACACCCAAGTCCGAACACATCAAGTTTTTGGTGTTGTTGCCGGGGAACAATAGCATGAAAGCTTGAATTTTGTTGATTTAATCATGTAAATATGTAAATAGGTAAATATGTAAAAAAGTAAATATGTAAATATTTATAATTGTTCTTCTTACAAAACAGTGTCATCTTTTGTTGTGTGTATAATCGTATTTTAATTTCACTATATCTTGTAAATATGTAAATAGGTAGATACATGTTCATAATACCTAACTTATCTTTGTATGTTTGTATAAATTGTATATTTAGTTAATTAATTTTACTAACCCAATGTTAATATGGAATATGTGTAATAATGATATTTTTAATTTGTTGATTTTTTTAGATCTATAATTTTAAGTCAATACTAACTCTTTTTATTTTCAGTTTTGGACTTAAGCTAACATGATATTGGAGACAAACTATTTTATTTTCTTAGTTGTTTCTTTATTTACAATTTTTACTTTTAGTTTAATTTAGGAATTTTTATTTTAAATGTATTGTGGTCATGCATTCAATTAGGATAGTTTTAGCAAAAAATTAATTAATTAATTAAATTAAATTAAAAATGGAGCCCGGATAGAATGTAACTGGCGCCGGCTTGGGCCTGGAACCGGCGCCGGCTCCATTCTGGAAGGCTATTCAAATATATATATATATACATATATATATATATATATATACTTTTTTATTTGTCATTTGTTCCCTTACCCTTTTTCTTTTCTTCCCAAAATTTTCTTATTTTGTCTTTTCATCTTGTTTTATTTTTCTTATTTGTTCCTCTTATTTGTCTTGTTCTTCTATTTTTCCTTCTTCTTTTATTTCTTTCTCTCTATTCCCCTAGAATGATCCTTTTCATCATCATCATCATCATCATCATCATCATCATCATCATCATCTTCTTCTTCTTCTTCTTCTTCTTCTTCTTCTTCTAATTATCCCCTATGGATTAAAATTTTTTTAAAACTTATACATTGGGGGAATACATCGGTAGAGAAATTCTCTTGATGATAAGCTAGATTTCATCCTCTAAACTTTCTTGACATTGTGGATATGTATTTTGGAGAAAAAAATTACTGGACATGGATATATCTTTGTTGAGTTTATTTGATGATAGAAGAATGCGTATAATGAATTGTACGTCTTAAGATTGCTTCTAAACATTAGCTATGCATTTTTCTGAACTTTGTGCAAATCTGGAAATCTTGGCCTCTTTGGGATATGTTGATTAAAGATGGGTTGACATTATACTTTTTCTATCTAAGTTAGATATTCTTCTTGTTTTTCTTAAGAATTAAATGTTTGGAAAATTCTTCACTGAAAAGAGAACAAATTGCAAAGTGTATTTGGTTGCGACAAGAAGGACCTCGGGATCTATTTGGAGGTCGTGGTGGTGCTATTAGATAATTTGGAGACAAGGAGGACTCTACTTCGAGGGGGACCTAAAGGCTTTGACTTTCTATTTTTCATCTCCCTTAATTTTTATTTTTTGTTTCGATTCCCCATTCTACTGTTACCTGTGTGTCAATTTATCTATTTGTAGGTTGAAGTTCGCAAGTGATTATCCTTCCAACTTCATGAAGCATGAACTTCACATATCTTGGAGCTAATCTACACTTGGGGAGTATTACTTAAACTTTCTACCCCTTTTTAGTTTTGGTCCCTTTAGAGATGCTTTATTGTGTTTATTTTTTGCCCATGAGGACGTGGTCCAGTTTAAGTATGGGGGAATAGTTTGGTGCTATTCTTGGTCCAAGTTTTTATCAATTATCTTGATTTTTTCTTGTTGTTGAGTTACTTTGGAATTTGACTTTCATGGAGCTAATATGCCTTGGGGAGTATTATTTTCTTTTCCCTCTTTACATTCTTGGTCCCTTGGTTATGCTTTACTGTGCTATTTTAGGCCATTGAGGACAATGTCCAATTTAAGTGTGGGGGAGAGATTTAACATTTTCCCAAGTGCATCTTTGTGATTTTCAATGGATTTCCAAGTATATATGTTTGAGGGATTTTTAATGATATATGTTTGAATTGTTTTGAATTGTTGGAATTGTTGAAATTTTTTGAAAAACTTTTGTTTGAAAAACTTTTTTTTTTTTAAAAAAAATTTGGAGCTAAATTGAGTTTATTTGTTTATAAGTTGTTTATAACGAAGATATGGTTTTCTTTTTAACTTTGGATATGGATTTGTCATTCAGTATGATAGAATTTTATTAAAAAGGTAAACTTGTGTATTAAATTAGATTTTGCTAAGTCTTGAGAATTTAAGTTAACCTTGGTTATATTTGGTATTTGAGTTTTATTTTATTCTTTGAGTTTAAATATGGATGATGTGATGAAATATGGGAAGAGTTGTTGATTAATTCTTGTATTAAGGATTTAAAATTTGCTTAACTTTGAGTTTTGAGTAAGGAATGTGAGCTGAACAAATGTATGAAAAAAGAATGAAAAAATATGAGAAAAAATTGAGCTGAAAAAAATTCTTTTATTAATGATTGTTGAAGACCTTTTGCTAAAAAGGGGGTCAATATGGGGAGAAGTAGCAAGTGTATTCGGTACACTCCTTTAAGGCTATCCCAAAGGTAAAAAAGAAAGAAAAAGAAAAGGAAAAAAATTGTTGAAAAATTATGAGAGAAAAAAAATGATGAGTGACAACTGTAAAGGGGGCCAATACGGTGTGTGAAGAAAAATCCATACACTTGAGCCTAACAATTCCCAAAGTCATAAAAAAAAAAAACAAAACAAAACAAAGAGTTGAGTGTTTTCCTTATTTCACTAACTCAAGTTTGGTAAATTTAAGTTTATAATGCTTGAATTGGTTAAATGACTGGACTTGTATGATTTATGTTATCTGTGTTTTTGCTTGAAGAGTGGAATAATTTTCATGTCCTAAATATAAGTTTGTTTAACTTAACCTTGATGGCCTTGGGATTATTTGATTTAATGTATGAGTTTACAAAGGTTTTTTAAAGGGTAAATGAATGACAATTTTTGTATTTAAGGTTGGAAAGAAATTATGGCTTTGTTATGGATGAATATGAAAAGTAATAAATTGTTTTGAATGCTTTGTTGAAGTATTTACTTGAGGACAAGTAAAGATTCAAGAGTAGGGGAGTATGATAGGGCCTAAATTAGTCATATTTTTCTTAGTTATTTGAGGTTATTTTGTGATACATTTTGTGACATAACTAGTCATATTCCTTCCTATTTGATATTTCCTTTATAAAAATACTTTTCTGTAATTTTATGCAAAATTAGAGCTAACGGTGGGATTTTTCAGAACAGAACCGGTACCAGCCCAAGCAGAGGAGCCGGTGCCGGTCAGTCACTGGAAAAGTAAAGAAAAACAGAAGAACAAAGCAATGAATGGCAATTGAGAAAAAGAAAATAAAAAGGCTTCATGGCTCAATTCACCTTGAACGCTTGAAGCTTTGAAAAGATTCCTTGTTGAAATTCAATTCAAGAACAAGCTAAGAACTTAGTCCACCCTTGAGGAAGTGTCTATAAACTCTATGGATAATTCAACTAGAAATCAACAAGGGTTCTTCTTGTTTGTCAACTTGGGCTCTTCTTTTTTCTTGTTTGCGTGCCCACAATTTTCTATCCTTTTAGTTCTTAATTTCTTGCCATGTAAAGAGTTCTAAGGTGGTATTATGGTAGACCTTTATCTACTAAATTTAAGGGTTCTATAAGCTAGATCTTTTAGGGTCTTTATTTGTGGGAAAAGCTTTTTCTTTGTTACCTTTCTTTGATCTCTTTATTTTCATTCTTTTACTTTACTAAAGATCAAACAAAAGACATTTTAGAAACTTGAAAGACTTTCTCTCTCAAGCTCATATCAAAATTTTGTATCAGGGTAGATTAAGCTTAGATTTTTATCTGAGCTTGGATCTGTCAAATTTAGAGTGAGAAACAAACCAAAAAGTTGCAACCACAAATTGTGCTAAAATGGTATCATTAATTTTTATTTGATTTTGGGTTTTCATAGGAAAAAAAGAATGACTTGTAGACGAACGATCCTTTGGAATACATTGATTGTTGTTGTTGTGACTATATTGGGCTTCTTTTCGAAGAGATAGGCTTGCAAGTTCTATAGGAAGATCTTGCATATAAGGTGTTTGATAAAAATTTCTCAATGACCATATACCCTATGAACACCATGTGTTTGATGAAATGTCTTAAAGAATGAATGTGGCTTCAACATTAGCATTATTCCGATAAAATAATCCTAGATTCCTTCTTAATTCAAATATCCTTGGACTTATTCCTTGGAATTAGTGTAAACATTGTTGTCGTGTTTCACAATTTTCCTATTACATAATCTAAACCTAATAGAATATTGAGATGAGTAGTACTGGCTAGCCGTTTACCACCTAGCATTTGTTGCGCTTGCGAGCGCATCTTACTTTGAAGTCGTTCGATGAATGCTGGGTAGGGACACTCGGTAGTGTTTGACTCATTGTCACCTCGTTGGTGAATGATGTTAGGATTGGGACCCATTGGCTTGTGATGGCAAGTCAAATATTTAGTGTGATGTGGTACACTTATTTATTCTTGGTAGTATGCTACGGTGTACTTGCCCTTCGGCAACGCACAATTGAGTACTGTATGCTGTGGTCTTAGCACAATAAGACGTGGCACCAAAAGCAAAGCCTTATGAGCTTTGCATGCAGGCCGACCTCTATTAGAGAAATGCCTGTAATTTGGACATTTGGGCAATGATTTGAAATTAAAACACAATTTTTCAAAAATGGTTGAGTTTTGAGTAAATTCTTTTTTTGAGAGTTTTAGAATTAATTTCAGTGGATAAAAAAAAACTGTCTATATTGCCCTTTTGGGATAAAAATGTAACATTGTATTATTTTATCTATTTTTGTAAACCACTGGCATAAATGGGACTCACTGGGTGATTTTTAACTCACACGTGTCTTTTATCTTACTATTTTATAGGATCTAGAGTTGAGCAAACCTACAGATAGGGAGACGATACCAGAGTGACAACAATCTAGGTCCAGATTCTTTCTTTTTTGATTATGTACCTTATTACTGATGTAGTATGGAGATTGCATGTTTGAAACTCACTGTTATATATGTATATGACCATGTTAGTATGAGTTACTTGTACCAGTCTAAGCCTTGGTTACTACTTTTGGTTCTTCATTATAAAGACCCATTGTCTAGGTAACTAGATAGGGTGACACTCGATTTTGGTATGCTTCTGATATTTCTTTTAGTAGGGGTGTTACAATTGGCATCAGAGCATAGTTATCATTGAACTATAGTATTATCATAACAATTGATAGAGCCCTTTTATCTTGTAGGTATAATGGATAAGAATGATAAGGGCAAGTGCCCAATAGATGATCGCAGCGATGATAGGTAAAAGGAGAAAGGTGAGAGTACGAGCGTAAAGAAACATTGGAAGATTAGGATGGTCAATCGATGGGGTGTGCCGAGATGTTTCACTTTAAAAGGACTCGGTCGTGGCTACTGTTATGCAACTTGCTTCATAGGGAGTAAGTTTGACCTAGCAGTGCCTGTTGTTCAGCCATTGGCGTGAGACCTCATTCTGGAGAAGACACTTACTCCCAAGAGGACACCATTGCCACTTAGCTAGGCAGGGTGATAAGAATCAATCTAGCCACAAGGATCAAACTCAAGAAGGGGGAGAGTGCGAAACTAAAACAAAGCCGAGCTTGCATGGTCTGTTGACGAGAGCTCATACCAAACAATTCTAACACAACCTTCAAGCATATCTACAAGAACATTTCAAGTGGGATACCATATGGGTATTGTTGGAAGAGAATTAAGAATGGAACATATTGCTGGTGTATGAAGGACGTAAACCGAAAGTAGTTTGTGCAGAAACGTGGCCCAGCAGAATGGACCTGAGGCCAGCAAGAGTAGCCCGATCAGATGTCGGCTATGGCCTGTACAATTCCAAAATGTTGGCTCATGTACTGTTCCACCAAAATGGACCCGACGTCGACCCTAATTGCCTGACCTAGTGCCGGTTGTGGACTGCTCCTATTTATGTTCTGACTTTTTGTGCACTGGAACTATTTCTCTAGTATGAACTCGATGCAGCCCCTAGGAGGCCTACTCGGCACCAGCCCTGTTTTGGAACCCGAGCCCCTAATGTTTTCAGCTATTCTGGGGTTATTTTATAATATTTTAAAGTATTTAGTTCAGGAATAGAACACCCGTATATAATATTTTTGTATTGTAAAAAGAAAAACATATATCACATTTTTAACATAAATGAAGATTCATCTTGAAAGATTAACATATGGATAGATTCCTTATTCAATTTCAATCCAAGACCAACCTAAGGGCATAGTCCACCCTTCAGTAAGTGTCTATAAATGCTAAGGATAATTCAACTAGGAAATCAACAAGGGTTCTTCTTCTATGTCATTCAGGGTTCTTGTTGTTTCTTTTTTGAATGCCCACAATTCCCTATCCTTTTGGTTCTTGATTTCTTGCTAAGTTAAGGGTTCTAAAGTGTTATTGTGGTAGACCTTCTCTGCTAAATCTAAGGTTTTAAAAGCTATTTTTTTAGAGTTCTTTGTTTGTGAAAATGGTGTAACTTTGTTACTTTTCTTGATCTCTTTCTATCCATTTCTTATTTGTTATGCTTGTCTTGAAGTCCTTCTATTTTCTTAAAGTCCAAACAAAAGCCACTTTTCGATTTAAAAAGACTTTCTCCCACATGCTCATATCAAATTTGGTATAAGAGCAAGAATAAGCTTAGCTCTCTATCTTAGCTTGGATTTATCTAACCCATAGTGTTGTTTGATCTTGAGTTTTTCTTAGATTAAAATAAAAGAGGAGAATAAGAATGACTTGTTGAACAAAGATCCTTGGGGATACATTGATTATTGATGTTGTGACTATATTGGTCCTGTTTGGGAATAAATTTTCTTGTAAAGTTCCATAGGAAAATCTTGCATATAAGGTGTTTGATAAAACGTCTTAATGACCATTTACGTTATGAACAAATGAGACATTGAGCAAGCGAAAAATGCAAGAGAGAAAAGTTCACATTTGAAAAGCCAAGGAGCACAAACATGAGTGCAGAGTGTAAGCACATAGGGAGTGAGTGAGGAAACCAATTTCCATTTTTAGTTCTCTTAACTCTTTTTGCAGGAATATCAATCTAAACTCCAACGATGACTCAAGAAGAGGAACCGACTAGGCAAAATCTTGGTGGAGTAAGTATACCGCAAGAGGATCCAGGAGATCTTTTTGAGACCCTTGTCTTATTCCAAAGAAGTATGGAGGGCATAAGAAGGGCCATAATCGAACTTCGAGCGCAACATGGACAAATGTCTACTATCAGTCAAATGAGAGGATAAGAGCAACCAGAAGCCAATGACATACCTTCTGTGAATAGAAAACTTGGAGAAGAATGGGATAAATACTTAGTTGGTGGATATCAACAAGTTCCTATGCAAGGAGGGAGAAACGGGTTGAAAGGAGGTAGAGGAAGAGGCCGAGGAAGATTTGGTGAGTATCCTATGAGGGGAGTCAAAAGAAATATTGAGAAAGAATTTGAGTGGGAAGAGGGATACTCAGAGGAAGACTATAGAGAACAATATTATGGTAATATGATCAAAGGTAGGAGAAGAGTTGAAAATAAGGGAGAGCAGGAGCTGAAAAATATCAAAATGAAGGCACCACAATTACTGGAGAAAAGTGATCCCATAGCTAAGTGATTTTGGAGGAGAGTAGCTTAGTGATTTTGTGAGATGATAATGGGGGTGCCCTTTACCCTCGTTTCTATGTGTGGAAGGTGTATATTACCCTTCTCAACCATGTTGGCATAGAATTCCTTAACGAGCACTGGGCAATAATTTCCTTTTTGCTGTACAATCGGTCCCCACCCTAGCCTTCGAAACATCATTCTAAGTTTTAGGGCACGGTCTAGAGTCAGGGCAAATGTACGCTCCACAATGATCTTGTTGGAAGCTCTCCTATTATACCATTCCTCACATGATGGATCGATAAACTCAGCAGGTCTAAGGAACAAGGGATCGATGGATGAAGAGGCTGAGGAAGAGGAAGCTCTCACCCTTTTAGAGGGTTGACCCCATGCTCTAGACATGTTTGCCAAGTGAGTAGTGGTGAAAATAGGAGGATAGAACAAATGAGCTCATAGACTGGAAAAAGGTTGTAGCTACTCATTTCAAACACAATCCACAGCTTTCACTCAACCCTCAACCAATCGCACAACGACCATTCCCAAACTCCTTCAATGTATATAACACTCCTAACAACAACCAATTCAATCTCCTTCAATCAAGTCAACACAACCTGCTAGAATACATATAAAGCTCACAATAAAAAATAAATGTGTTGAACAACTCCAATGTATTTCGAATGTGCATGCATGATTGTGTGAATGAAGGCATCGTCATGGCATTAGAATGATCAAGTGGAAAACAATTCAAGGCCAACGTGTATCACTACTCATTTAGTGTAAATCACCATAATCCTACCCTTAAGCATATGCATAAACTCCCTAATCATCATGTGAATAAATCAAGTACCAAAGCGTCATTAACTCATCACAAATACAAAATCATGAAGCTCAAAAGTTATTTCACAAGGCAATAGAACATGAAAAATCCCAAATTTTGGCCAAATATATCCTTAAATTTTGAAAAATTCATCCACAACATTTCAACCGTGGGAATTTAATAAAAGTTGTGCATTTGTGCTCTTTTATGCATGGGTAAACAAAAGATGTAATCTTTTTCTAGAAATCCAAGCCCTTTGCGTGTGGATTGAAGTTGAGTTAGTTGTGAAAAATGGAAGATTTAAAGACTTTTGATCCGTAAAATCAAAATAAGAAAGGGAGATTGATATTGTAAAAGTTTTTAGGAGGCGAAAAATCAAAGTTTTAGAAGTTGGGAAGGTGAAGCCGGCGCTAGTTAGAGAGGATTTGAGAGGGAGTTAGAGAGTTTGAAAGAAAAAGTTGCCAAAATTGCCTATTTCATGTGTCTTGCACAACAAGAACCGGCGCCGTTCCTAGCCCTAGCCGGCGCCGGTTGCATTCTGTCCGGCCTTCAGTTTTTTTTTTTTTTTTTTTTTTAAGAAAAATGATGAACACACTATAATGATGACTAATGTACTTTAATTCATAAAAAATAATCAAACAAAACGACGAAAAGAAAAATTGTTCCCAATCACAAAATTGAAATAACAAAAATTGCTTCAATGTTTTCCACGGCTATGATCCCATGGATTCTCCTCAGTGTTTCCTGGTAATGTCCTAGCTTGACGGTCCCCCAGTAGTATTGCCAGTTGACCAATTTAGTTTTCCAAGTTGCGCATGGAGGCCTCTAAGTTCCTTGTTGTAGCATCGACCTCTTGGAACTTAGTCTCCGTTGTACTTACCAATTGGCTACTCAAGTCCTCCAATGGTGGCTTTGAAGGCGCTGCATTGTTGTTCATGGGATGTTGGTTCCTTTGATTTCCCCAAAAATTTAAAGAACCCTGCCTAGTTTGGTTTCCACTGCTCCACGAGAAATTAGGGTGATTTCTCCAACTACGATTATAAGAAGAGCTATAAGGGTTGTTACCTAGATGGATATCACTTGCAAAGGCCGCTTGTTCCGTAGTTTCTTGGAGTGAACCCATATTTTGGCACTCATTATTTGGGTGCCCCTCTCCACAGAAATCACAACTTACGTTTAATACCTAACCTTGAGGCATCACCATTTGTTCCATCTTCTGAGTTAATGTGTCCACCTTAGCCTCCAAAGCTGCCACAACATCCACTTTATGCACCCATTGCACAGGAGCTCTAGACTTTGTACTTCCCCAAGAATAGTTATTAGAAGCCAAATTTTCAATAAGATCGAATACCAATTCTGGGGTCTTATGATTGATGAAACCCCTGCAGAAGAGTCCATCACTTGGCGTGTTGCAAACCTAAGGCCATTCAGAAAGATGAGCATCTGCATTCCGAGCTCAAATCCGTGGTGTGGGCATTTTATCCTTAAATCTCTCCCAACTTTCATACAAGGATTCAGAATCTAATTGTTGGAAGGCAAAAATCTCGTTTCTAAGTTTGGCTGTCCTAGCTAGAGGGAAATATTTGGCAAGAAACTTTTCAGCTAGGACATTCCAAGTAGTGATGGACCGTATAGGTAAAGACTTTAACCAGGATTTGACTTTATCTCTCATGGAAAAAGGGGAAAATTCTTAACATTATGGCGTCTTCAGAAATGCCATTCATTTTAAAAGTATCACAAATCTTAAGGAAACTAGCTAGATGGGCATTGGGATCTTCTTCAGGTAGCCCATCAAAATCATCTAGATAATATCGGGCTTTATCTCGAAATTATTTGCATCCACCCTAGGTCATGTGATACTCGAGCTTGTGCCCGAGATTGCGGGTTGCACAAAGTCATTCATAACCCTCCTGTTATTACCAGTATTGTTATTTTGAGCACCATCTATGTCTACAATCAAGTTCCTTTGGATTGTCTGGCGAATTTTAGATAGTGTCCTTTCGATCTCAAGATCAAAATCGACTATCTCACCTTCAGATTTTTGAGTCATGTACCAAGGATAACACCTAGAAAAAACACAAGAAGTGAGTTAGATAACAAAATTCATGAATGCAACAAAATACAAAGTTAGACAAGGTTAGTGAGTTAGATTACAAAGATATACAAAAATACACAAGTCACAAAAGATGGCACCTTTTTGCGAAAAGAACAATTGTACATATTTACATATTTAACTATTTACCTATTTACTTATTTACATGGTTAATTTAACAAAATCCGAGCTTTCATGATATTGTTCCCTGACAACGGCGCCAAAAACTTGATTCGTATTTATTTTTGGTATAAAAATCATATAAAAATAAGCACATTCCCAGTTAAATTTAAATTAAAACGTTAACCCCAAATTACACATATGAGTAAGCGTACTTATCATTCAGCATAGTATAGGGTTCAAAAGAGTGTCGATCCTCCGGGAACAAGTATGCATTAATCACTTTTCTCTCATTGTTTAACTGACTTAATAAAATAAAAGTAATAAAAAAATAAAATAAAATAAAAGAATAGATACATGTCAAGAATGGAGAATTATGTAACTTAAACTATTATTTTGACAAACATGGTCTTAAATGACCTAATCATTATCATAATTAATTATTCTCTTGGCATCATGAAGGATTAAGATAGAGTCACTTCTTTTTCAACCTATGAATTCACCATCTTCTAGATAAATTAGCATCACATACTCTATCTCAACTAATTCATTCAAAAGATGCATTAAACACAATCCTTGATTAGATTTCCATACTCTGGCAAACTTAAAACATGAAATTAACCAATGAATCCATACTCTGGCAGATATCAATTAACCTTCAATTACCTAGTTCTTAGTACTTAACCCCTTTCTCAAGCAAGTTAAAAGATAACAAATATTTCACAAATTGCAACCACCATCAACCTCTTTCTCAAGCAAGTTAATAGGAGGAAACAACCAATTAATATCATGATTAGCATAAGTTATTAAATACCAACAATAATAATCAATTAATCAAAAGATAAAAGTAACTCTAAAAATCATGAATACCTAAAACAATGTCCAATTACAATAAAACAATTAATTAATACATCATTGTTCAAGGAAAAGAAAACAAAGTAAAAGAAAGCATGCATAAACAAGTTTCCTTCTTCTTTCTTTGAAGACCATCTTGTACAATCTTGCTTGAATTGAAGAATTCCTCCTTTGATGTGAGTGATTTTCTATGATGATCTATGAATTCCCCCCTTTTCTATTGTGTTTTCCATCAATTTATAGGCTTAGGTGCCAAAACTCGTCAGTGAATGGTTCTTGGCTAAGTAAAAGTAGGAAGATACTAAAATTCTATATATTACCAAACACCGCATGCAAAAATCAAAGTTTGTCTTATCCTTAGGGCACAGCCGGAGCCACCTTGGCTGCTGGAGCTGGCGCCGGTTGTGTTCTGTTTCTTTAGTTGTTCACTAATTTTTTCTTGATTCCTGTGCAATGCTTTCCAGAGTACAGCCAGCGCCACCTTGGCTGCTAGAGCCAGTGCCGATTTGGTTCTGTTCTAGTCTTGTTTCAATGATTGTTCATCATCTCGAAGTACGTGCCAATAGCATATGACCGGTGCCGCTTCCTTTGGCCTGTTCAGCACTGCCTATGTTCTATTTTGTGAGGTTTTTGCTTTGTTTTACCGCTAAAATCTGAAATAATGCACAAAACACCTTTCCAAAGGTAAAATCTCAAATATAAAGGAATATTACTAGTTGGTAAATAAATTGTATCACAAAATAGTCTAAAATAACTAGGAAAAATATGACTAATTTAGGCCCTATCAGTTGCCATGAGCTTGGAAAACTTATTACGATGTATTTATTGTTAGAGATTTTATTTACCTACTATTTGTTTCAAGACTTGTATATGTATTGTTTTGAGATTGTAATAAGATTATTATTAAGTTATTTTCTTCTATATTTTATATTACTTAGTTATAAAGTCTTATTATCCTAAGGACGAGGCGACATCCCTGCCCCTTTTGGGGTACGTAGGTAGTGGGGTGTTACAACTAAACTGTCGAAATATTGTCCACGTATGTTACATTCAGAGGCAGAAAGGATTAGACGTTTCATGAAAGGCCTACGACTAGGGTTGAAAATAGTACTAGCAAGCATGGCTCCCACTAGTTATAGTGGTACAATAGAGATGGCTTCCAGGACAGAAATGGCTGACATTGAACAGGCGAATGAGAGAAATCAAAGTGGATTTTGAGGTATAAATTAGAAACGATATGGAGGGCCCTGATGGTAGAAGAAAGAAAAAATATAGAGGAGAGGAGGCCCAACTACAGGACAAACCTCTTTTAGATAGTACAACTATAATAAGGTAGGACATAAGATTTTCAGTTGACCTCACCCTCGAATAACAAGAGGGTGGAGTCGACTAGTGGGAAACAATCAGGGACAGAGGCTAGGACTAGGAAGAAGGAATCCAAGATAAGCTTCTACCTCTAGACCTAGATCTACCAAACCATAAGTAAATGCTCGAGGTGGTTGCATTGGAAAAAACAGATAATCATGCCATAGTAGTGGAGAGTACGCTCCTTATTTTTTTATCATAATGCTAAAGTATTGATAGATCCTGGCTCTACGTATTCCTTTGTTGCTAATTAATTTCTTGATACTATGGGGGTTAAAGGGGAAGAAACTTCATATGAAACGATTGTTAGTACCCCATTAGGAAAATAAATGAATACATAAGGGATGTAAGATTTTGGTAGAGAATGAAATATTAGGAGGAGATTTGATATGTTTGCCCATAGAGGACTGCGATGCTATTTTGTGCTTGGATTGGCTATCTCAGTATCATGCTCAAGTCGAATGTAGACATAAGATAATACAATTTCATCGGCCTAGGAAATCTCTATTGAAATTTATAGGTGAGGATGGAAGGAAAAGTAATGTTTTTATATCGGAACTCAAGGCCTGGAAGATTATTAGGAAAGGGTGTATAGTAGATACTTGGCTTATATGATTAATAAGCCAGGAAAGGTTAAGAAACCCAAATACGTCCCTATGGTAAATGAGTATTTGGATATTTTTCTAGCAGAATTGAAGGAATTACCACCAAAGAGAGAAGTAGAGTTTTCTATTGATTTAGTGCCAATGGTAGAACCAATTTCAATAACTCCTTATAGAATAGCACCTACATAACTACAAGAGCTTAAGAAACAACTACAGGAATTAATAAAGCAAGGATTCATTCGGCTTAGTACTTCACCTTGGGGAGCACCTGTATTATTTGTTAAGAAAAAAGATGGGTCACTACGAATGTGTATAGATTATCGATGGTTGAATGCAGTGACGGTGGAGAATAAATATCCATTGCCCATGGTTGATGAATTGTTGGATCAGTTACAAAGAGCTGGATGTTTTTTGAAGTTAGACTTAAGGTAGGGATATTACCGAGTTCAGACTCGGGAGGTGGATATACCAAAAACTAAATGTAATACATGATATGGACATTTTGCGTTTGTAGTGATGCCCTTTGGTGTTTCCAATGCACCCGCTATTTTCATGGACCTGATGTACTGGACGTTTCAGCCTTACTTAGACAGTTTTGTTGTTATATTCATAGATGATAACCTAGTGTATTCTAAGGATCCTAAAAAACATGAACAACACTTTTGGAAAGTATTAGGGAAGTTATGGTAGGCCAAATTATATGCGAAATTCAGTAAGTGTGAGTTTTGGCTGCAAGAAGAAGCATACTTGGGACATGTGATATCTAAAGACGGGATTATGGTGGACCTTACAAAAGTCAAAACGGTAACCAATTAGAAACGTCCTGAGACTCCAACAGAAATACAAGATTTTGTGTGATTAGTAGGATATTATCGAAAGTTTATTAAGGGATTTTCTAAGATAGCTTCACTTTTGACTCGACTCACTCAAAAGAAAGTTTCTTATCTTTGGACCGAGAAGTGTTAGAGAAGTTTCCAGAAACTGAAGAAAACTTTAAGTTATGCTCCTTTTTTGGCATTGCCAGTGACGAATAAACCTTATGAGGTGTACATGAATCGAAAGAAGGATTAGGAGGAGTATTGATGTAGAAGAGAGATGTGATAACTTATATCTCTAAAAAACTAAAACCCCATGAGGAAAAATATCCCACACATGACTTGGAGTTAGCAGCTATTGTGTTTGCTCTTAAGAAATGGAGATACTATTTATATGGGGTTGAGTTTGAAGTTTTTATTGACCATAAGAGTTTGAAATATGTTTTTACTCAAAAGGATTTGAACATGAGGCAAAGTAGGTGATGGAATTTTTGGAAGAATTTTAGTGTCCAATTAAATACCATCCTGGAAAAGCAAATAATACAGTAGGAGATGCCCTCAGTAGGAAGAAGAATTTGTCAGCTCTATGAATGCTATGAATTCCAGAATTAGAAGTATTTGTAGTAAACGGAGAAATAAGAATGAGTAATATCTCCATTCAACCTGCTTTTCTACAACAATTGAAGGGAGAGCAAGAGAAAGATGAAGAATTGTAAAATTTAGTGCAAGAGGAGGCGAGTAAGGGAGAAGGTGAATTTTGAAAGAACAATGAGGGGATTACTTGTTATTGAGATCGATATTGTATTCTAAAACAATCTACAATGAGACAAGATATTTTAATAGAGGCACATCGAAGTAGGTATACCATCCATCGAGGAGGAATAAAGATGTATTAGGACTTGAAATGGCGTTATGGGTGGATGGTATGAAGAAGGACATTTCAGACTTTGTTGCTCAATGTTTAATTTGTTAGCAGGTGAAAGCTGATCGGCAATGACCTGGAGGGTTATTACAACCATTGCCTACTCTATCATGAAAATGGGGTAAAATTACCAAGGATTTCATTACAGGATTACCTATGGCAGTAGGACAGCGAAATACTATATAGGTGATAGTGGATCATCTGACTAAGTCCACTCATTTCATTCGAATTAAACAGCGGCATTCCTTAGAGAAATTAAGTAAGATTTATATGGTAGAAGTAATCAGACTACATAGAGTACCCTCTAGTATTGTGTTACATTGAGATCCTAGATTTACGTCGAAGTTTTAGACTAAATTGCAGTAGAGATATAGGACAACATTAAAGTTCAACACAGCAGCACACCCACGGACGGATGGACAGACTAAACGAGTGAATGGAGTTTTGGAATACATGTTGTAGGCTGGAGTTTTGGATTTTGGAACTAAGTGGATTGATAATTTGGCATATGCAAAATTCGCATACAATAATAGTTATCAGTCAACAATTGGAATGGCCCTATTTGAAGCCTTATATGGACAAAAATGTCAGTCCCCATTGTATTGGAAAAGTTTAGAACAGAGAACGGGTGAACAGGTTACTTTTGATCTTTAAAAGTTTGACAGGCTGTGGAAATGATCAAAGTAAAGTTGGAGGCAGCTCAAAGTAGACAAAAAAGCTATGCAGATTGACACAGGAGAGATTTGGAGTTTGTAGAAGAGGATTATGTATTCTTGAAGTGGACTCCATACGGAAATTGGGAACCAGAAGATAAGGGAAGATCTAGGTACATTGGAGTATTTTCTATTGTCGAGAGGATTGGGAAGGTAGCTTTTCGATTGGAGTTACCGGCAGAGCTTCAAGGTATTCACAAATGTAGTTCATATCTCCTAAATTCAGAAGTATGTTGCTGATCCTACACACATTTTGAAAGAAGTGCCTATTGAGATGGCTACTGGACTGAAGTATGTGGAAAAGCCTATTAAGAACTTGGAGTATGCTGAAAAGGAACTACAGAATAAGAAAATTCCACTTGTAAAAGTGTTATGGAATCATCATCTAGTGCAAGACATGACCTGGGAAACGGAAACGAAGATGTTGAAGAAGTATCTAAAATTATTCCAGGTGTAGGACAATTTTGAGGACAAAAATTTTAAAAGAATGGGAGATTGTAATACCCTTATTTTAACCTTTGATTGAATACTACTTGTAATATGATGAGAAATGGTATCAATGGCCAGAATAAAAGATGATCAGTATAATGAGACAAATATTTTGGTATAATAAAATTTTATCGAGACCTGGATGTAATTATTAAATTTGTTCTACTCGTACCCTAAATCTTCAGAAGGTTACTACTTTTAGTAAAATAAAAATTTAAGGGTACGCTGAGAATGGAAATTGATCAGTACGATGAAATGCATGTTTTGGTGTGAATTAAGTTAATCGGGGTTTTGGGGGCATTTTCATCATTTTGACCACGCTTGCGAATTTGACCAAATTGAGAAAGAATTGAAAATTTTAAGTATTACTGATGGATTTAGTAGAATTTTTGGACTTCAATGGTAAAATAAAATATTTCCCCATCTCGGACCGAATTTTGATTATTCCAGAGAAAAGTGAAGTCGCTATTAATAGCAATGGCACGTGTAGCGTTTTGTAATTGGTAGCACATGAACATGTATCAACATATGAGAGGTTGCATGAGGAATTCATGCAAGACACATGGAATTAAGGAATTCCAAAATAAATATTGGAATGATGTGTTTAATTGTGATCGGAACACATCATTTGTGGAGCCATTTAATTAAAGTCTTGCACAATTTAATAGGCCAACATTTTGACCCTGAAGAGGCAGTGGAATGGGTGGAAAACAGCTTGAAATTTGGTAGCCACAAGAATAAAGAGAAAAGGAAATTTTAATGAAGAAAATGAAGCGAAATTATGTGTATTTTTATGATTGGAACACACCTATATGTAAACCACCACAAAATTAATAGAATTAGAAATTAATTGGCCAAAAACTTCTTATGAAGTGTGGTGGTGGGAAGGCTATTTTACAGCCAGAAATTTGACTACTTGATGGGAGAGAATAAGAGAAAAAGAAATAAAAAAAATTAGCAAAAGAGAGAGAAAAGGTGAATAGTGTGTGTTCTTGAGAGTTTCTTGGAGCAAATAACACCAAAGAGCCCTATACTTGCTAGAATTAAAGTTGTTGTTGGCTGAATGGCGATTATTTTGATGTTAATTTTCAGATGAAAATATGATTTTCATGTTCTGATTTTAGATCAAAAGCTAGGGTATATAAACATTGTATGTGAACTTTGTGTGTGATTATGTGTGCTGGCTGTAGGATCTAAATGGAAAACATCAAAGAAAACACAACAGAAAATTTGCTATTGTCCGAGCCATATCTAGGAGAGAATACTTACTTTTCTTTGTTGGTCGTGGATTAACCAACAAGATGCAAGGTTGCACTGGATCTTGCGTTGGAGGGGAAGAAGAAGGCACGTACAGTTGGACCGGTATTCCCGCCAATCATCTACTCCTTCGTATGAAACTACTCTGTGCTACCTCTCTTTTTCTTCCTGAGTATGACTCTACCTTGATTTTGAGTTAAATTGGTGAAAGTTCCATTGGATAACCAAGATCCACTCCTAGAGAGGAAGGAGAGAAGGAAGAGAAACACAGGAGGAATGGTGGCTGCACACACAAGAGGGAGAGAGCTTGGTTGGTGAAAACCCTACCTTCTCTTCCCTTAAATTTTGGCCACCCTAGGGCTTAATAAAGCCCTAGTGGGCCGAAGCACACTAAGCCATTATGGGCCTGGTGTTGGGCTCATAAACCAGTCCAAGACTGGCCCAATCCCATTTATTAATTAATTATCTTTTCTAGGCTTTATTAAATACCCAAGACAAATTAATTACTTCCAATTGGACTCTTAATATATGTCAACATGCCCAATGAATTATTTTATTCCAGCCCAATTCTCTTAATTAATTAATTATCTTTTCTTGGCCTTATGAAAAACATAATACTAATTAATTTATTCTAATTAGACTCCTAGAATAAATTTTATTTCTCTTCCAGATAATTATCCATTAAGCCCAGATTGTGTCTAGACAACACTAAGGTAACTTGAGCAACTTCGAGGACCAAGAGACCTATTATTCATGTCTACTAAAATAACCAAAATGCCTTACTATCAAATAGCTGCATTTTTCCATTTTTAATTTTTCTCATTTATTGCCATATGGAAATATTGATGATAGAGGCTAAAATCACCATTATTTTCCTAATTATTTAAGGTTGTTTTAATATACGTTTGTTGTAATAGCTAGGCATATTCGTTAGTATTTAACATTTTTCTTGTAAAATGTTTTTTTTTTGTTTTGATAAATTTGTGCAGATTTGAGTTAAAATCAAGCAGAAAGTGAACAATTCCAAAATGTACCCGACGCCAGGCCTAACCAATGGATCAAGCGTCATGTCTATTTTGGTTAAAAAGTCGGAATTCGAGCCAAGCTTCATGGGAAAACCAAAACAGACCTAGCGCCAGGTCTAGCATGTGTACCTGGTGCTGGGTCTATTCTGTCTGTCGATGAGAACACATAAAAAATAAAGCAAAAACAGGGGAAGAACATAGTGCACCTGGAAGCAAGTGGGTTAAAGGTACTCAGCGCCAAGTATGCTTTGGAGGGCGAATATTATGTACACGAATTTATGAATTCCACAAGGATTTTGGTATTTACTGAATCCTACATGACCAAGACTTCCTCAACAACAAATTTAGCATCTAAGAGGCCTATAAAAGCATAAGTAAACACAAGAGAAATGTGTGATTTGAAGGATCCAAGCAAGCTACTCAATCAGCAATCAAAGGAGCATTGTTCAAAGGAAGTTTTCAAGAGAAGAAGAGGGGCTTGTCTATAAGTTTTATCTTTTATCCTTTACTTACATTTCTTTAACAATGATGCGCTTAATGTTTTGATTGTAATTGGATATTATTTTGGAGATTATGATTTTGAGTTAATTGAAATTTTTTATCAGTCTATTGTTATCTTTAGTATTTGATTACTTATTATCATTGGTTATTGATGCGAGATCTTCTAATTGACTTGAAAACGATGTTAGGAATTTATTACATTGATTTCGTATTTGTTAAATCTGAATGGATTTGAGCGATGAAGTTAGGATTTTAGGACTAAATGATCAAATATTAGTTGATTTCACCTTGACAAATGGTCATTAGCTAATTTCATGTTTTTAAGGAATTGAGATTCGTGCATATTTTGGTTAGGATGGCTTGATTGACAAATCTGCTAATTGAATCAAAATATAATGATGAGCTTAATGCATGTTTTGGTTAAGTTAGTTTGATTCACAAATCTATTAGTATGAATCAAAATATAGTGATTCCATGGATTGACAAACGAAGTGGAATTTATCATTATATTCCTTCATGATGACAAGATGACAATTGATAATGATGAATGCTATGTAATTCAATATTGTGTTTTCAAGATAATTGTCTAGTTAAATGAAATTGCTTCATTGAGTTATAGCTATTTTTTTTTATTTATTTTTTAGTTTCTTCTTATTTGATTGGCTAAACAATACAGATTTGGATTAAGTAAGGTGGGAGCCTAAATTCTCGTAGATTCAATACTTTCTATACCCTATACTATACGATGGGTATACTTGTCCACATGTGTGGTTTTAGCTCTTGGTATTTTAATTAAAACTTGATTGATTGTGGAATTTGTTGGTAATTTTTTCTACACTAAAAAACACGAATCTAGTTTTTTGCGGATTGGCACTATCAGAATCACCCGAGTCTTATTGATTTACCTTTTTCTGTATTTGTAAATATCACTAACTTTTGTGTTTGGGTGGTTTGTAAATATTTCTATTTTGTGTATTTTTCTTTTCTATATTTTTCTATTTTTCTATTATTTTTTTATTTTTTATTTTTCTTTTTTATTTGATCTTTTTTTTTCTTTGAGTACTAGGTTAAAATCATCATCATGGACAACCAATAATGGGGACATAAGTGGCCATGGACACACATTCAAAGGAGTAGAAATGATGAAAGATTGGCAATGTTACAAGCTCGGATTAATGTTTTTAGTGTGATGTCATTAGTAGCATCAATAAATTCTTTTATTGCCAATTCAAATTCATCTATTAAGTGTCGTAAACAAGCTTTGCAACAATTGAGAAACCAAAAAACACAACTAGGCAAGTTGGTTGAAGATGCCATAAAGGCTCATACAGTTTAACAAGAGGACTACCAAATAAATGAGAGAGGATCCGAGGGACAATCGCGCAATATGGGAAGAGAGATATTTGATTCTACTCTATGTGCTAATAATTTTAATTTTTGCTTGCCACATGATTTCTTAGGTTCCTCACACCTCTTGGAGAACAACGGTCCCAATGATGATGTGTTGAGTTTACCACACCAAAAGGATTTGGATCTTTCAACGTTACGTCATAAGAAGTCCTTGGAGGATGGTGGTAATCTCTACCCTTCACCCTAATTTCAGGGAGGTAACTTAGTACTTGTATATGTATTAAAAGGTAAGGATTTCTTCATCCCATCTTTGAGAACTCAAACACTAAGTTTAAAGGGGAATTTTAATTGTGAACATTCTTTTGAAGGGTTAAAAGGTGATTTCAAGTTTAATGCATTCTTTAGAGACTATGTACACTTATATGTTGACAAAAATATTTGTGTGTCTAAAGGAATATTAGAAAAAGGGGTTTATGTGTTTTACTTTAGTGAGAAAAATTATTTTCTTTAACCTTCTATTTTTCAAAAACCTCTATTCTTTTTCCATTCATCACGCCTATCATCAATTTTGAGTTTTAATTTCTTTTCAAAAGGTTTGATGAGGAAGCATGACGAGTGGAAAGAGTTTTTGTTTTTTGTTTTGTTTTTCTTGTCCCAAATAAGGAAAATATTTTCCATCTTAAGTGTGGGGGAGTAAGTCGTGTCTTTATTTGCTATGTTAAGATTTTTATTAGTAATTTTCTTTAATTTATTTTCTTTTATTTAGGTGTGTGTTTATTTTATTATTTTTTTGTCTTTTATTTGTGGTTTCTTTTGTAGGTCAGAATAAAGTCCTCTTGGACAAGCCCTTCTCTCTATTTCTAGTTTTGATATCTATTGGTTCTTTATTGTACTTGGAAAGTATTGCTTAACTTTCTGCCTCATTTATTTCTTTTAGTCCCTTTGGAGATGCTTTCTTGTGTTAATTTTTAGCCGATGAGGACATTGTCCAGTCTAAGTGTGTGCGAATAATATTCTTTGTCCAAGTTTTTATCAATGATCTTGATGTTGTCTTAATATCAACCAATTTTGCTGAAAATTCAATCATTAAATTTGTTGAAAATTTTGAATTTTTGAAAGTTTGGAGATTTTGGAGGTAAATTGATATTATTTGTCTATAATGGAGTGATGATTTTCATACAAACATTGGATATGGACTTATCATTCATTATGGATTAATTTTTATTAAAAATGAAACTTGGGCATTCAGTTAGATTTTGCTAAGTCTTGAGAATTTAAGTTAACCTCGGTTATATTTGGTATTTGAGTTTTATTTTATTCTTTGAGTTTGAATGGTGATGATATGATAAAGTATGGTAAGAGTTGTTGACTAATTCTTGTATTATGGATTTAAAATTTGTTTGACTTTGAGTTGTGAATAAGGAATGTGTGGGAAAAAAAATTTAAGTGAAAATATAAAAAGGTGAGTTGGAAAAAATAATGAGTGAAAAAAAAAAAATCATTGTTATGGGATAAAAAGAATTGAGTTGAAAAAAAAATGCTCTTATGTTTAATCTTTGAAGACTTTTTGCTGAAAAATGGGTTAATATGGGGAAAAATAGCAAGTGTTTTTGGTGCACCCGCTTGAGGTTATCCTAAAGGCAAAAAGGAGAGAAAAAGCAAAGAAAAAATATGTTGAAAGACAATTGCTGAAGAAAATAATTATAACTATAAGGGGGCAAATACGATGTGTGAAGAAAAATCCATTCACTTTAGGCTATCAGTTCCCATAGTTATAGAAAAAAAAGAAAAAAGGAGTGGAGTGTTTTCCTTCTTTCTTTAACCCGAGTTGTGTAAATTAGAGTTTATAATGCTTAATTGGTTAAATGGATTAACTTATATGATTTATGTTATCTATGTTTTTGCATGAGGGGTAGGATGATTTTCTTGTACTAGGTATAAGCTTGTTTAACTTAACTTTGATGGCCTTGGGATTGTTTGATTCAATACATGAGTTTACAAGGTTTTGAAAGGGTTAAATGAATGACAAGTTTGCTTTTAAGGTTGGAAGAAGGTTATGTCTTCCTTGTGGATGGATTTGCTAAGGATAATTGAAAATTTATTTTGTCTTAAGCTATATGCTTAATGTCTAATTCTTGTTTGCTAGAGGACAAGCAAATGTTCAAGTGTGGGGGCATATGATAGGGTCTAAAATCACCATTATTTTCGTAGTTATTTGAGGTTGTTTTAAGATACATTTGTTGTAATAACTACACATATTCTTTCCTATTTGACATTTTGCTTGTAAAAAGTATTTTTGGTAAATTTGTATAGATTTGAGTTAAAATCGCGCAGAAAGTGAACAATTTCAGAATGTACTTGGCGCCTGGCCCAGCTAAGGGACCAGGCGCTGGGTCCATTCTGGTCTAGTAGAGGAATTCGAGCCATGCTTTAGGGGAAAACCAGAACAGACCTAATGCTAGGTCTGGCAAATGTAACTAGTGCCGATTCCATTTCTGTCTACTGATGAGAACATGACAAAAATAGAGCAAAAACAAGGAATAACAGAGTGCACCTGGAGCCAGGTAGGTCAAAAGTACCCGGCTCCAAGTACGCTCTAGACGGTGAATATTCTGTGCACGAATTTAGGAATTCCAAAAGGATTTTGGTACTTTTTTGAATCCTACTCAGTCAAGACTTCCTCAGCAACAAATTTAGCATCCAAATGGCCTATAAAAGTAGAAGTAAATACAAGAGAAAGACATGATTTGAAGGATCTAAGCTAGCTACTCAATCACCACTCAGAGGAGCATTGTTTAAATGAAGTTTTCTAGAGAAGAAGAAGGGTATGTCTATGAGTTTTATCTTTTATCGTTTGTTTACATTTCTTTAACAATGATGTGCTTAATGTTTTAATTGTAATTAGATATTATTTTGGAGATTATGATTTTGAGTTAATTGGAATTTTTCATCAATCTATTGTTATCTTTAGTAGTTGATTACTTGTTATCAATGGTTATTGATTTAAGTTCTTCTAATTAACTCGACAAAATGATGATAGGAGTTTCATTGCATTAATTTCGTATATATTAAATCTTAATGGATTTGAACGATGAAGTTAGGATTTTAGGGTTAAGTGATCAAAGATTGTTGATTTTGCCTTAACAAAGGGTCATTAGCTAATTTCATGTTTTTAAGGAATTGAGATTCATGCATATTTTGGTTAAGATGGCTTGATTGACAAATCTGCTAATTGAATTAAAGTATAATGATGAGCTTAATGCATGTTTTGGTTATGATAGCTTGATTGACAAATCTGTTAATATGAATTAATATGTAGTGATTCCGTGGATTGACAAATCTATCATCTTTATATTCCTTCATCATGCCAAGAAGACAATTAATTGTGATGAATGCTAAGTAATTCAATATTATGTTTTCAAGATAATTCTACTTACATAAAATTGTTTCCTTGAGTTCTATCTATTTTATCTTCATTTATTTTTCTAGTCTCTTCTTCATTTGATTGGCTAAATAATAAAGATTTGGGTGAAATAATGTGTGATCCTAAGTTCTCGTGGATTCGATACTTTCTATGCCATGTACTATACGATAGGTATACTTGCCCATATATATGGTTTTAGTGGTTAGCATTTTAATTAAAGCTTGATGGATTGTGGAATTTGTTGGTAATTTTTTCTACACTAAAAAACACGCATTGATTAACTCCAAGAATAATATTCTACAACAATGTCTCCGACTTATAGGTGAAATGATGGAAATACCCATCTATGTAACCCCAATTAATGAGATAGGATAAATGTAGCGACACCCATCTCAAAGACATCTATCATCCTTAGATATCTAGTCTGATAATCCATGACTCACTCGAATGCACTTGCTTATCATTGGAAGCAACCCAAAAGCACACATTCTAGAGTCACATTTCCGGGGCTCTGGATTATTAGATTATCCTGGATAATCAAAAGATGGTGATTTAGCTTCACAAAATGAAGCATATAAACTCTGTTGCATGAGTTCCTCTTAACTAACTAAAATAATGTACCCAACGTACAAGGTCATTGATCTCACAAAAGAAATATCACCCAACATATATCAAAGTATAAGACTCTAGCTTCACTAGACCACCAACTCATACTTAAGTATGAAGGTATCTGTCCACGCTGTAGCAGTAATAGTCTGGCCTCTACAATTATAGTACTTTAAGAGAGATCACTACTACAAGTCTATTTTTACGTATTCAAAATACACTAGCAACGTACTCAGCTTTCATGGTAGAATCAATAATATAGGATTTCTTGATACTTCTCTATGAAATAGTTCCTCCAGAAAAAGTGAAGACATATCAACTAGTGGATTTTCTTTCATTTTTATCTGCTTGGAAGTCTGAGTCTATGTAACGGGTAGGAACCAAATCATTTGCATGATATACAAGCATATATCTACTAACCTGGGTTTGACTGATATCTACTAATCATGCCTACTACAAAGCAGATATCGGGCCTAATATATTGCATAGCATACATGAGATATCCCACAGTTGAAGTATAAGGGATCTTGCTCATTTTCTACTTGTCTTCCTATATCTGAGGACACTGCTTGGAATATAAGGATAATCTAGGTCTAAAGGGTAAAATAGCCCCTCTACCTTCATCCATGCTATACTTGTCCAATATATTATCAATGTAAGTAGACTGAGATAAGCCTAGTATTCTCTGTTTTTTATCTCTAAGAATGTAACACCTATACTAAAGATAACAGCGGAAGCATATCAATACCGAGCGTCGCCCCATCCAGTTTCCCTAACAATGAGTTTTTATAATGAAAACAATAGAGTATACAAGTTGCAGATCCATAAAACAACTCATATTGATAGTCACATACACAAACATAATAGAAAATCTCATACGTGAAAATTTCCTCTTCACATCAGTAATAAGGCACATTATCTCAAGATAAACGTGGACCTAAACTGCTATCATTGTGGTATCATCCTTCTATCCGTAGGTATGCTCAATTCCAAATCTTACAAAAGGGTAAGGTAAAAGATACGTGTGAGTGAAAAATCACTCAGTGAGTCCCACGTGTGCTAGTACTTTATGAAAGAACAAAGTACATAAAACTTTTGCAGGGAAAGAAATTCTTTTGTTTACTAGAAAAAAATTCCTAAACTCTCACAGAACGAGTTTATTTAGAACTCAATCATTTTTGAAAAATTGTATTTCAATTTCAAAACGTTTCCCGATTTTCAAATCACAAGCACTTCTCCAATAGAAGGTCAGCCAATATGCATGTCACGCAATCCTTGCCTTCGGCGCCACGTACCATTGTACTAAGACCACAACCTCTAGTACTCAATTAATGTGTCACCGAAATAAGAACACCACAACGTACTTTTGCTCAGATATATCGCAGCATACCTAGTGTACCATAGTACACTACCAACCTTACTCACCATAAGCCAGGGGTCCCCATACCAACCTTACTCAGAATAAGCATGACGACTTATCACAATGTCCTATTACCTTATTTGGAGTAAGACAATCCCTAGAACTAAGCCTAGTTACTAGGGCCGTGTAACTCTAACATGGGCAAACGCAAAGATCAAAGTCTTTGTTGAGTACTCAACGTTACCAATACCAACCCCTTCTGACTGATTAAACCAGAGGGCAATCTGATCCAATATGATTTTCAAAACAAATTTTTTGGGGCAAAATAACATTTTTTAGAATTTGATCCCACTAACTTGCACGTCAGATCATCATTCACATAGGCTCCACAGAACTGATCAATTAATTCCATAGGCATTTCAGGCCAATAAAAATTTTTGGGGGTCAAAATGTCATTTTTCAAAAGTTAATCTCATTATGAGAGATCAATTTCCAAAATCGTGTTAAAATAGGGTAAAGAGTTCTTTTCACGCATAAAAAAGAGTTTCTAGGAGTATTCAAGTCATTTTGCCCACAGTCAATCACAAAAGTCATTTCCAAGTGTATTTGGGCCATTTTACCCATACCCGGTTCCAAAAGACTTTCTGAGGATATTCGGGTCATTTTACCCTTACCCGATTTGAAAAATATTCACAAGAGTTCTAATAAGGATATTTTGGTCATTTACCAAATATCTTATTCCAAAGATTTTTCATAAAACATTCCAATAAGGATATTTGGATCATTTTCCAAAAATCTGAATGCAAAAGGAAATCATTTCAAGAAATCCAAAATTCTAATCCCAAAAGAGGATTAAGTTCAATGTTTCAAAACACATTTCCATAAAATGTACTAATAAGGGTATTCTAGTCAATTTATTAATACCAAATTCCAAAAATCACCATTTTCAGAAAATCCCAAGTATTTCATCCAAAAATGACTAAATTCGCAAAATTCAAGTAATCATCCATTAACATTTCCAAGCTAAATATGGAGTTCACGCGAGCAAAAGTGGCATAAGAGTAATTCTTGCACAGATAAACCTTGAACATATTCAGAGATTTCCAAAATAGTATAAAATATAGCATTTCATGGAAAAGTGATGCGCACTAGCTTTCAAAAGGTTTTAAAAATCAGACGGACTCACCTTGTGTCCTAACTAAACTACTTTTCCGTTTACGACCGTTCAACCACCGTTTCTACCATTTTCAACGTTCTGTTGGTCGTTATCAATAAACCAACAGGAACATCGTTTTTGGGTCAAATCGTGTTTAGTCGAGGGTTAGCCGATGTTCCTAACAGGTAACCATCATCTTGCCGCTTGTTAGCCAATGGGACCGACGGTTAGTCGATGGGGTCGATTGTAAGCCGACGATTAAGGAAAACGTTCTACTTTTATTCACGTCATTTGATCAATTCTTTCGTGTTCATTTTTCCACAACCTTTCTCCCTTCATATACAAGGGATTCACTTGATAATTCACATTTATTTATTCTAAAATCACACAATTAATCATCCTTAAGTTCTTCCATTGTCGGACTAATTTTCTGAAATTTCACTGCTTGACACATGATTCTGTTTTGCACACAACATTCAATCCACAACTCCAATTTGGCTCTATGATATACCAAAATGACAGTAAGACACCTAGAGTTGGTTTTCGTGACATGCTACTGGGCAAAAACAACCCCAGTAGTTTTGCTTTAATTCTACTATTCATGCTTTTCTTTGTTTTCTTCTAGCATTTAACTCCTTGGAACCATTAATCCATTTTCCTTCAAATTATCTTTATTTCTATGATTTCCAGATTCCGTTAGCTCATAAGGGCCATGCTTATTCCGAACAGTTAAAGAAAATGAGCAATTTTCATTAACGTTGTTTGATTAAATCTTTCGTGTTCATTTTTCCACAACCTTTCTCCCTTCGTATACAAGGTATTCACTTCATAATTCACATTTATTTAATCCAAAATCATACAATTAATCATCCTTAAGTTCATCCATTTTCAGACTAACTTTCTGAAATTTCACTGCTTGACACATGATTTTGTTTTGCACATAACATTTAATCCACAACTCCGATATGGCATTATGATATACCAAAATGACCGTAAGACTCTTAGATTTGGTTTTTGTGACATGCTACTGGGCAAAAACATTCCCAGTAGTTTTGCTTCAATTCTACTATTCACACTTTTCTTTGTTTTCCTCTAGCCTTTAACTCCTTGGAACCATTAATCCATTCAATTTTCCTTCAAATCATCTTTATTTCTGCGATTTCCAAATTTTGATAGCTCATAAGGGTCATGCTTATTCCGAACAGTTAAAGAAAACGCACAACTTTCATTCACGTCATTTGATCAATTCTTTAGTGTTCATTTTTCCACAACCTTTATCCCTTCCTATACAAGGTATTCACTTCATAATTCACATTTATTTAATCCAAAATCATGCAATTAATCAATCTTAAGTTTATCCAGTTTTGGACTAATTTTCTGAAATTTCACTGCTTGACACATGATTTTGTTTTGTATATAACTTTCAATCCACAATTCTAATTTAGCTCTATGATACACCAAAATGACCGTAAGACTCTTAGAGTTAGTTTTTATGACACGCTACTAGGCAAGAATAGCCCCATATAGTTTTGCTTCAATTCCACTATTCATGCTTTCCTTTGTTTTCTTGTAGCCTTTAACACATTGGAATCATTAATCCATTCAATTTTCCTTCAAATCAACTTTATTTTTGTGATTTCCAGATTCTGATAGCTCACAAGGGTTATGTTTTTTCAATACAAATTCACTTCTTCTAATCAAAACTTAGTATAATTCATTTTTCCAACCAAGTAACTTCCATTTTCATTGTACGTTGGCCATCATCTTATCAACCAAAAGCAATCCTTCAAACTACCATGCATATTCAGTTCTTCCTTACACAAAACATTATACATAAACCTCCTAGGCAGCCAGCACACATGAGCATACACAAGGTTCATACACAAAGTTCACACAATCTAGTTTTTGATCTAAAATCAGACCATGAAAATCATGTTTTCATGTTAAAACTCATACCAAAATAATAACCATAATAAGATCTATGACTTTGAGTCTTGAAGCAGACTTTTACCGTGTATGTGGGATGTATTGGCTTCATTTTGTTCAAGAACACACCACACACACACACACACACTTCTTTCTTTCTTTCTCCTTTTTATTTTTCTCCCTATTTTTCTCTAGCTTTTCTTTCCTTTTCTTTGTCTCTTCATTCTCTATTCCTTATAGATGAATTTATTACTAAAATTCAGCTCCACAACTACCATTCTTGGTCAAATACTCACCATTCATTTCTCATTTTCATTAATTGTATGACGCTTAAAACATAGGTGTATTCCAATGAAAAATTTTACACACCATTTCACTTGTTTTTTTCTTCCTCAAAATTTCCTAATCTTTTCTCCTACATGGTTGCCACTTTTCTAGCTATTTTTCAGCCACTCAATCACCTCTTCATGGTCCAAATATTGGCCAATTACATTGTACAAGACCTTAAGTAATTGGCCCCAAAATGCTATCTTCCAATCACCAAAAACACATTATTCTTTATTTATTTTGTAATTCTTTAATTTCATGTATCTTGCATGAATTCCTTATGCAACCTCTTATAAATTGTCACATATCCATCAGCTATGAATCAAAAAATTCCACACAAACCGTTTTTAACCGTTATTTACTTTTTTCTTTAGAAATGACCAAAATCGAGTCCAAAATGGAAAAATATTTTATTCAACCATTCAAATCCAAAAGTTATACTGAATCCATTGGCAAAACCTAAAATTTTCAATTCCTCCTCTATTTGGTAGAATTTGTGGTCAAAGTTGCAAGCGCGATCAAAATGATGAAAATGCCCTTGGCAACCCAAATAGCATAATTCACACCAAAACGTGCGTTTAATCACACTAGTCAATTTATATTTTCAAGATACCCTCAAATTCTTATTTTATTAATAATAGTAGCCTTTCGAAGATTTGGGGTAGGGTAGAACAAATCCAATAATTACATCTAGGTCCCAACAAAATATTATTATACCAAAATATTCATCTCATTACACCGATCAACTTATGTTCTAGCCATTGATACAAATTCTCATCCTATTACAAATAGTGGCTAATCGAAGGTAAAAAGGTGGGACATAACATTCTCCCATCCTTCCAAAAAATTTCGTCCTTGAAATTGACTTATACCTAGAATATTTCTGGGTACTTTTTCAACATCTCTGCTTCCGTTTCCTAAGTTGCATCTTGCACTGGATGATGATTACACAACACTTTTACAAGTGGAATTTTCTTATTCCGCAATTCCTTTTCAGTATACTCCAAGATCTTAATCGGCCTTTCCTCGCATTTTAAGCTTGGAGTCATCTCAATGTGCTATTCATTCAAAATGTGGATAGGATTAGCTATGTACATATGAAGTTGAGATACATGAAACATGTCGTGAATACCTTGAAATTCTACTGGTAACTCCAATTGATAGGCTACTTTCTCAATCCTCTTGACAATAGGGCATAGTCCAACTTACCTAGGTGCCAATTTCTTCCCTTGTCCTTTAATTCCCAATTGTCGTTGTATAGTCAACTTCAAGAATACACTATTTCCTTCAAAAAATTCCAAATCCCTCATATGTTGATTCTTTTAACTTTTTTCTACTCTAAGTTACCTCCAACTTAGTTTTGATCATCTTCATAGCTTATCAAACTTTTCTAGATCGAAGACATCTTATTCACCCGTCCTTCGTCCTATACTACATTTCCTTTCATATAGAGCTTCAAATTGGGCCATTCCAATTGTTGATTGATAAGTATTGGTGTATACGAATTCTGCATACGCTAAATTATCATTCCACTTAGTTCAAAATCCAAAGTGCAAACCCGCAACATGTCTTTCAAAACCATATTCACTCGTTCAGTTTGATTACTTTCTCTATATATATTTCTACTTAACTTCGCTTGGGAATTCCTTTCATTAATGGGGATGAAATTAGCAAACTTAGTTAGTCGATCCATTATCATCTATATAGTATATGGCTATCCTACTACTGTGGGTAATCCCGTAATGAAATCCATAGTAATTTCATCATATTTACATGATGGAATATGCAATGGTTGTAGTAACTCTCTACGCAATTGTCAATTGGCTTTCCCTTGCTAACAAATTAAACATCGAGCTACAAAGTATGAAATGTCCTTCTTCATACCAATCCAACAATAATTCCATTTTTAGTCCTGATACATCTTTATAGCTCCTGGATTGATGGTACACTTACTCTGATGTGCTTTTGTTACAATATCTTGCCTTATCGCTGACCGTTTCGGGATACAATACCGATCTCGGTAATAAATAATTCCATCATTATCCCTTTGAAACTTATATCCTTCTTTATTTGCCTTCTTCTGTACTAAGTTTTGCAACTCTTCATCCTTATCTTGTTCTTCCTTCAGTTGTTGTAGGAAAGCAGGTTGAATGGAAATATCACTCAGCATTTTTCCTCCGTCTATTGCAAATGTTTCCAATTCTAGACTTTGAATCATCTAAAGACCTGATAAGTTTGCCTTCCTACTAAGGGCATCCGCTACTATGTTTGCCTTTCCAAGATGATACTTAATTAGACACCGAAATTCTTCCAAAAATTCTATCCACCACTGTTGTCTCATGTTCAAATTCTTGTGGGTAAAAACATACTTCAACTCTTCAAACTCAACCCCACATAAATAATGTCTCCACTTCTTAGAAGCAAACATGATAGCAGCCAACTCCATGCATGTGTAGGGTAATTCTCTGCATAGGGTTTCAACTTCCTAGAGATATAAGCTATTACCTTTTTTTTCCTGCATGAATACTCCTCCCAATCCCTCTTTTAAGGCATCCGTGTAGACCTCATATAGTTTGTCCATGTTTGGCAATGCTAAAATAGGAGCAGAGCTTAACCTCTTCTTCAATTCCTGAAAACTTTTCTCACACTTCTTGGCCCAAACATAAGAAACTTTCTTTTAGGTGAGTCGAGCCAAGAGTGAAGCTATCTTAGATAATCCCTCAATAAACCTTCGATAATATCTTGCTCATCCCAGAAAACTTCGTAGTCGAAGTCTCGGGATATTTCCAATTTACCACCACTTCGACTTTTGCAAGATCTATTGTAATCCCTTCTTTGGATATCACATGTCCCAGAAATGCTATTTCTTGTAGCCAAAGTTAACATATACTAAACTTTGCAAACAATTTGGCCTCTCTTAACTTCCCTAAGACTTTTCGAAGGTGTTGTTCACGCTCTTGAGGATTTTTTGAGCACACCACGATATCATTTATGAATATAACCACAAAATTATCTAAAGAAGGCCGAAACATTCGGTGTATCAAGTCCATGAAAACAATAGGAGCATTAGTAACACCAAAGAGCATAATTACAAACTTAAAATGCCTGGATCGAGTGTTAAATGCAGTTTTCGGTATGTCTTCTACTCAAATCCGAGCTTGGTAGTATACTTACTTCAAGTCTAATTTCGAAAAACATCATGCTCCCTACAACTTATCAAATAGATCATCAACCATGGACAATGGATATTTATTTATTTATTTATTTATTTATTTTATTGTCACTGTATTCAGCCCTCGATATTCTACACATATCCGTAATGACCTATCTTTTTTCTTCAGAAACAATACTGGTACTCCCTACAGTGAAGTACCTAGTCGAATGAACCTTTTCTCTTGTAATTTGGTAGGTGCCATTTTATAAGAAGTTCATGAAAATGATTCTACCGATGGCACCAAATCAATAGAAACTTATCCTTCTCTCTCTGGTGGTAAATCCTTCAATTCTGCTGGAAAAATGTCTAAATACTCTTTCACATCAGGAACATCTTCGGGCTTCTTAACATCTCCTAGCTTATTAATTATATAAGCCAAATACCCAGTACACCCTTTTCTAATCATCTTTCAGGCCTTATGTCCCGATATAAAGGCATTACTTTTCCTTCCAGCCTCACCTACAAATTCCAATATAGGTCCCCTAGGCAGACGAAAATGTACTACCTTATGTCTACAGTCAACTTGAGCACAATGCTAAGATAACCAATTCATGCCTAAGATAGCATTATAACCCTCGATGGGCAAACATGTCAAATTTCCACCTAATATTTCATCTCCTATCAAGATCTTACAATTCGTATATATTTTCTCACTATTCATTTGCTTTCCCAATGGGGTACTGACAATAATTTCGTATGAAGTTTTTCCCCTTTTGTCTCCATAGCATCAAAAAATGAATTGGCAACAAAGGAATGCATAGAATCGGGATCTACCAATATTTTAGCAACATGATTCAAAATAAGGAGTGTACTTTCCACTACCGTGGTATGATTATCCGTCTTTGCCAATGCAACCATTCCAACATTCAGTCATGGCTTAGCAAGTTTAAGTTTAGCGATAGAAACATGTCCTAGGTTCTCCCCTTCTAGTCCTAACCTCTGCCCCTGATTATTTCTTTCTCAATCGACTCCTTTTTCCAATTCTTCAAGGGTGACAATAATTAGATCTCTTATGCCATTTCTTTCCACAATTAGAGCATCTAAAACAGGATTGTCCTCTAGTCGGGCTTCCCCTCCTCTGCCTCTTTTCCTTTCTTTTGCCATCGGGGTCTCCAATTCTTTTCTGAGTCATACCCCGAAATCCACTTCAATTTCTTCGACTGATATTCTTATTTATTCCAGCATTCACATTGACTCTAGTGATAGTCTCAGTCAATTGTTAAATGGTACTAGCCATTTTCTGGAAGGTTTGGAACATAGGATTTTCCAAAGTTACAAGATGGGGACGTTCCACAAGTGGTTCCTCCACTATTGGCTTAGTGTTGTTCTGAGTAGTTCGCGATGATCGTCCAGAGGTTCTCTTAGGAGGCATCTGTACTGTTCATAAGATTTTTTGCTCGTAAAACGATATAACATAACCCAAGAAAAGGCACAAAAGGGCTATGGTGCACATAGCAGGATCATAACATATATTCATTCTCTTCAATCACAAAGCCAGTACCAAATTCATGTGCCTCTCATACAGCCATATACAATGGCCAAACTGTATGTATCCTACTACATATATCCACATCTCATCCTCTTGCGCATCATCGTCACTGTTTGAGATAGGAGGTCCTGAATCAGTAGAAACTGTATAAGACTCCGCTACATCAACCCCCTCATCTCCACCCGCATCTTGGTTCAACCAAGCTAATAGTTCTAAGTCTATATCTAAATCCTCCTCATGCTCCTCAACCCTAGGTACCTCTACCTCTGGTACGTCCTGATCCTCTCCTGCCTTTGTAGTCTCCAAATCCAGCATCTCCACCTCAAGTACTCCTAGTACATCTCCACCAAACACCTCTGCATCATCCTTAAACAACACTGCACCATTGGGAATGCTATCCTCCTTATAATTGTCCTGATGGCATGATCCAATATTGCCATCAACCTTATCAGAATAGTCACTTACCTTTTCTATCTAACCATGCGGTGATGATATCCTCTCGGGAGTAAGAGTCCTTTCCAAGCTAAGGTCTCGCACAAACGGAGTAACAACGGGTACCACTAGGTTAAAAGTGCTCTCGGTGAGATAGGGTGCAAGACAGAGGCCAGGAACAGGTCCTATCATATGAAAATATCCAGGCACACCCACTCAGTAGACCATCATAATCTTCCTAATATTGCTATACTCATCCATTGGGTGCTTGCCCTTATCACTCCTATCTATCATACCTTCACATTGAAAGGGCTCTATCAATCCCTATGACAATACCATAGTTCTAAAACTAGGCTCTGATACCAATTGTAACACCCCTACTAAAGATAATAGTAAAAGCATAACAATACCAGGTGTTGCCTGTCTAATTTCCTAGACAATGGGTCATTATAACGAAAACAACAGAGTATATAAGGTCCAAATCCACGTCATAACCCATACTGATGGTCACATACACATATAAAACAAAAAATCTTATACATGAAAATTTTCACTTCATATCAGTAATAAGGCACATTATCAAAAGGGAAACGTTCGGACCTAAACTGCTGTGACTGTGCTATTGTTCTTCTATCTTCTGGTCTGCTCAATTCCAGATCTTACAAAAGGGTAAGATAAAAGACACGTGTGAATAAAAAAAATACCAAGTGAGTCCCATGTATACTAGTACTTTAAGTGAAACCCCAGTCGAAACCAACCTTAGAGTAAGGGGGTTGGGATGCATATCATATTTATTTGCATGTTTAAATATATTTTTAATGATTTTATGTGCTTTGGATTTGTGTTTTATAGTCTCGAGGGCTCAATTATGTTTACTGAGTAAGAAGGACAAAATGATAATTTTTGTTTGAGGTGAAAATAGGGAGATAGCTTGAGGATTAAATAGAAAAAATATTTTGGAGAGAAAATATGAACAAGAGTTGTTGTGATTTAGTGGTTAGAACTTTAGAATTAATTCTTGAGTTCTTGGGTTCAAATTCCATCACTGGAGCTTTACCATGATAAAATTTTATTTTTGTTTGGGAAGGTTGTATTTTCGGCCTTGTGTGCTTTAGAGAAGCGTAGAGGTGTTGTCCTAGGGGAGACATGATGGGAGTATCCTAATCCTACTCCTGTGCCCTACAAAAATTCCCAAGGGAATTCATACCCTTCTTGATCTTTGGTTTTTCCTACTTCTCAATTCATTAGGTTGATCAATTTGTTCTAGCCAATTTCATTCCAGAAAATTTTAGTAAAATGCTGTGGCTTGACATCTTACGGACCGAAAATGGGTACGAGTTGGGGAAGTTTCCCAAGAGATTAAACTCCATGGTTGAACCTTCAAAACCCCATTCTAGCTATGTTCATTTTTTTCATGAAGTAATCTGGAATTTTTCCAACTTCTTGTGCATTCAAGGTGTCGAAATTTTCATCCATCATTCCCTCCCAAATGCTGCCAAAAAATACCTCTCTTGACCAACTTGGAATCTGAAATTTGATGGCCAAATTCGGACTGCACAAATGCTGTCCAACACAAAAAAATTTTCTGGGCAAATTCACAGCTTAAGTGAGCTTAAACCAAGCTGTTTTCTTCCAGTTTTCTCCTAGCACCTTAGCCACATTTTCCCTCCATAAAGATGGCTGGAAACCAGCCTTGAAAGACCTCTGAAATTCCCTTCAAACTCTCTGGAAATTGACTGGGAAATGACAGCAAAAGCTTCCCAGAAAATTCCAGCAACTTGTGAAATCCTATACAAAAATTTTTCCAGCTTTGTTTCCCTCTTCAGCCCTGACAAAAACTTCCTCATCTTTCTATTCAAACTTCTCTTGAATAGCCATGAACTGAACTCCATTGTCTTCCCCAACCTTCTGCTCAAAAAACCAGTCATGGTTGCCCCTAAAATATCGCCAACAATTACTCCAATCAAGCTTTGATTGAAGACCAAAATTCCAGCAATCCTAATTTAGTAAACTTCCATAAAACATCCCTTAAACAACCAGACCTTCCTTCACCATTGTACTCCCTCTTTTCGGCCACCATTAAGATACTTCAAACAACTTTCATTCCAGCAGAATCCTTAGCCAACAATCGGCCGTTACAGCTTCCAAAAACCTCTCCAATGATCAAAGATTTTCTGCCATATTTTGTTTCCAAATTTGATCCCCTAAAATATTCTTTTAGGATTTCAAACAACCAGCCTTTCCTTTTACTATCAAACCAGAAATTCAGTTGCCAATATCCCTCAAACAATTAGCCACTTCCTTCCCACAGAATTTTAGCAACTTCAATCAAAATTCTCTCCATTCTCTTCAACCATCAAGAACACCAAGAACTCACTTTCCCTCGCCTAAGGCCACCAAAACCACTTCAATCTTCTTCAAAAAAATTCCAGATTTCACCTACTCACTGCCGTGAATCCATTCATACCACTTTTAACATCAAACTCCAAAATCCTACTCTCTCATTTGGATCGAAACCAGTATTTTTGGTGAAGGCTAAAAAACACCTTCAAGGTATGCTTGTTCAATCAACATCATCTTCACTAAACTTCAACCTCTAATGAACATATATGTGTATAATCATACTAATGGACTCTCTTCTTCTCTTCTCTCTCTCTCTCTCTCTCTCTCTCTCTCTCTTGGCCGAATGGTGACTTCAACCATGGCCATGTTTTCTTCATCTCTCTTGGATGGATCTAGTCTCCTAGGAGTTGAGATCCATTCAAAACTCCTCCAAGGTACTCATCAATAAGCCCCTTCAACTCTCTTTTTAAATTCTAGATTCATGTCTCTAGGGTAATATTGAAAGGAGATGGATTATGTTTGAGGTTTGAGCATGTATTGTTGTGATGAGTTGAGATTGAAGCATGAATAAATGTGTTTATATGATGGAGATGGGATTGATGGATGAGTTGATTGACTTGGTTGATTGTATGATGTTTTTAGGGTTTAGTGCATGTCTCCATGTCATGAGTGGTATTTGTGTTCAAGCATGTTAGAGATTATGTCACCTTTGGTGGAAAGGATTTATATTCAAGTATGATTGCTAAAGCCATGAGTATGTTTATGCTAGTATAGGTTGGATCATGTCTTGGTAAATTTAGATCTATACTTTTATTCATGATGTATATGGTTTGATGAATTGAAGTGGAGTGTATGTTCACGATTGTGATTAGGAAGTGAAAATATGATCATGATCTAGTTGTCCCTAAACTAATTTTATTTCATCGATAAAAAGATTAATATTATAATTTTCGCTAGTAGATCTCAAAAACCCTAGAAATTGTGGATTTGGTCTTTTACATAAAATAGTGATATTTTAGTCAAATAAATTATTGCTTTTATTACAATATATATATATATATATATTATATGATAATAATATCAAATAAAGCCTTTTGTATAAATAATCATAATAAGTAAAATATTAATTTTGTGAGTCTTATATTCATAAATACCATTAAAATTTATTATCTTTCAATTATTATCTTTTAATCAAGACCTATTAAAATTCACTTACAACTAATTTTAGTTACCAATTATTTTCTAACAATTAATTATAAATATATTATTATTTTAAATAATTACATCAAGGTCCTAGGACCCTTCAACAAATAAACTCTAATTTATTTTTAGCAAAATTTAAACCTTCAACTTATTAGTACCTATTTCCCAAAACACTAATTATTTTAACTATCAAATTAGACTTAGCTTATAAACCCTTTATCTATTATCTAGCCCCAAAGCCTGGGACACTAGGATCATGGTTGTAGTAAGTTGAGCTAGTTTTATTTGTAAAAATGAATTTTAGCTTGAGTTTAATTATGACTTATATTTACCCCAGGCGGGGTTAGGTCAACTGTTGAAGACCTTAATTTTATCTCAAGCTAAGGATCAGGTAAGCTCCTGTATAAAACATGATTGATGAAAGCTAGTTCTATGGAAAGCCAATTGTGGAGTGCATGGTCACTCATTTATGCAAAGGCAACTAAGGATTATTTCCTTTCTTATTTCAAGCAAACAAATTATTTGAAAATCAATAAACACTTTGACCCAAACTTAAAAATCTTTCTAAAACCAACTTTGTCTCAAACTTCGGAAATCCTTAATTGCCATTCTAAAGTGGAGCTATGTTTATTTCATTTTTGCCCAAGTCGGATAAGTTACGTTGAGTACGCAATAAGAGTGGACTGCTAGGACTAGCCTTTGAAGGGTTAGGGTAAGTCTCTCAGTAGGTGGCCACCTCTAAGGGGTGAGTCATTCCTGGGTGAGATGCCAGTCTAGTAGGTCGTGCCGGTCCGAGCTAGCAGTTTTCAGTCAAGTGACTGTGTGTTGCCAGAATGGACAACTGGTTCTATTTGGGTATAGAGAAGGAGGAGTATCTTGTCCGGTAGGCCGATCACCTACTTTTTGTCAATTTGCACAAAGTGTGGCATTCTGACTGGTTATGGGGCCCAACGTGTGGTAACCCATGATCACCTTTTTGAGTGGTTGATTTTATTGAGCATGTATAGTTGGAAAAGCTAAAACACCACTCTTGATTTTGACTATTGTATATCACTTGCCAGTATTTCTCTTACGAAGGTTTCACACTTTACATTCATGAACTGTTTTCACTGAACACTCCAAGCACACACGAACTTACTAATATTTTTTTCTCGTCACCCTTTTTACCATGATTTCAGGTCGATCCTACTGTGGGGATGAGTAGCTAGTTGTAGCCTGCATTGGAAGATTTTCTGATATTTATTTTGTATAATGCTTTGGGAGTTGAGTGTGGATAATTTTATTTATGAATTTATTTTGAATTCTTGGTTTGTAATAAATTTTAAGTTTAAAGCATTATTTTTATTCTATTATTTTGATTGTGTGACCTAGTTATAATGACCCCTTATCCTTTGGATGTGGCAACATAGCCAACCCTGTCGATCCTAGGTAGTGGGATGTTACACTTTATGAAAGAATAAAGTGCATAAAACTTTTGTAGAGAAATCATCTTATTTTGTTCGCTGGATATAATTCCAAAACTCTCTCAAAAAGAGTTTATTTAGAACTCAATCATTTTTGAAAAACTGCATTTCAATTTCAAAGCATTGCCCCGATTTTCAAATCATAGGCACTTCTTCGACAGAAGATATGTGAAACCCCACCAAAAAACCAACCCGAGAGTAAGGGGGGATGAGATGCATATCATATTTTCTTGCATGAATATATATCTTTGATTGATATTTATGTGCTCTAGAATTGTGATTTATAGTCTAGAAGGCTTAGTTGTGTTTATTGAGTATGAAGAGTAAAATGGTAATTTTGCTTAAGGTCAAAATAGGGAGATAGCTTGAGGATTAAATAGGAAGAATATTTAGGAGAGAAAATAACAACAAGATTTGTTGTGGTTTAGTGGTTAGAGCTTTGGAATTAATCCTTACGGTCTTGAGTTCAAATCCCATCATTTAAGTTTTAGCATGATTAATTTTATTTTGTTTAAGGTTGGACTTTTCGGCCTTTGCATTCCATAAGTAGAACCAGGAGTGTTGTCCTAGGGGAGACATGAAGGAATGTCCTAATCCTATTCTTATTCCCTACAAGAATTCTTAAGGGATTCATACCATTTTGTTCCCTAACTTACATTAAATTCTTCACCAATTAAGCTTATTCACTTTATCCAAATCCATGTTTTAAGTCCAGAAAATTCAGCAAGGTCTATTGATCTTGGAATTTTGAAAATGGCTCTTAGAGGATAGAGTTCTGGCTGAAAATAGGGAAGGGTTAAGGAAGGTTCCCAAGAGAATTAATCTCCATGGTTGAACCTTCAAACTCCACTTCACAAGTATTCATCTTCTTCATGGTAGCAATCTGAAAATTTTTCCTGATTCTTGGGCAGCCTAGCTTTTGAAAACTTCAACTATTTTTCTTACTCAAATGCTGCCAGAAAAATGACCAACTTGTTCAGCTTGAAGACTGAATTTCCTTGCCAAAAATCGGACTACAGAAAGATGTGCAAACCAGAAAAAATTCTGGGCAAGTTTCGCAGCATGGCAGGCTAAAAACCAAGCTGTTTCTTCTAACCTTCAAATCAGTAATTTAACTCTACCTTTCCTCCATAAAGGAAGCCAGAAACCAGCCTTAAAGGACCCTCCAATACCTCTCCAAATTCTCTGCAAGTCGGCTGGAACATTGCAGAAAAAACTGCACAAAAATTCCAACAAACCATTTAAATGACCAACCAGGAAAAATTCCAGCCTTGCTCCCTCTTCAAGCCTTATCCGAAAATCACTGCAACTTTCTATGAAATCAACCTTAGTCAGCCATAAACTAAACTTCATCACCCTCCCCACTAATCTGCATGATGAACACCTTAGCCGCATCTTAAATTCCTCCTTCAATTACTCCAATCAAGCTTCTAATTAAAGTTCAAAATTCCAGAAAAATTACTCCATGAAAACTTCCATGGATTAAGCTTCAAACAACCAGAAATTCTCCCACCATTACACTCAAAATTTTGGCCACCCTATAGCTCCTTCAAACCTCATTCACTTCAGCAAAAACCACAGCAAACCAGTTGGCCATTACAGCTCCAAAGAACCTCCATCAATCAAACCACTCTACCATATCTTCTACTTTAATTCACTCCATAAATTACTCCATTTGAAATTCAAATGTCCAGATTTCCCTCTTCTCCCTAATCTAAAAATCAAATCACAAGAATCCCTCAAACCATTCGGCCAATATCTTTTAGCAATTTCATCCAGCTTCTCTCCAATTCTCTCCATTTCTCCAAGAACACCAAGAACACACACTATCTTTCTTTAGGCCTAAGACCACTCTAAGCACTTCCAATCCCTTCCAAAAACTCCAGATCATGTCTACTCACTCCCTACAGTCCATTTCTAGATTTTATAACATCAAACATTGAAAACAAAAATCTGCTATCGGATCAAAAACTAGAATTCTCTTGAAGTATCAAGAACTCTATCAAGGTAACCAAGACTGATTTTATTCACCTTCTTTACCTTCAATCCTTAAACATGATGATATACTAATACTCTCTCTCTCTCTCTCTCTCTCTCTCTCGGCCGAAATGGTTGGATCAACCGTGGCTGTTTTTCTTCTTCTTCCTTCTTGGATGAATCAAGCCTCCTAAGCGTATGGATCTTCTTAAACCATCATCAAGATTGTCATCAACCAAGTATTTCTCTTTAACCTTCTCTTTAATTCTAAAATCATGTCTCTTAGATGTTGCTAGAAAAGGATAGAATATGATTGGGGTTTGAGTATGTGCTTATGTATGAAGGAGTTGAGATTGGAACGTGAGGATGTTTTGCCATGGTTAAGTTTTATGATAGTTCTTGTGGATCGATGCATGTTTTTCATGATTTGAATGAGTTTAAATGTTTAAGCTTGGTAGATATTTTTTCACCTTTGGTGGATAGGGTATTATGTTCTTGTTTTAATTGAAGCCATGAATATGATTATGCCTTTAAGCCTTTAATCTCTACTTTATGTAGAGATTTAGCCATGTGATAGTAGGTTCGGATTTAAGCCTTTATTCATGAATTGAATAGTTTGTTGATTGATGTTGGAGTTTATGTTCATGATTCTTGTTAGCAATAGGAAAATTATGATCATGGCCTTGTTGATCCTAAGATATTTTAATTAGCCAATTTTATTATGTTAAATAAAATTAATACTATATTTACCTCCAATAATTTGGAAAACCCTAGGAAGTTGGATTTGGAATATTAAATGGAAAAGTGATATTTTAGCCAAATAAATGATATCTTTTGTTAAAAATAATATATATATATATATATATAACAATAATAATAAATAAATCCTTTTTATATAAATAATAATAATAGGCCATATATTCATAAATACTATTGAAATTTATTTATTATCTATTGATCAAAATTTAATAAAATTTATTTACTAATTATTTTCTATCTAATACTTATTAATTAAGAGATTAATAATAATTTCTTTTAATATCATCTAGGACTTAGGATCCTTCATCAATTAAACCCTAGTTTATTTATTAATAACAATACTCAAGACTTATATTTGAACCTATAACTTATTAGTAACTATTTTACAACCCCTAGTTATTTTCACTTATTAAGTTAGACTTATTTTATAAAACCCCTTATCATCTAGTCTTAAAGCTTAGGACATTAGGGTCATGAATGTAAAAGTTGATCTAGGATTATTTATGGAAGCGAATATAGCTTGAGTATAACCATATGGCTTGTGTTTACCCCAGGCGAGGTTAGGTCAGCTTTGGAAGGTTTGTGAATTTGCAAGCGAAGGATCAGGTAAGCTCTTGTATAAACTTATTTGATGACAAAAGGTTACTATGGTAAGCCAAACGCGAAGTGTAAGGACACTCATTTTGTAAAGGCAATTAAGGACTGTTTCCTTTCTTGTTCAATCAGACAACTCTTTTGAAAACTAAACAAGCAGTTTTGCACAATCACTAAACTCTTTCTAAAACTCAATTTTGACCAAATCTTAGAAACCCTTAATTGCTACTTCCAAGTAAAGTAATGTTTTATCCGTTTTCTCCGAAGTGGGACAATCAACATTGAGTACTCAATAAGGGTAGGCTAGTAGTACTAGTTTTGAAGAGCAAAAGCGAGTCTTCTGGCAGGAGGCCACCTCCAGAAGATGAACTCAACTTAGAGAAGCGACAGTACTACTTAGTCATTCCCGTCCGAGCTAGCAAATTTTATTCAGGTGGACTTTGTGCTTTTTGAATGGACAACTTATTTGTATGGGTGTAGAGAATGAGGAGTATCTTACCCGGTAGGCTGATCACCTACCTTTTTGTTAGTTTGCACAAAGTGTGGCATTCTAACTATTATATGGTCATGGGGCCCAACGTGTGGTAACCCATGGCTTCCCATTTGAGTGGTTGTATTTATTGTGCACATGTATGGTTTGAAAAGTAAAACACCACTCTTTATTTTAATCCCTATTTCTTACTTGCCAGCACTTTCTCTTATGCAATTTTTACAACCTGCATTCATGAACTGTTTTATCTGAAACACTTAAAGCACACACGGGCTTACTGAGATTTTATCTCATCACCTTTTATGCCATGTTTTCAGGTCGATCCTGCTGTGGAGATGAGTAGCTAGTTTGTTGCCTGCTTTGAAGACATTGTGTTATTTATTTTATGTATTATTTTGAGAGATGATAGTAAACAATTTATTTTGGATTTGTTCTTGAATTTTGGCTTGTAATAAGTTAAAATTTTTAAGTATTGTTTTATTTTCGTCTGTGTGACCTAGTTATAAAGACCCCTTGTCCTTTAGACGGGGTGACATCCCTGGCCCTGATGGGCCTATGTAGTAGGATGTTACAAGGTCAACCTATATGCAAGTCCCGTAGTCCTTATTTTCTGTGGCACGTATCACTATATTGAGACTGCAACATCCAATACTCAATCCCTGTGTCGCCAAAAAAGTACACTGCAGCATACTTCTGCTCAGGTATACTGCAACATACCTAGTGTACTGCAGTATACTACTAACCTTACTCACCATATGCCAGGGGTCCCCATGCCAACCTTACTCTCCATGAGCCCGAGATCTCTATAGCAATCTTACTCACCAAGGGTCCCTATACCAATCTTACTCACCATAAGCCAAGACGATTCACTCAATGTCCTGTTATCCCGTTCGAAGTAAGACAATCCCTAGAACTAGGCCATGTTACTAAGGTCTTCTAACTCTAAAGTGGGCTAGTACAAAGATCAAAGTCCTTGCTAAGTACTCAATATTACCAATACCAACCACTTATGACTGATTAGGTCAGAGGGCTATCTGATCTCATAAGATTTTTAAAACAAACATTTTGGGTCAAAATAACATTTTTCAAAATTTGATCCCACTTACTCACAAGTCAAATCATTATTCACATTGGCTCTGCAGAGCCGATCAATTCATTCCATAGGCATTTCGGGCCAGTAAATATTTTTTGGGATAAAAATATCGTTTTTAAAAAGTCAATCTTATTATAAGAGATCAATTTCCAAAATCGTGTCAAACTAGGGTAAAGGGTTCTTTTCACACATTAAAAACAAGTTTCTAGAAGTATTCGGATCATTTTGCCCGTACTCGACCACAAAAGTTATTTCCAATGGCATTCGAATTATTTTATCCAAGTCTGGTTCGAAAAGACTTTTCGAGGGTATTCAGGGCATTTTACCCTTACTCAATTTGAAAAGTGTTCACAGGAGTTCCAATAAGGATATTTCGGTCATTTACCTATTACCTAATTCCAAAGGTTTTCATAAAATATTCCAAAGAGGATATTTGGATCATTTTACAAATACCTGAATCCAACAGGAACTCATTTCAAGAAATCTATAATTCTAATCCCAAAAGAGGATTAAGTTCAAAGTTTCCAAACACATTTCTATAAAATGTTCGAATCAGTGCATTCTAGTCAATTTATGAATACTCGATTGCAAAAATCACCATTTTCCAAAAATCCCAAGTATTTATTCAAAAAAGGACTAAATTCACAAAATTAATACTTTAATCATCCATTAAGGTTTCCAATCCAAATATGGAGTTCATTCGAGCCTAAAGTGGCAAAAGAGTAATTCTTGCTCAGATAAACCATAAACATATTCAGGGATTTCCAAAATGGAATAAAACAAAGCATTTCATGGAAAAGTGAAACACACTTGCTTTCAAAAGGTTTTAAAAGTCCAAGGGACTCACCTCGTGTCCTAACTTAATTTTTTCGTTTATGGCCGTTCAACCACCATTTCTACTGTTTTGAACATTCCGTTGGCCATTTGCCGATAAAATTGCACCAAACACCATTTTCGGGTTAAATTGTATTTAGCCAAAAAATAGCCGACGGTTCACCGACGTTCTCGACAAGTAGCCGACGTCCAACTGATGTTTAGTCGATGATTCGCCGATGGTTAGCGAATGGTTAAGGAAAACATTCAACTTCGTTCACGTCGTTTGATCAATTCTTTCGTTTTCATTTTTCCACATCCTTTCTCCCTTCATATACAAGGGATTCACTTCATAATTCACATTCATTTAATCCAAAATCACATAATTAATCATCCTTAAGCTCATCCAATTTTGGACTAATTTTTTGGAATTTCACGGCTTGACACCTGATTTTGTTTTGCACATAATTTTCAATCCACAACTCCGATTTAGCTCTATGATATACCAAAATGACTTTCAGACTCTTAATGTTAATCCTATACAAGCTATTTTCAGTGTTCTTGTTCCCGTGATAAGCTACTTGGCAAAAACAGCCCTAGTTGTTTTGCTTCAATTCCACTATTCACGCTTTCCTTTGTTTTCCTCCAGCCTTTAACACCTTAGAAGCATTAATTAATTCAGTTTTCCTTCAAATAATGTTTAATTCTGTGATTTCCAGATTCTGATAGCTCACAAGAGTCATACTTATTAAACACACATTCACTTCTAATCAAAAGCTAGTATAATTCATTTTTCCAACTAAGTTACTTCCATTTTCATTCTACTTTGGTCATCATCTCATCAACCAAAATCAAACCTTCAAACTACCATGCATATTCAGTTCTTTCTCACACAAAATATTGTCCATAAACCTCCTAGGAAGCTGGCACACAAAAGCATACACAAGGTTCATACACAAACTTCACAAACCCTAGCTTTTGATCTAAAACAAGACATGCAAATCATGTCTTCACGTTAAAACTCATACCAAAATAATCACCGTAATAAGATATATGACTTTTAGTCTTGAAGCATAGACTTTTACCATGTATGTGGGATATATTGACTTGATTTTGCTCCAAGAACACCAAGTACACACACTTCTTTCTTTCTCTCTCCTTTTTTCTTTTTCTTTTTATCCCTATTTTGTCCAGCTTCTGATTCCTTTTCTTTCTCTCTTCTTTCTCTATTTCTTATGGGTGAATTTCTTGCTGACATTTAGCTCCTCAACCACCATTCTTGGTCATTCATTTCTCATTTTCATTAATTGTATAGTGGTTAAACATAGATGTGTTTTAGTGAAAATTTTATACACTATTTCACTTATTTTTCTTCCTCAAAATTTCCTCTTTTTTTCTCATGCATGGCTGCCATTTTTCTAGAAGTTTTTTAGCCACTCAATTACTTCTTCATGCTCAAAATATTGGCCAATTACATTGCACAAGAGCTTAAGTAATTGGCCCCACAAATGTTGTGTTCTAATAAAAAAAAATAAACATAATTCTTTATTTATTTTATAATTCTTTAATTCCATGTATCTTGCATGAATTCCTCATGCGACCTCTTACAAATTAACACATGCCCATGAGCTATGAATCAAAAAATGCCACACACACCGTTTTTAACTGCGATTTCCTTTTTTCTTCAGAATTGACCAAAATCGGGTCCAAAATGAAAAAATATTTTATTCTGTCATTCAACTCCAAAAATTCTACTGAATGCATTGGCAATAATTAAGTTCTTCAATTCCTCGTCTATGTGGTCAAAAATTGCTGTCAAAGTCACGGGCGTGGTCAAAATGATGAAAATACCCCTAGCAACCTGGATAGCATAATTTACACCAAAACGTGCGTTTCATCGCACTGATCAATTTCTATTCTCAGCGTATCCTCAAATTCTTATTTTATTAATAAGAGTAGCCTTTTGAAGATTTAGGGTACGAGTAGAACAAATTCAATAATTACATCTAGGTCCTAACAAAAATATTATTATACCATTATATTCGTCTCATTACATTGATCAATTTTTGTTTTAGCCATTGATACAAATTCTCATCCTATTGCAAATAGCAGCTAATCTTAGGTAAAAGGTGGGGCATTACAAAGAAGCTTAACACCTAGAATATAGCTAGCTTTCCCCATATCTTTCAGGTTAAATTGACCAGATAGCCAAACCTTAATAGATGATAATGTCCCTACATTATTTCTAATGAATAGAATGTCATCTATACTAAGCACCAAGAAAATCACTTTGCCACTGTCTAATTTCCTTTACACAAATAGTTCATTCACGTTTTGCATAAAACCATAGGGCTTCACAATTTTATCAAAATTTATGTTCTATGCTCGCGACACTTGCTTAAGTCTATAAATGGACTTCTTAACTTTACAGACAATTTATTCTTGACCTCTAGCAACAAAACCTTTTGGCTAGGATATATGGATGTCTTCGCTAATATAGCCATTTAAGATGGCCATCTTAACATCCATTTTCCATGTCTCGTAATCATAATGACATGCGATGGCTAAGAGAATACGGATAGACTTACACATTGCTACTAGTGAAAAGGTTTCCTCATAATCGATCCTTTCTTACAGAGTATAACCTTTAGCAACCAATCTTGATCTATAGGTTTCAATCTTTCCATCCGCACCTCTCTTCCTCTTGTATACCCACTTACACCTGATGAGTTTTATTCCATCAGGTGTAGTGATAAGATCCCAAACCTGATTGAGGTACATGGACTTAATCTCGACATTCATGGCTAACTGCCACTTATCTGCATTAACATTAACAGTGACCTTTTCGTATGTAGTGGAATCTTGTTCCTAATGATTAGAGGCTAGATCATAGATCTCTTTGGTCTATCTTTTTGGAACTCTTGAGATCCTTCCACTATGATGAGGCATAGTTTGTATAGGAATATCAAGTAGAATTTCTCTTAATTTCTCGATTAGGGTATTAGAAATACCTGAAATTGCATTAGTGACCAATATCTCTTCTAACTATATTCTACTTAAACCCGTGGTGGATATAGCTTGTTCATCCTCTAAGTATCTAGCATTAGTACTAACAAGCACGTTATGCTCTTGAGGATGATAGAAATATCCACCTCTCATTCTGTTTGGATACCTAACGAAGTAGCATAACTCTGATCTTGGTTCTAGCGTACTTCCATTTGTCAGCACATAAGCTGAACAACCCCATATCTTGAGATGGTTCAAACTAGGCTTTCATCCAATCCACATCTCATAGGGTATCGTAGGTACTGATTTGAAAGGCACTAAGTTCAAAATTATATGTCGTTGTTTCTAAGGCATATCCCCCAAAAAGAAATAGGAAGAGACGCATGACTCATCATGCTTCTGACCATTTCCATCAAGTTCTATTTCTTCTCTCAGCTACTCCATTCTACTGGGGAGTCCTAGGCATAGTTAACTGAGATTCTATGCTGTGATGTCCCAAGTAATCCTTAAACTTACTAAGGAGGTACTCTCCACTACGATCCGATCTCAAAGTTTTAATTAATTTACCTGTTTAATGCTTTTCATCCTTAAACTCCTTAAATTTATCAAAAGAGTCAAACTTGCACCTCATCAAAAAAATATAATCAAAATGAGTATGATCATTTGTGAAAGTGATGAAGTACTCGTAGCCTCTCCTAGCTAGTATAGTTACCGGGCCACAAACATCTGTATGAACTAATGCAAGTATTTTCATGGCTCTATCCGCCTTTTTAGTAAAGGACCTTTCGGTCATTTTACTTTTAAGGTAAGATTCACACTGAGGCCATTCTTCCAATCTCAATTAACCTAAAGGCCCATCATGGATTAGCGTCTGAATCTGATTGTGATTTATATGTTCCAACTTTAGATGCCACAAATACGAGTCATTTGATATGGGCTTTCTGTTTTTATTATCTGGTTCAGTTTGAACATTGTTTACTTGATTTCTAATAGGATGTATTTAAAAAAGATTTCCATAAATGTTTCCTGTGAAAATTAAATTACCATTTCAACTTACAGAAACACAAGAATGGAAAGAAATAGAATATCTTAGATTAATCAATTTGGAAAATGACATTAAATTTTGTTTAAAATAGGAAACACATAAAATATCTTTTAAAATTAATTTTCTACTATAATAAAAAATAAACTCAAGATCTCCTACTACTTCAGCTTATATTCTTGCTCCATTGCCTACTTGAAGTACATGCTCACCATTGACAAGTCTCCTTATCCTTTTTAACCCCTGCAAGGAGTTACGGACATGGTCAGTGGCTCTAAAATCAACTATCTAGGAAGATGTTGATCCAACCATCCAAATAAACTCTAGGAATAGAGTAATACCTGAAGTAGATTTGGCCAAGAAGTATGGATAATATTTTTTCCAATGTCCCTTCTTGCCACACCTAAAGTATTTACCTTTGGGCTGGGCCTATGCGTTGCTCTGGACCTTCCTTTTCTTGAATTTCTTAGTCTTTGCCTTAATTCTAAAAGAACTAGAATAAGAGACCAAAACCTTTGGCATGGGCTTCTTAATCTTCTCTGCTTTCTAGAGCTCTTTTATAAGCTCCGTTAGATTCATATCCAATTTGTTCATTATATAATCTACCATGAACTGAGAATATGAATTAGGCAGAAGAACCATATCAATTTGGCGCTCAGGATCTATTATTATGCCTAGGACCTCGGCCTCCTCGAATCAGGCAATCATCTTAAGCAGATACTCTCAAACTGATGCCCCCTTAGCCATCCTAGTGTTCATGATTACCCTGAGAGCTTCCTGCCTTGTAGGCCTTATAACACCCCGAAGCCTAGGCTCGCCAGGGCCGGGGATGTCGCCCCGTCCAAAGGACAAGAGATCTTTATAACTAGGTCACATAAATAAAATGGCTGAAATAAAATTATACTTAACTTAAAAATTTATTACAACCCAACATACTCCAAGAGTAAATCCATGAAATTCCAAAACAAAAACCATAAATATAATTATCCACTCTCGTCTCCCCAAAGCAATACATAAAATCAAAAGACACGTTCTCTTCCAAAGTAGAAATTACTAGCCACTCAACTCCACAGCAGGATCATCCTAACATCATGATAAAAATGTGATGAGACAGAAATTTCAGTAAGTCTGTGTGTGCGTTGGGTGTTTAGTGAAACCAGTTCATGGATGCAAAGTGTGAAACCTTTACAAGAGAAATATTGACAAGCAATAAGCATTAGTCAAAAGCAAGAGTGGCGTTTTGGCTTATCTAGCCGTACATAAGTAAAGAAATCAACCACTCGAAAAAAAGGGATATGGGTTGCCACATGTTGGGCCCCATAACCGGATGGTCAGTATGCCGACACTTTGTGCATACTGCCGGTTAGAATGCCGACACTTTGTACAGACTGACTAAAGTAGGTGATCGGCCTACTGGGCAAGATACTCCTCATTCTCTATACCCAAACAACAACCGGGTGTCCATTCCGGCAAAACACAGTCACTTGATTGAAACAAACTGCTAGCTCGGACCGGTACGACTCACTGGATTGACATATTATCCGGGAAGGACTCACCCCTCAGAGGTGGCCACCTGCTGAGAGTCTTACCCTAACCTTTCAAAGACTAGTCCTAGTAGTCCACCCTTATTGAGTACTCAACGACGTTTCCCACTTGGGATAAAATGAACAAAGAATTGCTCTTCATGGAAATAGTAATTTGAGGGTTTCCAAAGTTTTGGGAACAATCAGTTTTAGAAAGAGTTTTAAGTTTGGAAAATCTGCTCAGTAACTTTTAAATAATTTAAGTGTTGGAAATAAGAACAAATGCAACCCTCAATTGCCTTCAAATAAACGAGTGTCCATACACTCCATATTTAGCTTGCCATAAGGAAAACATTTCACGTCGATAGGTTTTATGTAGGAGCTTACCTGATTCTTGCTCACAACAACAAGGTCTCGAACAGCTGACCTAACCCCACATGCATAAATACAAATCTTAATCAATTTCAAGTCACAAACCACTTCCTCAATTTTAAATCAATTCAATTCACTACTACCATGATTCTAGTGTCCCAAGCTTTAAGATAAAATAATGACTAAATAGGTTTATAAGCTAAGTTTAATTTGTTATTTAAAATAATCAATGGTTTGGGAAATAAATTCTAATAAGTTGAAAGTTTAAACCTTGTTGGGAAAGATTTAGAGTTTATTTGATCAAGAGTCATAGATAGTACTAGGTAAAATAGTGATTTAATGATAGTTTAGTTGTTAGAAAATAATTGATAACCAAAACTAGTTGAGATTAAATTTAGTAAGCCTTTCTTGGAAAATAATAAGTAAATCCTTAAGGGTTTTGATTTAGTAAATATTTTACTAATTATGAATCATTCTCATAAAGCTTTAATTGATCTTTTTATTTTAAATAATATTTATTTATTTTATTTTCTAGCAAAATTATTATTTATTTGACAAAAATATCCTTTATATATAATAATTCCAAATCTATCCTTCCTAGAGTTTTTCGAAAATGCTAGCAATAATATTTTATTGAGTATTTTATGCATAAAGTGAAAATTAGTTTTAGGGACAACTAGATCATGATCAAATTTCTATGGCCATCCTCAATCAAGAACATACACAATCCTTCAATTCATTAAATCATCCAAATCTTGCATATAGGCATAGATCTAAATTTATTAAGACAAGATTTAACCTTTACTAGCATAAACATGATCATGGCTTCAATATTCTAGTCATGCATATAACTCTTATTCACTAAAGGTGACATGATCTCTAGCATACTTCATCACACATACTACCTATGACATGCTTCAAACTCAATTTCACATACGACCAACCAATATAATCCTTCCATGCATAAATCTCCTTCACAATCATACATGTACTCATGCTTCAATCATCAACAACACATACTCAATCCCATCGCCATTCATGTTTTACCAACATCATCCTAGAGACATGATTCTAGAGTTTAAAAGAAGAATTGAAGGTACTTACTTGGCTGATGGATGCTTTGAAGGACTTTATAGTAGATCTCAACTCCTAAATGGCTAACCTTGTCCAAGAGAGATGGCAAGAGCAAGATCATGGAAGGAGAAGTCATCCGGCCAAAGAAGAGTGATTTCGGCCATGAGAGTGAGAGAGAGAGAGAGAGAAGAAGAAGAAGAAGAAGAAGAAGAAGAAGAAGAAGAAACCATTAGCATGGTTATTCATATAGGTTCCCACTAGAGATCAAGTTTGAAGAGGATGAAGTCGATAGAGTGAATTTACCTTGAAGATGTTCTTGATCTTCACAGAAATTTATGCTTTTGATTCGAAGTAGCAAGATGTTTTGAGGAGTTTGATGTTAATAATGGTATTGATGGATTCACAGCAATGAGTAGACTAAATCTGGAGATTTTCGTGGGGTTTTGAGATGGTTTGGAGGGGTATTAGGTGTAGAGAAGAAGTAGGTGTTCTTGGTGTAGTGTGTGTGTTCTTGATGATTGCAGAAAATCGAGAGAGAGAGGTAAGGAATTTGCAGCTGCCGAATTTTCTGTGGGAGATAGGGCTGGCCGATTTTCAGTAGGGTTTAGGGAGTTGTTTCTCTGGTTTGGAAGGGAAAAGGAAAGGTTAGTTGTTACAATCCTTGAAGAATATTTTTAGGGAGTGAATTTGGAAACTAAATATTCTAAGAATATCTTGATTGTTTGGACAGCTTTGAAGTCTCCTATGGCCGACTGGTAGTGTATCTTTTCTGAGGAATTAAAGCTGGTTTAATAAGGCTTATGATGGCCGAAACTAAGGGGCACAATGATGAAGAAGAAGTCTGGTCAATTGAGCAAGATATCATGGAAGGTTGCTAAATAAGATGGCTGGAATTTTGGAAAGTAATCAATCTAAATTGTAGGGATTTGTTGGACAGATTTTCGGATAGCCATTGCTGCCTTTCGTCAAGAAGATTGCAGGAAATAATGGAGCTCTGTTAATGGTGGTTTAAGGGAGGTTTGGACAGATTAGGGCTGGTGTTTCGGCTGGAAGAAAAACAGGAAACAAAGCTGGACATTTGACTGCCCAGTTTTTTTCGCTGCACAGAATTTTCTGGGCAGAATTTCGTCTGCCACTTCCAGCCGAGTTGCAGTGAGTTTGAAAGGGGGTTTTAGAGGTATTCAAGGCTAGTTTCCAGCCTTCTTCATGGAGGAAAAACATGGCTAAGGTGCTGCACAAAATCTGGAAGAAAACAGCTTGGTTTTGAACCTCCAAAACTGCGATTTTGCCCAGAATTTTCACTGGTTTTGTACAGTCGTTGAGCAGTCCGAAAATGGCAGAAATAATTCATGTTTCAAGCTGAACTTAAGGCCATTTTTCTGGAAGCTTTTAGGAGGGAATGTTAGCTAAGAAGCTCGACATTTTGAAGGTACAACAAGTTGGAAAATTTCAGCTCATTCCATAAAGGAAGATGAACTAATTTAGGATGAAATTTCAGCAAGCTCACTAGAGGGATTTTCCTCTTGGAATTTCCCACAACTCTTCCATATTTTCTAGGCCATAAGAAGTCTTTTACCAAGACATTTTAATCCTAAAAGACCTCAGTACATTACTGAATTTTTTGGAAAGAAAAAGACTAGAACATCTTGATCAAACTAAGGAGTTGAAAGCTAAGGAAAACCAAAGATTAAGGGAACAAGAATTCCCTTTGGGAAATTCGAGTAGGCAAAGGAGTGGAATGAGAATACTCCTAACATGTCTCTCCTAGGACATCATCACCACATTGATCTAGGCCCATAAGGCCGAAAGCATTTCTTCCTAAGCAAAAATAAAATTTAATCAAGTTAAAGCTTCTATGATGGACTTTGAACTCAAGACCTCAAGAATAAATTCCAAAGCTCTAACCACTAAACCACAACAACTCTTGTTGTTATTTCCACTAGAAAAATTATTTTCTATTCAATCCACAATCTATCTCCCTATTTTCACCTCAGGCAAAAATTACCATTTTGCCCCTCTCACACAATACTCACCAACAAGACTTCAAGACAATAAAAATCAAATCCAAAGCACATAGAAATCATGTGAAAATATATTCAATTATGAAATAAAGTATGATATGCATCCCAACCCCCTTACTCTGAGGTTGGTTTTGACCGGGGTTTCACAGGCCAGCTCTTGTCTGCAAATATGGTACGTAATAACAAATCTATATCGTACGCAATGGCCATGTGCTCATGCTTAGATTGGAGCACACTAGACATGGAAGGCAATATATAGCACTTAGCCATCTCATCAGCTTTTTTCCATACCTTCTCAACTTCTTGCTCTTGATCAGCGGATTCTTCCCCAATCATATGATAGGGATCCGTAAGAACATACTTGTACTTTTTGGTAGTGAGTACTATGTTTAGGTTCCTCTTCCAGTCCATAAAATTTAGTCATGTCAACTTATTCTTCCTAAGAATAATTGACAATGGACTGAAACTAGACATTTCTAAAATATTTCGAAAAACATTCATTTAGTTTGTAAAAAAAATGCATATTTCTTTGATAATAGATAATTCTTAAAACAATTATCGATAATATTCGTAGGAGGATTAATAGCATTTTAAGTTAAGTATATAACCATCACGAATAAAAAATTCCTTAATAGGTAATAGTCTAGAAAAAGTTTCACTGATAGGATGGCTACTGATTCACACCACTTACAGGTAATCTACTAGTAAAAACCACTAACATAGGTTGGTCGATCCTAGAAAATACCCTAGGCTTTTAATTTTACTCTTCTATTGGTTCTGGACACTTGTGGAAATCCATCCAATAGGGGGTCATGCTCAGAATGACATGAGAAAATCCACTATCTCTAATGAGAGTTGTGATGGAAGCCATGAGGGCGTTGGAACCCTTCTCCCACTTAATCTTTTATTGAAAATAGAATTTTAGGACCAAAAATATTTTCTACAATCTTATGGCGTCATTAACTTTAGTAAAAAACTCAAATTCAATACTATTCTCTATGTCAAGGATTAAATCATTTGAAAGAATAAACTATGAATTTATTTTGCTCTTCTAAGTTAATGGCCAAGTAAAACTTTATTAAATAACCTCAAGTTCAACATTATTCTCTATTGCAAGGATTGAATCCCTTAAGAGAATAAACCATGAACTCTTTTATTTTAAAGTTTCTTAGATTGAAATGTTTTATCAACAACCGTTCTATCTAGTAAGACTTTGGTCTCACAAGAAGTTGCTCATTTGATCACCAAAGTGAATAAGCATGAAAACGAAAGTAAACTTTTTCATGCTCAAACTATTCATTTATTACTAAGTGACCAAATATAATGGATTAAACATCATCAATTTATAAATTAATGATCTTGTTTATATAGTCCTAAGGTAGTTCTATCATTTACTACTCATTTTCATGCAAATTATTCATTCTTAGATAAGTAAAACTATTGCAAAAAATTAATCTCATACAATAGTTTCAAAACATGATTACATCAAGGAAAATTTGAGGTACTGATACCCTAGGGCTTAATGAAGCCTTAGTGGGCCCGAAACACACTAGGCCCTAATGGGCTTGGTGTTGGACTCATAAACCAGTCTAAGACTAACCTAGTCCTCTTTATTAATTCATTATCTTTTCTAAGCTTTACTAAATACCCAAGATAAATTAATTAATTCCAATTAGACTCTTAATATATGTCAACATATATCAGCACAATGAATTAATTTATTCCAGTCCAATTCTTTTAATTAATTAATTATCTTTTCTAGGACATACGAAAAATCAAAGACTAATTAATTTTTTCTAATGGGACTCTTAGAATATATTATATTTCTCTTCTAGATAATTATCCATTTAGCACATATTGTGTCTAGACAACACCAAGGTAACTTGTAACTTATGCTATTTTAGGGACCAAGTGACATATATTATTCATGGCTACTAAAATGAAAAAATGCCATTACTATCAAATAGATGTATCTTACCATTTTAAATATTCTCATTTATCACCATATGAAAAAAAAATAAAAATTGACCCTAAGAATAATATTGCTACAACAATGTCTTCGACCTACAAGTGAAATGATAGAAATACCCCTTTATGTTACACCCATCAATGAGGCAGGATAAATGTACTAACACCCATCTCAAAGACATCTACCATCCTTAGATCTCTAGTGCGATAATCCATGACTCACTCAAATATACTACTTTATGATTAAAAGCTACCCAAAAGCACACATTTTATGGCCACGTTCCCAGGGCCCTGGATTATTATATTATCCTTAACAATCACAAGGGGATGGTTTAACTTCACAAAATGAAGCATAGAAACTCTTTTTCATGAGTCCATGTTAGTAAACTAGAGCAATGTACCCAACGTACAAGATTATTGATCTAACAAAAGAAATCTCACCCAATATATGTCAAAATACAAGACCTTAGCTTCGCCAGACCACCAACTCGTACTCAAGTGTGAAGGTATCCATCCACACTGTAGTAGTAATAGTCTGGCCTCTATAATTATAGTACTTAAAAGAGACCACTACTACAGGTCTAGTTCAACGCATTCGAAATACGCATATGCTAATGATGTGAGTGAACTACTCACTGATTCAAGGTAAATCATTCCTCATTGGAACTCATGACATAATAGTCTTACCTTTATGAAATGCCCAATTCTATCAAACGACTAAGAACTTAGTTTTACTTGTGTGACAAGTACCCTTAGTCTATACCTTACTGTGAAGATTGACCCAACACATAGACCATTGTCACACTTAGACCTTAAATGCCTAATAATATAAGAAACAAACCAAATTGAATGAATAAATATTTTATTGCACCTGGTGCCAGGTCCATTGGACCCAACTGCCACCGAGTCCACTCTGTTTCTCCAGCTGGGCAGAGTGGATCCGGCGCTGGGTCCATTGGACCCACTTAGTGTTGGGTCTACTTGCAATATATTTACATAGAATAAATAGTCTTTAAGGGCATACTTTCCAACACTGATTGCCAAGGGGATTTATGGATAATGTTTTGTGTTACAAAGGAATGAATTTTGATGGTAGTTTGAAGGGATGATCTTCATCGATAAGATGATGATCAAAGTGGAATGAAAATGTGAGTTAATTGGTTAGATTGATGAATTATTCTAAATTTTGATCGAATGAAGTGAATGTGTTGAATAAAAATGCCTTTAATAAGTTGTTAGAATTTAAAAAATGATGGATCAAAGATGATTCGAAGGAAAAAATATGAAACCCCAGTCAAAACCAACCTTGGAGTAAGGGGGTTAGGATGTATATCATATTTCATTGCATGTTTAAATATATTTTTATATGATTTCGTGTGCATTGAATTTTTTTTTTATGGTCTAGAGGACTTGATTATGATTATTGAGTGAGAAGGGTAAAATAGTAATTTTTTTGCTTGAGGTGGAAAAGAGAGATAGCTTGAGGAAAATAATAACAAGAGTTGTTGTGGTTTGGTGGTTAGGGCCTTAGAATTAATTCTTGGGGTCTTGGGTTCAAATTCCATCATGGGAGCTTTAGAATGATTAGATTTTATTTTTGCTTGGGAAGTGGAAATTTCGGCCTAATGTGCTTTGGAGTAGGGTAGAAATGTTGTCCTAAGAGAGACGTGATAGGAGTATCCTCATCCTACTCTTTTGCCCACACAAAATTCCTAAGGAGAATCCATTTCCTCTTGATCCTTAATTTTTCCTATTTCTCAATTCATTAGCCTGTTCAAATTATTCAAGCCAATTTTATTATAGAAAAATTCCAGCAATGTGTTGTGGCTTTGTAGGTTCAAAATGTCTTAGTAAGAGACATCTTATGGATTGAAACCATGGAAGAGGGGGAAACGATTTCAAGTGAATTAAATTCCTTAGTGAACTTTCTAAAAGCTTTACTCTAGCTAAGTTCATTTTCCTTCATGCATGGAACTGAAATTTTTCCCAGCTTCGTGTGCCTTCGAGGTATCGAAATTCTTAGCCATCATTCCCTTCCAAATGATGCTAGAAAATATCCCTTTTGATCAGCTTAGAACTTGGATTTTTCTGGCCTTTTTCGGACAGCACAAAAGCTGTGCAAAACCAGGAAAATTCCTGGGCAAATTCACAACTGAGGAGGTCCGAAACCAAGCTGTTTTATTCCAGTTTTTGTTCAGCATCTTAGCCACATTTTTCCTCTATGAAAAAGGCTGGAAACTAGCCTTGAAAAGCCCTAAAATTCCCCTTCAAACTCCTTGCAAACCAACTGGAAAAGGGCAGCCGAAAAACTGCCCAGAAAATTCCAGCAAAGAGCGAAAACCTGTGCAGAAATTTTCCAGCCTTGGTTCCTAATTCATCCCTAGCCGAAACTCCATCCTTCTTCTGCACAAATCACCCTTAAACCTTCAGTAACTGAACTCCATTATCCTCCTCAAGCTTCTACAAAAAAATCCTGTCATGGTGGCCTAAAAGATTTCCAAAAAAATTCTGCAAACATGATCTGATTTGGATACCGAAACTCCAGCCACCATGATTTAACAACTTTCCATAAAATATACCTCAAACAACTAGTCCTTCCCTTCACCATTACACTCAGTATTTTCGGCTTTCTTTAGCCTCCCTCAACCAGCATTCATCTAGCTAAAACACCGCCAGCAATTCGTCCATGGCAGACTTCCAAAAGCTCTCCCATTATCAAAGGTATTCCTGAATATTTAGTTTCCAAATTTGCTTCACCAAAAATATTCTTCAAGGATTTCAACAACTAGCCTTTCCTTTTTACTTCTGAACCAGAAAATTAGCTACCAAAACCGTTCAAGCAGTCGACCAACCCTAATCTTTACAGAATTTCGGCAGCACCAATCCCAAAAGCTCTCTACTCTCTTCGACATCAAGAACACACAACACACCAAGAACACCTACTCACTCCTTTCACCCAATACTCTTCCAAATCACTTCAAACTTCTAAAATTTCCAGATTGAACCTACTCACTGCCGTAAGTCCATGAATACCGTTCTTAACATCAAACTCCAAAATCCAACTTGGTATTTTAGATAAAAAACCAGAAATTTTATGAAGGCTAAAGAACACCTTCAAGGTATGTTTGTTCTAACAACTTCATCTTCTCCAATCTTGTCCTCTAATGAATATATATGCGAATAAACATGCTAATAGTCTCTCCCTCTTTCTCATGGCCAAATCTCTCTCCTCTTGGCTGGATGGCTTCTTCTCCAATGGCCATGCTTTCTCCACCTTCCTTGGATGGATTTAGGCATCTAGGGGTTGACAACCATTCGAAACTCCTTTAAGATATTCTGCAATCAAGTAAGCCTTTTTAACTCTTCTTTTAAATTCTAGATTCATGTCTGTAAGATGATGTTGATAGAAGGTGGATTGTGGATAGGGTTTGAGTATATATTGTTGAGGTTGAAGCATGAATGTATGTATGAATATGAAGGAGATGGGATTTTTGCATGGATTGATTAACTTGGTTGATTGTATGATGATTTGAGGTTTAATGCATGTCTCCATGTCATAGGTAGTATTTGTGATGAAGTATGTTAGCAATTATGTCACCTATGGCGAATATGATTTATATTCTTGTTGGATTATTGAAGTCATGATCATATTTATGCTAGTAAGGGTTAGATCATGTCTTGATAAATTTAGATCTATGCTTATATGTATGATTTGGATGCTTCGATGAATTGAAGGATTGTATATGTTCATGATTGTGGTAAGCCATAGAAGTATGATCATGATCTAGTTGTCTCTAAACTAATTTTTATTTCATGAAAAAAATATTTCATAATATGATTTTTGCTAGTAATTTCGAAAAAAAAAAACCTAGGAGGGGTAGATTTGGATTATTAAATATAATAAGGATATTTTAGTCAAATAAATAATAGCTTTTGCTAGGAATATATATATATATATATATATATATATATTATTATATAAAACAATGAAATCAACTAAAACCTTTTATGGAAATAATCATAATTAGTAAAATATTTAGTACTAAAAAATTTAATTATTATCTTTAATCAAAGCCCAATAAAAATTTATTTGCTATGTTTCAAGCAAGACTCATTAAATTTATTTTCAACTAATTTTAGTTAACAATTATTTTCTAACAACTAGATTATTAAAAAAATCATTATTTTACCTAATACCACCTAGGACTCTTTATCAAGTAAACTCTAAATTTTTCTTAGCAAGATTTAAACCATCAACTTATTAGTACTTGTTTCTCAAAATATTAATTATTTTAAATATAAAATTAGGCTTAGCTTATAAACCTCTTTATTTATAGTTTGGCCTTAAAGCTAGGGACACTAGGATCATGGTGGTTATGAGTTGAGTTGTTTTAAATTGAGAAAGTTGATTTTGGCTTGAGTTTGATTGTGGTTTGTATTTGCCCATGCGGGGTTAGGTCAACTGCTGGAGACCTTATATTGTGAGCAAGAATCAGGTAAGCTCCTGCATAAAACTTGATTGATGAAATATGTTTATTATTGCAAGCTAAATGTAGAGTGCATGAACACTCAGTTTTGCAAGGGCAATTGAGGATTAACTTCTTTCCTATTTCAGACAAACAATTTATTTGAAAATTAATAAGCAGATTTACTCAATCTCAAAACTTTTTCCAAAACTGATTTTGACAAAGACTTTGGGAACCCTTAATTGCCATTTTCATATGGAACAGTGTTTTGTTCATTTTATCCCAAGTGGAAAATGTCGTTGAGTACTCAATAGGGGTAGACTACTAGGACTAGTCTTTGAGGGGTTAGGGTAAGTCTCTCAGTAGGTGGCCACCTCTGAGGGGTGAGTCCTTCCCGGATAGGACGTCAGTCTAGTAGGTCGTGTTGGTCCGAGCTAGCAGTGTTCTCTTTCAGTCAAGTGATTATGTGTTGCCGGAATGGACACCCGGTTGTTGTTTGGGTATAGAGAATGAGGAGTATCTTACCCAGTTGGCCGATCACCTACTTTTGTCAGTCTGCACAAGGTATGGCATTCTAGCTGGCGGTATGCACAAAGTGTAGCATGCAGACCATGCGGTTATGGGGCCCAACGTGTGGTAACCCATGAGCATTTCTTTTGAGTGGTTGATTTTATTGATTATTCATGGTTGGAAAAGCCAAAACACCACTCTTGCTTTTGACTAATATTTATTACTTGGTAGTGATCTCTTATAAAGAATTTTATACTTTGTATTCACGAACTGTTTTCTCCCGACACATAAGAACATACGGACTTACTAAGATTTCTGTCTCACCACCATTTTTACCATGATTTCAGGTCGATCCTACTGTGGGGTTGAGTAGCTAGATATTACCTGCTTCAGAAGATTTTCTGATAATTTATTTTATGTCATGTTTTGGGGAGATGAGAGTGGATAAATTTTATTATGGATTTGTTGTTGGTATTCTTAGATTTATTTTTGTGTTGTAATAAATTTTAAGTTCAAGTATCATTTTTATTCCGCTATTTTATTTGTGTGACCTAGTTAGAAAGACCCCTTGTCCTTTAGACGGGGTGACATCCCCGGCCCTGGCGGGCCTAGGTAGCGGGGTGTTACAAGTGGTATCAGAGACTAGGTTTAGGCAAGTAATGATAGTATATGTGTTATTTATTTAAGTTTAAATCTTTATCTAACCTATGTTGTTGATGCCGTAGGATGGTTAGGATGCTTAGGACCGCGAGGAAAGGGCATCAGTGAAACCCACCTATCCTTATATACCCGGAAGACCTTCTAGTTCTCCAGCCTGCCCCTCAGCCAGTTATCCCTATGGAGGATAACAGTGATGATGAGGTTAACCCTATGGAGGATAGCAGTGAGGACGAGGTCCAGATCATTGAGCCACCCCCAATTCCAGTGATAGACATAAGTTCTGATAGTGAGGATGAGGTGATGATAGTGGAGCCTGGACCCTACCCTCCTAATCCCAAGATGGACTTAGTAGCACATAGTGATGACCGGGGGAAGATAGACTATGAGTTTCCCCTTAGGCCTTCTTTCCTTCCTTCTTTCAGCCGAATTGAGCTCGAGGAGAGTTCTAGGCACCTTGGGAAGAAGCCAATAGAGGGATTTTCTAGCAGGGATGGGGTGGATTTTTCTAAGAACTTTGGAGATGGTTGTATGAGGCTGATTTTGAGGATTCTGATGAAGATTAGAGGGGTTAAGAGCTGTTAGGATCAAGATTGTTTATTTTCTGCTTTCCATAGATTTCTATGTTAAGGATTTCCTTTCTGTTTACTGCTTTAATTTCAAATTTATGCAAGTAGGAGTACCTGAGTACTCTAAGGTTTGAAAAAACAATTTTATGCAAATTTTAATACAAAACTTGCATCTAGTTTTCTTTTACTTAAAACCTGAATGTGAATGCATACTCAAATAAAATATTTCAAACTAGCATGCACATCATCTGGGCATAGTTTAGAATGGCACCCAAGCGTCGTGTAGCCACATCGAGCAGAAGGGTTCCAGAAGCAGAGCCTGTGACACCGGAGTTTGAGATGACTCAAATGCCATCACCCAATTAGGGGGGATGAGAACGTGCCAGATTCGGAATTTGGTTCTGAAGCAATGGATGATGTGTCAATGGGATAGGCATTCAGTAATATGGCAGAGGTTCTGCAAACCCTGACGGAGCGGAGGGACTCTAAGGGAGAAGACGAGGCATTAGAGCGGTTCCTGAAGTTTCAACCGCCCGTCTTCCTGGGCGAAGTGGAACAAGATCAGAAGGCAGAGCAGTGGGTTGAGCAGATGGAGGACATATTTGCAACGCTCCAGTACACCGATGAGTGGATGGTTAAGTTCGCGGCTTTTTGTTTGAGAGGACCAGCTCGGGCATGGTGGCAGCGGGTTCAGGATGACTGGGGAATGGTTTGTCAGGAATGGATGTGGTCTAACTTTGTTGAAGCCTTCAGAGTTGAGTATGAAGTGTTCACCGACCACAAGAGCTTGAAGTACATCTTCACTCAGAAGGATCTAAACTTAAGGCAGCGAAGGTGGATGGAATTCTTGGAAGAATATCGTTGTTCGATCAACTACCATCCCGGAAAGGCCAACGTTATGGCGGACGCCCTAAGCAGAAAGGTTGGGATGGCCAGACTAAGGGTATAGGAAATTCAAGTGGTTCAGGATGTGTTGGACGGAAGGGTGAAAGTACTAGATAAAGGAATTATCATCAGCAATTTGAAATTGGTGCCAGATTGAAGAAGGAAATCGAGGGAGCTCAGCAAAGAAACGCCAATTTTCAACTTTTTAAGGACAAGGAGCTTAGGCGGCCAGGCAGTGAATTCCGTCTAGACGAAGCGAGAGTTCTCCATTTTAGAGATCGATTGTGTGTACCCGGGGAGCAGCAGTTAAAGGATAGAATTTTGGAGGAGTTGCATAAGAGCAAGTACACCATTCATCCGGGAGAAGTCAAGATGTATCAGGACTTGAAGAGAGCCTATTGGTGGCCTGGACTAAAGCGAGATGTGCTCAAGTATGTCTCGACTTATCTTACCTGCCAAAAGGTCAAATCGGAACACAAGAAGTCAGCGGGACTATTGCAGCCATTGCCAGTACCGGAATGGAAGTGGGAGGAGGTGACTATGGATTTTGTCACCAGACTTCCCATGTGAATGACTGAAAAGGATGACATATGGGTGGTGGTGGATCGACTAACCAAGTCAGCCCATTTCATATCGGTGAATGTGAGAGACTCGATGGAGAAGCTGGCTCAGACTTATGTTTGAGAAATAGTTCGACTACATGGAGTGCCTTCAAGCATAGTGTCAGATCAAGACCCGAGGTTTACATCTCGATTCTGGGGAAAGTTTTAGGAAGCAATGGGGTCAAGTCTAAAATTCAGTACGACGGCACACCCACAGACCGACGGGCAGTCGAAGAGGGTGATACAAACATTGGAGGATATGTTGAGAGCCTGTGTTTTGGACTTCGGAGAAAAATGGATAGACTGTGTACCGTATGTAGAATTACATATAATAATAGCTATCAAGCTTCGATCAGGATGGCACCGTATAAGGCTTTGTATGGGCGCAAGTGTCAGGTACTGTTATATTGGAGTTGGTTCGAAGACGGTCATATGAGCAAAACCAGAGAAGTATGTGTCCAAGAGATGCTGGATAAAGTGAAATTGATCAGGGAAAGGTTAAAGGCAGCACAGAGTCGGTAAAAGAGCTATGCGGACAACCTGCAGAGAGAATTGGAATTCTAAGTCGGGGGCAGCGTATTTTTTAAATTGACGCCGAATAGGGGAATTTTGAAGCATCCGAAGGGTGAAAAGTTGAATCCAAGATATTTCGGGCCATTTCCGGTTAAGGAAAGGATCGGACCGGTAGCTTACCAACAGGATCTGCCAGAAAGGTTTATGGGAATTCATGATGTGTTTTATATGTCACAATTGAAGAAGTACAATGCAGATCCAGGTCATGTATTAAATGATGAACCGTTAGTATTGCAGCCAGACCGGAGCTATGTGGAGAAGCCGGTGCGGATATTGGAGCGTAGTGTCAAGACTCTCTGGAACAAACAGATACCGATGATTACGATTTAGTGGGAGCACCAAGGCATGCAGAATGCCACATGGGAGTTGGAAAAATAGGTTAAGTGGAAGTACCCTGATTTGAAATAGAGGTATGCTTGAATTTTGGGACGAAATTCTTCTAAGGAGAGGAGGATGTGAAACCCCAGTCAAAACCAACCTTAGAGTAAGGGGGTTGGGATGCATATCATATTTCATTGAATATTTAAATATATTTTTATATGATTTTGTGTGCATTGAATTTGTGTTTTATGGTCTAGAGAGCTTGATTATGATTATTGAGTGAGAATGGCAAAATAGTAATTTTTTTGCTTGAGGTGGAAAAGAGAGATAGCTTGAGGATTGAATAGGAAAATATTTTTAGAGGTAAAATAATAACAAGAGTTGTTGTGGTTTTGTGGTTAGAGCCTTAGAATTAATTCTTGAGGTCTTGGGTTCAAATTCCATCATGGGAGCCTTAGAATGATTAAATTTTATTTTTGCTTGGGAAGTGGAATTTTCAGCCTTATGCGCTTTGGAGTAGGGTAGAAATGTTGTCCTAAGAGAGAGATGATAGGAGTATCCTTATTCTACTCTTTTGCCTACACAAAATTCCTAAGGGGAATCCATTTCCTCTTGATCCTTAATTTTTCCTATTTCTCAATTCATTAGAATGTTCAAATTGTTCAAGCCAATTTTATTCTAGAAAAATTCCAGCAATGTGTTGTGGCTTTGTAGGTTCAAAATGTCTTAGTAAGAGACATCTTATGGACCAAAACCATGGAAGAGGGGGAAAGTATTTCAAGTGAATTAAATTCCTCAGTGAACTTTCTAAAAGCTTTACTCTAGCTAAGTTCATTTTCCTTCATGCATGGAACTGAAATTTTTCCCAGCTTTGTGTGCCTTCGAGGTGTCAAAATTCTTAGCCATTATTCCCTCCTAAATGCTTTCAGAAAATGGCCCTTTTGATCAGCTTAGAACTTGGATTTTTCTCGCCATTTTCGGACAGTACAAAAGCTGTGCAACACCAGGAAAATTCCTGGGCAAATTCACAGCTTAGGAGGTCCGAAACCAAGCTATTTCCAGTTTTTGTTCAGCATCTTAACCATGTTTTTCCTCCATGAAGAAGGCTGGAGACCAGCCTTGAAAAGCCCTAAAATTCCCCTTCCAACTCCCTGCAAACTGACTGGAAAAGGGCAGCTGAAAAACGACCCAGAAAATTCCAACAAGCAGCGAAAACCTGTGCAGAAATTTTCTAGCCTTGGTTCCTAATTCATCCCTAGCCGAAACTCCATCCTTCTTCTGCACAAATCACCCTTACACCTTCAGTAACTGAACTCCATTATACTCCTCAAGCTTCCGCATGAAAATCCAATCATGGCTGCCTAAAAGATTTCCAAAAAAATACTGCAAACATAATCTGATTTGGATACCAAAATTCCAGCCACCATGATTTAACAACTTTCCATAAAATATACCTCAAACAACCAGACCTTCCCTTCACCATTACACTCAGTATTTTCGGCCACCTTTAGCCTCCCTCAACCAGCATTCATCTAGCTGAAACACTGCTAGCAATTAGGCCATGGAGACTTCCAAAAGCTCTCCCATGATCAAAGGTATTCCTGAATATTTAGTTTCCAAATTTGCTTTCCAAAAATATTCTTCAAGGATTTCAACAACTAGCCTTTTCTTTTCCCTTACAAACCAGAAAATCAGCTACCAAAACCCTTCAAGTAGACGGCCAACCTTAATCTTTACAGAATTTCGGCAGCTCCAATCCCAAAAGCTCTCTACTCCCTTCGACATCAAGAACACACAACACACCAAGAACACCTACTCCTTCCTTTCACCCAATACTCACCCAATACCATACTCAACATCAAACTCAAAAATCCAACTTGCTATTTTGGATAAAAAACCAGAAATTTTATGAAGGCTAAAGAACACCTTCAAGGTATGTTTGTTCTAACAACTTCATCTTCTCCAATCTTGATCTCTAATGAATATATATGCGAATAAACATGCTAATGGTCTCTCTCTCTCTCTCTCTCTCTCTCTCTCTCTCTCTCTCTATGGCCGAATCTCTCTCCTCTAGGCCGGATGGCATCTTCTCCAATGGCCATGCTTTCTCCACCTTCCTTGGACGGATATAGGCATCTAGGGGTTGACAACCATTCGAAACTCCTTCAAGAAATTCAGCAATCAAGTAAGCCTTTTTAACCCTTCTTTTAAATTCTTGATTCATGTTTCTAGGATGATGTTGATAGAAGGTGGATTGTGGATAGGGTTTGAGTATATATTGTTGAGGTTGAAGCATGAATGTATGTATGAATATGAAGGAGATGGGACTTTTGCATGGATTGATTAACTTGGTTGATTGTATGATGATTTGAGGTTTAATGCATGTCTCCATGTCGTAGGTAGTATTTTGTGATGAAGTATGCTAGCGATTATGTCACCTTTTGTGAATAGGATTTATATTCATGTTGGATTATTGAAGCCATGATCATATTTATTCTAGTAGGGTTTAGATCATATCTTGATAAATTTAGATCTATGCTTATATGCATGATTTGGATGATTCAATGAATTGAAGGACTGTATATGTTCATGATTGTGGTAAGCCATAGAAGTATGATCATGATCTAGTTGTCCCTAAACTAATTTATATTTCATGAATAAAATATTTCATAATATGATTTTTGCTAGTAATTTCGAAAAAAAAAAACCCCTCGGAGGGGTAAATTTGGATTATTATATATAATAAGGATATTTTAGTCAAATAAATAATAGCTTTTGCTAGAAAAAAAATATTATATAAAATAATGAAATCAATTAAAACCTTTGATGGAAATAATTATAATTAGTAAAATATTTATTACTAAAAAATTTAATTATTATCTTTAATCAAAACCCAATAAAATTTTATTTATTATTTTTCAACCAAGAGTCATTAAATTTATTTTCAACTAATTTTAGTTAACAATTATTTTCTAACAACTAGATTATTAATAAATCATTATTTTACCTAATACCACCTAGGACTCTTTATCAAGTAAACTCTAAATTTTTCTTATCAAGATTTAAACCATCAACTTATTAGTACTTGTTTCTCAAAGCATTAATTATTTTAAATATCAAATTCGGCTTAGCTTATAAACCTATTTATTTATAGTTTGGCCTTAAAGCTTGGGACACTAGGATCATGGTGGTAATGAGTTGAGTTGTTTTAAATTGAGAAAGTTGATTTTGGCTTGAGTTTGATTGTGATTTGTATTTGCTCATGCAGGGTTAGGTCAGCTGTTGGAGACCTTATATTGTGAGAAAGAATCAGGTAAGCTCCGACAAAAAACTTGATTGATGAAACATGTTTATTATGACAAGCTAAATGTAGAGTGCATGAACACTCAGTTTTGCAAGGGCAATTGAAGATTAACTTCTTTCCTATTTCAGACAAACAATATATTTGAAAATTAATAAGCAGATTTACTCAATCTCAAAACTCTTTCCAGAACTGATTTTGACAAAGACTTTGGGAACCCTTAATTTCCATTTTCATGTGGAACAGTGTTTTGTTCATTTTTTCCCAAGTGGGAAATATCGTTGAGTATTCAATAAGGGTGGACTACTAGGACTAGTCTTTGAGGGGTCAGGATAAGTCTCTCAGTAGGTGGCCACCTCTGAGGAGTAAGTCCTTCCCGGATAGGACGTCAGTCCAGTAGGTCGTGCCGGTCCGAGTTAGCAGTGTTCTCTTTCAGTCAAGTGTCTCTGTGTTGCCGGAATGGACACCCAGTTGTTGTTTGGGTATAGAGAAGGAGGAATATCTTGCCTAGTAGGGCAATCACCTACTTTTATCAATCTGCACAAAATGTGGCATGCTGACCACGCGGTTATAGGGCCCAACGTGTGATAACCCATGATCATTTCATTTGAGTTCTTGATTTTATTGATTATTCTTGGTTGGAAAAGCCAAAACACCACTGTTGCTTTTGACTAATGTTTGTTGCTTGCCAGTGATCTCTTATAAATAATTTTATACTTTAAATTCATGAACTGTTTTCTCCCGACACTTAAGCACATGTGGACTTACTGAGATTTCTGTCTCACCACCATTTTTACCATGATTTCAGGTCGATCCTGTTGTGGGGATGAGTTGCTAGATATTGCCTGCTTTGGAGGATTTTCGGATAATTTATTTTGTGTAACATTTTAGGCTGATGAGAGCGGATAAATTTTATTATGGATTTGTTGTTGGTATTCTTGGATTTATTTTTGGGTTGTAATAAATTTTAAGTTCAAGTATCATTTTTATTCCGCTATTTTATTTGTGCGACCTAGTTAAAAAGACCCATTGTCCTTTGAATAGGGTAATATCCCCAGCCCTGGCGGACCAAGGTAGCGGGGTGTTACAAAAAATGAATGAATTTAATGTTCTCCAGGTGTAAAAGATTAAAAAAAAAAAAAAATCAAAGGATAACATGAATGGTTTAGTTAGGGCAAACTAATATTACTGTTTTGCCTCTGCTTTGTGTCACAGAAATCTGAACTCGGAAAAGAGGTTACAAAGAATTAGTGTAAAGAGTCTTACCATCATTTTCATATATCATAGAGCCCAATCAGAGTTGTGGATTGAATATTATACAAAAAACAAAATTGTGTGTCAAGAAGGGAAATTCCAGAATTTTAGTTGGAAAATAATTGAACTTAAGAAGGATTACTTGTGTGATTTTGGGATGAAATGAATGAGAAACATGAAGATAATTCCTTATTCATGAAGAAAGGAAGTATATGGAAAATGGAAAATGGAAGAATTGAACAAACAACAAGAAAATGATAGGAACGATTGTTGAGCATTTTCTTAACAGTCGGGTACGTCGGGTGGACGTCGGCTAACTGTTGGTTAGACATTAGCCAACCGTCAGGCATGTCAGCTGGACGTCGACTAACCGTTGGCTACTTTTTTATCAAACACAACTAAACATAAAAATGATGTTTGATGTAGGTTTACTACTAAACGGCCAGTGACACATTGAAAAAGGGTGAAAACGCCAGTCAAACAGTTCTTGAACTATAAAAGCTTGTTTAGAACATGAGGTGAGTCTCTTTGACTTCTAAAACCCTTTTCAAAGCTAGTGTGCTTTATTTTTCCATGAAATGGTAAATTTTACTCCGTTTTGGAAATTCCAAAATATATTTTAGGTTTTTCTAAGCAAGATTTATTTTATGCCATCTTGGGCTCGAATGAACATCATAATTGGCTTCTAAACCTTAAAGGATGATTAAAGCACGAATTTTGTGAATTTAGTCCTTTTTGGATTAAATAGTTACGTCTTTTGAGAAATGGGAATTTTTGGAATCGAGGTATTCATGAATTGACTAGAATGCTTTTATTAGATCATTTTTTGGAAACATGATTGGAAACTCTAAATTTAATCCTCTTTTAGGGTTAGAATTCTGGATTTCTTGAAATAAGTTCCTTTTGAAATCGGGTATTTGGAAAAATGATCCAAATGTCCTTATTGGAATATTTTATGGAAACTCTTGCAATCAGGTAATAGGTAAGTGGCCAAAATATCCTTATTGGAACTTTTGTAGTTACTTTTCAAATCGGGTAATGGTAAAATAACCTGAATACTGTCGGGAAGCCTCTTTGGAATCAAGTATTGGCAAAATGACACGAATACCCTTAAAGATGACTTTTGAAATTTGGTACAGGAAAAATGACTTGAATACTTTTGGAAACTTGTTTTAATGGGAGAAAAGAACTTTTCACACTATTTCGACACAGTTTTGGAAAATGATCTCTCGGTGTGAGATTAACTTTTAGAAAACGACATTTTGATCCCAAAAACTACTTTATTAGCCTGGCGTGCCTATGGATTGAACTGATTGGCCTTACGGAGCCTATGGGATTAATTATCTGACTTGCAAGTCTATGGCATTCATTTCTAAAAAATGATATTTTGGCCCCAAAATTGTTTGATTTGGAGATCTAGCGGGAACAAATAACCCTCTGGCCCGATCAGTCAGTAGGGATTGGTATTGGAATGTTGAGTACTCAACAAGGACTTTGATCTTTGTGCTAGCCTACATTAGAGTTAGACGACCCTAGTAACCTGGCCTGGTCCTAGGGATTGTCTTACTCTGAACGGGGTGACAGGATATTAGGATAAGTCAGCCTGGCAATCCGTTTAGCACTGGTATTACCCGCGCTTGCGAGCACACCTTACTTTTGAGTCGTTCACTAAATGCCGAGAGGGCACACTCAGTAGCGTTTGACTCTTTGTCGCCTCGATGGTGAATGACATCAGGATTGGGACCCTTTAGCTTACGGTGGCAAGGAAAATATTTAGTGTATTACGGTACAATTATTCATTCTCAGTAGTATGCTGTGGTTTACTTACCCTCCGGTGACACACAGTTGAGTATTGTATACTGCCATTCTTGTTTTCTGCTAGCACAGAAAATCTTGGTGCTTGAGTCTGATCCTCCGTGTAGATTTCTATTAGAGATAATCACAGACTGTAATTGTAGTGGCTAGACATTTGACTCTCGTGGTGTTTGATCAAGAGGATTGCTGGATCATGCCTCAGATAAGAATGGAAAATTTTAACGATAGGGACTCACTATAAAGGTGATCTTCTTCTCTTTATATCTTCTTTTCCATATGTACATGGATCTTGGGATGGTATCTTGTTCTTATTTTTCCACTACACCATATATGATATGCATAAGATACCTTACTGTGGTATCAGAGCCTTGCTATGTGTGGTTTGCAGACAATTTTTTCCATGCGTGAAAGCTATTTCATGTATTCGTGTTTGTTGTTTGTCCGCACTGAAAATTATTTTCACTTGAGTTGAAATCATTTTGAGCATTGTGGGTTATGTCCGTAGCACAATATGCTTGTGTAATAGTTACAACATATTTCGAAAAATGTTTTCTTCATATGTTGCAAGTTTTTGCAGAGAAACGTTTTCTAGAACATGTGTTGATTGCCTTCCGTTTCATCCCGTGAATTTAATTTTCTATTTTGTTTTGTTTAAACTAACAAATTGGTTGGTTTTTTAGATTCAAAATAAAAAATTCTGCTGAGAATTGTTCTCACTAAACCATTGCAGAAGATAAGGGCTCCCGAAATTGTTTCTGGAAAAATTTTCAAAAATCGCCACCTCTTCCCGACTGTAGCTGGTGCTGGCTCTGGCTTCCAAACTGGCATCGATTCTGTGCTAGTTCGAGACATCTAGAAATTTTTTCTAAAGAAAAGAAAAAAAAAATTAAACTAGACCACAGCCAACGCCGCCTCTAGCTCCTAACCATCGTCTTTTCTACTCTGTTTCGCGATGTTCGAGCCATTTTAGAAATTAATAAATTTTCTAAAATAGAATTTTGAAAAGGAAAAATCTCATTTAATGAGAGATGGGACCCAAAAGCATTTTCTCAAAATTAGTTTTGATATAAACAATTTTAAAATTGATGTATTTTTCTAAAATATTGATTTTATAATTTGTTTTATTGTTTTAGAATAGTGATTTTGGAATAATAAAAATTATATGTTTATTTTGTTTAAGAAAAATTAATGGCATGGTGGATGGTTATAAACTAAAACCAATTACATCTGTTCATGCATTTTACAGTTTTGGTTTTTTATAAAATAGGGCCTGCATATCCTATCTTCTCTAGAATTCTTATGTAATTCACTTCTCATCTAACTCCCTTCGAATGTAATTTGAGGTTTTCTCTCTTTAGGAAATTATGTATTAGTTTACAAAAGTTAGATAAGAGTAGAATTATTTTATTTTGTAGATAGCTGTTAGTGTTGTGCCCTAGAGACAATCACTTGTACATTGTATATGACACATTTTATTTTAATAAAAGCCATTATGTTACAATTGCTTTTGTTTACTTTAAGTAATCTAACTATTCGATAAAGTTCATAGTACAACACTGTGTTAAGGAAATCATGATAGATATCATAATATGAGATTCCTACTACTTTAAATGGTATTAGTACTTAAATAGTCCCTAGTCATAGTACTAATGAGACAGGACATCATTAATGCGTTAAGACTAGCATGTGTTAGACTTCCTGATTTGATCAGGTGGTAGTTCTCATAACCGTGAGCATTGAGTTACTCAAAGTTAACATATGGATGCTTGTTAATAGAACAAGTTCATTGGATGACCTAGCTTTGAGATAATCACATGGATAACTATTTAGTGCTAGTGATATAATCTTAATATAGCAAACGTGAAAGTATCCTTAGATTTGAGATCTCCAAGGTACTTTGTTTGCTGAGCTTTGTACTTTGATTCCAATCTGTAGACCTCAATCGAGGGCCACTTATGGGATGGATATTGGGTACATTGTGAGGTAAACGAAAGTAGTTAAAAAGGGTCAATAAAGGATTCACCACTCCTAATTGTAGGGGTGAATATCTCACGGCTACTTGTAGGAATTACTACTCGGAAAGTCCTTAGCCAAGGTGATTGTGTATTGAAAATAGTTCCAATTGATACATATCTAGAGTAGTGGGTTCCTAGTACAAGTACTATTGTATTCGGGCCAGAATTAATTCTGGAAGGAGTTGGCTCTAATTCCGTACTCCAAACTAAATGAGATATTGTATGGTGAAAGGAGTTAATTACACTGAAGTTTGTTATTGAAGGGTTCATATCAATCTATTTGACTTCCTAGACTCTTGGGTGGTCATGATATGTTGCTAGATACCACTCATGATCTGGCAATATGGGTTTATTAATTGATGAATTAATAAACCAATCCTAATTAGAACTAATAAGATTAATTCTAATTAATTATGGATTATTAATTTGAAAGACGTTTGGATTTATTCATGTTCACTACCAATTGACTGGAAACCTAATAGGTCACACACAATCGAGGATTATATACTTAAGATGTTATTTGATAACATAGTGGCGTTGATTGAGAGAAAGAGAAGTTGTAGTGGACAAATTAAAATTAGTTATAATTTGTGGTCCAAGTTGTGATTGTGAGAACTTGATGTTTCCAATTACAATTATAGAATACTAACATGATTAGAAATCTCAATTTTAGCAGGATTTTTTGTGTGATATGATGGATTCACAGGAAACCCTAGCTGAATGTGATTGTCACACCACACAACTAGATGCATGATCTTTTCTCCCCCCCCTCCCCCCCTCCCTCTCTCTCTCATTTTGCTGAAAACAAAAACAGCCCTAGTCGACTTAGTATTTCTGCTAGCACAGAAAACATCGTGCTTGAGTATACCTCTATGTGGGTTCTTATTAGAGATAATCACACTGTGATTATAGTGGTTAGACGTTCAACTCACGTGGAGGTTGATCACGAGGATTGTTGGATCGCGCCTCGACTTGAAGAAGAAATCTTGTTCTTCGGACGATTAAACAAAGGTAAAAAGCTGCTACAATCATTTTCTTATTGCTTCATATAGACGACATATTGCTAAAAGAAAACAATATACCTGTCTTGGAAACGGTTAAAGTTTGGTTGTCCAAACAATTCTCCAGGAAAGACAATCATAGGATAGGGATCCGTAAGAACATACTTGTACTTTTTGGTAGTGAGTACTATGTTTAGGTTCCTCTTCCAGTCCATAAAATTTAGTCATGTCAACTTATTCTCCCTAAGAATAATTGACAATGGACTAAAACTAGACGTTTCTGAAATATTGCGAAAAACATTCATTTAGTTTGTAAAAAAAATGCATATTTCTTTGATAATAGATAATTCTTAAAACAATTATCGATAATATTAATAGTTTGGCTATTAGAAAAACTAACAGAGGTTCATAGGAGGATTAATAGCATTTTAAGTTAAGTATATAACCATCACAAATAAAAATTTCCTTAATAGGTAATAGTCTAGAAAAAGTTTCACTGATAGGATGGATACTGATTCACACCACTTACAGGCAATCTACTACTAAAAACCACCAACGTAGGTTGGTCGATCCTAGCAAATACCCTAGGCTTTTAATTTTAATCTTTTATTAGTTCTAGACACTTGTGGAAATCCATCCTATAGGGGGTCATGCTCAGAATGACACGAGAAAATTCACTATCTCTAATAAGAGTTGTGATGGAAGCCATGAGGGTGTTGTAACCCTTCTCCCACTTAATCTTTTATTGAAAATAGAATTTTAGGACCAAAAATATTTTCTACAATCTTATGGCGTCATTAACTTTAGTAAAAAACTCAAATTCAATACTATTCTCTATGTCAAGGATTAAATCATTTGAAAGAATAAACTATGAATTTATTTTGCTCTTCTAAGTTAATGGTCAAGTAAAACTTTATTAAATAACCTCAAGTTCAACATTATTCTCTATTGCAGGGATTGAATCCTTTAAGAGAATAAACCATGAACTCTTTTATTTTAAAGTTTCTTAGATTGAAATGTTTTATCAACAACCGTTCTATCTAGTAAGACTTTGGTGTCACAAGAAGTTGCTCATTTGATCACCAAAGTGAATAAGCATGAAAACAAAAGTAAACTTTTTCATGCTCAAACTATTCATTTATTACTAAGTGACCAAATATAATGGATTAAACATCATCAATTTATAAATTAATGATCTTGTTTATATAGTCCTAAGGTAGTTCCATCCTTTACTACTCATTTTCATGCAAATTATTCATCCTTATATAAGTAAAACTATTGCAAAAAATTAATCTCATACAATAGTTTCAAAACATGATTACATCAAGAAAAATTCGAGGTACAGATACCTTAGGGCTTAGTGAAGCCTTAGTGGGCCCGAAACACACTAGGCCCTAATAGGCTTGGTGTTGGACTCATAAACCAATATAAGACTGACCTAGTCCTCTTTATTAATTCATTATCTTTTCTAAGCTTTATTAAATACCCAAGATAAATTAATTAATTCCAGTTGGACTCTTAATATATGTCAACATATATCAGCACAATGAATTAATTTATTCCAGTCCAATTCTTTTAATTAATTAATTATCTTTTATAGGACATACGAAAAATCAAAGACTAATTAATTTTTTCTAATGGGACTCTTAGAATATATTATATTTCTCTTCTAGATAATTATCCATTTAGCACATATTGTGTCTAGACAACACCAAGGTAACTTGTAACTTGTGCTAATTTAGGGACCAAGTGACATATTATTCATGGCTACTAAAATGACCAAAATGCCATTACTATTAAATAGATGTATTTTACCATTTTAAATATTCACATTTATCACCATATGAAAAAAAAATTGACCGTAAGAATAATATTACTACAACAATGTCTCCGACCTACAAGTGAAATGATAGAAATAACCCTTTATGTTACACCCATCAATGAGGCAGGATAAATGTACTAACACCCATCTTAAAAACATCTACCATCCTTAGATCTTTAGTGCGATAATCCATGACTCATTCAAATATACTACTTTATCATTAAAAGCTACCCCAAAAGCACACATTTTATGGCCACGTTCCCAGGGCCCTGGATTATTATATTATCCTGAACAATCATAAGGGGATGATTTAACTTCACAAAATGAAGCATAGAAACTCTTTTTCATGAGTCCATGTTAGCAAACTAGAGCAATGTACCCAACGTACAAGATTATTGATCTAACAAAAGAAATCTCACCCAATATACGTCAAAGTACAAGACATTAGCTTCGCCAGACCACCAACTCGTACTCAAGTGTGAAGGTATCCGTCCACACTGTAGTAGTAATAGTCTGGCCTCTATAATTATAGTACTTAAAAGAGACCACTACTACAGGTCTAGCTCAATGCATTCGAAATACGCATATGCTAATGATGTGAGTGAACTACTCACTGATTCAAGGTAAATCATTCCTCATTGGAACTCATGACATAATAGTCTTACCTTTATGAAATGCCCAATTCTATCAAACGACTAAGAACTTAGTTTTACTTGTGTGACAAATACCCTTGGTCTATACCTTACTGTGAAGATTAACCCAACATATAGACCATTGTCACACTTAAACCTTAAATGCCTAATAATATAAGAAACAAACTAAATTGAATGAATAAATATTTTATTGCACCTGGTGCCAGGTCCATTGGACCAACTGCCACCGGGTCTACTCTGTTTCTCCAACTGGGCAGAGTGGATCGGGCGCTGGGTCCATTGGACCCACTAAGTGTTTGGTCTACTTGCAATATATTTACATAGAATAAATAGTCTTTAAGGGCATACTTTCCAACACTGGCTGCCAAGGGGATTTATGGATAATGTTTTGTGTTACAAAGGAATGAATTTTCATGGTAGTTTGAAGGGATGATGTTCATCGATAAGATGATGATCAAAGTGGAATGAAAATGTGAGTTAATTGGTTAGATTGATGAATTATTCTAACTTTTGATCGAATGAAGTGAATGTGTTGAATAAAAATGCCTTTAATAAGTTGTTAGAATTTAAAAAATGATGGATTAAAGATGATTCGAAGGAAAAAAGGTGAAACCCCAGTCAAAACCAACCTTGGAGTAAGGGGGTTAGGATGAATATCATATTTCATTGCAGGTTTAAATATATTTTTATATGATTTCATGTGCATTGAATTTGTGTTTTATGGCCTAGAGGGCTTGATTATGATTATTGAGTGAGAAGGGCAAAATAGTAATTTTATTGCTTGTGGTGGAAAAGAGAGATATCTTGAGGAAAAATAATAACAAGAGTTGCTGTGGTTTGGTGGTTAGAGCCTTAGAATTAATTCTTGAGGTCTTGGGTTTAAATTCCAACATGGGAGCTTCAGAATGATTAAATTTTCTTTTGGCTTGGGAAGTGGAATTTTCGGCCTAATGTGCTTTGGAGTAGGGTAGAAATGTTGTCCTAAGAGAGACATGATAGGAGTATCCTCATCCTACTCTTTTGCCCACACAAAATTCCTCAGGGGAATCCATTTCCTCTTGATCCTTAATTTTTTCTATTTCTCAATTCATTAGCCTGTTCAAATTATTCAAGCCAATTTTATTCTTGAAAAATTTCAGCAATGTTCTGTGGCTTTGTAGGTTCAAAATGTCTTAGTAAGAGACATCTTATGGACCGAAACCATGGAAGAGGAGGAAACGATTTCAAGTGAATTAAATTCCTTAGTGAACTTTCAAAAATCTATACTCTAGCTAAGTTCATTTTCCTTCATGCATGGAACTGAAATTTTTCCCAGCTTTTTGTGCCTTCGAGGTATCAAAATTCTTAGCCATTATTCCCTCCCAAGTGCTACTAGAAAATGGCCCTTTTGATCAGCTTAGAACTCGGATTTTTCTGGCCATTTTCGGACAGTACAAAAGCTGTGCAAAACCAGGAAAATTCCTGTGCAAATTCACAGCTTAGGAGGTCTGAAACCAAGCTGTTTTCTTCCAATTTTTGTTCAGCATCTTAGCCACGTTTTTCCTCTATGAAAAAGGCTGGAAACTAGCCTTGAAAAGCCCTGAAATTGCCCTTCAAACTCCCTGCAAACTGACTGGAAAAGGGCAGCCAAAAACTGCCCAGAAAATTCCAGAAAACAGCGAAAACCTGTGAGGAAATTTTCCCGCCTTGGTTCCTAATTCATCCCTAGCCAGAACTCCATCCTTCTTCTGCACAAATCACCCTTAAACCTTCAGTAACTGAACTCCATTATCCTCCTCAAGCTTCTGCACAAAAATCCAGTCATGGCTGCCTAAAAGATTTCCAAAAAAATTCTGCAAACATGATCTGATTTGGATACCAAAATTCCAGCCACCAAGATTTAATAACTTTCCATAAAATATACCTCAAACAACTAGTCCTTCCCTTCACCATTACGCTAAGTATTTTCAGCTACCTTTAGCATCCCTCAACCAGCATTCATTTAGCTGAAACACTGCCAGCAATTTGGCCATGGCAGACTTCCAAAAGCTCTCCCATGATCAAAGGTATTCCTGAATATTTAGTTTCCAAATTTGCTTCCCAAAAATATTTTTCAAGGATTTCAACAACTAGCCTTTTCTTTTCCCTTCCAAACCACAAAATTAGCTACCAATACCCTTCAAGCAGTCGACCAACCCTAATCTTTATAGAATTTCGGCAGCTCCAATCCCAAAAGCTCTCTACTCTCTTCGACATCAAGAACACACAACACACCAAGAACACCAACTCCTTCCTTTCACCCAATACTCTCCCAAATCACTTCAAACTTCTTCTAAAATTTCCAAATTGAACCTACTCACTGCCGTAAGTCCATGAATACCATTCTTAACATCAAACTCCAAAATCCAACTTGCTACTTTGGATAAAAAACCAGTAATTTTATGAAGGCTGAAGAACACCTTCAAGGTATGTTTGTTCTAACAACTTCATCTTCTCCAATCTTGATCTCTAATGAATATATATGCGAATAAACATGCTAATGGTCTCTCTCTCTCTCTCTCTCTCTCATGGCCAAATCTCTCTCCTCTTGGCCGGATGGCATCTTCTCCAATGGCCGTGCTTTCTCCACCATCCTTGGACGGATATAGGCATCTAGGGGTTGACAACCATTTGAAACTCCCTCAAGATATTCAGCAATCAAGTAAGCCTTTTTAACCCTTCTTTTAAATTCTTGATTCATGTCTCTAGGATGATGTTGATAGAAGGTGGATTGTGGATAGGGTTTGAGTATATATTGTTGAGGTTGAAGCATGAATGTATGTATGAATATGAAGAAGATGGGATTTTTGCATGGATGGATTAACTTGGTTGATTGTATGATGATTTGAGGTTTAATGCATGTCTCCATGTCATAGGTAGTATTTGTGATGAAGTATGCTAGCGAATATGTCACCTTTGGTGAATAGGATTTATATTCATGTTGGATTATTGAAGCCATGATCATATTTATGCTAGTAGGGTTTAGATCATGTCTTGATAAATTTATATCTATGCTTATATGCATGATTTGGATTATTCGATGAATTGAAGGACAGTATATGTTCACGATTGTGGTAAGCCATAGAAGTATGCTCATGATCTAGTTGTCCCTAAACTAATTTATATTTCATGAATAAAATATTTCATAATATGATTTTTGCTAGTAATTTAGAAAAAAACCCTAGGAGGGGTAGGTTTGGATTATTATATATAATAAGGATATTTTAGTCAAATAAATAATAGCTTTTGCTAGAAAAAAAATATATTATATAAAATAATGAAATCAACTAAAACCTTTGATGGAAATAATCATAATTAGTAAAATATTTATTACTAAAAAATTTAATTATTATCTTTAATCAAAACCCAATAAAATTTTATTTATTATTTTTCAAGCAAGACTCATTAAATTTATTTTCAACTAATTTTAGTTAACAATTATTTTCTAACAACTAGATTATTAAAAAAATCATTATTTTACCTAATACCACCTAGGACTCTTTATCAAGTAAACTCTAAATTTTTCTTAGCTAGATTTAAACCATCAACTTATGCGTACTTGTTTCTCAAAACATTAATTATTTTAAATATCAAATTAGGCTTAGCTTATAAACCTATTTATTTATAGTTTAGCCTTAAAGCTTCGGACACTAGGATCATGGTGGTAATGAGTTGAGTTGTTTTAAATTGAGAAAGTTGATTTTGGCTTGAGTTTGATTGTGGTTTGTATTCGCTCATGCAGGGTTAGGTCAGCTGTTGGAGACCTTATATTGAGAGCAAGAATCAGGTAAGCTCCGACATAAAACTTGATTGATGAAACATGTTTATTATGTCAAGCTAAATGTAGAGTGCATGAACACTCAGTTTTGCAAGGGCAATTGAGGATTAACTTCTTTCCTATTTCAAACAAACAATTTATTTGAAAATTAATAAGCAGATTTACTCAGTCTCAAAACTCTTTCCAAAACTGATTTTGACAAAGACTTTGGGAACCCTTAATTGCCATTTTCATGTGGAACAGTGTTTTTTTCATTTTATCCCAAGTGGGAAATGTCGTTGAGTATTCAATAAGGGTGGACTATTAGGACTAGTCTTTGAGGGGTTAGGGGTTGGGATGCATATCATACTTTATTTCATAATTGAATATATTTTCACCTTATTTCTATGTGCTTTGGATATATTTCTATGAGCTTTATTTCATAATTGAATATATTTCTTGTTGGTGAGTATTTTGTGAGAGGGGCAAAATGGTAATTTTTGCCCAAGGTGAAAATAGGGAGATATATTGTGGATTGAATAGAAAATAATTTTTCTAGTGGAAATAGCAACAACAGTTGTTGTGGTTTAGTGGTTAGAGCTTTGGAATTTATTCTTGAGGTTTTGAGTTCAAAGTCCATCATAGAAGCTTTAACTTGATTAAATTTTATTTTTGCTTGGGAAGGAATGGTTTCGGCCTTAAGGGCCTAGATCATTGTGTTGATGATGTCCTAGGAGAGACTTGTTAGGAGTTTTCTCATTCCACTCCTTTGCCTACTCGAAATTCCCAAAGGGAATGCTTGTTCCCTTGATTTTTGGTTTTCCTTAGCTTTCAACTCCTTAGTTTGATCAAGATGTTCTAGTCTTTTTCTTTCTAGAAAATTCAGTAAAGTGCTGAGGTCTTTTAGGATCAAAATGTCTTGGTAAAAGACTTCTTATGGCCAGGAAAATATGGAAGAGTTGTGGGAAATTCCAAGAGGAAAATCCCTCTAGTGAGCTTACTTAAATTTCATCCCAAACTAGTTCATCTTCCTTCATGGAATGAGTTGAAATTTTCCAGCTTGTTGTACCTTCAAAATGTCGAGCTTCTTAGCTAACATTCCCTCCCAAATGCTGCCAGAAAAATGGCCTTAAGTTCAGCTTGAAACATGAATTATTTCTGCCATTTTCAGGTTGCTCATGGGCGGTACAAAACCAGTGAAAATTCTAGGAAAAATCGCAGCTTTGAAGGTTCAAAACCAAGCTGTTTTCTTCCAGATTTTGTGCAGCACCTTAGCCATGTTTTTCCTCCATGAAGAAGGCTGGAAACCAGCCTTGATTACCCTTAAAAACCCCCTTCAAACTCACTACAACTCGGCTGGAAGTGGCAGACGAAATTCTGCCAAGAAAATTCTGTGCAGCGAAAAAAACTGGGCAGTCAAATGTCCAGCTTTGTTTCCTGTTTTTCTTCCAACTGAAACACCAGCCCTAATCTATCAAAACCTCCCTTAAACCACCATTAGCAGAGCTCCATTATTTCCCACAAGCTTCTGGATGAAAGGCAGCAATGGCTATCCGAAAATCTCTCCAACAAATCCCTGCAATTTAGCTTGATTACTTTCCAAAATTCCAGCCATCTTATTTAGCAAGCTTACATGATATCTTACTCAATTGACCAGACTTCTTCTTCATCATTCTGCCACTTAGTTTCAGCCATCATAAGCCTTATTGAACCAGCTTTAATTCCTCAGAAAAGCTACAAAACCAGTCGGCCATAGGAGACTTCAAAGCTGTCCAAACAATCAAGATATTCTTAGAATATTTAGTTTCCAAATTCACTCCCTAAAAATATTCTTTAAGGATTGTAACAACTAACCTTTCCTTTTCCCTTCCAAACCAGAGAAACAACTCCCTAAACCCTACAAAAAATCGGCCAGCCCTATCTCCCACAGAAAATTCGGCAGCTGCAAATTCCTTACCTCTCTCTCTCGATTTTCTGCAATCATCAAGAACACACACACTGCACTAAGAACACCTACTTCTTCTCTACACCTAATACCCCTTCAAACCATCTCAAACCCTCACGAAAATCTCCAGATTTAGGCTACTCATTGCTGTGAATCCATCAACACCATTATTAACATCAAACTCCTCAAAACATCTTGCTACTTCGAATCAAAAGCAGAAATTTCTGTGAAGATCAAGAACATCTTCAAGGTAAATTCACTCTATCAACTTCATCCTCTTCAAACTTGATCTCTAGTGGGAACCTATATGAATAACCATGCTAATGATCTCTTCTTCTCTCTTTCTCTCTCTTTCTCCCCCTCTCTCTCGCATGGCCGAAATCACTCTTCTTTGGCCGGATGACTTCTCCTTCCATAATCTTGTTCTCGCCATCTCTCTTGGACAAGGTTAGACATCTAGGAGTTGGGATCTACTCTAAACTCCTTCAAAGCATTCATCAACCAAGTAAGTACCTTCAATCCTTCTTTTAAACTTTAGAATCATGTGTCTAGGATGATGTTGTTAAAAGATGAATGGCGATGGGATTGAGTTTGTGTTGTTGATAATTGAAGCATGAGTTCATATATGATTGTGAAGGAGATGGATTTATGCATGGAAGGATTATATTGGTTGGTTGTATGTGGAATTGAGTTTGATGCATGTCATAGGTAGTATGTGTGATGAAGTATGCTAGAGATTATGTCACCTTTGGTGAATAGGAGTTATATGCATGACTAGAATATTGAAGACATGTTCATGTTTATGCTGGTAGAGGTTAAATCATGTCTTAATAAATTTAGATCTATGCCTAGATGCTAGATTTGGTTGATTTAATGAATTGAAGGATTGTGTATGTTCTTGATTGAGGATGGCCATAGAAATTTGATCATGATCTAGTTGTCCCTAAAACTAATTTTCACTTTATGCATAAAATACTCAATAAAATATTATTGCTAGTGTTTTCGAAAAACTCTTGGAAGGGTAGATTTGGAATTATTATATATAATGTATATTTTAGTCAAATAAATAATAATTTGGTTAGAAAATAAAATAAATAAATATTATTTAAAATAAAAAGATCAATTAAAGCTTTATGAGAATGATTCATAATTAGTAAAATATTTACCAAATCAAAACCCTTAAGAATTTACTTATTATTTTCCAAGAAAGGCTTACTAAATTTAATCTCAACTAGTTTTGGCTATCAATTATTTTCTAACAACTAAACTATCATTAAATCACTATTTTACCTAGTACCATCTTAGCTAACACCACGGGAGCATCCGGGAGTGGAGCACCGAAGCCGCAAGTAAAGGCCAAGGTATTCGCTCTCAACAGAGAGGAAGTTGGGGTTGATGCAGCGGTGGTAGAAAGTACGTTCACTATTTAAGGACGTTCTGTAAATGCTTTGATTGATCCTGACTCTACTCATTCCTATATAAACAAGTTGTTAGCATATCATTTGGGTTGGGATGGAGTGGAGCTACCTTTAATTTTAGAGGTAAGCACACCTTTGGGGAAAATGGTGCAAGCGGATCGGTTTATGAGGGATTATAAGATTAAGGTGGGGAGAGAAAATCTGGAGGGAGATTTGATTATGTTAGACATTGAAGATTATGACTTGATTTTGGGGATCGACTGGTTAGCCAAGCATGGGGCTAGAGTAGACTATAAAAATAAGTCAGTTCAGTTTGTCAGACCGGGTTGTGATGTATTGGAATTCAATGGTATGAGAGTGAAAGAACTAAAGTACTTGATTGCAGGGGCAAAGGCCTAGAAATTGTTAAGGCAAGGTTGTCAAGGTTATCTGGCTTACGTGATAAACAAGCCGAAGGACCAGTGCACTCTGGAGGACACCGAGGTGGTGAGGGACTTTCCCGATGTGTTCCCGGCGTAGCTTGACTCTCTACCTCTTGACCAAGAGGTAGAATTCACTATCGACTTAATTCTGGGGGCGGAACTAGTATCACGAACTCCGTATCGAATGGCACCGACAGAATTGAAGGAATTGAAGGAGCAGTTAGAGGAGTTGGTGTGTCAGGGTTACATCCGGCCCAGCACGTCTCCTTGGGGAGCGCCTGTACTATTTGTGAAGAAGAAGGACGGGACCTTGAGGCTATGCATCGACTACCGAGGGCTGAACAATTTGATGATTAAGAACAAGTACCCCCTCTTACTGATTGACGAGCTGTTTGATCAGTTGCAAGGATTCAGTTTCTATTCCAAGTTGGATCTGAGGCAAGGTTACTACCAGGTGCGGATAACAGAAGACGATATTCCTAAGAGAGCCTTTAACACCCGCTATAGACATTACGAGTTCGTGGTGATTCCGTTTTGGGTAACTAACGCTCCATCAGTGTTCATGGACCTAATGCACCGAGTATTCCGACCCTATCTGGATAAGTTTGTGGTGGTCTTCATCGACGATGTTTTGATCTACTCCAAGAGTCCAAATGAGCAAGCGGGGCATTTGAGGCTCGTGTTGGAGAAATTGCAGGAGCACAAGCTGTATGCCAAATTCAGCAAGTGCGAATTCTGGCTAGACAGTGTGGCATTCCTTGGTCATGTGGTGACCAAGGAAGGAATCAAGGTAGATCCAGCAAAAGTCGAGGCGGTATCAGACTGGAAGCAGCCGAAGAATATTACTGAGATCCGGAGTTTCTTGGGATTGGACGGATACTACAACGAATTTCGTCATGATGAGTAGGAACTCTTCATTTCTGAGACCGATTGTGTGTACCCAAGGAGCAGCAATTGAAGGACAGAATTTTGGAGGAGGCGCACAAGAGCAAGTACGCCATTCATCCGGGAGAGGTCAAGATGTATCAGGATTTGAAGAGAGCATACTGGTGGCCCGGAATAAAGCGAGATGTGGTCAAGTATGTGTCGACTTGCCTTACTTGCCAGAAAGTTAAAGCGGAGCATAGGAAGTCAGCAGGGCTATTGTAGCCATTGCCAGTGCCGGAATGGAAGTGGGAGGAGGTGACTATAGATTTCGTCACCGGACTTCCCATGTCAAAGACCCAGAAGGATGACATATGGGCAGTAGTGGATCGACTGACCAAGTCGGCCCACTTCATCCCGGTAAATATGAGGGATTCCATGGAGAAGCTGGCTCGGACATATGTTCGAGAAGTAGTCCAACTTCATGGAGTACCTTCGAGCATTGTGAAAGAACCAAAACCCGAGGTTTACTTCTCGTTTTTTGGGAAAATTCCAGGAGGCAATGAGATCGAATTTGAAATTCAGTACGACGGCGCATCCGCAGGACGATGGGCAATCAGAAAGGGTGATCCAAATACTGGAAGATATGTTGAGAGCCTGTGTCCTAGATTTCGGGGATAAGTGGATTGAGTGTGTACCGTATACCGAGCTATCTTATAACAACAGCTATCAGGCCTCGATTGGGATGGCACCGTACTTGGCTTTGTATGGGCGCAAGTGTCAAGTACCGTTGTATTGGAGTTGGACAGAGGATGGTCATGTGAGCAAAACCGGAGAGGTCTGTGTCCAAGAAATGTTGGATAAAATGAAACTGATTCGGGAAAGGTTAAAGGCGGCTCAGAGCCGGTAGAAAGAGCCATGCGGACAATCGGTGAAGGGATCTAGAATTTCAAGTTGGGGATCGTGTATTTTTGAAGCTAACACCGAATAGGGGAATTTGAAGCATCCAAAAGTTGAATCCGAGATATTTGGGGTTGTTTTTTATTAAGGAAAGGATTAGACCGGTAGCTTACTAATTAGACCTGCTGGATGGGTTGACGGGTATCCACGATGTGTTCCATGTGTCGCAGTTGAAGAAGTATAATGCGGATCTCGGTCATATATTGAATGATGAACCGTTGGTGTTGCAACCAGACTTGAGCTACGTGGAGAAGCCTGTGCGGATGTTGGACTGCAGTGTCAAGACCCTGCGAAATAAGCAGATACCGATGGTTAAGATTCAGTGGGAGCACCATGGCACGCAGGATGCCACATGGGAGTCGGAAGAATAAGTTAAGCGGAATTATCCCGAACTGAAATAGAGGTATGCCTGAATTTCGGGACGAAATTCTTCTAAGGAGGGGAGGATGTGAAACCCCGGTCAAAACCAACCTTAGATTAAGGGGATTGGGATGCATATCATACTTTATTTCATAATTAAATATATTTTCACATGATTTATATGTGCTTTGGATTTGATTTTTATTATCTTGAAGTCTTGTTGGTGAGTATTGTGTGAGAGGGGCAAAATGGTAATTTTTGCCCGAGGTAAAAATAGGGAGATAGATTGTGGATTGAATAGAAAATAATTTTTCTAGTGGAAATAGCAACAACAGTTGTTGTGGTTTAGTGGTTAGAGCTTTGGAATTCATTCTTGAGGTCTTGAGTTCAAAGTCCATCATAGAAGCTTTAACTTGATTAAATTTTATTTTTGCTTGGGAAGGAATGGTTTTGGCCTTAAGGGCCTAGATCAATGTGGTGATGATGTCCTAGGAGAGACATGTTAGGAGTATTCTCATTCCACTCCTTTGCCTACTCGAAATTCCCAAAGGGAATTCTTGTTCCCTTGATCTTTGGTTTTCCTTAGCTTTCAACTCCTTAGTTTGATCAAGATGTTCTAGTCTTTTTCTTTCCAGAAATTCAGTAAAGTGCTGAGGTCTTTTAGGATCAAAATGTCTTGGTAAAAGACTTCTTATGGCCTGGAAAATATGGAAGAGTTGTGGAAAATTCCAAGAGGAAATTCCCTCTAGTGAGCTTGCTGAAATTTCATCCTAAACTAGTTCATCTTCCTTCATGGAATGAGTTGAAATTTTCCAACTTGTTGTACCTTCAAAATTTCTAGCTTCTTAGCTAAAATTACCTCCCAAATACTACCAGAAAAATGGCCTTAAGTTCAGCATGAAACATGAATTATTTCTGCCATTTTCGGGCTGCTCAAGGACTGTACAAAACCAGTGAAAATTCTGGACAAAATCACAGCTTTGGAGGTTCAAAACCAAGCTGTTTTCTTCCAGATTTTGTGCAGCACCTTAGCCATGTTTTTCCTCCATGAAGAAGGCTGGAAACCAGCCTTAAATACCCCTGCAACCCCCCTTCAAACTCGCTGCAACTCGGCTAGAAGTGGCAGACGAAATTCTGCCCAGAAAATTCTGTGCAGCGAAAAAAATTGGGCAGTCAAATGTCCAGCTTTGTTTCCTGTTTCTCTTCCAACCGAAACACTAGCCCTAATCTGTCAAAACCTCCCTTAAACCACCATTAACAGAGCTCCATTGTTTTCCACAAGCTTCTGGATGAAAGGCAGCAATGGTTGTCCGAAAATCTCTCCAACAAATCCCTGCAATTTAGCTTGATTACTTTCCAAAATTCTTGCCATCTTATTTAGCAAGCTTACATGATAACTTGCTCAATTGACCAGACGTCTTCTTCATCATTGTGCCCCTTAGTTTCGGCCATCATAATCCTTATTGAACCAGCTTTAATTCCTCATCAAAGCTACAAAACCAGTCGGCCATAGGAGACTTCAAATCTATCCAAACAATCAAGATATTCTTATAATATTTAGTTTCCAAATTCACTCCCTAAAAATATTCTTCAAGGATTGTAACAACTAACCTTTCTTTTTCCCTTCCAAACCAGAGAAACAACTCCCTAAACCCTATTGAAAATTGGCCAGCCCTATCTCCCACAGAAAATTTGGCAGCTGCAAATTCCTTACCTCTCTCTCTCAATTTTCTGCAATCATCAAGAACACACACACTACACCAAGAACACCTACTTCTTCTCTACACCTAATACCCCTCCAAACCATCTCAAACCCTCACGAAAATCTCCAAATTTAGTCTACTCATTGCTGTGAATCCATCAACACCCTTAGTAACATCAAACTCCTCAAAACATCTTGCTACTTCGGATCAAAAGCAGAAATTTATGTGAATATCTAGAACATCTTCATGGTAAATTCACTCTATCGACTTTATCCTCTTCAAAATTGATCTCTAGTGGGAACCTATATGAATAACCATGCTAATGATCTCTTCTTCTCTCTTTCTCTTTGTCTCTCCCTCTCTCTCTCTCTCATGGCCGAAATCACTCTTCTTTGGCCGGATGACTTCTCCTTCCATAATCTTGTTCTCGCCATCTCTCTTGGACAAGGTTAGCCATCTAGGAGTTGGGATCTACTCTAAACTCCTTCAAAGCATTCATCAACCAAGTAAGTACCTTCAATCATTCTTTTAAAGTGTCGGCATTCTGACTGGCAGTATGCACAAAGTGTCGGCATACTGACCATCCGGTTATGGGGCCCAACTTGTGGTAACCCATATCCCTTTTTTTCGAGTGGTTGATTTCTTTACTTATGTACGGCTAGATAAGCTAAAATGCCACACTTACTTTTGACTAATGCTTATTGATTGCCAATGTTTCTCTTGTAAAGGTTTCACACTTTGCATCCATGAACTGGTTTCACTAAACGCCCAACGCACATACGGACTTACTGAGATTTCTGTCTCATCACCTTTTTATCATGATTTCAGGATGATCCTGCTATGGAGTTGAGTGGCTAGTAATTTCTGCTTTGAAAGAGAATGTGTCTTTTGATTTTATGTATTGCTTTGGGGAGACGAGAGTGGATAATTATATTTATGGTTTTTGTTTTGGAATTTTATGGATTTACTCTTGGAGTATGTTGGGTTGTAATAAATTTTTAAGTTAAGTATAATTTTATTTCAGCCATTTTATTTGTGTAACCTAGTTATAAAGACCCTTTATCCTTTGGACTGGGCGACATCCCCGGCCCTGGTGGGCCTAGGCTTCGGGGTGTCACAGATTATGTCACATTTGGTGAATAGGATTCATATTCATGTTGGATTATTGAAGCCATGATCATATTTATGCTAGTAAGGGTTTGATCATGTCTTGATAAATTTAGATCTATGCTTATATGCATGTTTTGGATGATTCGATGAATTGAAGGATTGTATATGTTCATGATTGTGGTAAGCCATAGAAGTATGATCTTGATCTAGTTTTCTCTAAACTAATTTTTATTTCGTGAATAAAATATTTCATAATATGATTTTTGCTAGTAATTTCAAACAAAAAAAAACCCAATGAGGGGTATATTTGGATTATTATATATAATAAGGATATTTTAGTCAAATAAATAATAGATTTTGCTAGGAATATATATATATATATATATATATATATATATATTACATAAAATAATGAAATCAACTAAAACCTTTTATAGAAATAATCATAATTAGTAAAATATTTAGTACTAAAAAATTTAATTATTATCTTTAATCAAAGCCCAATAAAAATTTATTTATTATTTTTGAAACAAGACTCATTAAATTTATTTTCAACTAATTTTAGTTAACAATTATTTTCTAACAACTAGATTATTAATAAATCATTATTTTACCTAATACCACCTAGGACTCTTTATCAAGTAAACTCTAAATTTTTCTTAGCAAGATTTAAACCATCAACTTATTAGTACTTGTTCTCAAAACATTAATTATTTTAAATATCAAATTAAACTTAGCTTATAAACCTATTTATTTATAGTTTGGCCTTAAAGCTTGGGACACTAGGATCATGGTGGTAATGAGTTGAGTTGTTTTAAATTGAGAAAGTTGATTTTGGCTTGAGTTTGATTGTGGTTTGTATTTGCCCATGCGGGGTTAGGTCAACTACTGGAGACCTTATACTGTGAGCAAGAATCAGGTAAGCTCCTGTATAAAACTTGATTGATGAAATATGTTTATTATGGCAAGCTAAATGTAGAGTGCATGAACACTCAGTTTTGCAAGGGCAATTGAGGATTAACTTCTTTCCTATTTCAGACAAACAATTTATTTGAAAATTAATAAGCAGATTTACTCACTCTCAAAACTTTTTCCAAAACTGATTTTGACAAAGACTTTGGGAACCCTTAATTGCTATTTTCATGTGGAACAGTGTTTTGTTCATTTTATCCCAAGTGGGAAATATCGTTGAGTACTCAAAAGGGGTGGACTACTACGACTAGTCTTTGAGGGGTTAGGGTAAGTCTCTCAGTAGATGGCCACCTCTGAGGGGTGAGTCCTTCTCAAATAGGACGTCAGTCCAGTAGGTCGTGTCGGTCCGAGCTAGCAGTGTAACACCCAAGTACCTAGGCCCAACAGGGTCGGGGATGTCACCTCGTCC